>JAPXFQ010001609.1:0-689826 GCA_028564705.1 Apricaphanius iberus
GAAAACTGCCAATATGTGAAAGTTCATAAACAGTAGATGGCGCTGATTATGTTGTTTTACTGACAGCAATGCAATGTACAGAACAGAAGAAGAATTTTAATGAGCACATGAACATTAAGTTAGCATTTTAGTCAAAAAATGGATCGTTTAAAAAAAGGCAAAAAGCATAGGACTGCAGATCTTTGGAAAAAAGCTGGTAGTAGGGAATTTCTCATAAATTATTTTATTTCTCTTGGCTTTTGTGAGACTGTAGTTAATACAAGTGAACTTTGGGCCAAATGATCCATAGTTGTGTTTAAAACTGATGAGAAAAATCTTGTTAAATGGTTGAGAGTAATCTGGTTTGAGGATCGACAAAGAATTCTGACTGATGTGCTCAATGCAGTTAAAGGTAAGTTAGTTTTAATTCTCCTACCTTGGTAATAGGGATAGTTATAATAGTAGGCTAATTAAACTAGGCATGTTACTCCTTAATGACTTATTAATCAAATTATATTTTACATATGCATTTTTCAAATATTTACACAATTTATATACAGTTAATTACAAAGTATTATTAACTAATATATACATTTTTATCTTATGATGATCAGGAAGAGATATCAGTAAAAGACGGCATGAGGACAGATCTGAAAATAATAGACATGACAATGTAACAGTTAACAGAAAGACAATCACAGATGAAGACAGGGACAGTGTACAGGAGGACTCGACATTACTCCCCAGACCGCTACAATCGGAGCAAGGGACAGATATTGAGGACAAGAATGATGCAAGAACTAAGACTCAAGTTAAGAAGGGACACATTACAAAGCATGAAAAGGTGTCAGTCAAAGAGAACAGTTCCAGCAGCGAGACTCCAGATGTAAAAACAGACATAAGTTCATTGGGCGAAGAGAGGGACAGTGTACAGGAGGACTCGACAGTAGGCCCCGGACCGCCACACCAAGGAACAATGAAAGAGTGCGATACACATAAAAAAAGTATACGTTGGACGAGGAAAAATTTGCTCCTAAAAAGTCAAAATCGAAAAAAGAAAAGAAAGGAAGCGCATTAAATCTTTTAATCATCAGGAAAGTTTTCAGAACAGAAAGACTAAAGTGGTTCCTAAAACCTTCAGAATTGCTCTAACAAGGAAGCAGTGGAAGAAAATCAAACCCCAAAATGGGAATAATAAACTACGTCCACCTTGGACTGAATTACTGTATGAGGAGTTTGCGAAAATGAATCCATGCTGCACATTATCATTTAAATATCAACATGTAAAGAGAAGTGACAGTCGCAAAAAGAAGTCTCCATATTTCCATGCTTCAGCACACTGCACATTTGAGGGATGTAATACTGTGTACACTTTCACAAAAATAAAAACCCCACGATCATAGGAGAAAAAGTTATCTTTTAAAGTGAAACGCCTTGGTGAAATCAAACACAAGGAAAATGTGAGACAATTTCGACCAGCAAAATACCTAAGAAGAGGTAAAATTGCTAAAGCTGTAAGGGAGGGTGTCAGTAATTATTATTATTCGCAGTTAAAACAGACACCTACGGATGAAATAATGGCTGGTAACATAACAAGAAGCTTAACCAAGGATGTGTTGAAAAAAATATCTTCTGAGGTGCAGAAGAGTACAAGGCTTCACAATGACATGATGCTTGAACTCATGTTGGCCCAAAAGCTGATAAAAGAAACATGGAGTCAAACCACATCAAAAGGATATTTCCAGCTCTTACAGCTAGATCCGTTTGCGGCACACTTGCAAACAGATACTGGAATAAGAATTTTAGCAGAACATCTAAAACAGTTTTCACCCATTACCCTTCATCTTGATGCTACTGGTGGAGTTGTCCAGAAAATCACCGATCAAGTCAAAAGGGTTCTTTGTTATGCTTTAGTTTTACCCGGTATGGGCAAAGATAAACCTCCTTTGCCAGTCGCTGAGCTTATTTCTAACAGTCATACCATTCCTGCAATTTCACACTGGCTCATGGAATTCAAAAGGAAGCTGTCCCATGCAAAAAAATACAGGTAGCACAGGTTGAGACTGACTACAGTTGGGCACTTATCAACAGTGTTCTTTTAGCATTTAACAAGGAGGATATTTCAGTCTATCTTTCCAGAGCCTTTGATATACTGTCAGGAAAAACCAAAATCATTTCCAACTTCACTGTGTTGCATCTATGCTCTGCACATATAATGAAGTCTGTGTCCCATGCATTTGGCCGGAAAACAAAAGACAGAGGCATACAAGCGTATGCAACTTTCAGCTTTGCTTACCTCCTGAACTGCAGAAGTTTAGATGTTGCGCTTGAGGTATTTTACCACATGTGTGCTCTTCAGTGCAGAAAAGTGCACACACTTAGTAAGGAAAAGCAAAACGTATCTTGACAACTGTATGTGTGCCATTCAGAACATAAAGGATGAGGACAAAAGACAAGAAAATTGCAAGGAGCAAAGTATCACTGACACGACTGCAAACAGTATTATTGGAAAGTCGCCATTTACCCATGCTTTTCAAGGTCAAAGGAACCAAGCTGAAGTGGACTTCTTGTCAGATGATGCAGTTGATTCAATAAATCCTTACTTCTGTCCTGGTGTCATAGATGCGCTGCAAAAAAACTACATGGGGATCATTCCACTATGGAGCGGATTGTTGCTGGGTGATCTGTCACGGCATGGAAAATCTGAAACCCGTAAACAAGATGCACTTGGCAAAAGCAGAGATACCAACTGCCATGTGGAACTCTGGTTTGGTTTGGTGAAACGTTTTATCCTATTAAAAAAGAAGTACCTGAGACCAGCCGAGTTCATATCAAAAATGTTTGCTTCCATCCAAGGAAGATATTTGGAACATGTTGTGCAACATAATCTTCAAATGAACATTTTTGAAAAGTCCTACCCATGTTTTACTGTGCCGGACGATGACTATGAAGAGCAATGGAACAAGCGGCAAAGCACTGCTGGACAGTCAAAGTCAAACTCTAAGTACTTCAATCCTCCAAAGCACCTATCAAATCCAAAGACCTCTGTGGCTGCCAGACAAAAGAAAAAATCAGGGGACCAGGTTCTACACAGTAAAGATAAACAGGTAAAATGCTCACTTACTACAGAGGCATGATGTACTGTGTATTTATGGCATAGTCATGATCCTTGTACAGATGCTTTAGGATGAGTCAGTGTTGTAAGAAACAAAGTATACTTTTCCCATTCGACAACTTCAGAACATTTCGATACATTTTCCATATCTATAAATTAAAATGTGGTTCCCATATTTTTTTAATTTAATTTGAGGAAATTTTGACAAAGTAGTATTATTTACTGTCCCTAATAAAATATCAATAATGAAAATGTAGCTATTGTTTATCATGTCATCTTTTAACCAAGAACCAATTTTTACTTCTGGTTCATAGTTGACTGTTCTGTGGAAAAAGAGGGATACAGAGGTTGTTGTCGCTGTCCTTCCTTCTCAAATAAAGGGCCGTAGCATTGTAATCCATCATTCTGAACTATGCTCACTTCGACCACACCAATGGTTGACAGGAGAGGTAATTGATATACGTACACTTACCAATGAAACTCAAAAAAGTGTTATGTGCAAAAGTTCATTAATTTCAGTAATTCAAATTAAAAGGTAAATATAATATATGATATAGAGTCATTACGGACAAAGTGAGATAGTTCAAGTCTTTATTATGTTCATGATTATGGCTTACAGCTTATGAAAACCCCAAGTTATAAATCTCAGAAAATTGTCTGGTTCAGTAAGAATCAGAATCATGGGGAAGACGCTGACCTGAAAGTTGTGCAGAAAACCATCACTGACATCCTCCATAAAGGTGGAAGGCCTCCAACAGGGAGTTGCAAAAGAAGTTGGATGTTCCCAAAGTGCTGTATAAAACCACATTAACAGAAAGTTATGTGGAAGGGACAAGTTTGAAAGAAAAAAGTGCACAAGCAGCAGGGATGAGCGCAGCCTGGAGAGGATTGTCAGGAAAAGGCATTTAAAAAGTGTTGGGGACCTTCACGAAGAGTGGACTGAGGCTGGAGTTAGTGCATCAAGAGCCACCACACACAGACAGAGCTGAAGGCTGCTATTAAAGCATTCTGGTCTTCCATAACACCCCAGTAGAGCCACAGGCTGATAGGATCCATGCCACTCTGCACTGAGGCAGTAATTGGTGCAAAAGGAGCCCTAACCAAATAATGAGCAGGATATACTTTTCAGAAGTCTAACATTTCTTTATTTTACATTCCTGTTTAATTGATTTATTCAAATTTTCAGCGATCTTGAATTTTGGGTTTTCATAACCTGTAAGCCATAATTATCAAAATTATAACAAATAAAGCCTTAAGTATCTCACTTTGCATTACATTAGTCAATATCTTATATTATTAGTTAAATTACTGAAATGATATAACTTTTGCATGATATTCTAATTTTAGAGGTTCACCAGTAGCACTAATTTGTAACATTTGGAATATGTAGCATTCTGAGTCCAAAATAATTTTAATACACACATTTGCTTAGATTTTGTATGAAGTTTTGTACAATGAAATATGTAGTAATGAACAAAAATCCATGTCTCCAGGTTATTGAGGGCCTACTTCATGTTGCTGTCCATACATTTGGAGTAGTGGAAACCCTGTACATCATGAATCACTACACTGCAGGAGTCCTTTTGTTTGGTCAAAGAAATTATCTTCATCATCACAGTTTACCAAAGGTATGTACATTTTTTTATCTTCATATGTTTTACCCCAATATAAACATCCGCAACTGGTAGCTTTTACTAATTAAAAAATGTAATCAATTGGCTTAGGTAATTAATTTTTTGCCTGATGTTACCCTTATTAAATCAACACCATGTATTAAAGGGGGGGTATTATGTTTCTTCCAGGCACACATCACCCTTTTATGGCACACTCCAATAAAATTGTCACCTTAAGTCTTTTAAAAGTCTGTCATATATACAAATCCACCTTAAAGAAATTTACTTCCGTATTGGACGCCTTGATTTTAGCCTGTGCCTCTAAGACCCTCCTACTTTTTCTGACACTCCCCTTCAGTTCGTCACATACCGTTCATCATCGCAGCATGCACGGAGTTGGAAAAGAAATCTCACAAAAGATGAGCACCTGCTGGTGGTGTGTTATAATTACTGCACCTGGGACTCAGCTGGGGTTGTGTGAGGAGGGGAGGGTCAGGGGAGCACTGTAGGGGCGAGGCTCTCGGCTGAGTACGTGAGGTCGGAGGAGATGGGTGGAAAAGGCGGAGATAGCTGGGAGCAGGCGTTTCAGCAACCCCGAAAACTACCAGCAGAGTCCGGCAGAGACTCAAAGATTACTCTAACATGAGTGAATGGGTTAGAGCAACACTTCAGGCATGTTTTTAATGAGGGAAGGACAGGTTCTCAGGATATTAAGCTTCAGAAAGTCAATTTTGCATAATACCGCCCCTTTAAAGTGTGTGACAAATATAGTTATTAGGCAGGTATTCCGTTGGAAGTTGACTTGTTCCTTTTTTCCTGCCATTTTAGGTCAACTTTGCCAACTATGAAGGTGTCCTGTCGTCTGGCTTGTAAACAACAACCACTGGAAGTTGTTGGTTTGTGATTTTTACTTAATACATTTAATGTAATGGTCTTTGCCTAAAATCACATATAAAGCCTTATAGACTTCTAAGTAATATTTTGCTGTAAATACCAGTATTTTGGATTAGCACTCTTTTTTTCGATTTGTTTCAGCACTTAAAAACTAAAGAAAGTACAGTTTTTTTACTGGATCCAGCAGCTGTATCAACAGAACTGGAGGACTCCAACCATGCTGCCGCAAGAATACAGTAATGAAACATTTAAGCAATTCACATTACTAAAAGTATTGTTGAAGTTCTCAAATTACTCAAATTTAGTGCACCATTCCCATTGTGTAGTTGGACATTCAGATCCATAAGGGGTCAGATGAATATTTTACATAGCTAAGGTATATGTTTTGAAATATGTAGGATACTGTTTTGATCCTGGTTGTCAGCAACATGAATGAGATGTCTCAGTATGCAAAACCTCTCCCTGCATATTGTTTATAAGCATAAATCTTATTCTTCCACCCCTGATTGGCTGCAGATCATCATTACCATGTCTAGTATCATATATAATGAATGTATAAAGAATGATGTTGTATGGGTTTTTCCAGATAAACATCTCTTCTTGTTTGGCCTAGCATGAAGGGTTGTGGGATGGGGAAAAAAATTTATTGAAAACCTTTAAGAACATAAACAGAAAACAAGCCGACCACTTTTGGCACAAAGCATAGTTGGGCCCCGTAAACTGGGCCCCGGCTGGATGCACTGAGAGCATCGGTTTATCACTTGAGTATAGCTGATACAAAAGCCTGGAGCCACACCATCTTAAAATAATGGCTCAAAATGGAGGCCCAGAGAGGTCTTTCAGCACCATGGACAGGGACCAAGAGGGATCCAAGGCAACAAAAGACAACAGGTGTGTTTCTCAATGCCAAGGAAACTCGCATTGATACCTTGGTCCCGCCCCAGTTGCCTGGTAGATTCGTCATCACGGACCGCCAAGGCGTGTTTCAATGTTCATGTGCTACCAAGGTGTCTATCCTCCGTTTGTCTGCAGTTTAGCTAACTGACCAAGGATAAATGGGAGGTGTCTTGATGCCTTCCCTCGGTCAAAAATTACCCAGAATACAATGCAGTATTTTCCAAAAAATGGCAGATCAGTTACTTCAGGGACCAATTTCCAGTTTAAACCTAAGTCAACTAATTGTAGTTATTGGGCTTATATCTAAAATGTTTTTTTTTAGATTCAAAGCAGTTATCTATGGTTTGTTAGTTGCTTAGTAGTTGTAGCTTCGGTGGCTAGCAGGTACTAACTCACTGACACATTTGATTTAACCAATATACACACAATTAAAAAAGTAAAATGCTTGTTATACATCTATATTGTAACTTATAGGTATAAAATATAACGATGGGCCGGGCATAAACAGAGCGCGCAAGCATAAGGCGGGCTCTATGCAGCTGCGGTCATGTGGGGTAAGTCTGTTCCATTTAACGTTTTCTATGACCAAGGAAGAACAGTGTCCTTGTAAGCAAGGCGCCTCCCAGCTGGCTTCCCAGCCGACATTCAAAGCTGAAATGGCAGCCATTTATACCTTTATGTGAGAGAATGCTTTTTTCAGGAGCTCCCGAAGGAAAGGAAAGAAAGCATACACAGGGCACTGAAAGGACAGAATTTCTTTGTCCTGACACCATGCCTCAAATATTCTTCCCTTGAAATGGGTTGTTGGAAGTTGTTGTTCCGCATAGACAAGTGGGTTGTGTGCCAAAAGAGTCGCATACAGCAGCCAATCAGAGCTGAAGGAATAAGACTGATGCTTCTGAGTAGTCCACAAGGGAGCTTATCCAAAAGTGATATATCAAAATGAATATACAGAAAGAGAACCTTCATTATTATTTTAAAGGGAGTACTTTAGGATGAGAAGGAACTGCCATGGAAAATCTGACTGGGTGGATGTGAAATGGAAAGGAGGGGTTATGTGCCACCCTGTTCAGAAGGATGGAAGCAGCTGTGGTGTCATTGTCGTTAAGGTAAGCTTAGAAATTAATGGATAATGTCACATACAATTTTTACCACAACAGCTACATGTTGTTGTATAGCTGTCCTTGGCTAAAAGGGACAGTTTGTTGTTTTTTTTTATTCTTTTTTTCCCTTCTTTTTACTGGACCTTATTTTTAGCAAATATTATGTTCAGTTAAACACCTAGATAAGTTTGGAGCCACTTGGAGTACTTCAGGAGGAGTTTATATCCAGTCGCGATCAGTGTATATACACAAATAATGGGAGTCAATGGGGGCAGGAGGTTTGCCGCCTGTAATAACGCATTATCTGCCCTAAAACTCATTAATTTAACCATGTTTTGTTATTAATAGTTAGTGATTTTTCCCTGTGAGTTCAGAACGTATCAGAGATGCTAAGGTATTAGCTTTTGGGGTCTTTACAGGCTTTTATTCCAACTGATTCCAACTTACAGCAACCTGGAATTCCAATGATGTCAGCCATCTGCCATTGCAGCTGTAGTAATTATAGGTAGCGGAAAGGGAGCCTGTTGAAGCTAAAGTTAGTCCAATTGGTATTTTTAAATGATAATATCCTTCTGACCTCAAAAGCAAGGCAAGGCAAAGGCAAGGACCAATTTTTTATTTCTATAGGCACACTTTCAACACAAGGTAAATTCAAGGTGCTTTACCATGATTACAGGATAATGAAACCACATGATTACAAAGCATATAAGTTTAACAGTAATCAATCAGTAAGAAAAGATATTGTAAGGAACAAATCCACGTAATTAATACACAATCACTTAAAAATAAAGCTAAAAGATAGAATAAAATATAGAAATTAAAACGACAACAATAAAATAATATAAAGATCAAATGTTTAGAATAAAAAAAAAAACAGTTACTCATAAGCAAGTTTAAATAGATACGTTTTAATTTTAGACTTAAAAGAGTTTAGTGTCTCTGCAGCTTTACATTCTCCTGGTATTGCTGGGAGAGATGAGGAGAAAGAAAACTGATAGCACTGCTTCTCCATGGTTGGTTCTGGTTTTAGGGACGATCATTACATTAGGAGCTTGAGGACCTGAGTGATCTGGATGGTTTGTACATGAAAAATACTTCTAAAGTAACTCCGGTGCAAAACCATTCAATGATTTTATATACCATAAAAGCACTTTGAAGTCTATTCTCTGAGCTACAGGGAGCCAGTGTAAGGACTTTAGAACTGGGGTGATGTGTTCTACTTTCCTGGTTCTAGTGAAGAACACGAGCAGCAGCGTTCTGGATCAGCTGCAGCTGTCTGATTGATTTTTTTTTTTAGGTAGACCTGTGAGGATACTGTTACAGTAATCAAGGCGGCTAGAGATAAATGCATGGATGAGTTTTTCTAGGTCTCCTTGTGTCATCATTCCTTTAATCCTAGAAATGATTAAAGATTAATTAATGATTAATAAGCACTTCTGAGATGTTCTAAAATCACAGGGTAATATAGCTAACTATCAATAACAAAGCATTGGTGAAAAAAAAAAAACTTTCGCTTTAAGGTCACATTCGCTGAGGAGCCCATTTAATTGATGTGTGATTAAAATGGTGTACACTTTCTTTGTTCTAGCAAAAGATTGTGGATTAAAACTGCATTACAATAATTACAAATAACTACATAAATACTGTACATCAATACCCTATCAGTATTATAGTAAACAGACTTTTTACAAAAGTATTTTTGCATCGTCTAAAAAAAAGAAAAGTCTTGCTAAAATGTATTGCATTGAGCTATATCTCATAAATTGTTTACATGTTTACATGATAGTATTTGTGGCCATACTCTGCATTGAAAGACATTGAAAATCACTGTACTTTTTATTTAGATGGCTAAAGTCTTGATGGAGGCCTTTCCTCTGATGCCAGATGCTACATTTGACAGTTCAAAAAAGGCTATGAAAGTAGTGAGAAGGGAGTTGGCCCTTGAAATCCTTGAGGCATCAGGTATCTTTACAGCTTACAAAAAATACACAAGTGCCATTAGTGCATCTCCTATACATCTAAATTATTTACCAATCTCCTACTTACGGTATATTGGACCTTTGTTGGACCAACCACTGAAAATCCTGATTAATAATTTTTCTTCCAGTTTTTGATGAGCACAACTGTTGTGCAATGTGTGGTGCCTTTAAACCTCCTGCATCTGGGCCTCCCATAACAAACTGGGTGAGTTCTTGGTGATGGATTTCAATATTACACTATTACATCTGAATAGGTCAAAAGATAATTATTAAGCCAAGTGACCAGTCATTAAATTTAATGAACACAGTTTTATGATCTGTATTTTTTCATCTGTACTTTTGACAGATCCAATGTGATACATGTGAAAGATGGTTCCATGCAGAGTGTCTGAACATGGACAGCGCAGTATATGAAAGTACAAAAACAGAAATTTGGAAATGCCCATTGTGCGAATGAAACTCAATTTGAAACTGAGAAAATGCAAATTGTAAAGTTTAGAGTACATGTTTAAAATGTGTACACCACAATACAAGTGTTTATGGAAAAATGAATGTATTGTTACATTTTTGAAGAATAAATTAAAAAGTGATTATGAATCGGTGTGTCTGGTTCTTTAGATGTATTAAGACATTTTAAGGTTGATTTGGTGCCACTCAGTCACATGACCTGGAAGCTATTGAAGGAAAACCTGAAATATTACTGTAAAATATTAATATAAAATATAATGTGCATTCAAATGGGAAATAAATTGTTGTGTCCTGTTCTTTAGATGTAGTATGACATTTCAACATTGATTTTGTGTCACTTGGTCACATGACCTGGAAGCTATTGAAGAAAAACATGAAATATTACTTTAAAATATTAATATAAAATAACATGAAATATTACTTTAAAATATTAATATAAAATATTATGTGAATTCAAATTGAAAATAAATTGTTGTGTCTTGTTCTTTAGATCTATTAAGACATTTTAAGATTGATTTGGTGCCATTCAGTCACATGATCTGGAAGCTATTAAAGGAAAACATGAAATATTACTGTAAAATATTAATATAAAATATGATAAGCATTAACATTGAAAATAAATTGGTGTGTCTTGTTCTTTAGATGAAGTAAGATATTTTAAGGTTGATTTGGTGCCACTTGGTCACATGACCTGGAAGCTATTGAAGAAGACCCCTCACTATTACAGTAAAAAATAAATAAGAAATATTAAATATGATTTTTTTAATCAATAAATCGGTGTGTCGTGTATCTCAGGTGTCGAGCAACAACGTATCAATATTTGGGCGTTACTTTGTTAGGATATGTTACGCGTATTGACTAATTTTCTGGGATGTCTGGAAATTTATTGATGGTCCCTAACCAAAACCACCGCCTTTAGGAGCGAGCCTTCAGCTGCGATGTATCCGCTCCATGAGAGCAGTTGTCGGTGAGACGTCAGAGGGAGTCTCCGCTTTAATGAAACGAATGTCCGTCGTTTAAAACTAACTTCACCGCGGTTAATACCCTAATCCTTTATTGATGTTTGTGCTAATATATGCTAAGATATTAGTTTATACACCGATAACATGGATGTGCTATGTTATCATTGAATGCTGTTGGTGTTTGATAGCCAGCTACGATATGGAAACGACTGTTTAGAATATTTCTAGTCATACTCAAAAGGTCTATCTCATCAAGTCCTGAATTAATTGGATTTATGCTATGTTATCAGTATTTGCAATAATAGCATAGCTGTGGTGTCATCAATGTATGCTTTCTGTGTTTGCTGATATCAAACTGTGGTTTGAGGACCACTGTTGGTATTCTTTGCAGTGATACTCAGAAGGTTTATTTTTTAATTTCGTTATTTTGTTTTATTTAGACCTTGTTTAATTATGGTATAGAACAAGTTAAATATTTGTCTTTAATCCCTGCAGCTGTCAGACTCTATTACCAGCCTTTTTAAAACAGAACTAGATAAAATTGTGAACCGTTTGGTTCATCTTTAGTTGTTATAACAATTCTATCTTGATATGCTATGTCTTATGACAGTGTAATTTTTCACAAATATTAATGATTTAAGAAAGCAATGGGCTACATGTTAACATCCAAATCCTTATTCATATTAATCTCTCACTTAATTCCTACCTGATTGACATGTTTAGGAATTATGAGTGATTGGCACACTGTAGTGGTTAAAGTTACTAACAATCAAACTATGATTATGGTAAAGTTAAAACTATTAATGCACTGATAACGGTAATGGTATCGGTGCCGATACTGATGCTATGTGCTGGATAGTTTAGTTAACCGATAACATGAACTGATACTAAAAATGTGGAAACTGCTATTTTTTTTTTTAGTTTTCACTTACAATTTCACTTTTGTTGTCATGTGTTTGTTAATATTTTATTTTCTTTCTAATTTGCGATAATTTGTTGTAACACCAGAGAAGGGGAAAAAAATATTCCAAATTAGTAAACTTTTATGCGATAGAAGTTTCGCCATTGGTACTCAATACCGTCAAGTACTCCGATCCAAGTATCTTTTTCATATCAGATTGAAAAAAAGTGGTATTGTTGCATCCGTAGTGCCTTTTCCTCAAGCACACAGTGTATGTAATTCAGTACTGTATGGATTTGTATTCGTTGAGTATCAGCACATTATGAACTTCAGATATCTGTATTGGTATCGGTAACAAAAAATATGGATCTGTGCATCCCTAGCTAAAAGAAAACAGAACTGACTGTTTTATATCTAATAGATATTATGTATTATTTGTAAAAAAAAATATAAAATGTTTTATGTGAAATTTCTGTGGTGTAATTTAAATCTGACATCACTGAAGTTTTTTGTAATTTACCTGGTGGAGAAGACCGTGGAGCCCAGCCCTATGTCTTCGTGGCTGACGAGGCGTTCCCACTGCGGCGGTAGCTCATGAGGCCTTTCCCTGGACGTCTCCTACCGTTACATCAGAGGGTCTACAACTATCGCCTCTCCAGGTCTCGGCTGGTAGTGGAGTGTGCCTTTGGCATCCTCTCCTCACAGTGGAGGATGTATCGGCGCTCCACGGAGCTTCGTCCTGAAGTAGCGGAGAGGTGTGTGAAGGTGACGTGTTCTCCACAATTTTCTCCACCATTCAGATGAGAGAGGGGCACCTGCTGTGAGGGGCGTGGCACCTGCTGTGGTAGAGCCGTTGCAAGGCCTGGGTTGTGTAGCGGCCAACAACTCCTCCAGAGAGGCTGTCCTGGTGAGGGAGAAGTTCATGGCCCACTTCTCAGCGGAGGGAGCTGTGTCTTGGCAGCCAAAATAGCGGAGATGAAGTCCCAGTGACTTCCCCAAAACGGCTCTTTTAAGAGCCACCCACAAACCTCTAAAGAGCTTTCCTTCCTTTTTAGAAATGTCTCAATAAATGGAGTTTGCCTCATAAATAAACTAACCTCTCTTGATTCTTTTAAATTGTTCTTATGTAGTAGTATATTTTTTCATTAGTCGAATATCTAAAAAATTCTGTCAAGTTGTGTGCCAATATTTGCTGAATAATAGAACTGAGACATTGGTTATTACACAAATTTATTTTAAATAAAATAATCAAACAGAAAAACATATGTATAAAATATAACTATTTACAAAAGAGACAGGAATAAAAAGGACCCAGCTTTAGGTGGAAGAGCCTCAGGGAGAAGGAGGAGGAAAAAATAACATTGTTTCTGCCCTGGAGAGCCTGCTGCCTCATATTTTCAGTAAGGCTACTGATTGATCGGGTCCAATGTTTCCAAATTTAGCACAGCTGTGCTGTTTTCAAAAACTAATTCATACATTTGAATTTGACGAGCTCTCTCGTCTGAGGCGGCATGCTCTCCACAGCAGTTGCAAGGCTGAGGAGGAAATTCTCCGTCGTAGACTGCCGTGGCCTCTTCAGGGACTCCAGGATGGCCAGGTCCACCGCCGAGGGACCATCCTGGGACCCGTCCCTCGTCCGCTTCTGAGCTCTCCTCCTCTGTGGGCCTCTAAAACAAAGCACAAACAACACAAAGTAATGAGATGGCTGCTACAAGATCATAATTTTCAACATTGGAAAAAAACTATATATAATCAGATAGGTTGTTGATATTTAGTAAAGGTAATCACAAGGGAATTCAAGAGAATTAAAAGCTATAAGTGCTTGCTTTACGTCTGTTGCTATACCTGTGGGTGCAGCAGCAGGGACTGGGGAGCCAGGAGAAGCAACAAGGGATGAGTCTGCTGCAGAATCAGTTGGCACTGTTAAGACGATATTAAATGTTAGCAGTTTGAAAAAAATATTAATAGAGAAATTATACACAGTGGTCCCTCATTTATTGCAGCAGGAGTTCTCAGAATAACTAGCCCCTGCCACACACTTTATACACTTTTTTCCCCAGACATATGTTAACATTACTCTTTTGTCAAGTTTTAAGATTGCCAAAGGGCAAACCTTTGCAGGCTTTGAAACGTAGAGGTATTATTATGGCGCGTTTTTTCTAAATCACCACGCCACTTTTGTGCGCCTTTTCCTCCCTGGTGCAGGCGTCTTTTTCCAAATGTGGTAACTATATTTTGTACGTTTTTTTTCTATTGGACGTGAAGGTTATCTAAACCAATAATGATACATTTGGCAAGCGCAGGAGAAACGACATGGAGCTTTATTGCCTCCAATCAATCAGGATGCAGAATGCAATGTGCATTGTTGAAAGTTGTACTGTGCAATAAAAAAAAGCGAAAAAGCGAAGCAGTGAAGGATAAATAGCGGGACCTGTCCCTGTGAACTAGGTCAGAGCATCACGTCACCAGGCTCCTGATTGGTTGTCGCGGCGCGACTTGAAGCGGGAGTTCACAGGGGCAGGTGCAGCCAAAGCCATTCATTCAACATGGAGGAAAGGCTTATCAACGCCGTAGCCAATCGCCCGGAGCTATACGACAACTTGTTTTCTGTATAGGGACAGGAATAAAAAGGACCTAGCATGGAGGACGATAAGTGAAGAGATCGGGCAACCCGGTAAGTGCGTCCACTTTTTATGTTTTTACTTATCCGGCAAAGCCGGGCAAAAGCTAGCAAGCCTGCCTTCTGTCCCGCTATTTTCCTAGTGATGTAAAAATACTTTTCCGCTAACAAGATAATGTGTTTATTAAGAGGTTATCTGCAGGAGAAAGTGGAAGAGCCTCAGGGACACCTACTCCAAGGAGAAGAGGATGGAGAAGGAGAAGAGGAGTGGGTCAGCAGCAGGATCGGGGAGGAAATGGAAGTTCTCCGCGGTCCTGGGATTTCTGGACCCGTTCCTCACTCCAGGGGAGACCACCAGCAACATGGTGCGGACTGCGGAGAACATCCTCCCCGAGGACCAGGGACAGCCCGAAGAGGCAGCAAGGGAGTCCCAATCAGAAGGTATGTTTACTATGAATTAATATCGGCAGTTACTTTATTCATGTTTTCATATAAGTATATGTTTATTAATAAACCATATACAGTGGTCCCGCTATTTATCCTTCACTGCCTCGCTTTTTTGCTTTTTTTTATTGCATATTAATAGAGAAATTATACACAGTGGTCCCTAATTTATTGCAGCAGGGGTTCTCAGAATAACTAGCCCCTGCCACACACTTTATACTTGCTGTAATCCCTTTTCTTGCCCATTGTTTAAACCCTTTATCATTTATCCCAGGTACAAACTTATCATCAAATGCAAAACAACTCAATTTCTTTATCTCTTTCTCCAGTTTGTACCTTTCAACTACAGTGTTCCATATTTCAATCATATTTTTGGTTATTATATTCAGTTGGTTACCTATTTTTCCCGTTAGGTCTTTATGTTCTATCAAGTTCCGTATTCCAACTCCCGCCTGCTCTGTTTCTATACTTTTCCATCTTGAGAAATATTCATTGTTACACCAATATATAAAGGGTCTGATTTGTGCGGCATAAAAATATTCTTCGAGGTTTGGCAGAGCCAGTCCTCCCTTGTCTTTGGGCAGCTGCAAAGTTTTGTACCGAGTCCTAGGTTTCTTTCCTCCCCATATAAACCTTGATATCCACCTGTCCCATTCAGTAAACTGCTTTGGTGGGATCTTTACTGGCAGAGATTGAAATAAGTACAAGAGTCTCGGTAAAACATTAATCCTAATTACTTCTATCCTTGAGCTGAAGTCTAAAAAAATAGCAGACCATCTCTCCAAGTCTGTCCGGATTACTTGATTTATTTTAGTGTAATTTGCTTCATATATCTTGCTATACCTTTTGTAACATTTACTCCCAAGTACTTTATAGATATGGCATTCCAATTGAGTTAATATGTATCTTTTATCTCTTGTGACGGGGAGTAGTTTATTGACAAGATCTGTGTTTTAGAAACATACATTTTGTAACCTGAGTATTTCCCATAATTTTCCAGTAGCTTAATGAGTTTTGGAAAGCTTTCGTTGGGTTGCTCCAAAAAAATCAGTATGTCATCCGCAAATAATCCTATCTTATGTTCCTCCCTTCCTTTTTTCACCCCTTTAATTTCTTCTTCCTGCCTGATCATTTGGACTAGTGGTTCAATAAATAGCGTTAACAGACTTGGAGAGAGACCGCATCCCTGTCTTGTCTCCCTTTCCAGAGGGAAACTTTTTGTCAAGCTTCCATTTATTCTAATCCTTGACTTAGGGTCCTGATATAACTACCTAATACAATTCACAGATTCCTCATTAAATCCAAATTTTTCTAATATCTTATACAGAAATACCCAACTCACACTGTCGAAAGTAGGGCTGAACGATTAATTGCATATGCAATTAAATCGCGATTTGGTAAAATGCGATTTCCTAATCGCAAAGGCTGCGATTTGACTTGATGTAAACATATCTGCTAAAGTCACGTGACTTGCAAACAATGCAGGGAGAGAAGGAAACGCTTAAATTTAACCAGTTATAAAATGACCAAAAGCTTAACAGAATCCAACACTACACAATAGTTAGTACCAAAGAGGAACAGTACATCAATTGTGAGAAATTATATCTGCTATGAAAACGTTGATGCTGCGTAACGCCAGGTATTATGCAGAACCCGTCTTGGTATTGTTGCTGCCTCACGAGGTAGGCTACAGTACAAACCTTTATAACACCTAAAAAATCACACCACCATATATGAGAGTTGCACGGCTAAACTGACCGCCACCCGTCTTTAAATTTCCAGTAAACAAACTTCGAGGCGACAGGGATCGCTGACTGAGCTGTTTGAAAGAATCGCTCCTTACGAACATTAAAAAACGGCACACTGAAATAATTCGTCCTATTACGGGTTTTATAGCCGAAAGTATGCTGTGTTTAACATGATGAATAAGCTAGGATTGAATCTCACACACACATTTTAGCCACATTTTACCTGCGCTGATTCTTTTCCAAAATCGTTCAGCACTAGTTGAAAGCCTTTTCGGCATCTATGCCTACCAAAACTGCACTTTCCCCTTTGCTGTTTATGTTTTCTATGACATGTAAACTCCTCCTAATGTTATCTTTTGTTTGTCTTTCTTTAACAAAACCAGTCTGGTCTTCAATCAATCAGATCCTGCATAAATGTTTCTATTCTTTTGGCTATAATTGAGGTTTAAAGTTTATAATCCACATTTAAAAGTGATATGGGTCTATAGTTACAGCAGTCTTCTTTGTTTTTAATAAGTCCGTTTTATATACCTTGCTTTCCTTTCCACGTCTTCCAACAATATATCAACTATTTCCCCCCTAGCTTCTTTAATCTGATTCAGTGTGTCTGAATCTTTTGAGTGTTTGTGTTGCTGTTCCAGTTCTTTTAATTTTTCAATTTGTTTCTGATACGTTTCTAGTCGGACTCTCTTTAAAGCCGCTGTGTGAGAAATCAGCCTCCCTCTTATCACTGCCTTCAGGGCATCCCATACGATTGTTGGGTCAACTTTGCCATTATCATTTTCCTCTCAATATCTGATTATTTCCCCTTCTATTTCTTTAACGAGTCTCTTATTGTTCAGTATACTTTCGTTGAGTCTCCATATTGTATTTTTCCTCCTGTCTTTTAAGTGAATTTTAAGATAAATCGCACTGTGGTCTGACACGTCAGCCACTCCTATTTTACATTCCTTCACTTTGTGTATATCTCTTTTACTCATTAAAAAATAATCATTTCTGGAGTACATGTTATGTGGAGCTGAATAATGGGTATAATCCTGGTCGAGTGGATGAAGTTCTCGCCACACATCCTGCATATCAATTTCTAGCATCATTGTATTCATGTGACTATTAATTTGTTTTTTGATCCTCTTCATACTTGTAGTGTCTAATCCGTAATTTAGTACCACATTAAAATCCCACACACTAATGTCCCATCTGTTTCCAAATTTATAAGATCAAAAATGTTTTCATAAAAAACTTTTCCACTTTCTGGACGGGCATACATATTCAGAAGTGTCACCAACTGGTTTTCCAATTTCCCTTTTATCATAATATACCTTCCCTTCTTGTCACTGATTTCTTTGATCAGTTCAAAGTTCAATGTGTTTGAGATCAATATCATCACACCTCTTGCGATTGTGCCCAAAAGAACTTAAGTATGAATTTCTGTATCCCGGCTTTTTAAACTTTACATTTTCCTCTTGTGATAAATGAGTTTCTTGAAGAAAGATAACCCGCATCTTTTCTCTCGTAAATTTAGATAAAGTTTTATTTCTTTTTTTTAATATTGTTTAAGCCGTTAATATTTAGTGACACCACCATTATATCACTATGTTGCATTGTTTATATCCCTTGAAGTAGTGCTTAGACCTTCCACTGTAATGTTGTCAACCAGCGTTTTCTCATGAACAAAGTATGAACGAACACAAAAACTGAACTCCCCAGCTAAAAAGGACCTCATTCCCCATGGGTCCTGTCTCCCTGTTGGTGGGAGTGGGGGGTAACTTTTTCTGAGCAGAAGGCCCCCCCTAGTGGTTTGGGGTGCACCTAAAAAAGGCCTCCCCATGCTACTAGCTAAGTCCAACAAACACTAACTTCACAGCTCTCTCCGTCGATTTGCATGTAAACATAAACATTAGAGAAGTTTCATTTGTAGGGGAGGGAGAGGGATCTTAAAGTTCCCCATTTCAAGTCTTCCTTAAGCTTGGTTTATGCTTGCCGCATGAACATTCCGCGCGGAAACGAAACGTGCGGAACCGGCCGAGACGCCTTCTTGCAGCGTTTATATATATTTTTGTGGCTTGTCCCTGCTGAGAGCCAATATTCTTGACGACTGTAGGGGGCGGCATAGGGCTCTACGGCATGCATACAACACTACACCATAGTAGAAGTAGTAATCACTGTTGTTTACGAGATGGTGATACCCGTGAGCTACAAAGCAGAACTTTTATGCTATTTATTAGGAAAAAAGACGAAAAAAGGAGACCGTCCTCTCTTCCATTAAAATACAGTTGATCACAGTGATCTCTATCGGCCGGATCATAAAGATGTCTATTTACGAACCTCCGGCAATATGAGCTCTTGCCAGTCCGCCATGTTTTTCCGCGCGGGACCGTCCGCGTAGTTACAAATTTTCCTAGGTGCGCGGCGCGGAAATTTTGGGGCGGGAGGAGGCCGCGCGGAGAGGCGTGGTTGCTAAAATGACGTAATTTGGCCGCGTGGAGCCGTGCGGACCTCGCAGACGCGGCAAGCATAAACCAAGCTTTAGTGGGACCCTTTCTTTTGAATAAAAATTAAAATTAAAAAGCCTCTTGTTCTCCCGTCAAAATAAACAATCTGAAAATTTTTCTGGCTCTAGCTGCTTAGCCGCCCAGCCAGCATAAAGTCTCCAACTTAAAAACAGGAGGCATTTATCTCATCCGGGTTACCTAGCAACTCTTCACTTCCCTCTTTCTTTCCCCGTCTTCATTGTCTCGTAATCTTCTGAATTTGTGCAGCTTTTCTCTCGCTCGGGTCGCCGGATCTTCACTGCCATCCTCGGGTGCGTCTTGGTTTATCACCTGCTTCTCTCCGACGCGTTGCCATGGGGAAGCTCGGCGGATCCGTTCCTCCAGTGAGGGTTTATTGATGTGCTGCTCACCCATCTCCAGCCCTCTTTGCCGCATGTCCCGCGCTGCGTCTTCCGCGCTGTTGTAGATCTTGGACCGTCCGACCAGTGAATCCTTATCTTACTCAGAGGTGTCTGAAAACGAATCTTTTTGTCTTTCAGAGTCTTTTTAATTTCGGAGTAGGATTTACGTTTTTTCAGCACCTCAGAAGGGTAATCATGGTCGAAAAATATCTGATTCCCCTCAATTGTTATTTTCTCTTTCCACACTTTAGTGAGAATGCTCTCTTTGGTCTCATATTTAAGAAAATTGACCACAATGGACCCCGGAGGTGCACCTGGTGGAGGTTTCTTTCCGATACTTCTGTGTGCGCGTTGAATATAGAGCTCGGTTTCCACCGGTAGCACGAGCTCTCGGTGGAGGAATCCCTCCACCAGTTCATTGTCCCGTTCGGCCACATTGTAAATCCTCAAATTACAACGTCTTCCGTGCCCCTCCACTTCAGTCCATTTCTCTTGTAGTTTTGTTTGGTGTTTCAGTAAAGTGAGGATGGCTTCTTTTGCCTCAATGTTCCACTCCTCCAACTCGGCCACTTGCGCCTGTGCCTCTGTGAGAGTCTTCCGCTGCTCTTGTATTTCTGTGGAATTTTGTGTCAGTTTTCGATTAATTTCACCCTTAAAGCCGGCAAACTCTCGCCTCACCTCCTCTTTGAATTCGTCTCTAAATGTTGCGAGGGCCATTTTCATTTCCCTTTTTAGGTCACGTATCTCTTTCGTGATGTCAGCAAGTCCCTCATGTACCGCGTGGGTCTGTGTGCAGTCCTCATTTTCCCCTTTCGCCGCCTCTTCTTCAAACTCGGGTTCTTCTCGATCTTTATGCGTTGTTTTTTTCCTCAAACTTCTCTGGCCTCATCCCCCACTCATTCCTTAACAGTTTAGATTTTTTATTCTCGTTATCCTCGCAGTTTGGGGAGAAAATATGATCTAATCGACTCAGGAGCTCTGCTCTACGCTGCCATCTTGTTCCGTGCTGCCCCGGAAGTTTCAGGCGCGATGTTTTCAAGCGCGACCAGTTTGCGTTGTACACGCTTCAAGGTGCGAATGTGCACGCGAACAGCTAGGCGTGTGTCGCGCTTTATAGTCGCTCCTATCTCGTTCAGTGTGGACACAGCGTTAGTCAGGGTCGTCAAGCAGGGCGGGTCAGGAGCACCTACTGTAGGAAGAGAATAAGAGAAAACAGGTGATTGACAGCACAGCATTGGAGAGAAGTAAGAGAGAAAGTAGGAACTGACTCTAATAATGTGCGCCAACAGCCTAGCCTAAAGCAGCATAGCTACTAACATTAACCTGTCTCCTAGCTACTAGGAGACCTAGCTACTAACACTCTACCTGGCTTACATTAATCTATCTCTACCTAGCTACTCTACCTCTTCCTATCTCTTCCTAGCTTTTGACACTCTGCCTGACTAACATTAACCTGTCTCTTCCTAGCTACCTGTCTAACCTGTCTCTAACTGTAAGCTTTGTCAAAGAGGAAGGTTTTAAGCCTAGTTTTAAAGATAGACAAGTTGTCTGCTTCACGAACCAACCCTGGGAGCCTTTTCCAAAGGAGGGGAGCCTGATAACTGAAAGATCTGCCACCCATTCTACTTTTAAAAATCCTAGGAACTACCAGTAAACCTGCAGTCTGAGAGCGAAGTGCTCTGTTAGGAACATATGAAACAATCAGGTCTCTTGTGTATGATGGAGCTAGATTATTAAGAGCTTTATATGTCAGAAGGAGGATCTTGAATTCTATTCTAGATTTTACTGGGAGCCAGTGAAGAGAAGCTAAAACAAGGGAAATGTGATCTCTTCTTCTTTTATTAATTAGAACCCTTGCAGCAGCATTTTGGACTAACTGAAGATTTTTAATTGTATTCTGTGGACTACCTGATAACAAAGAGTTACAGTAATCCAGCCTTGAAGTAACAAAGGCATGGACTAGTTTTTCAGCATCCCTCCTGGACAGGATGGTTCTAATTTTTGCAATATACCTCAGGTGAAAAAAGGAAATCCTGGAGACTTCTTTAATGTGAGATCTAAATGACATATCTTGGTCAAAAATAACACGGAGGTTCTTTGCTTTATTACTGGAGGCGAATTTAATGCTGTCAAGGTGAAGGGATTGACTAAGTAGTTTCTTTTTCACAGCTTCTGGTCCAAAGACGACAACTTCTGTTTTATCAGAATTCAGAAGCAAGAAGTTTACAGTCATCCAAATTTTTATGTCTTCCAGACATGCCTGTAGTCTACCTAACTGATTGGATTCATCAGGATTTATGGATAGATATAGCTTTGTATTATCTGCGTAACTATGGAAATTTATCCCGTGCTCCCTAATGATTTTACCAATAGGAAGCACATATATAGTAAAAAGGATCGGCCCAAGCACCGAACCCTGTGCTACTCCGCAAGTAATCATTGAGGCCGAGGAAGATCTATTGTTTACCTGAACAAACTGAAATCTGTTGGACAAATAAGATTTAAACCAGCCAAGTGCTGTTCCTATTATACAGACACTTAGAAGCCTTTCTATGAGAATATTGTGATCAACAGCGTCAAAGGCAGCACTGAGATCTAACAGGACCAGAACGGTCACCAGTCCATTGTCTGAGGCTATGAGAATATCATTAGTAACCTTCACCAGGTGTCTCATTTATAAACGTTGCGTATGCACAAAACGGGGCCTGAAACTGGCGTACACCACTTTCAAAGCAAAAGTTGTGATTTATAAAAAACGGACTTGACGGGAAAATGTGTGCACCTGTACGCCAACTCTGACCCGTGCGTACTGACATTTTGGAGACAGGGGGGAATCAATGACGCAGTTGGTGAGGGGGTGAACGGCAGCCAGACTGCATATTACTCCTCTCACACATATAATTTCACCTACCACCAAACATTAATTATAGATTCCTGTTATTATAAACATCCAAGCCAGCAATGATATCTATATTGTAGCCTTGCAGTGAGCTATAGCTCTTCTAAAAACATTTTTCAATATTAAAATAGATACATAAAATTTATCTCAAAACCTTAAACTCAGATAAAAGGGCCGGGACTGTGTGCCAATTAATAAATTGAATCATCTGCCGTCCCTGAGCGAAATAATGCCTGCAGTCTTGGATGGGATCATTAAAATGAGCAGGCAATACATCATGTTTCCATATACTGTGGGGGAGCAGGCCTAAATTAAGATGCTATTTGCAGCAATGTCCGGTTTCCCAAACATAATCGGTGCAATTGACTGCACCCATATTACTACACTGGGCCCGTCCGAGAAAATTCCCCTCCCTCCTGGCCTACCACCTCCCCAGCATGAGAACCCCGACCCACAGCTTCCTCCTCCTCGACAGGAAGCCTTCACCCAGGGAGCAAGGATCGGCCAGGATGTAAAATTGTTTTATTGTATCATTTAAGGTACCAATGGCTGTCACTAGACGCTGGGCAACCTCATCTTCCTGAGCCTCCTAATCCTCGCCATCTAACAGTTGAAAAGACACGGCATATTAGTTTGTCTCCTTAAAATATGCTCCAATGTGGTGTCAGCTCAGGTGTACACGGACCCCCTCCAGTAGCAGACCCACTCTGGCGGTTGGAGGCACGTTTTTTTTTTTTTTTCGACATTGAGGTCCAACCACTTTTTTTTTTTTTTTCGGGTACCGTGCTGTCAGTTGCACTGACAGTCTGCACTACAGACGCCACATGCTGCCACTTGCAGTTCTTCCTTTTATTTGTGAAACCACTGCTGTGTCCACCAAATAAAATGTCTCTTCTAGCTTCCACTTCACCCACTAGCACTTCAATCAACATCTCCGTAAAGTTTATCTTCTTGTTTTTCTTTTGTTGTTGCCATATTCCCCTCTTCTTCATA
The DNA here is from genome assembly GCA_028564705.1 of Apricaphanius iberus. Lineage (NCBI taxonomy): Eukaryota > Metazoa > Chordata > Actinopteri > Cyprinodontiformes > Aphaniidae > Apricaphanius > Apricaphanius iberus. The sequence goes on from JAPXFQ010001609.1 coordinate 23,509, forward strand.
TGCATCAATATTCATGTCTTGCTTTGCATTGACCTTTTATAGCCAGATTTGGGCGTGTTCAGGGCGGGATATGAGCCAAATTCACGTGCGCAAACTTCCAAGAAGACTGTGATTAATAAAGAGGAAATTGCTTACACCTGTGCGTAGGCATGGTTTTATAAATGAGAAATCTTTTTGCCGTACGCAAACTTTTTGTTTTGGTCGTACGTACACTTTTATTAGGGATTCTACGCAATGTTTTATAAATGAGACCCCAGAGCTGTTTCAGTGCTGTGATGAGCTCTAAAGCCTGACTGAAACTTCTCAAACAGCTCATTATTGTTTAAATGCTCACACATCTGATGTGTAACTATTTTCTCAAGAATTTTAGATAAGAAGGGAAGATTAGATATCGGTCTACAGTTAATTAAGTCGTTTTGATCATGAGATGGTTTGTTAAGTAGAGGTCTAATTACAGCAATCTTAAACTCCTGTGGTACATATCCTTTGATTAAGGATAGATTCATTATATCAACAATTGGAGCAGCAATCAAAGGGAAAACCTGTTTTAAAAGTGTAGTTGGGACTCGGTCTAAAATGCAAGTTGAAGGTTTTGATAAAGCTAATAATTTTAGTAGTTCTGAAAGTTCGGCTGCATTAAAGCAGTTCAAGCGTATATTAGGTACAACCATTTTTGATGCTGCCTCACTAAGTAAGGAAGAAGCAAGCATATTGGGAAGGTTCCCATTTTTCTTATTTTTTATAGAGTCCATTTTATTCATTAAAACATTTCATGAAGTCGTCACTACTAAGAGCTGGGTGAATGGGTGGTCCGACAGAGCTTTGATCCTGTGTGAGTTTGGCAACTGTATTAAAAAGAAACCTAGGATTATTTTTATTCTCCTCGATTAAAGATCAATAATATGCTGTTCTGGCTGTTCGTAGGCTCTTTTTATAAAGCAATAGACTATTTTTCCACACTAAATAAGAATCATGTAAATATGTGGAGCGCCACTTTCTCTCTAGTTTTCTAACAGTCTGCTTCAGGGTACGTAGCTCAAAAATAAACTCCTAGCTAATCTTCTATGGCTAGCCACCTTCCTTTTCAAGGGGGCAACTTTTTCTATTGCCAGACGCAGGAAGGAATTAACGCTATGAACTAAAATGTCAAGTTGTGAGGGGTCAGGATTTAAATCACTATTTTCTATTGTACTTTTATATACTGAGGAAATTAAAGTTGGAATAGCTTCTTTAAAACTTGCTACAGCATTGTCTGATAACGTTTTGGCATAATGACGTTTTCTTTCAGGTTTGAACTGGTAAGATAGAGTGATTTTAAAAGTGATCAGAAAATTATCAGACAGGATAGGGTTATGTGGCAAGACTGTTATTTGTTCACAGTCAATGCCATAAGTCAGCACAAGATCTAAAGTGTGGTGACAAGAATGGGTTGGGCCCTGCACATTTTGAGTAAAGCCTATTGAGTCTAAGATAGTGTTAAAAGCTGTATTTAGACTATCACTTTCACTATCAACATGAATATTGAAGTCTCCAACTATAGTAACTTTAGACTCATTTAGACTATCACTTTCACTATCAACATGAATATTGAAGTCTCCAACTATAGTAACTTTATCAGTGTTTAAAACTAAGTCAGATAGAAAATCTGAGATCTGATCTAAATATTGAGAATAAGGGCCTGGTGGACGATACATGACCACGAACAAAAGTGACTTTTCTGCTTTGTTATGTGTATGAGGAAGGCTAAAGATTAAATGCTCAAAGGAACTGTAACTATTATTTTTTGGGGGAATAATAAGTATATCTGAATGAAAGATGGTGGCTACTCCACCCCCTCGACCAGTACTTCGAGGGACACTAAAGTTTAAGTAACTAGGGGGAGTTGACTCATTAATTGTGACATGGTCCTCTTCCTGCAACCATGTCTCTGCAAGACAAAACATATCAATATTATTATCACAAATTAAGTCATTTACCAAAAATGTTTTTGATGGGAGAGATTTTATGTTTAGTAAACCACATTTAATTGATTTATTTTTTTGTTCAATCAGAGTTGTATTTATCTTTATGAGATTTTTATACTTTGCTCTAGTAGCATTAACTTTTAATTAATTTGTTTTGGGTAGTGGATGAGAAACTGTCTTTATAGGGTGGTGGGTGGGTGGCAGTCCCTGTTCCCTGACCTGGATTCTGGGTTGTCACGGCATTGGGGAACTAGAGATAACCCTATCAATGTTCCTGGAAAGAAGGGCAGCGCCATTCGCGGTGGGATGGATGCCATCTCTACGTAACAGTCCAGGTTTTCCCCAGAAGGTCCCTCAGTTATCAATGTAGCCCACATCGTTTTCTGGACACCACCTTGACAACCATAGGGGAAACGACAGCATACGGTTGTACATGTCATTGCTAGTACAATCAGGCAGGGGACCAGAAAATATGACAGAGTCTTACATCTTTTTGGCAGCCCTACACACCCAAGCTATGCTAATTTTTGTGACCTCCGAATCCCGTAACCGGGTGTCATTGCCACCAGTATGGATAACGATCCTGCTATACCGCCGTTTGTCCTTGGCCAAAAGCTTCAGATGGGACCTAATGTCCGCAGCTCTGGCCGCTGGAAGGCATTTGACGGTTGTCTTTCGTGTATCTGGAGCCATGTTCCGATCTATGGAGCTGCCAATTATAAGAATCGGCTTCTCCGCTAAGCGGGTCGAACCTATTGTTCACAGAAAGGGGCTGGAGGTTGGCTGTGCGCTGGGCCTGGCGCTAAGCTTCCTACGAACAGTCACTCAGTTTCCTGAGGTTCCGGCTGCACGGGAGCTGTTGGAGGACGGCTAAGGAGTCCTGTCCTAACTGGCTCCGCACTAGCTACTGCTGGGCCTGGCTGTGTTACAGCGCAGAGCCGGGCCTCTAGCTTAGAAACCCTTACCTCCAAGGCTATAAAAATGTTGCACTTATTACCCTACCATCTTCGCTAAAGGAGGCAGAGGAGTAGCTAAACATCTGACACAGAGAGCAGGAGAGAGGAGATTCAGAGAGAGACGGAGGGACAGGAAACCAGTATAACACTTAACGAGTTCCCAAAACGTAAAGAACACCAAAAGAAAATAAGTGTTTGAACGTGTTTGCGTGTTAGAATAACTCAGAAAAGCTTCTGGACAGAGAAAATTAGATAAATTAAAGAGGTCAAAAGCACAGAGATGCCTCAGCCAAGCGAGTTAACAAACAGAAAATGACGCGATACGCCTTACCAACACAGTGTCTGCAATTTATCAATGTGAACCCCCCAAGAACTTTGTGGAAGTGGCTGGTAGGAGCTCCTCATTTCCTACCTTTAGGCGAAACTGTTTTGTGGCTGATGCATTTATATTTGATTGAAACACTATATAGTTTGTTTTTTTAATGTTCAGAGATAATTTATTGCACTTAAACCAGATAACAATTTTTTGTAGTTCTTCATTTAAAAGGTGTTGTAAATCACTTGAATTTTTATGTGACAAGAATAAATTTGTATCGTCTGCAAACATCACGTTTTGAAATACTTGAGAGGAATTCACAAAGTCATTTATATAAATGTTAAATAGTAATGGACCCAAGATTGAGCTTTGGGGAACCCCACATTTAATTTCTTTATTTTGAAATATATGATTATTAATCATCACATATTGTTTCCGACCATGTAAGTAACTTTTGAACCAGTCAAGTGCTACTCCTCTGACGCCATAGTGATGTGGTTTCTCCAGAAGAATATTAAAATTAACAGTATCAAATGCCTTGGATAGGTCAAGGAAAACACCTACTCTGCAGTCACCCTGGTCTAAAGAATCGTTGATTTTTTCTATGAGGTCTAAAACAGCCACAAAAGTACAGTTCTCTTTCCTGAAGCTATACTCTGATCTTACAAGAATATGGAGCTTATCCAAATACTGACTTAACCTAGTGTGTACCTCTCTCTCTAATACCTTAGAGAGAGATGGTAGAACAGAAATTGGGCGGTAATTGCCCATATTGTAGTTCTGGCTATTTTTGTCATACTTCGCAATACACCATGCAGAAGAGATAAGTATATGCAATGTGTAAGTAGCTGTGCTATTGTGTCTGCAATAGCTGTCAGAATTTTACTGCATATTCCATCCACTCCTGCTGTATGAGATCTCTTGAAATTTGTAATAATTTTATGAATTTCAGTTTCGTCAGTAGGCTTCATGAAAAAGGATTGCATGTATTTCCAGAGAGATAGTGTCTATAAGAGGATCCGTTGGGAGGTCTGATTTTTTTAGCAAGATCTTTACCTATAGAGGCAAAATAATCATTAAAACTATCAGCTAGTAAAGGTGAATTGTCGTCCCGACATTCGGGTAACACAAATTACTTTTGGCCCCTATTTAGAACTTTATTCAACACAGCCCAGGTCCAGCCTAGGTTAATGATATTGTCATGATTTTAGCTTTTGGACTCTAGTGCAGACACACAAACGACTCAGTGAGACTGGAGGGTAAGTTTGTAAGAATATTTTATTTTCCTTCTTTGCTCGAGGGGTCCAGAAACACAGGAACTCAGAAAACTCGGAATCACGAAGAACTTGGAGGACAACCACTGGAGACAGGAGAAGGGGGTGAGTGATCTTATGATGGTACTTGGCAGGAGGAGAAAACAGAAGTTTGTGGGTTCTTACTTGTCGATGATGCGGATCCTACTGGGGAGGAATTGGAGAGGATTTGATCCTGGGTGCGTGGAAGAGGAACCGACTCAGGGTGTTTGACTCCAGGGAGCAGAGAGAGGGTGGACAGGCAGAGGAGAAGCTCCAAACTCAGCCAGGTACCATGGGGAGGAAGCCAGCATGCCGGGAAGGAGCAGACGCCCAGGCTGTAGAGCGACCAGCAGATGCGGAACCACAGAATGACTGGAGGGAAAAGGCAAGGAGGTAAGGATCTCACACAGAGCAAATCACCAACAGGCGAAAACCAGAGAAAGTGGCTTGTTACCACACGATGTGGGTTAACCATCTGGCGTCTGCTCCAGGTTGGCACTCTCCTTTTAAACGCTACTCCCCAATCAGGCTGAATGGCACCAGCTGCAGGAACCTAATTACCAATCTGCTTCCCTTGGACGGAAAACAGGTGAGGCAAACACACACACACAATCCTCACAGATATTAGTTAACTAATCAAAAGCCGTTACATGTAAATTTGAACAGTAATGGCACAGATACCGAATACCAGTATTGGTGCATCCCTATATATAGTCATCATATCTGGTAAAACAATTTTGCAACATTTATCACATAATTTGATTCAAGTTCAATCATGTGTAGGAAAGCAATCATAAATATGTTGTCATGGCTTTTACAACACACTGTTCTCTCTATTTCTACCTGTGACTTATAAACACATATTTAACTAATCACAGTAGGTTTAAATCTAACTTGGGCTCACTCCTAAAACTCTTTAATACAAGCCTTGGTCTTGGTTCTCTTTTAGCATCACTGTAGGTTTTGGACACCGTTTGTTTGACTGTGACGCAGCTGCTGCTCTTGTGCATTTGAGGAAGTGTTTGCAGGATTTATATACATTTTTATACGAAGTCCCACGCACCCTCCAGGACCCTGCTGAGGTTGTAGAGCTGGTCCAGTGTTCCAGGATGAAAACCGCATTGTTCCTCCTGAATCCCTAGTTCAACTATGTCCACGCAATATTACAGAGCCACATTAACCAACATAGCCCTACCACATCCAGAGCCTTAAGGAACTCCGGGCAAATCTCATCCACCCCCGGAGCCTTGCCACCAAGGAGCTTTTTACCAACCTCGGCGACCTCAGCACCAGCGATTGGAGAGCCCATTCCAAAGTCCCCAGACTCTGCTTCCAAACAGGAAGGCGTGTCGGTGAGATTGAGGAGGTCTTCGAAGTATTCCATCAACTGACCCAAAACGTCCCATGTCAAGATCAGCAGCACACCATCCCCACTGTAAACCGCTTAGTGGCAGATCAACCCCCCCGCCCCCCCCGCCCAACCACACCTCTCCAGGTCTCACTGTCATTGCCCACATGAGCGTTGAAGTCCCCCAGCAGAATGAGGGAGTCCTCAGAAGGAGCACTCTCCAGCACCCCCTCCAAGGACTTCAAGAAGGGTGGGTAATCTGATCTAGTGTTTGGCGCATAAGCACAAACAATACTCAAGACCCATCCGCCCACTCGTAGGCGGTGCCGAGAAAGGGGGCAACAAGTATGCCCACCCCAGCTCGGCGCCTCTCAACGGGGGCAACTCCAGAGTGGAAGAGAGTCCAACCCCTCTCGAGGAGACGGGTTCCAGAGCTGTGTATCGAGACAAGGCTGACGATGTCCAGTCAGAACCTCTCAACCTTGCACACCAGCTCCGGCTCTTTCACCACCAGAGATGTGACATTCCACATCCCAAGAGCCAGCTTCTGCAGCCAAGGTCCCCGCCTTCGACCACCACCGCCCATCTAGCACTGCACCCGACCTCTATGGTCCTTCCCACAGGTGGTGAGCTCATGGGAAGGGGGACCCATGTTGCCTCTTCAGGCTAAGCCCAGCCGGGCCCCATAGGTAAAGGCCGAGCCACCAGGCGCTCGCCAACGTGCCCCACCTCCAGGCCTGGCTCCAGAGTGGGGCCCCGGTGACCCGCGTTCGGGTGAGGGAACACTGAGTCCAATATTGTTGTTTGTCATAGGGGTCTTCAGACTTTGCAACAAAACCACTTTATGGATGTCTGAGGTGTAACTTAAACAAAGTATATTAGTGTCAAATACAATTTTAAGCCTGACACCTTTCTTTTCACAAAAAGCCTGTTTAATCCATTTTTTTAAAGTCAGAAACAGGTGTTTTTGGTGAAACCCACTTATGTTCTACAGCAGATTTTGCAAGAAGGGGAACAGTTAGAAACAAGCTGTTTTTTCTGATGAAAGAAGACAGTCTAATCTTTTTTTTTTTTGTAGTTTCAGTGTTTACATAGTCATATAGCACAATATTCTGTGACTCTTCAAAATAAAAAAAAATAAAATAAAAAACGCTGGCTTTTCTGTTCACGTAATTGCTGGCAGCCAATCAGTTAAGCACGCGGTTCTGGATAAAATAACTCTTCCTAAAATATCAGACAGTGGTGAATCCAGGGTCATCGCTTGGCTAACAGCTGCTCAACTCCAGGAGGCCTTCCAAAGCTTGTCCAATAAAAAAGCCCCGGGCCCACATGGATTTCCAGTAGAGTTCTATAAATAACTCTGAAATTCTGGAATATTCTGGCACCAACATTCTACAAAATGTTGTGGGTAACTGATGTGGGATAATTCCACAGAGATGTAGATAAGAATGAGAATGATTCTCTCCGTTGCACGTATTTATTTAAATGGTAAGGATACTGATCACTAAAAAGAACTAATCTTGAATAAATGTTCCCACTGCAAAACAAAGGAAAATGGCAGACTTCCACCAAATATGAACATTGCCTACATCAATCTTCTTTTAAAATCAGGAAAAGACCCTATGTCTCCTACCAGCTATCGTCTTATTTCTCTTATCAATGTTGATCTTAGAATAATTTGCAAAGCTCTTGCAAGAAGGATAGAGAAACATACTCCTCTTATAATTCATCCTGATCAAACTGGTTTTATAAAATGGAGGCTTTCCTGCACAAATGCACATAGATTAAAATATTTTGTCAGAAACCACACAGGTATCAATGGTAGTTTCTGTAGTATTTATTAAATCAATGCACCCAGATGCAGAACCTTGACTAGGATGATTGCAGGAAGAGATGATTCAGAGAAGCAGGCAGGCAGACTGGACTGAGTGACGGAACAGATGACGAACTTGGCATCAGATGAACATGGAGTTCCGAGCTGAAGAACCAGATGTCAGAACGGAGAGTAGGTGAGTGAACTTTGCTTAAATATGATGTGTGGACCAATGAGGGAGAGGATCAGGACTGCGCACGGGTGGCAACAGGTTGGACTGATGAGTCTCTGACAGATTTTTCTTATTGTAAAAACATCCAAACATATATATTATCTTTAGATGCAGAAAAAGCATTTGATAGAGTTAACTGGAAATATTTATTTGCAACCTTAAATAAATCTGGCTTTGAAAATTATTTTATAAACTGGTTGAATATATTGTACAGTTCCTAAAAAGCATCTATCAGGACTAATAAGGTTTTACCTTCAGATAGGTACCAGGCAGGGATATCCACTCTCTCCCTCCCTGATTGCTGCTGCTAATGGTGCAATAAAAATAGCAAACTAGCAATTTTAAAATGTATAAAATGCAACAACATAGGACATAAAATTAGTCTGGTTACATATGATGTCTTACTTTTTCTACAGCATTCACTCTCTTTTCCAGGTAATCAAGTTGGGGAAATCTTATTCAAGAGTTTCAGATTATTCCATAAATTGGTAAAAATCTACAGTTATGCCTATCAATTGTTCTTTCCACTGCTAGACAACTGCAGTCAGGAAATATTATATATTTAGCTATCAATGTCTCACCATAACTGGCAGATTTATCAAAGCTATCCTACGTCCCACTTTTAAAAAAAGTGGAAGATGATCGGCCTAGAACAAAATTCCTACTCATATCAATTATGGGAAGAGTAGCTACAATAAAAATGATGTTTTTTCCCCAGAATCAATTATTCTTAATGATCCAACACAAACCATCACCTTATTGGTTTAGATCTCTGAACTCTTCTGACTCTAAATTTCTTTGGAAACTACCACATATCAGCTTGAAAACACGACAGAAGTCCAAAGATAAAGGAGGTCTAGACCTATTCTTAGCCAACAGGTTCCAATACATCTCACGATGGTTAAAACATAGCTATCTTGATGAGTCCTGGATAGATGTTGTACAGACACCATGCAAAAAGATAAAATGTTTAGACCTACCATTTATTTGCTCAAATATGAAATACCATGAATGCTTTAAAAGTATTAGTATCAGCTCCTCTCTGACAGCTTAGTGGTAATTTCTAAAAATTACTGATTCCTCACTAGCCCCATGCAGATGCACGCCCATCTGGAATAACTCGGACATCTTGCAAAAAAAATGTATGATACATTTTCCAGACTGCAGATGTAAAGGAATTGAATACCCGGAACACATATTTGATAGAACAGACTTTATTCCATTTAATACATTAGTTATACAATATGGAATTAACAAGAATAAATTCTTAGAATATCAACACATTTAATTGATTATAAAAGGCAAATTTAAGATCAGTACAGTTGAATTACAAATTCCAGTAAGAGTTTAGATTTTCTTAATCTCAATCCTCCCAAACTGTTTTCTAAAGTAAACAAAACATTAACTACATTAGATGAATCCCTTCCTATTTCAAAATGGGAGGTGAACTTGTCCATCACCTTTGACCAAAACTTCTGGTCTTAGATATCTTTAAGAACCTTTAAAATAATTAAACATCCCAAGGTACAATTAATACAATATAAAATCCAGGGAATCTTTCTGACAGGACGGAGATGGAAGGAGGAAACCCAGGAGGACGAAGGAGAACGGATCAGGGGTCTCATTTATAAACCATTGCGTAGAATCCCTACTAAAAGTGTACGTACGACCAAAACAAAAAGTTTTCGTACGCCAAAAAGATTTCTGATTTATAAAACGGTGTAAGCAATTTCCCCTTTATAAATCACAGTCTTCTTGGAAGTTTGCGCACGTGAATTTTGCTCATATCCCGCCTGAACACGCCCAAATCTGGCTATAAAAGATCAATGCAAAGCAGGACATGAATATTGATGCATATGAAGAAGAGGGGAAATATGGCAACAACAAAAGAAAAACAAGAAGAGAAACTTTACAGAGACTTTGATTGAAGTGCTAGTGGGTGAAGTGGAGGCTAGAAGACATATTTTATTTGGTGGACACAGCAGCGGTTTCACAAATTAAAGAAAGAACTGCGAGTAGCAGCATGTCGCGTCGGTAGTGCAGACTGTCAGTGCAACTGACAGGACGGTACCCGGGAAAAAAAAGTGGTCGGGACCTCAAAGCCGAAAAAAAAAGAAAAAAAAGAAAACTTGCCTCCCACTGCCAGAGTGGGTCTGCTACTGGAGGGGGGTCCGTGTACACCTGAGCTGACACCACATAGGAGCATATTTTAAGGAGACATACTAATATGCTGTGTCTTTTCAACTGTTAGATGGCGAGGATTAGGAGGCTGAGGAAGATGAGGTTGCCCAGCGTCTAGTGACAGCCATTGGTACCTTAAATTATACGATAAAACAATTTTTACATCCTGGTCGATCAATTGCTCCCTGGCTGAAGGCTTCCTGTGGAGGAGGAGGTGGCTGTGGGTCGGGGTTCTCATGCTGGGAGGTGGTAGGACAGGAGGAAGGGGAATTTCCTCGGACGGGGCCCTTGTAGTAATGGGTGCAGTCAATTGCGCCGATTATGTTTGGGAAACCGGACATTGCTGTAAATTGCATTTTAATTTAAACCTGCTCCCCCGCAGTATATGGAAACGTGATGTATTGCCTGCTCATTTTAATAATCCCATCCAAGACTGCAGGCATTATTGCGCTCAGGGACGGCAGATGATTCAATTTATTAATTGGCACACAGTCCCGGCCCTTTTATCTGAGTTTAAGGTTTTGAGATAAATTTTATGTATCTATTTTAATATTGAAAAATGTTTTTAGAAGAGCTATAGCTCACTGCAAAGCTGCAATATAGATATCATTGCTGGCTTGGATGTTTATAATAACAATGATCCATTAATGTTTGGTGTGAGGTGAAATTATATTTGTGAGAGGAGTAATATGCAGTCTGGCTGCAGTTCACCCCCTCACCAACTGCGTCATTGATTCCTCACTGTCTCCAAAATGTCCGTACGCACGGGTCAGAGTTGGCGTACAGGTGCGCACATTTTCCCGTCAAGTCTGTTTTTTATAATCACAACTTTTGCTTTGAAAGTGGCGTACGCCAGTTTCAGGCCCCGTTTTGTGCGTACGCAACGTTTATAAATGAGACCCCTAAACTTGTGAGGGAATTCAAGTGAGTAAAAAACACTCATAGATGCTTCAGGAAATAACTCCTTAGAACTAAATTGGCCATGTTACCACGCTTGCAGCGAAGATAATCTGGCGTCAGCATGCAGTTCCTGTCCCTCTTTTAAGGCTGGGGATAATGAGTCTCAATGAGCTGCACCTGCTGCCAATCAGCCACGTCCCTGCAGAGAAGGTGAGGAAACAAACACACAGCAGAAGGAGCCAACACAGTACAGGATCCCAATATTTATTCATTTTAATTGGTTTAGTGAACACTCATTACAGTTTCAGTTCATTTACGTTTTGTTGCAAATTCTCATTTTATTTAAGTTTCACTTCGTCCGTACATCGTAACACGCGTGCACGCGTAGAAACGGTGTACAGGTGCGAACGCGCAGGCTGCCAATCAGGGGGGAGTTTTATTACTTTCTTACCTGGGCGAGGTACCTCTTGGTCTCTTTGAAACAAAGAGACTGCGTGGCACTTATCAATGAAACTAGCTTTGGCTAACAAAGAACTCTGACTTAAATGGAAAGAGTTAACAAGCTATGTTCGGTACTGCGGGTTGCTCAGTAGTGCACTGGTTCGTGGCCCCCCAACCAACACAAGGATTCACACAATCAATCAAACACTGCTTCTCTACTAATTAGGAAACATGAAATTCAACACAATCGTATGATCAAGATCAGCTTACTTATTAAAAGAAAACACAGTACATTTCAAACACAGATCTGATTCATGAACGTTAAGAGAACATACATGTATAAAAATACAAGAAATTAAAAGATCCTAATTGACTCCACCCAGTTCAAATAATATTTAAAAAGCTGCATTCAGACCGCATCCATTGGATACTTCGAGCAACGCATCCAACGGATGAAGTTTGACGTATGTACTTTTTGGCTTCCATAGCCTGCTTCTGAGGAAAAAACAACGCATGGGCGGGGCTTCCTCTGTTGCCGCACGTTCTGCACTATGGTTGATTGTAACTAAAGAGTGGCTTGGCTTTATTAGCTAGATAAAGCTAGACAACGTTGAAATTGGGTGCATCAGCGGCCATTATTCAGATGCGTTCTGAGTTCGGGGAGTTTAATCATTTGCTCCAGGAGCTGCTTATGGATGAGGTTCGCTTTCAGTGCTACTTCCGTCTGTCCCGCACCTAATTTTACGATCTCCTCGGCCGCATTGGAGCTTAAATCTCCTACCAGGACACCAACTACAGGTTCTCTGTTCCTCTTTAGGAGCGCCTGACCATCAGACTTTGGTAAGTATTATTTATGATTTTTTTAAATCTGCGTTTGTTGAAAATGTTTTCACTGGGCCCGCGCTTCATTCAAGATATATATATCTTGAATGAAGCGCAGGCCCAGCGAAAACATTTTCATATACATATAGCGACATAACTACAGTGAGACGCTCTGATTGGTTGCCGCACTGCGTTAACTGCGTTGGATCCGTCAAAAGTTCAGCTTGCTGAACTTATGTAACGCATTCGTTGGTACGTTGCCGTATTAAACGCAAGCGTCGTTGATGGAGCCAACGTACTCAACGCAACGCAGAGCCCTTGACGGACCTCTGATGTACTCCACCATAGACTGTACATGTAATCTTGCCGCAGCTGACGCAGAACAAATGTGCGGTGTGAATGCAGCTTAAAGCTTTGAGGTGTCCGATCGTTTATTGAAGCAGAGTAAAATCTTTTGAGGGGTGAAAATGCGACGAGAAAAAGGGGAGTGACAGGAAAAGTAAAGAAAAAAACAGGAAAAGCTTCGATGGCCAGTCTCAGCTTAAGGAAGGTTTGTTAGCGTGTGGAAGGGTTGCGCACATGTCCCAGACTGGGTCAGGACTTTGGGCAAAACGGGGTGATCTCCTTTAGTTCAGAACGAGTTGAACTAGAGAGCGCTAATTCATTTCCTACTCTAACTTAAATGAATTTAGTGTTGTTTTGAAACAAAAATTAAATCATCAGTTTAGTCTGAATGTTTTGTTTTTTTTTACTTTTAGTTGATGCTAGTTAGCTTAGTTTTCCCTTATTTTGACCAGTATACAGATGACCACGAAATATGCAAAAGCAGGTTTAGAGAACCTTTATTTTTATTTAAAAAAAAAAAATTTCAAAGAAATTTGGAGCAATTAACTAACATGCTGATTTACTCTAGAAACAAAGGGTTTAATCAACAACAGATTTGCTTTTTTGTGTGTGTGGAACCACATACACAGTTACATCATTGAAGAAAAATAGAAACTTTCCATTCTTTTTTATCTAGTTTTTACTTTTGATCCCTCTTTAATTTTTTTGAGAGTTCATTTTTGTTTTTCTTTCTGTAGATTTGTTTTCTTTTCAATTTATTTGTGTGCTGTTCCCTGAAATGAAGATACTCTTTCAATTTACACTGGATTTGAGGAATTCGGTGTTCCAAATGTAATTCTCAGATGAATTAGACATGTAAAATGCTTGCAAGAGTTTGAAATTTTGTAGTCATGGATTACTTTTAATTAGACCAGGTGATTTGGATTGGCCTGTAAAGTAAGTGCCTATTACTGTTATTGGTTTCTTGTGTTTTAGTTTGATTTTTTTTTCTCTCTTTTCCTTTATGTATCTAATTTCTTTTGGTTTTCCTTTTCTCTTTTTCCGTTCTTTTTTTTTTTTTTGCAATAGTTTTAAATTATTCTAACAAGCGCCAACACCTTGTACGAGTTGGACTTGGTCAATTTTTACCTTGTTTTGTTTTGAATAATTCTCTCTCCTCACATGAATATAGTATAGATTGGGCCGGAGACGATGATGAGATGGACTTTCCTTTGATACTGATCCGCGCTCTCACGTGATGAGGGTAAATTCGTTGGCACAGCTGTGGGGGTCGACTGAGGTTGACCTTGCATGCTGTTGCTTAGAGGGGGACGTGGTCCCACTCTCTTGGTTTCCTGGTCCTTCTGAGGATTGCAGTGAAGGTTCTCTGGAGAGGGCCTTCCAAGGACTGATGGATTGGTGGTTAAAGGGCACTGGACCCCTGGTTAGCCTGAAGGTCATCCAAGAGGGTTTGCTATTGTGTCATTCCTTGCATTTGGGAACTGATGGTCAGAGAGTCTGACTGGACTGTTACAAACCAGGTGATAGAGAAATCTCTGAGCCTACAGGTGATGACGTACCTGATGCGGATGTTGAGGAGGAGACAGAGGGAGACTTATGGCATGGACACTCTGGACCTCCGTTGTACAGGATGGCTGAATTGGATTACGGGTGTATGACAATTACCTTTAAATCACTCATGATTAACTTTAACTCACTTTGTTAATTTGGTTTTTCTCATGTGTTTATTCTGTGAGTAATGCCTTGTGTTCCTTCATGTGAGCCTGGCTGTTCACTGAAATTCAGCGGGGTCTCTCAGGTGGAGCACAGACCTAAGGGACCTAAGGGCTTGTTTGTTTTTTTAGCTTTATTTATGTATTATTCAATTTTATTGTTTATTTTTTTCAAATTTTTTTCACATTTCTTTATGAAAATGTAGGTAGTTTATAAAATGATAGATTATAAAATGGTTGATTTTTGTGTGATTTGGTTTTCATAGCTGATTTTACCTGATTACCTGATATACACCATTATAATTGGGTTTGTACTCTTATTATATTAACTTCTAAGATTTTGTTTTTAGGGGTTGTTGTGATGGATATCATTATTAATGTTGATTACTACTGATTTGTTCTTTTTGTATAACCTCTTAAAGGGTCACTGTGGTGCTGAGCAAAGAGTGACTGATTTTGATTTTGATGTTCACGCTGTGGATGGCTGACTCATTTAAGGGAAGAGTACATGTTTCAATTTATATTTAGAATTTTTTGATTTTTGTTGTGTATTGGATTGATACTGCCTAACATTGTGCCCCTTTTCTTTGTGTTGCAGTTACATTTATGCATCCTGACTAATGAGGAACCAACCAGGAGTGCCTACTATGGGGCTTGGGGCCGTCTCATACTTTTGCCTGTCGTGCGCAAGGACAACACGACCATAGTTGGGAGGTTTCTTATCTTACGCCCTAGTGGGATTTTTGTATGGGATGCTGTTATGAAGTTCAGATAATGTCATTAATATGGATGCTTAGACTAGATAATTTTGTTAAATATGATTCAATGTGACATGTAATAATTGAAATTGTTTGAACCACTTTTATTGTCTTTCTTATTGAATGATGCCCGTCTCTTAGGTTAGTTTTTGTTGATTGTTGATTTTCCTTTGTATTTTGATTTATCTTTGAGATTAGATAAATGGGGAGGAGACTGTGATGGAGACATTTATTATTATGATTCATCTGTTAATATTATAAATACTGATAGCAGAGGGTGTAAAAAACAGGAGATGCAGATGGGCCAGAAAACAGGTGTTGAGTTCACATGGGAACTGAGGTTAGAGAAAACCTCACTGCCTGAGAAAATTGATTCTTCTCATATACTTAGTTTTAAGAGTTTCTTTTATTGTGTTACGATTTAACCCAAGCTATTGCCATTGTTTTGTATTTGCCAAGATTAACTTATTCCCAGCTATAGAGCCAGATGCCTTCATCCTGAGAAATTCCCACCCTGAGAGAATACTTTTGTCTTCAGAAAAGATTGATGCACGGTTGCTGATCTTTATAAATACTTATTTTCATTTGAGCTGGGGGGAGGCAGCATTCAGCATTCACTGCGATCTGTACTGTTCTCCTGTATGATCAATTGGAATATAATTAAACCTCCAAGATAAAATGAAGGAATCTCTCTCACTTCTTTATTTAAAATGCCTTTTTCCCACTACAGAACCTTTTGAAGTAAATCAGCTTTTTAGTCAGCGCCGCCAGTGAGGGACACGAGTTGCAGCTGCTGCTGTCACAACATTCAGAGAGCAGGTTTTAGAAAGATAAAACTTATGATGCCGAGACGTCTGAGTTCCCCACCACGAAGTATTGGCTTATTCAGATTCTGAAGAGAAGTATTTACCTCTGATCAAGGTGTTTAGTTGTCCAGTGAGAAAGTAAGTGAAACTAAAATGGCCTGCAGCAACAGCCAGTCCCGTTTCGCCATGACGCTCCACAAGCAGCCTATTCCAGCTCCGAAGCTCTGCATTACGTTCTCCCGGTGGGAGAATGATATGTGATCGGGTAGCAAGGTGGTCATAACAACGCTAATCATGACAGAGGTAGAAGGCGGTGTAAAAATCTGTGGAAATAGTAGCAGATGCGATGGAAAACTGGAGAGAAAAAAGACCTGGGGTCTCATTTATAAACGTTGCGTACGCACAAAATGGGGCTTGAAACTGGCGTACGCCACTTTCAAAGCAAAAGTTGTGATTTATAAAAAACAGACTTGACGGGAAAATGTGCGCACCTGTAGGCAAACTCTGACCCGTGCGTACGGACATTTTGGAGACGAGGGGGAATCAATGACGCAGTTGGTAAGGTGGTGAACTGCAGCCAGACTGCATATTACTCCTCTCACGCATATCATTTCCCCTCACACCAAACATGAATTATGGATTCATGTTATTATAAACATCCAAACCAGCAATGATATCTATATTGTAACTTTGCAGTGAGCTGTAGCTCTTCTAAAAACATTTTTCAAGCAGACCCACTCTGGCGGTGGGAGGCAAGTTTTCTTTTTTTTCTTTTTTTTCCCGGCTTTGAGGTCCCGACCACTTTTTTTTTAAATTTCGGGTACCGTCCTGTCAGTTGCGCTGACAGTCTGCACTACCGACGCCCATTGCTGCCACTCGCAGTTCTTCCTTTAATTTGTGACACCGCTGCTGTGTCCACCAAATAAAATGTCTCTTCTAGCCTCCACTTCACCCACTAGCACTTCAATCAACATCTCCGTAAAGTTTATCTTCTTGTTTTTCTTTTGTTGTTGCCATATTTCCCCTCTTCTTCATATGCATCAATATTCATGTCCTGCTTTGCATTGACCTTTTATAGCCAGATTTGGGCGTTTTCAGGGCGGGATCTGAGCCAAATTCATGTGCGCAAACTTCCAAGAAGACTGTGATTCATAAAGGGGAAATTGCTTACACCTGTGCGTAGGCATGGTTTTATAAATCAGAAATCTTTTTGGTTGTACGTACACTTTTAGTAGGGATTCTACGCAATGTTTTATAAATGAGACCCCTGAGCTGGTAAACAGCTGTAAAGTTTTCTGTCCCACTGCAAATGAGGATGATGATGATTTTGGGTTTGCTTGACAGATGAGGAAGAGCGGGATCACCAGTGGATCAGACAATTTGAGCCTGTTGGCTATTTTTGGGACGGATCTGTAAAATTCTGTGCCCAATGATTTTCTTTCTGTTGATTTTATATTGTGTATAGCGTAACGGAGCCTTATAATAAAAGGACATAAAAAAGTATGTCCACCTGTTCTTCAAAAAAAAAGCCAGAAAAAAAATTGATGTAGAAAATACATATGTAAAAAATTTGAATAAAAAACAAAGTTTCAAACAATGTAAAAAAAGCAAAAATTTGTAAAAGTCATGCGATTCCAATATTGCAAACACCTGATGACATAAAATATGCAAATTAGATAAGTGATTTTGCTGCTATCACAAAATTTGGATCATGCTTAAGATTTTTTTTTAAATTTACAGTGTACATTTATCTATGATTATATTAAAGCTACAACTTTTTAAACAAGAGATATCAAAATGTAATATTTTGTATGAAAAAACTGGCAACTAAAGAGTTAAATAAATTATGAAAACAAACACCTTCCAAAGCTGTTGCGCAATCAAAATTTATTTTTTTGCCTTTGCCAGTAAAACAGGTTAACAGACTAGGAATTTGTTCTGTTGCAACATTGAAATTATATAAAAAAATAAGAGAATTAAGTAAAAACAATGATGTAGCATGTAATATTTTTAAATAAAATAATAACAGGTTAAAAATAATAATATATACATGTGCAACAGTATCCGTTTTTGTTTTGGGTTTTTTAACAACACTAGCCTGTGCTTAGTGTGACTGTTAAGGCTGATGGCTGAGGGGAAAAGGCTATTCCTATGGTAGGATATGCTTATCCGGATAGACCTTAGCTTCCTTCCTAAGAGGAGAGGGTTAAACAGGCTGTGTCCATGGTGAGAAGGGTCAGCTGCAATCTGACCTGGACGACCTAAAGTCCTGATGGCGTACAGGTCATGTAAAGGTCGGAGGTTGCAGCCAATCACCACCTCAGCAGTGCGCGCAATGCGCTGCAGTTTGTTTCTGTCCCTGGTGGTGGCCCCCGTGTACTATACAATGACAGAAGAGGTGATGATGGACTTGATGATGGCTGTGTAAAACTGCACCATCATCTCCATTGGCAACTTCCTCAGCTGCCGCAGGAAGAACAACCTCTGCTGGGCCTTCTTAAATAGGAAGGGGATGGTTAGCTCCTACTTAAAGTCCCGGGTAATGGTAGTACCTAGGAAGTGGAAGGAGTCCACAATGGAGATAGGAGGTCCTTGAGGGCTGGGGGGATCATGGCGCTGTGACTTTCTTAAAACGTCCTTTCCAAGATCATTTCTACTGTCTTTTGGGTGTTGACTGAAGGTTGTTGTAGGTGCACCAGGACACCAGCTGATCCACTTCCCTTCTGTAAGCAAACTCATCTCCATCTGAGATGTTTCCAATGTGGGTGCTGTCATCTGAAAATTTTATCAGCTCCACATGCTGATGGCTGGAGGTGCTTCAGAATTGCTACTTATGATTTTTTTTTTTTCACAACACACCCAACATACATGTTGTACTGTACAGCCTTTTGTTCACCTCTGATGATTTTTAAGGACATCTCGTGGTTTCACCTTCATGTTTCTCTCTTACCAGATATCCAAACCAATATCATGACCTGGAGCTTTTTAAGCTGTGGCTACAGCAAACATCAGCTGACACTACAAAGTAATAATACGGGACGGCCATTGCTCAGGAGCTTGGGGTTTGTGTTGTAATCAGAGAATTACTGGTTCAAGCCCCAGCATTGACTGTCTCGGTCGTCTTGGGCTTGGGCAAGACACTTCACCCGTTGCTTACTAGTGGTGGTTAGTGGCGCCAGTGTCCAACAACCTCACCTCTGTCTGTGTGCCCCAGAGTAGCTGTCTGAATGACTGAATGTAGTGTGAAGCATTTTGGGGTCCGTAGGGACTAAATAAAGCGCTATACAAGTACAGGACATTTACCAATAAATCAATTCTACCAGGTTATCAAGCCAAATCATGCTGCTGCTGTTCAGTGTGACATCCGCTGGTTTCCTCTTTCTAGTGCAGTGAGTGAAAAACAAACAACAAAGATGGATCTTGACAGAAAAGCTGATCAATGATCAGTTTCATGACTCAAGGAGGAACAGGAGAGGGAGATAATGAGAGAAGAAGAGGCAGCTGTGAGCTTAAAGACACAGAATAGCTCCAGCTTTGTGTCTTTTTTTCATTTTAGCTAAATTACGGGACAAATTGCCTTCGTTTTAATCTCAATAGAAAACGTGTAATATTTTCTCTGAATACAGGAGGATTCTTTTTTTACTAGATGGGTGGCAACCCTACTAACTAACCTTATGAATAATTCACTCTCAGTAACATTAGCAGTATAGAAACTTAGTAATGGTAACTAGTACACAATAGGCTCTTTGCGCAAGTCCAGTGACTCACTTCCGCTTTCCACAGTGATCGGCAGTTCAGTTCCCGGTTTACTTCCCACTTCTGTCACAATGGCGGAAAATACGAGGCAAATTGAAGAAATGAAAGCTGTAACCGTAAGAAAGAAAACAAAGTATAATGTCAGATATTTATACAAGTTACAGAAAATGGAGAGTGATTTCAAACGACCATTGCTGTGCGCCACTTTGTACTGGATCCAGTCGTTGTAACAGTGGACTTAGCCTCCATTGCTTTCCAAAACAAAACGGCATTCATGCACAGTGGCTTCACAAGATCTGGAAAACAGGGTTTTCCATAACTCCCCATACGAAGGTATGCAGCAGAAATTTAACTAAAGATCTTATCCGTACTACTCCTAGCGGTTGATGGATTTTAGCTGCAAGTGCCGTACCATCATTGTTTGAGTGGAACGGCTACACAAACAGTTATCACTGGGCGGTTTTTGGGAGCGCCGTTCTCGTCCCACATCAAGTCCTGGTCCGGTGGAGACTGAGGAGGAGATTGCAGAAGCAATAATCCCCATGCTCATTGACCACGAGTACGGAGCAGGTCCCACAGTGTGTGTTGACCGGGAGCAATATGAGAAGCTACTTGAAGAAGTTCAGATGCTGAGAAAGCAGGTCCAGATGCTACATCTGGAGAGCTCATTTGGACTCCAGCGGTTTGCATCTTCACCAGAGGAAATCCGATTTTACACCAGGTAAGATATGTGCAAATGATCTATCAGGCCAAGTTAGTAGTTGTAAGATCATAATTTAACGTTACTGTAAGTGGTTCCATCTATTGTCTGTGTTGGTGTATTATTTTCTGTGTTTTTAAAAGGAAATTCTGGTTTTATTTCCAACCTAGACCTTATTTTTTTAAGCTATTTTTTTTTTCACTCACCCTCAGAAGTTTAGAGCCACTTTAAGCCTCTCAGCAGTATTTTTACATCCAGTCTTGATCAGCTGTATCCCTAGAATGGGAGTAAGGCAAGGCAAGTTTATTTATATAGCACACTTTCAACACAAGACGATTCAAGGTGCTTTACATGATTCAGTGATAATGATACCAAATACATGATTACAGAAGCATGATTAGAGAAAAACAGAAACAGATAGGTTTAACAACACTCTGAGCAGTCCAAATGGTTGTAATAAGGTTGAATCTTCCCCAAACGCCTTAAATCACGATGTTTATATTCTCCTAACGCCTCGGGAGTGCTTCATGATTGTCTTCCAGGCCGTTTTTGGGGCTCAACAATAAAACAATAAATAGCTGACGAATAAGCAAGTAATCTTTTGAATTCGTCAGCTGTTTATTATTGTTTAATTATATTTTACTGAACGGCGCAAAGTGGCTCCAAATTTCTCAGGGTCTTTGAAGGAAAACCTAAAAATTGCCAAAAAAAAATTAAGGTTTGGGCTTAAAAAACTGAATTTCCCTTTAATTTAATATTGATATAATAACTAATTCCAACTAGAATAATGTTTAGATTCTCCTCTTATGAGCATCTAATGGCATTTTGGGGCCTGTCACAGAGAAGATGGTTAGAGTCACCAACACCAGAGCAAGAAAAACGACAAGCACCACAACTGAAAGTCCTGTAACCAGACCAACGGTAAGGAGCAGCCTCATGCAGAAATACACACATCGGTGAATATTATGATTATGATCTAACTTTAATATTTCCCCACAGAAACTGCTGCCAATAGATGAACTTTTCCTCTTCCTCTCATATTTGTCTACCGGCAGTACTCAGAGGGAGCTGGGCCATAGATTCAACATCCATCAAGCAACAGTCAGCCGAATTATTGTGACCTGGGCCAACTTTCTCTAAAACCTACTGGGATCGGTATGTATATAGATGTCTCCTGCATCTGTGAAGGCCAGGCTTCCGCAGGACTTTCATGGCAGCTACAGCAACACACATGTGGCCCTTGACTACACAGAATTACGCTGTCAGACTCCTTCATCTCTGCTCCTTCATGGTGAGGTCTTTTCCCACTACAAGTCCCACTGCACCTTCAAGGCCATGGTGGGAATGTCCTTCCATGGAGCCCTGACATTTGTGTCAGCACTCTTTGAGGGATCCATGTGTGACAAGGTGGTGTTTCGCCAGTCAGCGATTACATCACTCTTAACACCTGACATGGCCATCATGGTTGACAAGGGCTTCCTAGTGGATGACATTGTACCTGGGACTGTTCATCATCGTGCCTTACTGTCCATGAGGACGCAAATGTTGGAGGTGGATGTTCTGAAGACGCAGTCCATTGCTCGTTTAAGTGCATGTTGAGAGGATGATCAGAAGAGTCAAAGAGAATAAAGTTTTTGATCCTACAATCCCTCTGTCCATCTCAGGGACCATAAACCAAATTTTCACAGTTGCATGTTTTCTTACGAATTACCAAAATTGGCCTCTCGTCAAGAAATGGATGTATGAAGTTTAAGATGATGAGGAAGAGGAATTACCAGGAGAGCTGTTGTTGCCTGAGATTTTGTGATTAACATTGACTTTTTTATTTCTTAGCTTAGGAGTATTGTTTATGTTCAATTTGTTGATTCTCTCACACACATATTTTGTTTACTTAGCACTTAGAAAGCTAAATGTTACAAATTATAGTCAGCTTTGTCAATGTGTATGTTTTTCATTAATATAGTACACTGTACTACAGTGTACACAGTAGTAAATACAGTCTACTACTGAGCTAATTACTCAGCAGATGTACTGCATACCAGTGACAAGCATGTATTATTTTCCCCATCAGATTGTGGCTAGCATTTAAGCCTCTTGTTTATTACATAATAGTTATCGTTCTAATTTAATTGTGTATGTATCAGAAATGGGCAATGAACCAGAAGATTGTGAATAAATTAATTGTTGTAACTGTATGGATGTCTACTGAGTCTCTTTCTCATTCAGTGAACCCACCACAGAGGACAAATTATCAACTAAATATTGGCATAGCAGCCCCTCAGTATGGAACGCCAAAGTTGTCAAAATTAAATAAATAAATACAACGTTATGAAATAAATATTAGCATGAATAAATATTGAATAAAAATATAATGTGACAATTAAATAATTAAAAACTGAGATCATTTCAAATGCAACACCCATTTTTTAAAAATATTTTTCATATTTTTTTAAATTTCAGATTATACATTTGTATAATATTTATATATTTCATTAAATATTTATTTCACTGCAATTTACTTTATAATAATATAAATTATTTCAAGACATTTTTATTTAATTCCATCAGTTTTTATTCCAATCTCTCTTTTTCCCAAAGTCAGGTTTTATTTCATAATGAGGTTTTTCATAATGGTATTTATTTCAAAAAGCCATTTAAGAACTGAAGTCGTCCGTCAGCCAATCAGAATCAGCGGTTGAGACCTGGACGCTGATTGGCTGGAACTAAGATTAGTCTTCCTGGATAGATGTTGTTGTGGCTCTGTGAGCAGCTAGCAGCATGTTAAGTAAAGGGTCGGAGCTGCAGGAACTTTGTTCAGCTCTGGTTGCTCTAACAGGTCATATTGAGAGGAATAACTTATCATGAACCATTTCAGAGACCCATCTTGATTCGTCTGGATGATATAATCTGAAATGATCCCAGGTTCAGCTCTCAGCTGTCTGACAGTAGCACCGGAGTCCTGCTGTTATCTTTTCTGTTTTGTCCAGCACAACTAGGAGGAGACGGGAGAGGAAGCCCTGGTTGGTTGTTAGCTACAGTCAGTTAAAGGGAGATTATTTAAACGTGTTCTATGTTATTTCTGAAATGTTTTAATGATCGTACCAAACAGCCGACCTGAGTCTCTTTCCCCAGTCTAATCAAGGGCATGGCGCCCTGAGCAGCTTTACACCTAGAACACTGGAGCAGCACCGGCTGTTTGGATTAGACATCCCCATTACAAAAGTGATCAAATATTCTGCAAGTATTATAAGAATTATAAAGCCATACGTAAAATCCTAGAGGCATTACATTCAATAACAGTATTAAACGACTTTAGCCGGTCCTCTTTATTTTCCTCCTGCAGGAACATCACATTTAAGCACCAACCAATCAGCATCCAGGTCCCAACAGCTAATTCTTATTGGCTGGCTAAGACATTATGTTAAATGGCATTTTGAAATAAATACACCATTGTGAAAAAATAATAATTATAATAATAACACCAAATTATGAAATAAAAGCTAACTTTGTAAAAAAAAAGATTTTTGAATAAAAACTGATTATATTAAATAAAAAAACTCTAAATAAATTATAGTATGAAAAAAATGGCAATGGAATAAATATTTAATTATATAAATATAAAATAATACCAATATATATTCTAAAATAAAATATATATAAATATTGGGCATTGTATTTTAACAGACTTCCTTTTTTGACTATTTTATTGTCACATCATATATTTACTTAATATTAATTCATGCTGATATTTATTTCATAATGTTTTATTTATTTATTTAATTTTGAACACTTTGGTGTTCCATACCTCAGTGGCTTATTGGTTTTTTTAAAATGAAGCCACTACATTTAATATTGCATCATAACTTTATACAACTTTAAAGAAAGAATTTGAATTTACATTAACTCAAACATTACATTTTGTTACATTTTGCATGGTGATTGGATTTGCACACATTACATGCATTTCTGTAAGTACACATGGAAATAGAACCAGTCTAACTTTTCTTTGATGACATCTTACATGCCACTGTCTCTGTAAATTCTTTGAATTAGTACATTATCCTGAGCTGAGACAACAAAGTCACACAAATTAATTCCTGTTATTAGCATCTGCCCTTGAACTTGCGAGTAATAAGCATGTGATGTTTTGAGCTTCAGTTTGCCTGAATTCATTTTGAGAAATGGGCAGTCAATATAGCTTTTAACATTTGAACATTTCATTTCAATAAAACAAAAATCACACTGCTCTGAAGGATCAAAAATGACCCCATCTGGAGATGCCTCCACCAAGGTACATCAGGGTGGATTACAAATCCACAAGGGTAGTTGTTGACCCTCTTCATCTGGAAGTACTCCCAGATGGCATTTGCCTCCAGTTCGGCTTCATAGCTGCAGTCTGACGGGTTCCCTGCAGTATCCGGTCAGCCAGACTGTCTTCATTACTCTCTCTTACCTGACAAATCTCCCTAAAACGTGAGGCAGTCAGTCTCGGCCTCCTTAACTGATGCCATTCACTGCACAAGCTTTGTTGTCTGGTAGCACACTCATTTGGTGTGCCATGTCCCAGGTGACCTCCAGACTTTTAAGGTACAGCTGCTGTGCGTCGCTATAGACAAACATGCAATTAGATGGCTATAGGTGGTCATTCTAAAGAGGCAGAGATGGGGGTGGTGGGACAGCATGGAAAGAAAGGTCCCTCTTAGCTGTCGCTGGTTGCTGGTAGGACAACAGACTTCAAGCTTGAACTGGGCCAAGGGCCGACTTAACCAGAGGAACTTCACAGCTGATGCCCATGCTGCAGATCATCGGTGCCTCCACTGCAGAGAAGTTCATGTAGGCTTCTGTCACCTAGGCATGTAACAAATCAGAATTATCATACTATTAACAGTTCCCATATTTTAAATGTAGTAATGTGCATAGACTCACACCACGGCCTTGTAATGGAGAACGTCTGTAAACAGCTCCTCATAAAATTGTCAAGCGCAAGTATATGTATATCAATTTGAGTGAGGAACGTATTATCCTATCATATTGTCCTACCTGAAGGACAGAGAGATCAGGTAAATCCCCGCTCAGGCTTTTGTACAGTGTCCTCCTATGTGAAACATGAAGCTTAACATATTTGCCTAACACATTTTCATTCAAACATTCATGCAGAATACTGTAATAAATCTACAATGTTCAGCTTTTACCTTATGCCTTCTTCTGTTCCTCCACACTTTGGTTTTGCAGATAGCACAGCCATCTTATCCACAGGTCCTGGTTTTATACCCTAAGACAGGATATAGTTCAGAAAATATCACCAACACACATATAATATCGTTCAACAGATAGATGCTCTTTATTGTCACCAAAGTTCTGGGTTTGTGCCATTGTTGTTCTCCCTCAGTACAGCTTAGCATAGGGGGGACCAAAGGCATCTTCAGCTGAGAATAATGTGCAGACTGGAAACATAAGGATACGCAGTGGTTACATAAAGCTGCTCCAGCCACACATGTGCAGCTGTGATGCACCAGCGCCACAGGAATGGAATCTTTCAGTACCACCTGTACAAGTAGAATGTATTAGTTAGTAGTTATTAAACTTGGTTTACCTAATTTTTTAATCCTTCTTTTAGACACAGTCTGCATTTGTCTTAATCATTCCTATCTCTAATAGCCACTGAGCAAATATACATTTGAGTATTTTGTCTTAATATATTTAGTGGGGATCAGCTAAGTAAATTTACCTGCGTTCTCTTACCATTGTTTTTCACTCTTTTTTTCACTCTTTTTTTTTCATCTAGCTGCATCCCCAGAAACATCAGGAAACATTAGTTATAATCAGTGTTGGGAGTAACTCATTACAAAAGTAATTAGTTACAGGAATCTTTTACTTGTTTCACTAACAGAATAATGTAACACATTACTTAAAAAAGATACAGCAATATATTACTAGTTACAATTTCAGTAACTAAAGTTACAAAAATATTTTAAATATTTTTTTTTGGCCAACTAATGCAACCAAATCCAGTTGTATACTGTAGAGCAAGATCCACTCACCATCCACTTCCTGTAGCTCAAAACCAAAACATCAGAGAATCAGGACGGCTGAGGAAAAAATTAACTGTACATTAGCACGGTGGGATTATTTGCAGTCCTCTTAACCACCTGTTGAAAGACTTCAGTCTCAGGAGTCTCATTAACCATCTTTATGATGAGAGCTTTCAAAGCCTTCTTTTGATACCATTTAACAAACATTACCATGAAATAGAAGGTATGCAAATGAACTAGAGACTTAAGTTTGATAAAATAGTGTTATAAGATACAGAATTGGTGGATTTCACACTTGTGTAAAACTTGTGTCACACATTTGTGGTGTTTAACTTGTGTAAACCGTAAACTCAGAAGTTACGTTGGTGAGTCGTGTTAGATGTATAAGAAATTTTACCAAAAGTAATTTAAAGTAGTGTAATTCAGTTAGATTTTTGAGACAGTAATATGTAATGCAAACATACATATTTGAGACTGTAACTAGTAATATAAAATATATTTAAAAAATATATAACTTGCCCAACACTGGATATAACTTACCGTACTGGTAAACCACATTACAGCCTGAAGATAAACGCATGCAGTAACCCAGTGGGGACCAGCGAGGTCAGTTTAAGTTTTATTTTAATTTCTATTTTCATTGTAAGCATATTTTAAAGTTATTTTAAAATATCTGATCTTGCTAAGTCCCCAAGAAAACCGGGAACACTGGGTTTCTCAAGCAACTGCTGCTGTTTTATCTATTCTGCCTTCACCAGACACTCAAACTGTGGGGCGTCTCAACTTTCTTCATGGACCTGTAACACAGCGCCCTGACAACTTCAAATGTGCCCTGATCTTTGTCTGACACAGAGAGACACAAAGTTGAAACAGTTTTAACAACAATTAAGAAATACAAAGGAAATACAAAGCTTAAACATATCACGTCACCAATGTTAGCTGGCTGGATATCATCGCCACATAATCTACTTACCCTCGTACTGGTGCAAGTAACTGGATATATACAGACGAAATCCTATTTCCCGTTTGCTTTTGGGAGTAGGTGAGTGGGCATCGATCGATACGATGAACGTCGTTTATTGATATATTTTTGGCAGGTTCTGTAAACATCTGGTAAAGTTGATGGTGACACGACGAAGCGGGAAGTAAACCGGAAACTGAGCTGCCGATCACTGTGGATAGCGAAAGTGAGCGGGCCTTGCGCACAGAGCCTATAGGAGTTATTTTCTAACTGACTATACAAAGTTAGCAAGCACAATGAAGATAAACTACACTCAAACTTGGTTTATGTCTGATCCGGATAGACTGTACAGACGTGGACAAAATTGTTGGTACCCTTCATTAAATCAAAGAAAAACTCATAATGGTCACAGAAATAACTTTAATCTGACAAAAGTAATAATAAATAAAAATTATATAAATGTTGACCAATGAAAGTCAGACATTGATTTTCATCCATGCTTCAACTGAATTATTTAAAAAATAAATGCACGAAACAGGCCTGGACAAAAATGATGGTACCCACAATTTAATATTTGGTTGCACAACCTTTTGAGGCAATCACTGCAATCAAATGATTCCTGTAACTGTCAATGAGACTTCTGCACCTCTCAGCAGGTATTTTGGCCCACTCCTCATGAGCAAACTGTTCTAGTTGTTTCCGGTTTGAAGGGCGCCTTTTCCAGACAGCACGTTTCAGCTCCTTCCAAAGATGCTCAATAGGATTGAGATCAGGGCTCATAGAAGGCCAGTGTTTTCCTCTTAGCCCTTCTTGGGTGTTTTTAGCTGTGTGTTTTGGGTCATTTTCCTGTTGTAAGACCCGTGACCTGCAACTGAGACCATGCTTTCTGACACTGGCCAGCACATTTCTCTCTAGAATCCCCTGATAGTCTTGAGATTTCATTGTACCCTGCACAGATTCAAGACACCCTGTGTCAGATGCAGCAAATCAGCCCCAGAACATAACCGAGCCTCCCCCATGTTTCACAGTAGGGACCGTGTTCTTTTCTAGATATGCTTCATTTTTCCGTCTGTGAACATAGAGCTGATGTGCCTTGGCAAAAAGTTAAATTTTTGTCTCATCTGTCCGCAGGACATTCTCCCAGAAGCTTTGTGGCTCGTCAGCATGTAGTTTGGCATACTCCAGTCTGTTTTTTTTATGATTTGTCCTCTGGCTCAAACAGCGAAGGATGTTCCGATCTGACACTGATGTTCCTTGAGCATAAAGTTCAGCTTGGATCTATTTTGAAGTCTTTCTAGGCTCTTTTGTTACCATTTGGATTATCCGTCTCTTTGATCTGTCATCAATTTTCCTCCTGCAGCCACGTCCAGGGAGGTTGGCTACAGTCCCATGGATCGTACATTACTGAATGACATGTGCAGCTGTAGTCACAGAAACATCTAGCTGCTTGGAGATGGTCTTATTGCCTTTACAGTTAACATGCTTGTCTATGATTTTCTTTCTCATCTCCTGAGACAACTCTTTCCTTTGCTTCCTCTGGTTTATATTGAGTGTGGTACACACCACGTCACCAAACAACACAGTGACTACCTGGAGTCCTATATATAGGCCCACTGAGTGATTACAGGATTGTAGACACCTAGGATGCTGATTAGTGGACATACCTTGGATTAACATGTCCCTTTGGTCACATTATTTTCATTCTTTTCTAGGGGTACCATCATTTTTGTCCAGGCCTGTTTCATTCATTTATTTTTTAAATAATTCTGTTGAAGCATGGATGAAAAGCAATGTCTGACTTTCATTGGTCAACATTTATATAATTTTTATTTATTATTACTTTTGTCAGATTAAAGTTATTTCTGTGACCATTATGAGTTTTTCTTTTATTTAATGAAGGGTACCAACAATTTTGTCCACGTCTGTAGTTCATAAATTCTTACCTGAAGTTCAGTTCCCTTGCTACTGGGACTGGTGGCCACCAACCAGTCCAATCTTCTCCTGCCTCCCCTTTCCCTCATCTACCTGTTGTATTCTGTATTGTCGTTTTATTCTAGTCCATTCACTTCTGTACAGCACTTTGGTCGGCTCGGATGCCGTGCTTTTAAATGTGCTTTACAAATAAAATGGTATAGTATGGTACCTGCTGACCTTCACCAATGGTAGTGTTACTGAAGTGAAATCTGTGAAATCTCCGCTACAGTCACCACCAAGCAATTTTGTTATTTTTATACATTTGGCAGCATATGCCTGAAGAACTTGTTTATATCTGGCCATAATTTTTTATGCACTTTATCAAGGGGGAGATTGCATCCGATCTCCTCAGCTTTAATTGGTCCAGCCCAGAGTCAGTCATGACCAACTGGCCAATCCACCATGTGTCATAGTTTATATCATTACAATAAAATATAATGAAAATAAAAACATTGGTCAACAAAAAACAAACAATCAACATCGGCCCACTGGGTAGAAGCCCCGCATGCCCTATGGCCAGTCCAGCTATGTAGGTAAACCCATATGTAGGATTCAATGGGATATCTTGCATCTTTATACAATGACTCCAGCCTCAGTTTACTTCTTGTGAAACTCTCTAAAATTCTTGATGGGACTTATCACACTTTTTTCTTCCATTTAACTTTCTATGAATATGTGCGTGTATACACACTATGAACAACCAGCGAATTCAGCAATAACATTTTGTGACTTACCATCTTTGTGGAAGGTATTGATGATCTTTTTTGGACATATGTCCAGTCTGTGGTTTACCCTTAGATTATGTAGCCTACTGACCCAGACTGAGAGGGCATTTAGATCCTCAAGAATCCTTTGCAAGTGTTTTGAGATATATAACTGACAGGTTGTAAGGCCATCAATTGCCAATAATTAACTTTGTTTGCAGATTTCTAATATTCTGAGGTAAAAAATCTTGGGTATTCAATATAATTTCGTAGTTAAGAATCAAAGGTTTAAATAGTTAACAATGTAAATACTATACAGGACCACTTTCTGAAATAAACCAAAGCATATAAAATAGTTGTAGGGCTACCAAGAGGTAAACTCCGTATGCAGAATGTGAAGCCAACCAGGAAGTGGACAAAATTGCAGTTCCGCCCTCATCCGCTGGGGGCTGGCTCCAAAAAGGGGCAAATTCCCATTGACTCCAATGTTAAAAAGGCCAAATTTACTGCAAAAATAAACATGTTTACAGCCTGGTTCAAAAAACTATTTTAGGTTAGATAGTTCAGGTTTACCATCATGACAACTCTGGGGGGGTTGAAGTTTTTTCCAACTTCTCAGTTTATTCGTAATTTAATCTTGACATTATGAATAATTAGGGGCGTGTCCTTTTGACTGACAGTTCCATCTAGGCTAACGCTGGTAGCTAATGGTGGCTAAATGTGGCTAATAGCTTGCTCTGTAGTCTGCTGTCCCCCTCTGCTTGCGGGGAAGCTCTTTACAGCCTGGGACTAACGTAAAGACTTCAGTCATTTGGTGTTTCTGAACTCCACTATCAGTTGCCTCTGCAGTTTTTATTCCGTTTTGGATGTTAATCTGCAATTATTGGACAAAGACGGCTTGATGTGGTGTTGATTACAGTAACAGACCATCCAAGAAGTTTCTGCTTTGGGGTGAGGCTTTATACTGGCTGATGCCTTACCAGCTATGGGGGGGTTCTGTCAGGTGGCCAAGAGGAATGATGTTCTGGTCAGCGCTTTTATCTCTTTCTACAGTCGGAACTGGCAACCGGTCGGGTAACAGCAGAGCAGCAAAGTCGGCAGGACCAAGAAGCCGTGGCATCAGAGAGCGGGAGTCGGCTACATCAGGCTGGAAGACTACATACATAGTCGGACTCTAGACAGACTATGGTAGACAGTCCATGTCCTCACCTTCCACCGATGGTAATGGAAATAACACCATTTTAGGCTGTATTGACCCGACCCATTTTGGTCTTATTATATCAACATGTTTTTTCTACTCAAGATGTTTCTGCGTCTAAAGTGATCCTAGTTGAAGAACGGGGCAAAAGTCTCCCAACCATGGTCTTCTGGCTGAAACCAGCTGCAGCCTACGTTAGCTTCAGTTAGCTCCCAACTAGCTTCTGACTAGCTTGTGACTATGTCGGCTCGGAGCGTCAACTCTCCGCCCCCAGCCTCACAGCGCCACTCTCAGCTCCACCTCTTTGCCCATTTTTGGAGTTTCCGAGAGTGACGAGGCGAGTGACGCGGACAAGATGGCGGCGGTGGGTACCGCCCAGTTGGCTTCATTTTTGCTCTTCAGAAACGTATGGGTGATGTCAACAAGGGTTTGTCTATTTATATATACAGTCTATGAGGGCTACCTGTACTTGTACAGGAAAAAATTTCACTTTATCATTCAGGAAATTCCAAGAAATATGTAAGCCTGAGCATTCAGAGGCACGGAACATGGCAGGTCAGGGCAACCCAGTGTTTTCCAGCTAATCATCCTTATTAGAAAATATATTGATGAAAGTTGGGAGCAGACTTTACTATATAAGTCTCAGCAATGAGCTGGAAAATGAATAATGTTTTCAGGGTGAGCCAAGAGTGTTTGGGCAGGCTTCAGCACAGAGAGGGTCAGGAGACATGTGCATGTGAATGTGTTAGCAAGGACGCTTTATCAGTTTAATCATTTTTTAACCTGTTAAACCCGAGGGTCCCCCAATTAGGGGACTCTGGCAATACTTTTTTTAACAGGCTTAAGACAACACATCATCTGACCGAAAGAATAGTAATAATGTACATCAAATTAAACAGAAGACCACGCGCTACAAGGCTATCGAACCTATTTTTACCAACTACAAACACAACTCAGATGCCACGTAAATAAATATTGGTAAACATACTCGTATTATCAATGTTTCGTCAACCCAGCCGCCACATTCCGGCCTCTACCGCAGCAAGCCTTTGTGCTAAACGCACAATGAACCACTCATATGAAAGCAGAGACTCTAAATAAGCCTGGGGTTTAAGGGGTTAATGTGCATTTGGCCTGAATATCATGTCATTATCAGCTGTGCCTGATTGTATTTTGTAAGGTTTTGGAAAATTCGGAATATAAAAGTAATCACCTGGTTACATGTTATTCATTCTTCTGATACATAATTCAAATTCTTCATTTGAAAATTCAAATCTTTCATATTTTCTTCCCACTTATTAGGATATATAACACCTCAAATAAATTTTTACTTACCTCTTGTTTTATATAACACTTCATAATTTTGAAGATAGTGTAGGTGTCTCCAACACTTGAACTTGTTCATGTTGGGATTCTGTTCCTGGATTGTTGGGGTGTGTTTGGTTTGCTCCTTTTTTCTTCTGCTCAGGGCATAGCAGCAAGCCGGTGCTTCTCAATTGGGCTCATCAACCTCCGGCTTAAAAGGGGAGCGTTTTCTGCAAGCTGGTGCCATATCGTTCTCGCTTCTGAGCGTGCTCACATGGCCCATCCTCGAGCATTTGTACAAAGAAAGAACCCTGAAGATCCTCCATGACACCTCCTCCACTAAAAGTGTTCATCTCATTAGGCTCAGAAAAAGCAGCTTGAGTCACCAGATGTACAGTGAGAGGTGAGTGCAGGATCCCTAAACGAAGGACATTTGGAAACTCCGCTTTTTCTTGTGTGGGCATTCGTCAATTGAATACGTTACCTACAGAGCTGATAACAAGCATAAATTCCTATACCTTCTCACGCCTGGTTAAGAAATGGCTTTTGTCAATTCAAATTTGTGACTGGATATATGTCTATGTATGTGTTTTCTGAGGTCTATATATAAAAGTAAACCTAAGTAAATGAAAATTGTACCTAGATTTGTAATTGCTGTGCTAAGATTTGATATTTTTATTATCATAAATATCAGTGTAAGTGCCATTACGCTGTATGTTGTTTTTGTGTATTTTTATCATAACATCCGCTTGCCCAGGGACTACAGGTGGAAAATAGCATTTGAGCTATAACCTGGTACAATGCATCTCTCCCTTTTAAGGTTAATGT
Source organism: Apricaphanius iberus (assembly GCA_028564705.1). Classification (NCBI taxonomy): domain Eukaryota; kingdom Metazoa; phylum Chordata; class Actinopteri; order Cyprinodontiformes; family Aphaniidae; genus Apricaphanius; species Apricaphanius iberus. The sequence continues at coordinate 56,856 of JAPXFQ010001609.1, forward strand.
TTTTATTGTAAATTGTCCCTGTATAATAATAAGAAAAACTGTAAATCCCTCAATTGTTGATATACCCTCTTTTGACCTAATCTAAGTCCCTTATTTTAAATTACTCTATTAACTGGTAGCTGTAGCAAACCCCAAAAATAAACACACATAATTAAATCCCAAAATGTAAATAGTAAGAATAAGAATGTCTAGATGTGAATAAATAACTAAGTCTAACTTTTAATGTATGTTAACACTGTGGAGGAGGCCCCAGAGAAAAACAATACAAATTAATACAAATTAATACCCACAAGATAACGAGAAAACACAATTGACACTCTGTTAACATTCTGAAATGTAAATATAAGAGTCTATGAGTTTTTCTTCACGGTTCCTCCTCAACACCTGTTGTAGAACCCTTTTTTGGACGGCTGGCAGCTGCAGGGGTCGTCATGAAGCTCGTTGATGAGTTGTGATCCTTCTTCATCTTCTGTATATCCCTCTTTGAGATGGCAATTTCAATTGCCCATCTCCCCCATTGGCACATAGATCACAACGGATCAATAATAGCAACCCCCAAATCAATCTTCTGGGTGAGTCAGGCCCGTCTCCTTTTGGCTTCAGCTTCAGCTTGGTCAAAACCTTCCTCACGCTCTTTATGCGGTGCATTCTCGCGCATCCTGCTGAGTGTGCTGGAGGGAGCGGCCATGGAGCTGCACTGCATGTTTGTTCCCAGCTGTCATCTGGAACTGGCTTAACCACTCGGGCTCCTCACGCTTTCTGTTGTAGACATGTAGCCACACCCCTCCGCCCCAGAGGGTTCGGGAGCTGAACATTGGACCCCTCCAGGAGCTGTAGTCAGGGACTTGACCAGAGCTGTCAGCTGCCGCACCTCTGGGATCAGAGGAGACTTGGCGCTCTCCACCTACTGCTGGACCTGGGAGCATAAGCTTGTGAAGATCTCATAAAAGCAACACATTTTGGTCCGGTATACAAATGATTCTTGATGGTCATCAAAGTAATTTGGACGGCCTGTTGCCAATCAGCCAATCAGTTATGGTAGCCATTTTTTTTACCACAGATCTAAATCCATACGCATCACCCCAATGTGTGAGCGAATGAGTGAATACTACAATGAATCTGTAACCCCTGACAGGAGTTACCATGTTGTATGTAATCAATCACCTCCTATCCACTTAACCCAGACAGGTCCTAAAAGTCCCCATAACAGGTCTGACAGCAGCTTCGAAGTAAAAGTTACCCCAAACCTGGCCTTCATAAACTTCATCCAAATTATAAATATAAATATAAATAAATCCAATTTATTGAAAACATGTTAAACCTACTTATTATTTTGCATAATCCTCCTAAATTCCAAAAATGTTTAAGTACTGCAACCATACATTACCAACTCGCAAAAAAATTAAATTGCTTATAGCCCTGTGTCAATTTGCTAGACAGACTGTGTTTGCTTATAACAGCAACCCACTATTTAAGTCACATTTGTTCCTTATTTTTTTTTTTTTATTTAATTAGCCGATCATCATTAAGTTAAAAAGAATCATAATCTGAAAAAAATAGCACAAAATGTTGGTATGTATATTAAATCTTGACTATATCATTTTCCCCTATTAATAATACTTTGGTATCGTAATATAATGTTTGTTTTTCTCTTTTCTGAGTCCTGAGTACCTCTGCAGAATGTTTTGTCCAATTGGAGATTAGTTTCTGCCAGTTACCTCAGCCTTTTTTCTTATTCAATATGCATGGTGATAAGAGGAGTATATACCAAAATAACCAATTATGTAATTTTAATATATTATAGTAATGCAAATGCACCCTTTAAAATGCAACAATAAAACTGTTATTTAACATTGGAATGTAAGGTAAAGGTTACTTCCTGATTCATAGTTTTTTATTGGATGTCCCCTCCATTTTAATATATTCTCACTGTACTGTGCTGAGAGATTGTTTAGATATCTGATTGAAAGATCCCCTAGGGAAAGAGCAAACCCTTGCGTTATTTTGGTGCATCACAGTTGTTGTGCCTGAGAAGTAAACAAAAACACCTCCCTAATTGATGGATGTAAAAGTAAGCTCAAAACACATTTGCCAAATCAATATCTATAAGTCAGTTTGAATTACGAGTCAAACTAGCCAATGGTTTGTAAGGGTTGGGTGCGGCGCTAAATGCAGGTTTAAGAGCCCCATTTATCGCTTTAAGATAATTTATTATTCTTTATTTTCCCCGTACCTTGTTTCTCTAGATAGAATAGTAGTGGTATAACTAGAACTTGAGAATTTTAAATGCCCATTTATTTTTAATACCCTAGGCGCCATGGTCGAGTTTTCTCAGACTGAATAAAACGGCCGATTGTGTCAAATAGGGTGTCATATTTCATTCAAACTCCACTCCACTGGTCGGTAGACATGTCATATGTCATCACTGAGTCAGAAAAAAGTAATCCTTCTATAAAAAAAATTTGCGCTTGAGTGCATTGAATCAATTCCTGCATAGCGGATCTAGTGAGCTATTTTTAGTCAGAACGTTAGTTTAAACATCAGCGAGTATTTGCATTATATATTGTGTAATGGCATCAGCGAAGTTCACCCACAAGTTTACCTGTAATGAAGTGTTGGATTTTCTATTTGCTGACCCTGATTCTGAAGGGGAATATCTGCCTTCAGTACATGACGGTGATTCATTTAGTGATCGTGCTTCAGATCCAGTTTAGCCCAAACTCCTTTGCCCGATGTAGATGGTGGGAACAATGTTTCACAGGGTCGGGGTGTTCATGTGAATGTCAGCAGGCTTGTTAGTGGTGTGGGAAACGAGGCTGGAAATTACACGGGGGTCCAGTCTTTTTACCTCGCTGGCCAGCTCGCTTCTTTGTCTTCTGACCGTGTGCCTCCCTGCAATCGTGGCGACAGAAACGTGGCGGAGCAGCTGACTAAGGTCACTGGAGATGTCAGACTAGGTCGTAGTTTTTTTAGGACAGTTCGGGGAGGAAGAGGCACGTCTGTGCGAGGCAGATCTGGCCGTGCTACTCGCAGCAGGAGCAGAGGCGTTGGGAGCAGAGGCGGTGTTGCCCTGGGGTGGGGGGCCATGCACAGTTTTTCACAAGATGATGGGTATTGTGCAATATAGCATACAGAACGTGAGGGACCTTTTTGGGAGAAAGAAGTGCTGCATTTTATAATCCAAACATGACTTTTCATGAAAATTCTATAATCCAAGATGGCCACCACGTCATATGACGTCATAATATACAAAATACATGGGGGAATTTAATCCCCACATAAACTTTGGCTCATCCTTAATATTTTTCTAATTTACAGAAAGGCTTTATCTCTTATCACTTTTAAGGTATAGCGTTTTGAAATTAAGATGTAATAATCAAACGTTTCAGAAAAAAAACTCTGGCGCCTAGAGGGTTAAGCCTTCAAGTATGTCTTCTGTTAATGCCTCAGGTTCAGGTAACTTTGAAAGTGCTAGATGGGGTCAGGATTTTTCAAAAGTAATAGGCTCAACCAACATCAATTGGATCAGAGGATCGCAGTGCACAGGGAGTCATCTATGTTTTCCTGTTTTCTTTTATTCAATTATGCTGGACAGGTATAAATGTTTTTAAGAACAGGCTCAAAACTTTACCTTTTTTTTAGCTTATAACTGATTACTATTTATTCAGCTTGTTTACCTATATTGATTGTTTCATTTACTTATTTTAATTATAGTTAAGTTTTAATACACATCCATTCTAATATTTCATTAATCATTTTATTATCCATTCTAGCTTTAGTCATCTTAATCTGTTAAGCACTTTGAATTGCTCTTTCTGCATGAAAAGTATTATATAAATAAAGTTTTGACTTGATTTTGATTTGATTTAAATATTCGATCACAATTTAGCTTAGACTAAATTTAGTACATCCCTGTGGATGAAGAGTATATTATTTAAGTACCTGTCCCGTCTGTCACAATTGTATATTAATAAGGAAATGTGAGGAACCGCTCCCTCACCCATCATTTAGATTTTCTGAAGTATTGAATTTGCTAGCAAAACAACACTTCCCCAACACACCAAACAGGGACCTGGTTTTATAGGCCGAATTCTTCCTTCCAACCAACTTTCAAATTGTTCTTGGTAGAGAGTGAGGTGTTTCGTAGAGAGGATCTGGGGGGAAGCACAAAGGGGTCGGAGGAAACACTAAGGAGTGTTTCTTATCTCTTCTAGTTTTCGGCCCAGCAAAAAGGAGGGATCCTGGTACAATACTTTCCTTTACCTCTATAAAAACAAGTTGTACTTCAACCAGCTTTTTTTAAATAATAAGACAGGTTATATGAAACTACATATAAAAATGTTTACCGAAATATATGTGAAGCAGGTTATACAAAAATGTATATAAAAGTGTCCATAAAGATAATATTCTTCAGATCCCAATGCCAACTCCTCTCCGGTTTCCACCAGTTGAAGGAACTCACTGAAACCAACAACAGAGATTCATGGTCAGCCTCTGCATGGCTCCCATTCCGGATCATCTGACCCACACTCACCTGTTGCCGTCTTCTGCTCGCGTGCCCGTCCTTCCAGTCCACCTGCAAAAACAAGACGACAGTCAACACCAACTCCAGTCAACCTCAGAAAGAACAGAATTCCTCTTACCTCCTCCGAGCCCTCCTCCTTCCGGATATTCAGTAAGCTCCTTTCTCAATCAACCTTCCGTTCTGTTAACTACCTCTTAACATCATCTCACTCTATTTTCAGTCCGCTCCTGCTCCACGATTCCTCCTGAGATGATTAACTCCGGAAAATAAATTATTTTAAGTAGACCTACCTCACTGACTCCAAATCTGTTTTTCTGCTGCAATGGATGAGCAATGAAGCGCGACTGGGGGTCCTGCGACAGATCAGTAACAGAGTTGCATCACGAACAACCTTTTCTGACTCATTTGGACAACTTAGTAGCACAGCTGGAGTGTTTCAGGCGCGACTGAGTGAATGGAGTCACTGCATCAGCAGGACATGGATACTGATAAACACCAAGCTACATGAGACAAGTTGTTTTCTATACAGAGATAGGAATAAAAAAAACGTACATTATAAAGAGGTTAAACAATTTAGACAGGAATGCTCTTGAGACGTTTGTGGGTGGCTCTTAAAAGAGCCATTGTGGCCACAAAAGGCCCTGCTCTCTGCCGAGAAGTGAGGCATGAACAGCTTCGTCACGCGAACACCCTCTCTGGACAACCCAGGCCTATCTCCACCACAGCACGTCCAGCGGTGCTCACATATCATATACATACGTTTACTAAACGCAGACAGATGGACAGCCACTCAGCTTAGTAGTTGGTGTGTTGTTGAGCAAAATATGGACCTTCGCGGCACAACGCCGGCTTCTCAAACTTGGTGAGCACGCCAGGTTCTTCAAGGTGACAAGAAGCCGGTTTTTATGATCCCTCCGCCACAGCTCGCCTGGGTCTGTAGCTCTCCAAACCCCCACTGCAGCAGTCCCAGCTTCGCCACACGTAGCCCACATAGTCCGCCGTCAGCTCAGAGACCATAGTCCACCAGTTGCCCTCGCACATGCTGGGTTCATCCCGCTATGGATCCTTCTGCCGCTGCTCGACTGGGTCTTCCCCTCCAGCTCCGCTTGAGGCCATGTCGAACATTTAACACTGTGAGCTCAGAGACCAGAGTCCACTGAGAGCTTCCTGAAGGTTGGGAGAAGGAGAGATGAGGAGGACGAAAAGGCCAGCGGAGCGGTCCTGGTCAGGGTCCTCCCACAAGTCGGGTATTTCTGCTTCACAGGCGGGAAAATTGAATGTCATTAAACGGCGACCACTTTGCTTTGGACACGCTTCAAGATGAGAATGTGCAAGCGACCACCTAGGGGCGTGTGGCACCTTTTGGTAGCTCCTATCACGTTCTGTGTGTACTCACTGTGCTCTCTCTCTACCACCTCACCGCCCGTACGATTGTGCCATTGACCTTCTTCCCAGAGCTCCTCTTCCCAAAGGTCGTCTCTTCAATTTGTCAGTAAATGAACGTGAGGCTATGGAAAAGTATATTAAGGATTTTCTAGAAGCTGGTATCATCAGACCATCTTCCTCTACTCTCTGTGCTGTTTTTTTTTTTTGGTGTTTAAGAAGAATGGGTCACTCTGTCCCTGTATAGACTATTAAGGTCTCAAAAAGATAATTGTAATCTGCTCTAGACCCAGTTTGTGCCTCAGTGTTTTCTAAGCTCGATCTTAGAAATGCGTACCACCTTGTTTGTATCTGGGAAAGTGGACGAACCAGGTAAGAGGATTTTGACTGCAAAGGCATCGAAGGGTGTTTTCTATTTCTTGGTTCAGGCGTCCACACTGGCCATTTGATTGAGGGTGATAACCAGAGGAGAGGTTGGAGGTGGCGCCCAGGGCTGAATAGAACTGCTTTCAGACAGTGGATGTGAACTGGGGACCTCGGTCAGAAACCATCTCGGATGGGATACCATGGAGCTGGAAGACATGGAGGATGAGTTGCCGGACGGTTTCTGTAGACGACAGGAGCTTATGGAGAGCAATGAGATGATAAGCTTTCGAGAAACGATCAAATACATTCATCAAGACATCCAAAATGAAATATTTTCTGTAATGGCTGAAATGATTCGGAGAGACATAAGTGATGAGGTGAGGGATGCTGAGTACTTTGCCGTTTTGGTGGACGAAAATAAGGATGTCAGCAAAAAAGAACAGATATCAGTGATCGCTCCCTATTTGAACCCGGGGACGGAACATGTGCTGGAGGAGTTTTTGTATTTTACGGCTACAGATGAACTAGATGCTGACTCCTTACTTGGCAGCATCAAGCCCACCCTCGGTCAGTGTAACATTAATCTGCAGTCTTGTGTTGGTCAGTGCTACGATGGAGCATCGGTTATGTCGGGATGTAACAACGGGGTGCAGGAAAAGTTCAGAAAAGAGGTACCACAGGCGATCTAGATACACTGTCATGCACATAAGCTGAACTTGGTGTTAGTGGGCTGTGTACACAACGTCGCTGCTGCTGCAGAGTTTTTCGATGGTGGTGCACAATATGTTTATGAAAAAAACAAAAAGAGATTAACCCAACAACCCAGTGTATAGAACTTAAAAAGTTATCTGACACTAGGTAGGCATGTCAATATAATACCATCTGGGCTGTCAAAAAAAACGCTCCCTGCAATCCAAGCTACCCTGCTTGACGTCATCAGACAGTCAAATGCTCATCGGAGAATGGAGGCCAGAGCAGTAAGTGCAGTTATAGGTGAGAAGTTTGTCCTGCATCTCATTCTTTTTGAAGACTTATTTCGGACGACTAAGTTCATGTCGGATCAGCTACAGGCCCCCAATTTTGACCTTGTAGCAGCAGATGATCTTGCAGAGTCTGTCATTACTGCCTTATCAGACAAACGCACGGAGGAAAAATGGACAGAAATACGGGAACAAGCTGAGGATCTGTGCACAAAGACAGGATTTTCTCCTCAATCTCCACGGGAGAGAAGGGAGGTTCAAACAGCTCGACGCCTCGAGGGGTTTGTTGTGGAGGCCCCGTTAGAAAGAACATGTGTTGACCGTTTGGAAGACCTAAAGATTCTCTCTTTCTTTCCTGTCATAGACAAGCTGTTGATGGAAATGAAACGCCGCTTTTCAAAAGAGACAAATCATGTTTTGAGAGGGGTGCCAGCTTTGAGCCCCAAGCACTTCTCATTTCTAGATAAGGAGCGCATCCTGCCCATGGCCTGCCACTATGGAGTCGGGGAGGAAACTCTGCGTGCAGAACTTTATCAAGTTTGCCGGCTACTTAAGAGAAAAGAAGAACCGGACCATCGGATCAGCACCACTCAGGAGTTTCTATCCCTCATGAGACCGTACAAGGATGCATTTTTGGACCTGTTTAAACTACTGTCCATACCTTTGACCCTTCCTGTCACATTAGTGAGCTGTGAGTGCAGTTTCTCATGTCTTCGTCGTTTAAAGAGTTATTTGAGAAACAGCAGCGGAGACTCTCGGACCAGCAACCTGGCACTGCTGACAATAAACACAGACAGAACCCGAGCCTTGGATAAAGAAAAAATCATAAATGCCTTCGCCCTGAACCATAACAACAGAAGGATTGTGTTGTTATGAAGACATTAATCCGTAAGAACAAGTTTTTTATTTTTCATTTATTTATTTTAATTTTTTGCAGCAGCAGTGTTTTGATTAAATGTATTTGGTTTGTTGATTTCGAAGATACAGAGTTATTTTGCAGATGAATCTGATGGATTTTTGTCATTGAAGCTGTAATGCCCATGTCTGTAATGCGGCGCTTTGACAGCCTTGCTGCATCAGTTATTACTTATTTCTTAAGAGTGTTGTGTTAAGGTAAGATTCCACATAGGCAGGCGAAAGTTACATTTTAACATAGGCGTTTTAAATCGTGCTGAATGGGTGTTAAATGCAATCTTGTGTGGTTGTATTGATTATAGATGTTTATGCGTCATGGGTGTTGGTGTGGCATTAAATCAAGAAATTAGGAGCGCCATCAATGACGTGGTTAGCATCCCCGTAGAACCTGCAAAAAAATTATTCTGGCGCCGCCTATGCTCCAGTGGAGAACTTTGGGAAAGAATGGCACCGACAGCTGAATCTGAGGCATCAACTTGCAGGATGAATTGTTGACTTGGATCTGGTTGAGACAAAATAGGAGCTTGGATGAAGGACTCCTTTAGTTGTTGGACAGCGTGGTCAGCCTCTGGAGTCCAGCAAAATGCCTTTTTGGAGGATGTGAGTGCATTCAGGGGTTGTGTAACCTTACTCAAGATATGGATGAACCAATGATAAAATTTATAAAACCAAGAAAACATTGTAGCTGCTTACAGGTGTCAGGAACTGGCCAGTCCTTGATGGTCTGGACCTTTCCTGGATCTGCCCTCACCTGTGTGTTGGAAGTCTGAGAGGCCTCGGATGAGAGAAAAAAGGATCAACAGTTTTCTTTATTTTACATGTGCATTGAGAGTCCATAGGGAGCTCTGAAGCTTCAGCACAGTCGGATGGGTATATACAGCCACCAGCCACACCCTATTGGATCAGCTTCTGATTGATTAATTACTCAGCTCTGGGAGAACAAAACACATCATACAGTTATGGTAAGATAACTAACACTCTGTTCTATGCATCAGAGGATAAACACAAGATCTGTCATGAGGCAACACATGATGTGTCATGAGATAACTAGCTTCTCACAGTACATGTGTCAAACAAGATCAGCAATATTTTATCTAGACACTGAGTAACAGAATCAAACTAGAGAAGATGAGGATGTCAACCAGGTAGACGAAGACAAATCTGTTCAGGAAATTTCTGAGAACATCATTGACCACGTTTTGAAAAACAGCAGGTGCATTTGATAATCCAAAGCGCATGACCAGATATTCAATTCAATGTCCAGTAGGTGTCTTGAAGGCCTGTGACAGAACATTTTATCATTAATGCTGGGACATTTATAAAAGTTTAATTCTCTTACTCAGCTATTATATACCTGTTCTGATTCTAAGGTACAAACAAGAACCAATTGTATGTAAACATCTCATCTTGACTTATGACAACTCTTGTTATTATCTGGTGTTGACTTATGACAGATCCTGTGACTGTCTTTCTCAGCATTATACAAATTGTCCCTTATTGTTTTCTATACTCTGATTGTCCAGTGAAACTATCTCTTGATTGTTAGATTACATATTTTGTTTATTGCTGACTACTGAAGTGACAAAGTCATCTATTTCCCCAAAGTAAGAAATGAATCGATCAGCAGCAGATATGATAGGGTGTGGCTGATTACTATATATACCCATGCATCTGTGCTGAAGCTTCAGGGTTCTCAGCAGGAGGCCCTCCGTGCACGTAAAATAAACTATGTATGAATATAGCTGACACTTTGTTTTATTCTCTCAGACACCCAGATTTCTATCACAGGCCGTTTTCCATTCGTCCCCTTCTCGGATGTGAACGAGGTGGTAGGCGTTTCTGAGTTCAATCTTAGAGTAGACAGAGGCTTGGCTAACTGGTTCCAGGGGTGAAGAGAGTAATGGGAGAGAATATTTATTTTTAATGGTTATCTGGTTGAGACCTTGGTAATCTATACAGGGACAAAGTGAGCCATCTTTTTTAGCGACATAGAAGAATCCTGCACCGAGAGGATGAGAAAGATGAGGGTCTAATGATTCCTGAGTCCAGAGACTCTTGTACATACCTCTCAATGGCCTCTCTTTCTTTACTGGAGAGGATGTACAGACGACCAGAAGGGAGAGGAGCACTGGGCAGGAAATCGATGACACAGTCATAAGGTCAATGAGATGGTAAAGAGAGAGCCAAATCCTTACTGAAGACCTGAATCAGGTCATGGTACTCTTTAGGGACATTGGTTAGGTCTGAATCAGATTCAGAGGAACGTTGGGTTCAGGTTTTGAAGGGATGGCTGATTTCAGGCAAGTTTTTAAACAAAAGCCACTACAGTCATCAATTCGGCGATGGTACCAGTTAATTTGGGGGTTATGGGTTCCTCATGATGGTTGCCAGATAGTACGACCGGTTGCGTTTGATGTGTAGTTGCTGTAGTTTTACTACCATCTGATCAGGTTACACAGATGGAATGTCTCAATTCATAGATGGGAATGTCATTTTGTTTGACTAAGTCTGGGTGGATAAGATTTTGCTCTGCACTTAATGAGGGCTGTGCACTGGGAGGGGTTTCTTCCTTTTACAAAAAGAGTTGCGGAAACAGAGAGTCTGTTTGAATGTTGAAGGCTTGCCAGGAACCCTAACTTCACTGGCGGGAGAGATTCATTTGGGCGACAATGGGAAATAAAATGTTGTGGAATGAGAACAGTTATTAGCCATCCGTCTTTGTTTTTCTTGGGGACTAAGCTGAGCTCTGCCTATCTGCATGGGTTCAGGAGATTCCTCCCTTGGAGCATGAATCTGCTTGAGGACTGGGGTGTCTGGTTTTGGTTCAAAGTGGTTCTGAGACAACGGTTTGGCTCTGAATCTTTCTTTGGAACGTCTATCAATTCTAATAGCCAAAGTGATCAACTCATCCAGGGTATCTGGTTCATCTGTTGTGGCTAGTTAAGCTTTTATTTTGTCATTTAGGGCATAATAAAATGTTCCCCTTAGAGCTGGATCGTTCCAGCCTGACTCTTCAGCTAAAGTCCTAAAATCTATGGGAAATTTAGCAACCGAACGAGTTCCCTGTTTAATAGACCAGAGTTTCTGGGCCGACTCTTCCTCATTCTTTACTGGAGAAAAGGTCAGATTAAACAACTCCAGGAAATCATTAAATGTGGTATCTTCAATTGTGGAATAATAAAAAAAAGGCCTCTGCCCATCTGAGAGCCTTTCCTCATAGAAGTCCTATTATTTAAATAACTTTTTGGGAGTCTGTGAATAAAGTCAGAGGAGAATGAGAGAAAGCTAACTTGCGCTGTAAGAGGAACCCTTTTGTTTTTTTCAAGATTCCCAGTAAATGGTTCCGGTGGCGGTGACACCACGTCCCGGAAGTAGATAGCAGAAGAGTTATGCTTGTGGGATAAATCTGTAAACAGTCTTTCTATTTTTTTTTTCTGTTTAAATAATAAGCTGATGGTTATGAAAAGAGACGACTGCTGAATTCCGGTTTCTTGAATAGCGTTTTGGTGACGGTTGCTGGATTGTAAATTCTATATTAAAGTGTTCCTCTATTGTGGATTAACTCCCAAACTGTCAATTAGCTCTATTCACAGTTGAGGATCCAGCTTTCCTCCGCAGGGTCGACAGAGTGATTTCCTGTTCCAGAAAACAAAGCAGAAAATACAACAACACGGATCTGTTTGTCATGAGACTGACCTGCAGGACGGCTCACCAAGTGTGTGCGCTGACTCACAGACCTCATCTCTTTTTATTGAACACAAAGACAAAAAGAATCACATGACATGGTCACTCCCAGTACATAAACATTCATTGTGTGCCCCTTATCATCTACTTCCCTAAGTCTGTTTTTCCCCCAAAATGATTTACAGACACCCGCTTTTATGGGGGTCCTAAACTAAACTATCTTTCTTCCTGTTTCTACACAACTGGGTAATTTCCTAAACACAACTTGGTATTTATGACTGTTGTAAAAGCCTGGTACTCATTTAAGATTGTTTTTACTTCACGGTCCAGAAGAGCTTCTCGGCTAATTAGGGTACACCGAATCTGTGCTGCTGAGTCTAGTTGGCCAAAGTGCCACACTCTAATTAGTTACTTACTCCAAAAAAAATTCAAAGAGTTCCTGAGCCTTTAAATGGTCTCTCATTCTGGTTCAGTAGGAATCCAAATCATGTGGAAGACTGCTGATTTCATTTTCCAGCAGGACAAGGTACCTGCCCACACAGCCAATAGTACAAAAACCTGGTTCAACGACCACAGGCCATTTTCCATTTAATGCCTCCGGGGGGTCTCAGCACGATTTGTGGCTTGCTCATTACAATTAAAGAAATGCAAGTTTCTGTCCTCTGCTTGGGTAACTGCAACAAAACTCATACTACCTTCTTTTAGTAAAGTTTAGAAAAGTGTAATGTGAAACAAAAATCAGGGCAGTATTTAGCCTTAGATAAGAGTTTATCATCCAGTTTATACCGGAGAGCAAAGCAACCGGGCTGTTACTAGCCTCACACTGAGCCTCGAGCTAAAGCTAAACCGGGCAAGCTTCTGTAAACTACATTACCGGCAGTTTGTTTTTTCTCCACTTAGTAATATGCTTAATTTCAGCGGGTTGTCTCGTCTGATCTGCAGTCAATTCAGTTTGAGCTGCTGCCCCCGCTCATGAATGAGTGGACTCTCAGTAAGCTCAGTAGACCGGGAGGATTGGAGATTAAGCTACCAGGAGATTTTGCTGCTGATATAAAATTTTGTGGTTTGAGGCTTAGGTTAGGTTCTTCACCTGTAAACTATTTTGTTTGTCAACAGGTGGAATTTGAGGAGGGTGAAGGGGGTCTCACACCCCAGATTGGGAACCACTGCTATAGACCACCCATTACATTGATATGATTTCTGAAAAACAACCCATATCTCACAGCAGTGGTGTTTCTGACATGATAAGTAAGGTGAGACACAGCAACTCAACACCTAATAGCAACTAATTCTTCTGTGATGCATACAATCTGACTTTGATCAATAATATTGATTGTTTTTGTATGTGATTAATTTAATATTGATTGAATATAAAGGAACCACATCAAATAGCACACATCTACACACTGCAAACATGATTTTTTATTAATGTATTGAAGAATGAAACCTTATTTATAGCCTATGTGAAGTTATAAAGGGTCACTCACCCGTGATCTTAAAAAAATGTTTCAACTGAGTAAACTTTTCAATAACTGTATAATCTTTCAAATCATTCCCTTTAAATCTATAAGAATCTTTCAAAGTCGTTGAACAATGTTAAAATCCACTGGCTGGTCACGTTCCAAATATTTAACCTCTAATTTTAATTTTCATTCAAGAGGCAATATGCTAACTTTAGATTTAATAAAAATAAAATCTATTTTATATTTTTTTGTCTTGGTAGCTAGCGAGGATATTAGATGGCTGCACACTTATATCCGAGAGAACATAAACACGACGTGTGCTATTCTGATATTTTAATACGACTTATTCTAGACATCTAACTTTTGCATTTGCCTAAATGGAGGCATTAGTTCCTGCTGTGATTTGACACTTGGATCTCTCCTTTTTCTAATACATTTCCAGCGAACAACCCCCCCCCCCCCCCCAACCATCTGTCTCTGTTGAGGAAGGTAGTGGGATTTCAACTTTCTACTGAGTGCATATTGAGCATGCACACTCTCAGATGCCACCTGCCAACTCCAGCTCTCTGTAACATGGTTTTAACTGATTTTTAATTCTTTTTAGCTGTTTGTTTTTTTAATTCTTTTTTAGGACTAGTTTTATTTTTATTTTTATTTATTTTTTTTTTTTACGTGTCCTGTCTAGCAGTATGCTACTCAGAATTGGTGTCTGAGTACCAAGTACAAGCCCAACAGTTTTACTTTCCCAAGCAGAGTATTACAGCTTCGCTGTAGTACGCCACTTGATGTATATGTATGAAAAATCTTTATTAGTGATTACTGTGGGTTCAATTTCCTGACGTCATGGACATTAAACTGAGACAAGAAGGGAGAAAGGAAGAAGGTGAAGAAAAGAAACCGGACCAACAGAGGGGCGAACCGACGACACAAGACAGGGAGGCAAATAAAGAACACAAGAAAACATCCCAGTCCTCCACCTCTGCCGGACGGCAGAGAAACAGTAATACAAAACAAAAACAACAAACTGTACAGAACCAAACCAATAGTTCGGATCTGGTAGAATAAACAAAGAATTATACATTCACTACACACAAGCATTGATTAATGAACATAATACAAATGTTTCTGGTAAGCTCCTGTGAACAACTAACTAATGATGATAACCTCAGCTTAAGATATGTCCGTCCTCACCTATGTCCCCACACCTATGTGTGTGCGAGCATGCAGGTCTGAATAAGGTTTCCCCATGCAAGTGATTGATAGCTGGTGTAAGGAACCGTCAATCCGTCCTACAGGAATCGGCACAGACATGGAGGAGGCAAGAGATGTATGCATCCAGGGTCCCACAGAGTACAGAGGCCACAGGCGGATCAGCGCAGGGTCGATCACCCACCAAGAGAGGAACAGATGGAAGTCCCAGGGGAACACCCACCAGCCACGATGCTGGGGCCCGAGAGATCGCAGTGACGAGCACACGGGCTCCGCCGGTAACCGGCTACGCCAGGGCGGGCCCGGACCAGGAACCGGAGGCCACGGGGACCAGGGGCACCCCGCCCCCCCGGGGGGCCCCAACCAGGGACCAGCCGACAAGGGCCCCCCGCCGCCGCCGCAGGCAAGGAGGACCCGCAGCCAACCGAGGGACAACACACGCCGCCGCCACCCCGGACCAATACCCACCGCCAACAACCCGGCCCGCCTCCACACATCCACCCGCCAGGGAGCCACAGCAAGAGCCACAGCAGATGTACGCCCTCCCCAGGCCGCGCCCAGCCGGCACCTGGACATCCAGATCTTCAAGCTCCAGGGTCCAGATCGCGCCCCACGTGGGGCGCCAAGATCAGGGGCCCAGCCAATGCCGGACAGCCCCACCAGGTGAACAGACCAGCCAGCTGAAGTCCTGGAACCGGCAGGAGGACTGGGCGCCAGGGACGGTCCCCACCGATCCACCGGACGGCACCAACCTATTCTACAACCCCGGCATCCCCATAAGAGGTGCCCCAGTCAATCCAAGGAGGACATCAGCCCGAAACAGCGGCCGCCCGACACACCGGACCACCCAGGACCCGCCCGACATGCACCAGGACCGAGCCGGGCCGCAACCGGGACCCCCAGCCCCATGCATCGAGAGTCATCATCAACCAGCGGGCAGGAGCAACCATCACCGACGGGGAGTGACGGGGAGGGAAGAAGATGCATCAGGCCAGAGA
Source organism: Apricaphanius iberus (assembly GCA_028564705.1). Lineage (NCBI taxonomy): Eukaryota > Metazoa > Chordata > Actinopteri > Cyprinodontiformes > Aphaniidae > Apricaphanius > Apricaphanius iberus. The sequence continues at coordinate 72,379 of JAPXFQ010001609.1, forward strand.
GCAGCCAAACACCCAACCTGACAGGTAGACATAGACAGACAGAGACACTCATACGTACCCTCCCTCTCATGTGTACACATTCTTACAAATACAGGACATACGAAAAAAGGACGCTATACCCTCATTCATACCCCCCATACGTACACTATACTCCATACTCCCAGGCCCAGGGACAGACGCCCCAGTAGAGAACCCTGCCCCTGCACCCAGGAGACAGACCCCTTTGCCCACCAGGACGGGGACAAGTAGACCGCCAAGGCCCCCACACCGGCAAGAGCAGCCCACCAGCCCAAGACCCCGACCAGACGGCGTGATGTTCTATCCGGGCTCCCACCCCTGATGGTCCAACGAACAGGGGTGTGGAAAGACCCCCCAGCCTCTCTCCCCCAGCTCAATGTGGTGTTGTTGCGTGTTGTTCTAATGTGCACTTAAAACAGAGGGGGGGGACATGGGAATACTGCCGGGTACCCCCATCTCCCCCCCCGGGCCCTCAGTGTCTAGATGCGTTTACCCAGTGGGTGCCAGCACCACAGGCGAGGCCCTTGGCGCCACACCGCCAGGTCCCTACATGTGCGTTCCCTGTAAATGTTGCAAGTGTAGTGTCTAAATTGCTCAATAAAATCGGGACCCAGGCCGCCACCGGGTAGCGAAGACGGAAGCTCCATCCCGCACCCCAGTGACGTGCCCACGTCCCAAGGCCTTGTGAATGGTAGAATGAAGGAGCAGGTGGACAGAGGCATGGGGATGGGGAGAAAATAACTGGGGTGACCATTGCCAACCCCAGGGAGCCAGCTCCCCTGCTGACTCCAATAGGCACCCCCGTTCGGCCCGATCCACCAGGGGTGGGAGGCCCCAGCACGTCCAGTCGGGGCCCACGGCAGCGGTACCGCCGAGCCCCATGGGGGCCCCGGCAATCCACCAGCCCCCATGCCAGGGGCATACCTAAATCCTCCCCAACATTCACACTGCTAACAAAACACATGCCACTAGACACCCAGGTTGAGTGTAGCCCCCCCTCACCCTCAACGCCCTCCCCCCTCCCGTCCCAAGCGCACCCCGTTAAAAAGAGCGCCTGTGCTAGATGGTAAAAAGCCTCCCCGCCAATAAGAGACGCCCCAGGCACCGCCAGCGTCCGAGGACCCCCGGGCCGAGGCCGGAACCCGGCGCACCACCGACTCGGGTACCCCGGACATGCCGCGCCAGGCCCGTGAGCAGACCGAAGTCCCGGGCGGCCAATCCCCAGGCCGACATCCTCCAGCCTTGCTACTACCGCCCGATGGCCGGGTGGCAACAGAACCCAGCACGTCCACCCACCAGCCCACACCCCACCAACTGGTCAGTCACCGTGGAGGCCGACCAACACCGGCCAGAGCCCCCCACCCCAGCACCCCCGCGAGGGCTAAGACCAAGACCCAGGAGCCATGTCCAGTGTCAATATAGCCGATCGGGCCCGGAGACGCCGGCCACCCGCCACGGCCTCTCGCCGACGCCCGGACGCGGCAAGCGGCCACCGGGGAGCAAGCGACAGGAACCAGCCCGGGGAGATGGAAAGGGCAGCAGCGCCCGCCAACCACCGGCCGACCACAGCCCCCCCCCAGCCGGCACCGACGGCAGCGCCCCCCCCCGGCCAAGCCCCGCCAGGGCCCCAGCCGGGGGGCGCGCCGCCCCAGAACCCCGAGCCCCAGGCCCAGTCCAGACCCCCCCAGAGCAGCACAGCACCAGGCCAGTAACCCGTGTCCGCCAGCACGACCCCTCTAAGGCGCCGCATGCAGCCACTAGGAGTCACCACACAAAGACCCCAAAGTCCCACCCCAGGCGAGGGTCTCGGCACCTATCGCCGAACCGCAAGCGGACCCACCCCCAAGGACCTCCCCGCAGTCACCACCAACCCTTAAGCTCCACATCGGCAACCGTGTCCCACAGAACGGAATCAAGGGCCCGACCCCACTAGGTGATGGAACTGATCAAGGGTGACCAGAAAGATTGATCAGATGTGGAGGCAGATGCCGTTTCTAGACCAATGTAATCCAGAAGGAGATCTCTATATTGATTAATATTCAGAGTATTTTTATTTTTCCAGTTCAAGAGGATATTTTTCTTAGCGATGCATAAGGCGATGTAAAATAATTGCATAGACTTTGTATCCATGGTAACTTCATCTATATTTCCCAGCAAGCAAACTCTGGGAGCAGGTGTGATATTACATTTCAGACACTTTGATAGATCTTCACATATCTGGTACCAATATTTCTTAACAGGTGGGCAGAACCAAAGAGCATGAATATAATTGTCTGGTAGATTGCTTGTACATTGTAAACAGGTATCAGACGGCGTATAACCCATCTTGAACATCCGTTGCCCTGTATAATGCACTCTATGAAGGATTTTATATTGTATTAATCGTAGATTAGGATTCTTAAGAAATTTGAAGGTTCTTAATGAAATTTGAGACCAGAGGTTTTGGTCTATTGAGATGGACAAGTCCATCTCCCATTTTGAAATAGGAAGGGCTATTGATTCATCTATTCTATTTAATGTTTTGTATATTTTAGATAGCAGTTTGGGAGGGTTAAGATTAAGGAAGTCTAAAACTTTTCCTGGAATTTGTAAATCAACTGTATTGAGCCTAAATTTATTTTTTATAATTGATTTAATTTGTTGGTATTCTAAGAATTTATTCTTGTTAATTCCGAATTGTGTAACCAATGTATTAAAGGGGATAAAGTCTGTTCCATCAAATATATGCTCCAGGTATTCAATTCCTTTACAACTCCAGCCTGGAAAGTTAATCATGCATTTTTTTTGTAAGATATCCGGGTTATTCCAGATGGGTGTACGCCTGCATGGGACTAGTGAGGTCTTTGTCATTTTAAGAAATTCCCACCAAGCTGTCAGAGAGGAGCTGATATTTATACTTTTGAAACATTCATTTTGTTTTATATTTGAGCTAACAAAAGGTAGATCTGAAAGTTTTATCTTATTGCATAGTGTCTGTTCTACATCTACCCAGCACTCATCGATATAACTGTGTTTTACCCATCTTGATGTGTATTGGAGTCTGTTGGCTAAGAAATAATGACGAAAGTTTGGTAGGTCTAGACCTCCTTTATCTTTGGACTTCTGTAGTGTTTTTAAGCTGATACGTGGGGGTTTATCTTTCCAAAGAAATTTAGAAACAGAAGAGTCCAGAGATCTAAACCAATCAGGTGATGGTTTGCTTGGGATCATTGAGAATAAATAATTGATTCTAGGCAAAACCATCATTTTTATTGTAGCTACCCTTCCAATAAGTGATATTGGAAGGGATTTCCATCTTGCCAGATCATCTTCCACTTTTTTTAAAAGTGGGACGTAGTTTAGCTTAGATAAGTCTGCCAGTCTTGGTGAGATATGGATACCTAGATATGTAATATTTCCCGACCGGAGCTGTAAAGCAACAGGACTCTGGTAAGAACAGTTGATAGGAAGGACTGTAGATTTTAACCAATTTATGGAATAGTCTGAAACTCTTGAGTAAGATTTTATTAACTCAATTACCTGATACAAGGAAGTTTGTGAATGCTGTAGAAAAAGTAGTACATCATCTGCGTATAAACTGATTTTATGTTCTATTTTGTTGCATTGTATACCTTTAACATTATTATTTTGCCTGATTGCTGCTGCTAATGGTTCAATAAAAATAGCAAAGAGGGAGGGAGAAAGTGGACATCCCTGCCTGGTACCTCTCTGAAGAAAGAACCTTGATGATGTTTGATTATTGGTCCTAATACATGCTGTTGGTGAGCTGTATAATATTTTTAACCAGTTTACAAAAGAATTACTGAATCCGAATTTATTTAAGGCTGCAAATAAAAATTTCCAGTTAACTCTATCAAATGCTTTTTCTGCATCTAAAGATAATATATTGGTTTGGACGTTTTTACAGTGGGAATAATCTATTAAATCTATTAATCTACGTGAATTTGTGGAAGAGAGCCTACCTTTTATAAAACCTGTTTGATCCGGGTGGATTATTAGAGGTGTTATTTTCTCTATCCTTCTTGCAAGAGCTTTGCAAATTATTTTCAGATCCACATTGATAAGAGAAATCGGACGATAACTGGTAGGAGACATAGGGTCTTTTCCTGGTTTTAATAGAAGATTGATGTAGGCAGAATTCATGTTTGGTGGTATTCGACCATTTTCCTTTGTTTCCTGTAACATTTTGTAAAATGTTGGTGCCAGAATATTCCAGAATTCTTTATAGAACTCTGCTGGAAATCCATCTGGACCTGGAGCTTTATTATTAGGCATAGATTGGAGGGCCTCCTGGAGTTCAGACACTGTTAGCGGTGAATCCAGGGCCTTTGCTTGACTGTCTGAAAGTTTAGGAAGAGTTATTTTATCCAGAAATTGTACAATATCATTATTTGAAGGGTTTATCTCTGGTGTGTATAACGTCTCATAAAATTCTTTGAAAGTGTTGTTTATTTTTTCAGGGTCATATATTATATTCCCAGTTTTGTCTTTGATTGCAGATATAGTTGTTTTTTCTTTATTTATTTTTAACTGATTAGCTAAGAAGCTACCTGATTTATTACTATGTTCAAAGTTTTCTATTCTAAGTCTTTGGATTAAGAACTGCGTCCTTTTATTAATAATTTCATTTAACTCTAATTTTGCTTTCCTTATTTTACTTAAGCTCTCTTTATCCAGGGAAGGTTCTAATGATTTAATAGTTTCTTCTAATTCCTGAACATGTTTATTTTCTGTTCTCTTTTTATTTGATGAGAATGAAATTATTTTACCTCTAATCACAGCTTTCCCTGCTTCCCATAGAGTGGATGGCGACATACCAGGGAGATCATTAAATTCCATGTATGAAGCCCATTCTTTTTCAATATATTTAATAAATTCTTTATCCTTAAGTAATGATGTATTAAATCTCCAATTTTTATATTGAAGGGTTGCAATTTTATTTGCTAAATTTAAAGAAACAGGAGCGTGATCGCTGATCACTATAGGATGTATCTCAGTGTCTGAAATGTCATTCAACAGTGAGCTGCTGACTAACAAATAGTCCAATCTAGAATAAGAATGATGTACGTTTGAGTAAAAAGTGTATTTTCTGTCGTTGGGATGAAGCGATCGCCATGCATCGCAGAGTCCATAATCGCTCATGTACTGTTTAACTATATCTATGGATTGCCATCTGCGCTGAGTCCCTGCTGTACTGAGCCTGTCTATTTCTTCATTTAGTCCAAAGTTGAAATCTCCCCCAAGAACAAGTGAGCAATCCATGTGATTAGCCAGAACCGAGAAGAAAGTATGAAAGAATGAGGGGTCGTCAACATTTGGACCATATATACTAACTATACATAACTTTTGGTTATTTATAAATAGTTTTAATATTATAAATCTACCTTCTGGATCTGTAGCTGTGTCTATTACTTTAAAATTAGTATTTCTATTTATTAATATTGCTACTCCTCGTTGTCTAGAGTTATAGCATGAAGAAAATATATTAGGATACTCTGGTGTTTTTAAATCATTAGCTGTTGAACTTGATTTATGAGTCTCCTGTAGTAAGACGACATCTGCCTTCAGTCTTGTAAGATGGTTGAAAATCTTAATGGTTTTATCTCTGCAGCTAGCGCCGCGAATATTCCATGTTATAAATTTTACAGGATTCATAGAGCTAAGATAAACCTTAGATATGTACTATCGCCAAGGATGAATATAGGTGTAATTTTGGTTTGTCCATGGGGTTGCCAGATTGAAAAAAACCAGAAGCAGAGATAAAGCGGGTAAATAATGCACCATACAGGTGTGTACAGAATGAAAGTATGATGGAAAAACATGAATATGCCATGATAAAAGTCTGTGTGTGTGTGAGAGAGAAAAAGGAAAAAAGGTGATAAAGAGATTTGGTGGTACAAATGTGAGAAAGAAAATAGTGAAAAAGAAAAAATGAAAGAAAAAAAAAGAAAAAGCAATCTAGTGCACAGCCCTGCCCCTACCCACATTAACAAACAAAAACAGCCTGCTGAGCTGTGCTTTTTTTTAAACTATAGTTGTCTGATAAAGCTAATTCTGTCTTGGTTCTGTTAAATATGACTAATAAAGCCAAGGAGTAACCTGAGGGTCCCTAAACAGCTGACCGTTAACATACAGTTTATCCACACTAACCGTAGCCCTACAGCCCTCACTAATATGTTTTTTTCTAATTGGAAATAACACGCGTCTTCTGTCCAGGATTTCTTTCGGAAACTGATCATTAACGCTGTAATTCGTCCCCCGTAGCTCTCTCCCGCGTCCTTTGACATGTTCTTTTTGTTTAAAATGTTCAAATTTTGCAACAATTGGTCGCGGGCGGGTGTTGTTGGGCTTCTTACCTCCGAGTCGGTGAACCCGATGGAAGGTTATGCTTTTAACCGTGTCGTCTGGCAGTTTCAGTTGGTGTTGAATGAACTTTCGCACGGCTACTTCAGCATCTTCCTCAGCCTGCTCTGGTATCCCCGAAAAAACAAGATTGTCCCTCATTGATCGGGCCTGGATGTCTAGAATAGACTCCTTGAAGCTTTTGTTTTCTCCAGACAGCTGCTTCATTCCCTCGGTGAGTTTTTTAACGTCTTCTTTTAGTGTTTGGTTTTCTGTAACTAGCGAAGCTACTTGTTGTTGGCTGAACTCCAGCGATTCCCTCAGAGCCTGAAATTCTTTATGAAGAACCTCAACCAGCGCGAGACGGGCGTCCAGGCTGGTTAGCTTCTTGTCTATTGAGTCCAGGATGTCGCCGTAGCTTCTATCTGGCGAGTCGGTGGATGTGCTAGCCTCGGAACGAGTGCGCTTCTGCGACGGTGTGCTCGTTGTTGTATCCGAAGCAGGTTTCCGTGACTTACCCATAACGATGTTATCAAAGCACTCGTCTAGGTAGCACTCCAGCGAATCCAATGTTTCCTCGTCCAGGTTGTTTAGAGGAGAAAAAAAAAAGTAACTTGATGGTTAGTTTAGAAGCTGCGTTTGATTCAAAATGATTGTCTTATTTTACCTGGGTGTATACATTACCACATAACCGCCATGTTCACCTATGCACAGCTCTCGCGAGAACTCAGCAGCTCATCCTCTCCCTCAGCAGCTCATCAAGGAGTCTGACTTTTAGGACTAGTTTTAACCGTTTTTAACTTTTAGAGACTTATCTTTTATTGGAAGCATTTTTAATCAGAGCACGGACTACTGTTACTTTTATCATGACTCCACTCACCTGTAGCTCCGGGTGTGATAGCTATATCAGGCTAACAATGAAAATCTTGGAATTGGAGCAGAGGATCTTTACCCTTCACTTGATCCAGGACCACAAGCATGAAGTGGACATCATCTTCGGCCGGACTTTGGCAGCTGCCACCAGTGCCCAACTGGCCGCCACAATCCCCTGCCAGCTCGATGAAGCTGTGGAGGGAGAATCCATCGCTGGGTCTCCAGGTGGACTCGGATTGTCGAGCGCCAGCAGCGGGATAAGAATCATGGTAGAAGAGGAGCGCTCGTTCCAGCAGGGGGCTCAACCAAAAGCCACCTTCAGGTCCACTCAAGTGCACCAGGGTGCATGGTTGACGGTCGGGCTTGGCCATAGTGTAGGCACCCGGAGTGGCTGCCACCATTCTCCACCCGGCATTCCGCTGTTGAATCTTTCGGGTGCCCTAGGGCATGACTTTCCTCCTCTGACCGTCCCTCTGACCTCGCCGAAGTCCAGCAGCTCCGCAGGACCACCGCCCATCCTCTCCCAGCAGCCGGAGCAGCAGTCAGACTCATGTAGCTACCCACGTCGCGCCAAACCCAGGACTACAGCTGGGACCCGCAGATGTGCTGCATTACACCCCCGGCGTAGAGTGCTCATCGCTGCAGTCCTGTGGAAGCCAAGTTGCCCAACATCCAGCAGGTCCTGGACACCGAGGGATCTTCTGCTCAGCATCAGCCTGCAAACCATCCAACCACGATGTTCATCATCGGGGATTCTATCATCCAACACATGAGGATGAGAGGAGCTGTTACTCTTTGTTTTCCTGGAGCTACATTAAATGATATTTCTGAAGACATTCTGGACTCCATCCAACATCACCCATACGTGAGTTAAGTTATAATTCATGTTAGCACCAACGACATTCGTAAACAGCAGTCTGAGCTCTTAAAGCGGGATGTTGTTCATCTGTTTAATCTTTTAAAAGACAAACCACTATCTGTTTTTATTTCTGGCCCCCCTCCCACCAGGAATAGGAGGAATAAGTTGTTGCAGGTTCCATTCTATAAACACCTGGCTTTCCTCTGCCACCGCGGTGCATAATATTGGTTTTATAGACAATTTTAAAATTTTCTGGGGCAAGAGTCAATTGTTTGGGGCAGATGGACTACATTTAAACAGATAGGGCACCCGCCTTCTGGCATTAAGCCTGGAATACCCTGTCTCCCACACCAGCCCCAGCTGCCCCTGCCCTCTCTTCCCCTTCCACCACATCCTGATGTGCAGCTGGTCCCTGTTCCTATGAACTCACCCCTGATTTTAACAGTAACTCACATATCGGACTTGGACCTTGCCCCTCTTCATTCATACCTGTTATTGTCAGTAGAAAGAGCAAACAAATAATCATAAACTGAAAAAATGCAACCCAAATTATCTTAGATGGTTACTAAAAATCCCAACTTCAGTCAATCATACAGTCACTCCAACCACCATTAATATGGCTATTTTAAATGTTCGCTCTCTGCTGAATAAAACTTTTATAATAAATGATTTGATTTAGACAATAATCTTCATTGTTCATCTTTAACAGAGATATTGCTGAGTGCAGATGCCCCTGCTGTTCTTACAAAGGCCTCCACACCTAATTTTAACTTTTCTTTCACTAGCAAGGACCACGCCACAGATTGAGAATTTTAACAGTTTGTTGAAGGCTTGGAGAATTGAATGGTCTAAGGAGGGGCAGCGTCGGAGACCCAGGGGAAGACTCAGTGTGGGGGTGCAGTCTTGGAGAAATCGTCTTTCCGAGCCTGCTCAGGACCCTCTCAGACAAAGCCTATACGATGTACATGGCGCCGAGAAAGTCATCTCGAGGCCCTTTACGACAAAAGTCATTGCAATCCAATCAGTTAAAAGTTTGTCTAAGTAAGGAATCCCAGCAGATTGCTGAGTCGTCAACATGGGGTTGAGCAATTCCTCAGCAATCCCTCGTACTGAGCAAGCATGTAGCGACAGCGGAGAGGAAAAACTCCCTTTAACAGGAAGAAACCTCCGGCAGAACCTGGCTCAGAGCAAGCGGTCATCTGCAGCAACTGTCTGGGTGTCTGAGAAGACAGAAGAGAGAGCATGGAGGATGCTCGGTCACCCGGAGCATTTGGACCGATCCCCCCCACATAGCAGGGGGCATTGTAGTTGAGCAGGATACCAGACCGGATGGAGCTTCGTTCTCCAACAGTCCGAGCCCATGACGGAACATCTACGGGAACGGCTCGGAACCTAAAAGAGAGGTTAGAAGAGGTGGTGCAGGAGTGAACAGGGGTATGGAACGCGGAGGCTGTGTCCGATGCACGCTGCTAAGAAAGGGGGAAGGGTCGAAGGGGCGGGTCGGCAGGTACCCTGAGGAGAAAAAGCGGGTCGGCAGATACCCGGAAGAGAAGAAGCGGGTCGGCAGTTACCCGGAAGAGACGAAGCGGGTCGGCAGTTACCCGGAACCTAGAGGGAGGGGAAGGGAGGGGCGAAACGAACGAGGCAAACGAGGGATGAAGGGCAAGCAGAGTTTATGAGGGTATCGTGGTGTGATTAGAGATATAGAGCAGATGCGGGGTACCGAATGAATTGGATTAAGGCTAACTAGGATGTACGAAGCGGATCTGAAACGTGGTCCCCGCTCCCGAACCTAAGTCAACATGTTGACTCCATTTTTCAACAAGAAGTAGCCAGAGGGGAGGCGGAACTGCTTTTATAAGTTCATCAACTCTTTCCACATAACCTTTTTTATTTCATATTTTTACCACTTTTGAATATACTGTCTCTGTTTATAGCATTCCTCAGATTTTTTGTGTCATAGTTTACAGGCCACCGAAAAGAGTACATGTTTTATTCAAGAATTTTCTGAGTTTTATCAATTTTACACAACTCCTATGAAAGGATAATTTTAGCTGGTGATTTTAATCTACATATAGATAACCTTTTAGATCCTTTATCAACAGATTTTTAAAATATTTTGAATTCTATGGATTTTAGTCAGCATGTCATGCAGCCAACTCACAACAGAGGACACATCCTGGATTTGGTCATCATGTATGGCCTGTTCACCAGTGTGTCCTCTGTTGTTGACTTTGCTGTCTCTGATCACTACTGTATGTTTTTCAAAATCACCAGTTTTATCCAATTACAAGCCTCTGGGAGAACTGTCAGGAAACGTCATCTAACCCCTGAAGTGGTTGCAGGTTTTCTTGAAGTTTTTAAAAAGTTTCCTCCTATACCTTTACCTGCCCCCTGTAATTTTTTTGTCAATGATTTAACAGTAGGCTTCAATCTGCTCTCGACCTGCTGGCTCCACTTAAAGTTTTAAACATACATTCAAAACTTACAGTAAATTGGAGAAATAAAACTCTTAAAAATTAAAGAGGAGCTGCAGGGTGGCAGAAAAAAAATGGAGGAAAAATAAAATCACAATAAATCATCAGATATACATAGAACATCTCAAATCATACAATAGCGCTTAAAGAAATTCCAGAAATGCATACTTTTCCAGAATTATCTCAGAACATAAAAATAATCCCAAAATTCTGTTTACCACCATTGACAACATTATTAATCATACCTCTAATACTTTTCAGAAAACCCCCTCAAACACTCCCTGTGAGGAGTTTTCAGATCACTTCAGAGGGAAGGTAGACACCATCAGATGTAATATTTTATCCTCTCAAATTAACATGGTTTTAGATAAATCTGAGTATCAGCCTTACCAGAGGAAACACAGGACAGTTTTGTCCTGGTGGATGCTGGGACCCTTGATAAAGTTTTCTCTTCAGTGAGACCCACTTTGGACCCAATTCCCACCCGTTTTTTTAAGCAATTTTATGGTTCTTTTAAAGACGAGATTTTAAACTGTATGCCCCCTTAAATTGCTCCCTTCAGACTGGGGATTTTCCTGACACCTTTAAAGGGGCGGTAGCAAGGCCCCTGCTGAAGAAGAGCAATTTAGATTTGAATGATTTAAACAATTACCGACCAGTATCTAGCTTACGATTTTTAAGCAAAGTTTTAGAAAAACTTGTTTTTATTCAACTTAACTCCAGCCAACCACAGAAACAAGACTCCACTTACCTCCTCCAAACCTTCTTCCCTTCGGACCACTAACAAGCACCAAACCTCTCTACAACTTCCATAAACTACTTACCTCCATTAACGCCTTTCTATCTCAACTACAGTCTGTTCCTGCCGTCCTCCCATTCGTGCTCCTTTCCCGAAGACCAAAACCTTCGTTTTGTAAAGAAATAATTTTTAAATAAATCGATCGTGTGGTATCTGAGTTTGTGTTGCAGTCTCAAAATCAAACGAGACAAGTTTAACTTTAGTTGGAGCAATGGCATCAATGATGTCTGAAACTTTAGAGGGAAAGTTATCTACCAACTTGTTTACTGACCTTGTGTTGGAGGATGAAGGGGATGGGGGTAAGGCAAAGAAGTAAATTTGCTTAGAGTTCAGCTGGATTGTCCCCGAGGAAATGTTTGTTTAACAACTGTCACACTTTGATTAGATACAGACGTGGACAAAATTGTTGGTGCCCTTCATTAAATCAAAGAAAAACTCATAATGGTCACAGAAATAACTTTAATCTGACAAAAGTAATAATAAATAAAAATTATATAAATGTTCACCAATGAAAGTCAGACATTGCTTTTCATCCATGCTTCAACGGAATTATTTAAAAAATAAATGCATGAAACAGGCCTGTACAAAAGTGATGGTACCCACAATTTAATATTTGGTTGCACAACCTTTTGAGGCAATCACTGCAATCAAATGATTCCTGTAACTGTCAATGAGAATTCTGCACCTCTCAGCAGGTATTTTGGCCCACTCCTCATGAGCAAACTGTTCCAGTTGTTTCCGGTTTTAAGGGCGCCTTTTCCAGACAGTACGTTTCAGCTCCTTCCAAAGATGCTCAATAGGATTGAGATCAGGGCTCATAGAAGGCCAGTGTTTTCCTCTCAGCCCTTCTTGGGTGTTTTTAGCTGTGTGTTTTGGGTCATTTTCCTGTTGTAAGACCCGTGACCTGCGACTGAGACCATGCTTTCTGACACTGGCCAGCACATTTCTCTCTAGAATCCTCTGATAGTCTTGAGATTTCATTGTACCCTGCACAGATTCAAGACACCCTGTGTCAGATGCAGCAAATCAGCCCCAGAACATAACCGAGCCTCCCCCATGTTTCACAGTAGGGACCGTGTTCTTTTCTAGATATGCTTCATTTTTCCGTCTGTGAACATAGAGCTGATGTGCCTTGGCAAAAAGTTAAATTTTTGTCTCATCTGTCCACAGGACATTCTCCCAGAAGCTTTGTGGCTCGTCAGCATGTAGTTTGGCATACTCCAGTCTGTTTTTTTTAATGATTTGTCCTCTGGCTCAAACAGCGAAGGATGTTCCGATCTGACACTGATGTTCCTTGAGCATAAAGTTCAGCTTGGATCTATTTTGAAGTCTTTCTAGGCTCTTTTGTTACCATTTGGATTATCCTTCTCTTTGATCTGTCATCAATTTTCCTCCTGCAGCCACGTCCAGGGAGGTTGGCTACAGTCCCATGGATCGTACATTACTGACTGACGTGCAGCTGTAGTCGCAGAAACATCTAGCTGCTTGGAGATGGTCTTATTGCCTTTACAGTTAACATGCTTGTCTATGATTTTCTTTCTCATCTCCTGAGACAACTCTTTCCTTTGCTTCCTCTGGTTTATATTGAGTGTGGTACACACCACGTCACCAAACAACACAGTGACTACCTGGAGTCCTATATATAGGCCCACTGAGTGATTACAGGATTGTAGACACCTAGGATGCTGATTAGTGGACATACCTTGGATTAACATGTCCCTTTGGTCACATTATTTTCATTCTTTTCTAGGGGTACCATCATTTTTGTCCAGGCCTGTTTCATGCATTTATTTTTTAAATAATTCTGTTGAAGCACGGACGAAAAGCAATGTCTGACTTTCATTGGTGAACATTTATATAATTTTTATTTATTATTACTTTTGTCAGATTAAAGTTATTTCTGTGATCATTATGAGTTTTTCTTTTATTTAATGAAGTGTACCAACAATTTTGTCCACGTCTGTAGTTTAGTAGGGATTGTGTTTTCAAAGAAAATGCAAAAATGGTCAGAAAAACTAATATCAACACCAGAGATGTTGGATAGTTTTGTAACCTTTGCTAATGATTAAGTTTAAAATGGTTCCTTGTGTGTGTGTTGGTTGATTGACATGTTGGGTGAAACCAAAGTTATGAAGCGCATCACTTAATGCTTTAGTTAATTTATCTTGGGGGTTGTCAGTATGAATGTTGATGTCTCCCACAATAATTAGCTGGCCCTACTCAAAACATATTACAGTGAACAGGTGCTGAAAGTTTGAGTTGGGTTTTGGAGGTTTGTATAAATTTACGAATAAGACCTTATTTGGCTCGCTAATATCTGTAGTTAGGTATTCAAAAGAGTCAAATGTGCCCAGAAATATATTTTTAAAGTAAAGTGCTTTGAGTGATCAGTATAACTAGAAAAGTACTACATCAGTTCAGTCCATTTACCATTTTCTATTGAAAAATGATTACATATAGAGAAAAGTTTTTTTTCTTTGTAGACATGGTCATCTAATAACATTTTGGAAATTTTCAATGGAATATGGATTTTATATTATTTTTTACAAGTTGGTTAAGTAATGCCATTATGGTTTGTAATGGAAGATTAATATTTTCATTTAAAAAATCATGGAATCTAGAGACCAGTACAGTAAACACGTCTATATTATTCCACGTATTTGTCAGATATGTTTGTAGCTTTTTAAGCTATGTTTCTAACTGACTAACAAACGATCAAACAAACTATGTCAAAGACAAAACCTCCTCAGTGGAGGTTACTATTTTTTCACAAAAGGAAAAATATAATAACTTTATTATAACTGTAAATGTGTTGGAAGAAAGTACAAAAGAATGCAGTTATAATTCTTTGAAAAGCAAAAGAAAAGACTAACATTTTCTATTAATCAACAAACTAAAAGGCTAAAGCCTAGTTTATACTTTATACTTCTAAATTTACGTCAGAATGGATAGTCGCACCACCATTATCTGTCAAAGCAGGGTCTATATGTTACTGTTAGAATGGCCTTTGGTGGCTGGAATGAACATGAGGACTTAGGTAGGGAAATGGTGCAGACCAACCAGGTGTTTATTTCCAACACTGACTGTGACAGGACAAACAAAATAAAACCCTATTCAGCAGGTCTGGTGTGGTCACATGATGATTCAACAGCAAGAAGACTCAAATGAGCTAGACTGAGAGCCTTTTATAGTCTACCCCCACTTAACAGACCTACCAAAACAAGGTTAATGAAAAAGATATGTTATAATAAATATTTACAGATCAGTCATCATTATCCAGAATCTCCAATGTACAATTGTTTAACATTAGAATATATAAAGACATACATCAAATGTCAGAGTTAAATATACAACAATACAAAAAGAGCTAAATTCACTCCGGAACCTTTAAAAGGATGTTCAGGTTCCTCTGGGATCCCTTTTAGCCTGAACACCTCAAGACAAGAGACAAAGGGTGTGTCGAATTCAGGGGCTGGATCCTTCGAAGGACCCAGTCTACTCGGTCTACATGGGCTGGATCCTTCGTCGACCGGGTAGACCGGATGTTAACGGCTGTGAATTTGGACGGTCTAGCCTTCAGTTGAATTCCCGCCCCCACTTTGCGAACGTCCTGTCGCTTAGCAACCGCAATCACGCTAAACCAGCTGGTAAAGCAAGAAATATTCCCCAGTATTTTACTCACCTTTTTTACTCTAGAGGAGCAACAAGTTTTACTGACTGCGCCATGTTTTACATCTCTGGCTGAGAGGTCATCATATCAAGATCATTTTATTCAATCCAGGTTACTACTTAAGATAGCTACTCTCATGATAATTTCTGCAATTCAATGACTAGTGATCAAATGTACAAATTTGTAATATTAAATTTTTTATATTCATTTTAACTGTAAAAATTATTTGTGAGCTTAAAATTATATATGCCTTTTGGATCAAAACAGCATTTTCTAATTTGATTTTATATATCTATGATTTTTTTTGCCAAGCATATTCTAAATTGGCTCTTCCTAAATAAACTGAATTGTTTTTTGTAAACAACCACTGCAACAATAACTAACATTGTGTTTTAACAAAACTGCAGGTCATAACACTTTTCTCCACAGCTGCCTCTTGGGATGAGCTTTAAGATTAAGCTGCTGGAGGTCTGTGAGGCTCTCTGGTTGGAAAAACTTGTCTTTTGAGCACGTTGACTTAAGCAGCCTGTGAACCCTGATGATGGATGCAGTGGACAGCATGACGAAGCTGCCGTACTCTCTCTGCAGACCAACCTGTATGATGTTCCCCTCGTCAACCAGAAAATATGAAAAAATATCTGTATTCAACTGATCCAGCAACACTGCCTATTTGTTCTAATTAAGCTTAAAAAGGTCATTTATACACATATAAATAACTGCAAAAAAACTTATCCTAATGCCAATATGTTATGTTATTTTAAATTGTTCAACATAAGCTTCTTTAAAAACACTAATACAACTTTTAATGAAATGACTTCATGATATTTAACATTTTTTGAAATTCATTTATTCACAACCATCGAACACCTAAATAAAAAATGTGACAAAAACATGAATGAAAGAAAAACAGTCCATCCATTCGGTCCCTGCTCTCCTCTCCATTCTCCCTTTGCTGCTTCATATCCTAAACAAGAAGAAAATAAACACAGTTTACAAAAAAGAGCAACACACCAACCTTTATGAAATGTATATTTTGTTAAAGTGATCAGTCATAAATTATGTTATTTGCGCTGTTGCAAATATACAAACAGTAGGTTTATTTTTCGCTCTCAATTTTTTTTTCCGGCAAGGATTAATTTCTCCTGCTGATACATCTCCTCCTGAATTTTCCTCATTAGATAGAAAATAAATACCAGAGGAACGTGACAACTTTCTTGATTTAAGAATGCAGAACTGTAGTTTTCACAGCAGAACAACAGATCACAGGTTCTGTGTTGTATGAGGCTCAATAAGAGTCCTCTAGCATAAGCTGTGTAACTGGATTTAATCTTCAACCTCCAAGCTACGTGCCCCGATTTTCACTCGGTAAAGAGGTAATAAATTCTCCTAAGAGGAGTTGACATTTTACTTCATTTCCCTAAGCAGAAAGTGGCTGCGTAAAGATGAAGAAACCATTACACTACCATACGAGCTCGTTTACGAGCAATGCTTTACAAATAAATATTAAAATACACGTCTAAGCCAAGAATTAAAGGCAAACAACACAACCGCTCTAAGATGTTCATTTTTGAACCGCCAGATTTTAATATACTTACATCTAAAACTGTGCTCCTCTCTCGCTTCGCCTGCCGCTTCGTCTGCCATGTTGCTTGAAGAAAATTATCCCGTTCAGCCCGCAATGAATCTTGGGACATGTAGACCAGCGAAGGATACACTGCAACGGTCCTTCAAATCGGGGAGAAGTCGGCCGGATTCGTCGGCCGCATTTGAAGCCGTCTTCGAATTTGGACAGGCCTAGTCGCGGCGCTATGACGTAACCGGCCGACAAATCCGGCCTTCGAAGGATCCAGCCACTGGATTCGGACACAGCCAAAAGGTAAGTGTTCTGCACCACGTGTTCAGTATGCTAAAATCAGTCTAATACAAATTTATTTCAAAGATTGTTTAGATATTACTTGTTAACTTTGTTTGTTTTGTCTACAGGGCAGGTCTTCAACAGTACCAACTGAAAACCAACTGCCACAGCACATTCACAAAAAGCAACAATAAAATGTTTACCTCCTTAATGGTGTCAATTTTCATTCTTCCAAACA
The DNA here is from genome assembly GCA_028564705.1 of Apricaphanius iberus. Taxonomy (NCBI): domain Eukaryota; kingdom Metazoa; phylum Chordata; class Actinopteri; order Cyprinodontiformes; family Aphaniidae; genus Apricaphanius; species Apricaphanius iberus. The sequence goes on from JAPXFQ010001609.1 coordinate 89,510, forward strand.
TTCAAATAATGTCATATCCAAGTAATGAAGACCTTCATTACAGTGACCTATGCAAGGACGCATGCAGTAGATCCCAATTTTCTTAAAACGGAGCATGCCTGTGATTGGTCAGCTCAACAACAGTTGGAGATCATTTCACCAGATGGGTATAGTCAATATAATTAGTAGTCAATGCCGCATTTAGGCACTAGATTCTTTATATTAAAAGGGTAGTTTACCTAATATGGTCTTGTGGCAATTTTGAACAGAATGTGTCAGGGATCGTGCTGCAGTGTGGGAGACGAAGGACCCAGACGCAGAAGCAGAAATCAGGTGAGGTGGTTTAATGTGGTGCAGCAACAAAAGGCATGACACAATCAATGATCCAGCGAGGATAGAAGGCCTCGCTGGATCTTAAATGAGGGGAGAACCAAGGAGGAACAGGTGGAAACAATGATTAATCAGGGGCAGAGCCCTGGAGGTTCAGGATAACACAGGTGCAAATAATAAAGGAGTGTGAGTGGGGAGTGAGGCATGACAGGACCCCCCCCTTTAAAGGCGGATCCCAGACGCCATATAGAAAAAAAAAAAAAAACCCAAAAGGATTAGCACCCTTTCAGGGTGGGTGGAGGGGGCACACGGCAGGAGGGCCCGAGTGTCTGTGTTGACGCCCCTGAAGGTCAGGCGGGCGACCGGAATGTCGTCCTCTGGTCGGACGACAGGCTGGCGGACGTCCCCTGGCGGACGTCCCCTGGCGGGACGTGAGTCGGGCGGACGGCCCGAATGCCTTCCTCTGGCCGGACGCGAGTCGGGCGGACGGCCCCTGGCGGGACGCGAGACGGGCAGACGGCCCCTGGCGGGACGCGAGACGGGCAGACGTCCCCTGGCGGGACGTGAGACGGGCGGACGGCCCGAGTCCTTCCTGGGGCCGGGAGGTCCAGCTGGGGGCTGGACGGACGTCCCTTGGCGGGACGGGAGACGGGCGCACGGCCCGGCGGTCCTCTCCTGGGGACCGGGAGGTCCAGCTGGGGGCTGGACGGACGTCCCCTGGCGGGACGAGAGACGGGCGCACGGCCCGGCGGTCCTCTCCCGGGGACCGGGAGGTCCGGCTGGGGGCTGGACGGACGTCCCCTGACGGGACGGGAGGCGGGCGCACGGCCCGGCGGTCCTCTCCTGGGGACCGGGAGGTCCAGCTGGGGGCTGGACGGACGTCCCTTGACGGGACGGGAGGCGGGCGCACGGCCCGGCGGTCCTCTCCTGGGGACCGGGAGGTCCAGCTGGGGGCTGGACGGACGTCCCTTGACGGGACGGGAGGCGGGCGCACGGCCCGGCGGTCCTCTCCTGGGGACCCGGAGGCGAGGCGCAGGCTGGACGCGTGGGAGCCTGGAGGCGAGGCGCAGGCTTGGGAGCCTGGAGGCGAGGCGCAGGCGTGGGAGCCTGGAGGCGAGGAGCAGGCGTGGGAGCCTGGAGGCGAGGAGCCGGCGTGGGAGCCTGGAGGCGAGGAGCCGGCGTGGGAGCCTGGCGGCGAGGAGCCGGCGTGGGAGCCTGGCGGCGAGGAGCCGGCTTGGGAGCCTGGCGGCGAAGAGCCGGCGTGGGAGCCTGGCGGCGAGGAGCCGGCGTGGGAGCCTGGCGGCGAGGAGCCGGCGTGGGAGCCTGGGCAGCCCGGTGGCGGCGAGGCGCCGGCGTGGGAGCCTGGCGGCGAGGAGCCGGCGTGGGAGCCTGGCGGCGCAGCAGCAGCTCAGGAGGCGGCAGCGGCATATCCGGCAGCCCAGGAGGCGGCAGCGGCACATCCGGCAGCTCTGGGAGCCGAGACTGCAGGTGCTCTGTGGGCTCTGGGAGCCGAGACTGCAGGTGCTCTGTGGGCTCTGGGAACAGAGACTGAAGAAGGGAGAAGGAGGAATAGGGCGATGCAGACGCCAACTTCGGGGCCGAGCAGTGCAATGCAGACGCCAACTTCGGGGCCGAGCAGTGAGATGCAGACGCCAACTTCGGGGCCGAGCAGTGCGATGCAGACGCCAACTTCGGGGCCGAGCAGTGCGATGCAGACGCCAACTTCGGGGCCGAGCAGTGCGATGCAGACGCCAACTTCGGGGCCCCGGAAGCAACTACTTCCCGTCGGCGCCGCCGTCTGCGGCGAGATGGTGGAGGTGCCTCGTGCCCTCGGCTGCGTGGCTGACATGGAGGCTCATGCCTACGTGGGCCTGTTCCAGGAGTGCAGTAGGCAAGCCGAGAGCCGACGAGCGAGGTCTGCTGCTCCAGATACTGCTCCTCCGCTTCCTCCCAGTCCGAACCGTCCGAGGGCGGAGACTCCGGCGCAACCTTCCGGCGTCTGCGTCGCTGACCGCGGCGAGGAGCTGGATCCCCTCTGGAGCAGAGGTACTCGAGTCTGTCCCCATGAAAAAACTCGAACAGTTCATCCTCGCTCACGTAGAGGGAACCCCGTCCTGCCGCAGCCGAAGACGGTGGTGTGGGAGCAGCAGCTGGGCGATTGACCGGAGCCCTCGGTGAAGCGGTCGGGAAAGGGGCGAAGACAGCCGGTGAGAGGATCGGAGGCGCATGGAACCAGGAGTCCGAGCCGACGTTGGTAGAGGCGGGCTGTGTCCCTGCAGGAGGCAGCTCCTCCTTCGCAGCAAAGAAGGCGTCGTCGGCTGCCTCCTCCAACTCCTCCGCATCGAGCGGGTTGAGGCTGGAGCGGAACCGAGGAAGGAGGTCTAAGATGTAGTCCTCCAGCGCGGTGAGGCGAGCGGACGGGCTGGCGAAGCCAGAGACCTTCTCCAGCCTGCACCAGAGGGACTCCAGGATGTCGGGGTCGGAGGCTTCTGCTGGGTCCATCCTTCTGGGCTGGATCATTCTGTCAGGGATCGTGCTGCAGTGTGGGAGACGAAGGACCCAGACGCAGAAGCAGAACTCAGGTGAGGTGGTTTAATGTGGTGCAGCAACAAAAGGCATGACACAATCAATGATCCAGCGAGGATAAGGCCTCGCTGGATCATTGATTGTGTCATGCCTTTTGTTGCTGCACCACATTAAACCACCTCACCTGAGTTCTGCTTCTGCGTCTGGGTCCTTCGTCTCCCACACTGCAGCACGTTCCCTGACAGAATGGGTTTAGAGAACAATTAAACAGACTGCTATGTTTGTTTATATGAGTATTCTATGAGCTGCACTTCTATTAAAAAGCTTTCCAGTTCAATCAAAACTTACTTTCTGTTGGCCATTGCTCCTTGAAGGGGAATGCATTTATCAGCTGAAGAAAATAAACTCTAGTTGACCAGAGACTAGTGCAATGGTAAGAACACCTACAGTGCTCAGTATAAATGAGTACACCCCACTACATTTGTCAGAAAACCTCTAGTTTCCTTTCAGAATCAACATTTTGAGATACTATACTACTAAATACTCCAACAAATGTGGGCCATTGATTGCAAACAATATTTGTTAATTTCTACAAACCCAAAAAGTGATTTTATCTTACAAATTCATTCAAGCCCATGTTGCAAAAATGAGTACATCCCAATTATAGTCTTAGGAGAAAAGCCACACTTAAGACTACAAAATTATAAGTAACAGGCATTCAACCACAGGTGAATCTAATGATTCATTGAAGAGGTGTCAAGCAGAAAGGTGACTATAAAAGGGCATTACTCAACAAAGAAAAGCCCTTCCTATTTCATGTTGTCAGCAATGGCTCCCCGTGGAAGAGAAATGTCACAAAATCTGAGAAAGGCAATCATTTCATTACACAAAAAAGATGAGGGCTATAAGAAGATCAGCAAAGCTTTACATATCAGTCAAAATACTGTAGCAAAAGTGATAAAAAAATTTAAGAAGTGCAACCATCTTACAGAGATGTCCAGGCCTTCTTGACAGGAGCGTCATCTGATGAGAAGGGTTGAATAAAATTGCCATGAAAGTTTACTGCAATTAGCTAAAGCAGTAAAAAGCCAAACTTACGTGACCGATTAGCATGACACCATACGAAAAACACTGCAGAAGAATGGCATCCATGGGTATCATCCATGAAGGAAGCCTCTTCTAAAGCCCATGACCAAAACAGCCTGCCTAGAATTTGCTAGGGCCCATGCTGAAAAATATGAAAACTACTGGGACTCTGTACTATGTATTGACAAAGATCAATGTTTTTGGAACTAATGGTTTAAAAACTGTGTGGTGTCATACAGGTGAGGATTTTGCAGCACAAACTGGGCAAGAAGCCGGTGTGTTTATGCATCCCACATTCCCGGCTCAACTGCTAGTCCAAACCGCCCCTGCACTGTACCAGCTCTGCGGGAGGCCAGGCCGACCACATAGTACACACAGTCCCCTGTCAGCTCGGGATAAGGGAGGAGGAGGCCAGCAGAGTGGTCCTGGTCAGGGTCCTCCCACAAGTTACGTAATTCCGCTTCACGCACGTGAAAATGATGTTTTCAAGCACGACCAGTTCGCTTTGGTAACGCTTCAAGGTGCATATGTGCAAGCAACCAGCTAGGGGTGTGTGGCGCTTTTTGGTCACCTCTATCATCTTAAGAGTGTAAGCACCATTATGGTTCACACCACATGCATTTTTCAATGCTCCCAATGCATCTAGTTTGATGCATATACATTTTTAAGATGAACCTTGCAAAGCACGTGGGTGGGCCTTTCACTGCTGGATGTTTAAAAAACTAGCAGATCGTGATTGGCTAGACAACATCGACGTCGGGCAATATCACTGGAGTGAGACACTCCAAGTCAAGTCCGTCAAAAGTTCAGCTAGATGAACTGCTGCATTGCTTGCATTTGCTATGTTGCCGGTTGAAATGCAGGTTACACTTGAACAATTGATTCAGCCAACGCACACAAAGCGCTGCAGAGATTATCCAGGATTGTAATCTTGCCGCACCTGTCGCTGACGTTTGGGGCGGTGTGAATGCACAATTATGCTTCTGTTTTTACTTTATGACATCTTTCAAATGACATGACAGTGTTTTGCTTTTACATTGTATTTGTGCCTTTGCTTTATTGTATAATACTTTCTTGTGTTTCTGTTGTAGCACCTACTGATTAGTATGCATCCATCAAAAAAAAATTATTTTCTCAAAACTACTTTAATTTTAATTTTTCTCATTTTGAATATTTTCTTTTAGCAGATCTTAATTTTGGAAGATCCTGTTCTTTTTGAATTTATTCAGACCTAATATCTTCCACTTTACACATAGAGGTTGTGATCCAAATAAAGAACCCTATTGTTTGTTTGCCACAGCCATATCATCCTCAGGACGGGGAGGAGAATCATTCTCCTCAAGAGCTGCCCTCCTCCTGCTTTCTTCCTCTTTCCATCTTCCGCTTTCTCGCACCCTTGCCTCCAATCCACCATTGTTAGTGTTTCCAATACTCCAGAGGGCAAACAAACTTTAAAAAATTCGCCATAACCCACCAAGCATAGCCCATTTTCCTCTCCATGCAATTAACTGCGGCAACATTTACAATAATATGATTACAGACACTTTGAAAAAGTCACGGGGGGAACGTAGGGCATATTAGGTATCAGCAAGGGGTTGATCGTAATGGTTGCGTTTCCTGGAGACTCACATTTTCTTTTCCACACTGTAGTGAGAGCCACTAAATTCTACCCAGGCAGTAAAAACCAATGCACTGGAACCATAATAACAAACACAGGCAACCACTTTCTTTCTCGTCATAACTTTTTTTCCCCCTTAGTTTGTGGCCTATTTTTTTTTTTCTTTTTCCTTCCTCTGTACCCAACATTCTGTTCTTGATACAACCCTTTAATTAATTAAGTCTTTCATGCCCATGTAATTAGGAACATTAGCAAGTCATAAACTTGCCACAAGTCTCAAAATAATGTGTTGGCCCTCGGCAATTTGTTTGTAATTCCTGTTTCATGATACAACAGCCCCATTGGGTCTCATAGATCCTCCAAGTGTCCCCACTGTGCCTTCCTTGCAGCTGGGACAGGCGGGATAACACAGAAGCTTGTTGAGGACCAACCTAATCCACCCTGTGAGGGGAACCAAATGTTGCCCAGGCCGGCTGAAATTCCTGATGCTGCTATTACACTATTTTAGGTGTTTTCCAGCATGCTGGTTTAGTCAGTGCCTGCTTTGTACAGTCTCTTTCATGAAAAGCACCATCTGTATCACAGAGAAAAAAGGCATGAAAGCACTAAAATATTTACTTTCTTCTTGTAGGATTTTTTTAATAGAACAGATTAGTCTCGCACTGTTCAAACATGTACCATGTGGCCAGGGGAGTAGCACCAAATTTTGGGCCCTGGGTACAAACAATCTTGCTGGGCACCCCTGCCAAATACCATAGATACCAGTGGGTGTGGTATTGCATTTTTATAATAAAAAACACTTAAATGTAAACAAAATGAGCCATACTCTGATTAAATGTAATTTTGTTTTATTTTTAAAGTACTACTTTTTGAGATGACAAAAGGTCTACCAGGTCCTAACCTGAACTAAATCAAATATAGCCTGCTGTAAAGCATTTCTGAGCAATGACCATATCAAATGAGACAAACTTTGGTTTGAAGATTAATAAGCACAAACTAAATGATGTCAGTGTTTACTAAATGCCCGTTGCTGGGTCTTTGCATCCACAAATGTGCAGATCAGGTCTTTAAAGTCCATTTTTTAGCCAACTGACTTTCTACGGAGTATAGCATGGCTGTTCAGCAGTCTATCCTTCGACATTGTTGATCTTAAATAGTTCTTTACAAGTTTAAGTTTGCTGAAAGCATGTTCCAAGTAACATCCACGTCAATGTCACTGCTTTCATCTGCCCCTGATGAGGGCCTGCTGCTGCAGGTGACATGTTTGTTTTTCGAGACTCCATAACAGTACACAACAAACCCAGTTGATAGATTTTAAAACAATATTTATTTTGAACAGTTTTCTTATTTTTGCACAGGTTTCAGATCGCCTTGGGAGAACCAGGAAGTGGGAGTGAGAAGCCAGGAACCCAGGACTGGAGAAAGGTAAGTATGGTTAGAATGGGATCTGAAGAATGATACAGTTGAATTGTAAATGTGCTTACAGGTAAGGTAACGGTCTTGGAGCAAGAGGAGGAGGTAAGTAGGATTCTGTAGATTGAATGTTTCTGTGAGTGGATACTGACATTTGATGGATCTGTTTACAGATACTGGAGCTGCCGGTGGAGCCAGACGAATTCGGGAGCAAGTGAGGATGGATGAGTTATATAGTAGAGAGTTTGTCTTACTTGGAGATTATGATGGTTTGTTGGATGGGCAGGCAGGTGATCTACAGGATCCCAGGAGGGAAGGAGCTGAGTCCAGTTGGGTTACATTGCAGAGGCTGAACAGAATGAATGCTGGAGACTGAGGAGATCCAGATCTGGTAGATCCAGAAGTCGAGGAGGAAAGGAGGTTTGGTTACAGGAGACAGATGTAGGTAAGGAGTCAAACAACACAAAGCAAGAATTCTTACTAATTATTGAAAAGTAGTCGGAGAGATATCGCAATCACTGCGAGAACAGACTGGCGTCAGCTTGCAGCCATCGTTCCCCTTATAAAGCTGTTGGTGATGAGCTCTGATGAGCTGCACCTGCCACTCCCAACCTGCTACGCCCCTTTGGAGAAAGTACGGGAGAGAAACACAGAACCAGAAATGGCCACAGAATTTTAACAGCAGGATCTAAAACTGAAATATATTGCTTCAAGTTGTTGCTAAAACATCCTTTACTGTCACAATAATCATTAAGTTGTGCATCAAACTGAGAACAATATTTTACTTAATCTAAGAGCGTGCAGGAGCCAATTTGTATAACAATGCAGTAAAATAGGCACTAACGATTTGTGATTTCGCGTGTGTTAGATTTTGACAATGGAGGGAAATATATGGTGTTTTCATGTAAACTTCTGACTCTAGGAACGAGTGCAGCAGAAGAAGAGACAAGCACTGCTGCCTGGTGTGGCAGTGTGTTGAGCTCCCAGCTCAACCTCCCTCTGCTTCTCATTCCGATATTTACCCAGAAACATTGTTTGCTCGCTTGTGTGTCATACTGTAAAGTATTGCTATATTATTCAAATAGAGTACGGACATAAATGTATGCTATTCTACATGGAGTACATATTTATGTGAAAACAATGTCGATGCTTGATAATGCGTTTGCAGCTTAATTTTCTTTTTTGTTTAACTGAGTGAACAACTGCTTTTCATCATTCGCCTTTCTCTCTTTAATCTGCTTTTATTTTCATTTTTGAGCACCTAAATTTCCTTTCTTAAGGAATGACATGACTCTTCCCCTGTCTTCCTGATTCCTGTGTTACATAATGGGTATTATTATTATTTTGTTTTGCCAAATTGTTTTTTTGCCAATTTTTTTTGAGAAGGGAAGAACCAAAGAATAGGCTGAGGCACATTTTCTGAATTTAAGTATTTCCCACATTGTACTATAGTTTAAGAAGGTGACAACCAAATAAATAATGCACTGTTGAATGAAAGTAATGCACTGTATTTGTTTTAAATGCTTCATAAATTTGTGAATTGTTTCACAGTATCTTAATACAAGCTTTACATTGAGAACTTTAAAAGTCCTGTTCAAATGCACTAGCATGTTTAGTTTTGTGCATGTTGTGTAAAATAAACTTGCAGTTCTCCTTCAGTTGGTTTTTCAATTTTTAGAATGACTGAGAATGTTTGTTAGATTTATCTTACGGTTCAATAGGTCAGTTTGAGGTTAATATAAATTATAGTTTTTGAAGTGATGTAAAAAAGTTAAAATAAATCAAAATATACTAGCTTAGTTAAACAAAACTGTAAAAGTTAGTTAAATAAGTCATATGTCGTCGGTAGTTAGATGGTTTGATTTTAATCGATTCCATTGTTTTTAGTTCTAATGAACGTATAGTTTTTAAGTAGGCTAACTTAAAAACTAATATTTAATTAGCTTCGTTAAAATCTTGAGTTCACTTAGCTTATTTGAGTTTACAGTGTGAGAGTACAGTCCCCTGTGGTGCTCCTGTCCTGTTGACCACATGGTTTGACACACAATCCTTGAGTCTCACAAACTGTTGTCTGGTGGTCAGCTTGTCATACAGTAGATCCAGGCGATTATTGAGGTCTCCGCCTATGTTTCCTGAACAGGATTTTCAAGCCAAATCAAATATATGAATCACAAACATGAACTCCATAAAGGATTGCTTGAGGCCCAGGTTAACTGGTGCTGTTGGCCCACAAGGTGCTGGTAGAAATTGGACTACTGTTGGTCAACAGATGAGAGGAGAAAGACAGAGAGAGAAGAGCAAATTCAAGAGTGTAGAATTAAGAGTATGGACTATGACAGGCAAAGCTAGAGAGCTGTTAGACATGATGTAGAGAAGGAAGTTGGATATTCTATGGAGACCAAGTGGAAAGGGAACAAGGCTAGAAGCCTAGAAGAAGGTTTCAAGTAGTTCTTCGTTAGTGAACTCAAAGGAGATAACTCCTTTGATTTATCTTGGAGGAGGAGTTTATTTAGGACATTGTGGAAGAGAAAAGAGTGTCAGATAGGCTGATGAGTCTGAGGCTTGAAATTTAAGGAATGATGTGGAAATTACCAAGAATGTAATCTTTTGGCTACTAATAGTGAAAGGACTGCTTACGGCAGTCAATAAGATTAATATTTATGGAAAATTATTATTATTATGGGAACCACCTGGGTTTCCAGGAACTATTATAATAGCCGAAATCTATGTCAGTCTCATAATCTGAAGGAATTAATTCTTTACCGTCTATTGACCATAAACTTTACAGTATGTGTGTGCTGAATCAAGAATGACAACGCTTACTTTCCAACAATACAAGATTTATAAAAAAAAACAAAAAAAAACATTTTAATCACCAAGCTAGAAAATAACACACTACTGATATAAAATAAATTAATAGTTAAAAGTAAAAGAACACAAAAAAAATGTATCTGCATAAGAGTAATTAAAGGAAACGTATGTAGGATTGTGGCCAAAAGCGGTACTGCAATCACATTCAAAATACAGTAGAACTGTTTATAGGTATAGGCTACTCAATACGTCTCCCTGACATTTCACATTTCCAGAATCGACGTGCTGTTGTTTTCCTCGACAGTTCAGCATAATGACAAAGAAACAGGCCCTAATGCTAATGTTAGCAATGACGACTCGTCGTTTTTATCTCCCAAACAATTCCTTACCTTTTCAATTTGATTACCAATCTCCTCCATATGCGGAGATATAACATATATAACGTATAACATATAACATATAACGTAACGTTACTTTCCACGAATATGCATAACTTTGTTCGACTGTTGTGAATATTTGAAATGTCAATTTACATTAAGTACAAGTAAGTTAGCCAAACTTAGGTGAATCGTACCTGTCCAGAAGAAAATTGGCGACGTTGATGTTTGTATTCAAATTCTTCTCCATTTTCAGCCGTCTCCATCTTTCAAAGGCATCTCCTATACAAATCCTTGTTTTATTTCGGACTTTGTCACGACGTAATTTGGATTGATAACTAGCTCTTTTAAGTTTCGTAACGTTATACATGTTTTGTCCGTAACGTTCGGAGCTTAAGCTGTGGTAAACAGAGCAGAGCTGGCAAACCGGAGGAGGAAACTCTACCGTTAATAGCAATCTTTGTTTATGAAACGCCGGTCTAAACAAACACGTGGGCTTCCTTAATTGTAGCTGTCTGCAACACAAGTGGGACATTTAGAGTGGCTCAAATACATTTATTAAACATTAAACAAAAAGGAAAAACTCCTGTCTTATTGAGTAGCTCAAATTACAGGACTTAAAACGACTCTTTGTCGGGAAAGGTCTTAAAAAAAAAAACACTGATTAAAACTCCAGGCCACGGCCTGGTTTACAAAGAGAGCAGGTGAAACTTAAAAGTTAACAAAAAAAATAGTTATCCTAACTAATTTGCCTCTTCCCAAACACACCATATGAACGTTTAAAGTCCTCCGAGTTGCTGCACGTCAATCAGGAAAGAAGGACCTCCAGGTTAGCCCGCAGGCTAACAAATGATCACTAATCTGGCTAGCAGCAGTGGGAAGCTCCTGGCTATGGCTTCTCCTGGCTGGCTGCATGGCGATCGGCGTCCACCCTTTTAACAGTTCATTTTTGGAGCTCTCCATTTCTGCATTCACCTCTTATCGGCTAGATGGCTAAATGCGGATTCTGGTTGGTTCGGCTCTCGGCACACGTGGCTCACCGCTCCCGTTTCTCAGCAGTTGACTGCCTGAACCTCAGAGGGGTTTTGTCGGGCTCTTGGGATAAACAAAGTCTTTGTTTATCAATGTTCAAGATTCACCTGGAGTGTCAGTGTTTGGGTTCCTTGAAGCGAGTTCCTGCAGAAACTCGTGCCTTCCTCCGCTGGCCAAGGAATAAGATTGGAGATTCTGTTCTCTTCTGTTGCCCACCGTGGCCGGCAGCAGCATGCGGAACGGTCTCCTCAAACTCAAACGTGTCTCCTTCACCCGCGAAGGAAGATTCTTTGAGTCTTGGACCTTGCCTTGCTGGCCCCGGCTGGAGGCTTAGTGGCTAAGATCGGGCAGCTGGGTGAGCACTCCTATTTATAGATTTCCACGATTCCACTTCCTGTGGGGCTATAGCAGAGTAGCGCCACCTGATGGATGTGTGTGTGACCCAACAATGATCTAAATTGTTAGTGGTTATGCCCAAAAGGTAGGGTGTGAGTTAGAGGAAAAGCCGACATTCTGGATTGAACTGGATGATTTGATGCAGTGTTTCCCCAGATTTAAGAGAGTGGTGATTGCTGCAGATTTTAATGGGTATGTTGGTGAAGGGAACAGAGGTCATGAGGAAGTGATGGGTAGGTTTTGAATTATGGATGGGAACGAAGAAGAAAATATGATGGCAGACTTTCCAAAAAAGGGATAAATGGCTGTTGTAAATACTTTCTTCCAGAAGAGGCAGGAACGTAGAGTGACTTATAAGAGTGGAGGTAGGAGCACTCAGCTGGACTATACTTTATGTAGACATTGTGATCTGAAGGAGATTAGGGACTGAAAAGTAGTGGTGGGCAGGAGTGTAGCTAGACAGTATAGGATGGTGGTCTGTTTGATGAAACTGATGGTGAGGAAGGGGAAGAGAACAAAGACAGAGCAGAGCACCAAGTGGTGGAAACTGAAAAAAGCTTTGAGGTTTTCAGGGTGGAGTTGAGACAGACTCTTGGTGGCCAGGAGGTGCTCCCTGATTACTGGACAGCTACAGCTAATGTGATTACACTGAAAAAAGTCTTAGTTTGGAATAACCTACTTTGTTTCAAAGTAAAAATGTAAGTTGTTTTTTTAAATATTTATTTATAACTTTTTTATAGTTACAACAACAATAACAACAACAGTACAGACTAGTGTGAGAAACATTGATATTTGACAAACTAAGGTTCCAAGACATTTAAAGTAGCTCAAGTCCAAAGTGAGTGTCCGTTTGAGTCTATTGGACTCTTAATACCAAATGCTTCCAGTGGCCTCTTCCAATTGTCTATAAAAAGCTGAAAAGTGCCATTGATACAATGTCCAAGTTTAATCATTTTCATAAGATCTACAATCAGCGACTTCCACAGAGAAATAGAAGGAGGATCATCACCTACCCACTACCATAATACTCTTCCTGGCTGTCATTAGTAATGGCTGAACCAAATGCTAGTTTTGTTTAAGTGATACAGGGATGCTACCAAGTAAACACATAATTGGATTACCCATAACCTGCTGACCTATGACTTTACTGATATTGGCACAACACCCATTCGAAAATGTTTGAATGTGATCACATTCCCATAAGCAATGGTACCTCCTGCCAACATGATTTCTACACTTAGGGCAATTTGGTGATGAACCCACATTGTATTTGCTATAAATATTGGGAGAGATAAATACATTGTGTAAAAGATTGTACTGCAATTCTTTAAACCGATTACAAATTGAAATTCTTGATGGTAAAGTGAGTATTTTATCCCATACCTTTGCATCTATTTCACACTTAAGCAAAACTCCCTGAGATTTTCTTAACCCTGCCAATTTGTCCTGACTAAGAGAGAATATTTCCAGATAAAACTTTGAGATAAAATGTTTGTGATCTTTATTTTTAATAAGGAAAATCTCCAATTGATATGAATCAGGGTTAAATTTTAGAGATTTTGCCTTCTGCTGCACATTGTGCCTTAGTTGTAAATATTTATAAAAATCCTTATACGGTATATTATACTGAGACTTTAAAGTTTTGAAAGATTTGAATTCTCCTTGAGCTAAAAGGTCAAAAAACCTGTTGATCCCAGCCCTGTACCATTTTGCAAAACTTGTTCCCTTAATTTCAGAAAAAAGATACAGGTTGTTTATAAGTGTGGACAGAAAAGGAAGTGATTGGCTGCTTTTGAACAGATTTCTTAATCTATCCCAAGCCCATAAAGCATTATACAGCAGAGGGTTATTTTTAACTGTATTCGACAGTCCACTCATCTTAACCCCTAGTAAGTGGACAGGTGATGAAGGTTTACATAAAACAGCTTCAATGTTCAACCATGGTGAATCTGAATTTTCATGTATCCAGGCAGATAGGATCCGAGCTTGAATGGAAAGGACGTAATGTTTTATATTAGGCAGGCTCCATCCACCCTGTTCTTTAGGCAGTTGAAGTGTATCCAGTTTAATTTTTGGCTTTCTTCCCGACCAGATAAAATCCACCAAAATCCAGCGAAAAGGCTTAATATATGCAGGTTCTGCATTTCCCGATTCACCTAAAGTCATGGTAACTGATTTGTCAAAAATAACTTTGTACCCGGATATAACACCAAACTCTTTTATGCATTTTATCACAGCTGGTGGATAATTAGAGGGATCCGTCAGCGCCAGGAGGGTGTCATCTGCATTGAGCAGTATCTTATGTTCTTTCTCTCCAATCTTAACCCCATGAACAGTTGGATTTTGTCTGATGGCCATAGCCAAAGGCTCGATGGCCAGAGCAAACAACAATGGCGACAGGGGACTGCCCTGAGCAGCTCCTCTTCCCTAATCAATAGGTGGGGACAACAGACCATTGGTTAGGACAGATGCTCTAGTTACTTTATATAACAGTTTGATCCAATTTACAAAATTTTGACCAAAGCCAAATCTCCTCAATATTTCAAACATATACTCCCATTCAATTCTATCAAACGCCTTTTCGGCATCCATAGAAACCACTACCCCTGGTATCCGAGTAGAATTGAGAAAGTAAATAATATTAAATAGACGTCTGGTGTTATAATAAGAATTACGGCCCTGATGAAGCTGGTTTGATCTGTATCCACGATTGAGCACATTACTTTCTCCAACTCGAGAGCCAGTATTTTTGAAAGTATTTTATTATCAACACCAAGAACGCTGATAAGCCTATATGATGCACATAATTCTGAATTTGTATCCTTTTTAGCTATAAGTATGATCTTTGCTTGATACATAGATTTAGAGAGCGTGCCTTCTTCAAAAGATTTATTAATCACTTTAAGTAATAAGCTGCTTATTTTTCCCTTCATAACCTTAAAAAACTCGACAGGAAAGCCGTCCGGGCCAGGACATTTCCCAGACTGAAGTGCACCAATTGCTTTGTCCACCTCTAGCTGAGTTATAGGTGACTCCAACAAATTGGCTTGAGCTTCAGATAGCTTAGGTAACTCCAGATCATTCAGAAAAAATACCAGAGTTTAGCCTTGAAATGTCAATCTGAGAACTGTATAAATTAGTATAGAAGTCTCAGAAACATTGGTTGATTTCTCTGTTTTCTACAGATAGGTCTGTTGGTGGATTCAAAAACTCTTTGTTTGGCAAATAAAATATCTTTTTCAGCTTTACGTGATATCAAGTTATTCAATGCTGCTCTTGCATGTTTTAGTTCACTAAGAGTTTCAAAAGCCTGAGTTTTGTAACACTGTATCTCCAGTCCTTTAAGGTTGCTTTCCAATTATAATTGTTTTGTTAATCTTTCCTTTTTCTTGTGAGCTGTATAAGAGAGAATCATACCTCTCATGTAGGCCTTATAACAATCCCACAAAATTCTTGGGTCAATCTCGTCAGTGTCATTACATTCTAAAAATACTGTTTATTGCTCTGTTATAAAATGTACAAATTTATCATCTAAAAGATACATCATACTCATTCTCCAAGACCTAGAGCGCTCAATAGTATCACTAAGTATCACTAAGTATCTGTAGGAGTGCTTTAGATTTCTTGGTGAGAACCGAGTGTGGTGGAAGCCTATCCAACTCAGGGAATAAGACGCAATTAAAGTCACCAGCTAGTATCACGTTACCACATTCCATGTCCACTAATACACCAAGCAATTCTGCATAAAACTCATTGTCTTGTAAATTTGGGGCATAAACATTGCCAAGAAGAACATTTTCCCCATGTAACACCCCTTTGACAAAAATATATCTCCCTTCCTTGTCCTTGTGGGTGGAAATAACAGTAAGAGGGAGATTTTTATGTATTAGAGTGGTAGCTCCTCTCTTGATTGTAGTACAAGATGAGTAGAAAACTTGACCTACCCATTCTCTGCAATATTTCTTATACTCATCATCAGTTAAATGAGTTTCCTGCAGAAAGGCTATATGGATCGAATCCTTTTTCAGAGAATTTAGAATTTACTTTTTCTTAATCACACTGTTGGACCCCTTAACATTCAAAGTACTTATCTTAAATGACATACTTCAACTTTAAGTATATTTTTCACAACACTATTTTTAATCCAGTAAATAAGACAAACAGGCCAGTCCGTAAACACAAACAAAATGGACCGCTCTGCGTGCACCAGAGGACTCCTGTCTCCTCTTCGCCACCGCCGCAGAGAAATCCTGGTAAAAGTGCACCGTACCTGTTGCGGTGACCACTGTGCCTTTTGCCCTCGCAGCTCGCAGAATCCTCTGGACATCAGTATAATAGTGCAGCCGGACCAATACAGCTCGCTGTCCCAACGCACCCGCGATTCTCACCTATGGCCCGCTGCGGTGCGCCCTATCAATGACAATGTCCCGCTGCAAGCCCAGGAACTCAGGAATCCTCTTTTGAAAAAAGTCCACTGCAGAGGGTCCCTCAAGACCCTCTTTGAGACCCACAATTTTCACGTTATTCCTTCTGCTTTGATTTTCAATCGATTCCAGCCTGTCCAGAGCTCTTTGAAGTTGTGATTCCAGTGCGCTAATGCAAGGCTCGCTCAACGCAGCGTCTTCCAAATCCGACAACCTCTGCTCGACCGTGTCCATTCGCTTTATTAAATTATCAAATTTCCCAGAGAGCTCATTCAGAGGTTTTAGCTTGTCATCAAGCATTGTGGATCTGTTGGCTGTCACCCTATCCACAATCGAGTCGTTTTCATTGTCATGTTGGCCACCTGGTAGGCCAGCGTCCTCGGACTCGCCCATGGACTCTTCCTCGTTGTTGCCGCTTGCTAACATGTTGTTACAGCTAGCTTTAGATTTTTCTCCTCTTTTGCCCATTTCTGTCTTTTTGCTTGTTCCAGCACGAAAAAGTCATCCAACGACATCACACACAAACACGAGGCAGGTTGAGGCAAGATGAGCCTAGAAATAGTATTTAAAACAAAACCAGTGCGCAGACCGAAAACTAGCGACTATTCAGCTCGGTGCATCACGTGACCTCCAAAATGCAAGGTTTTTAAATCAAAATTGTACTTTTTTACAATGTAAAAATCTAAGTTACTGGAATGTAATTTTTTCCTTTCCCTGAAAAAAAGTATACCACCATTTTGTGCTTTTGCAAATGTAAAAATTGTACTCTCTTAAATGTACAGCTTTCATCTGACTCAATGTGCTATGCCACCTTACCTAAATGCATTATTTTGAATTATTCCAACATACAAGTATCCTTTCTTTGTATGTATGTGACCTTGAAATTATTATAATAAATGTGTTCAATGTACAGGGTTTGTTTATTTTATTCAATGCACTTTTCATTTCTTATGTTTTTAGATGTTTTACATTTAGTGTGTAGCTTTTAGAAAAAAAAAAAAAAATTAGTCAATACACAGCCTTATGACAATGTTCAATCAATTTGTACACAGTCGCATAATGTGTGCCTGGACATAAACCATAACTGACTTGACCCTGGACTTAAACCAGGACTGAACAAGGACCTGAGACTAAACTTAAAGCTACGACTGAACAAAGACCTCAGACTGGACTGAAACCACAACTGAACAAGGACCTGAGACTGGACTTAAACCATGACTGACCTAAGCCTGGACTAAACTACGGCCAATTTGGAACTGAGGCTACCAACTCACCGGGACATTTTCTTGGGCTCAATTTCCATCACTATTTTTTGCCGGGCTTAAAATTTGTATGTCATCTGTTCTGGAAACGTCAAGTTGGGTGCATAAATGTGTGCAAACAGTGTTGAAAATGCATGAGCCACAGACTGCAAATGACTGAACACTTGAACCCCATTAATAACAACTCCAATGTCGTGAGGAGGATGCAAGAGGCCTTCCGCCGATCTAATGGTGTTTCGTTCCAGTTTCCGGTCAGCCTGTTCATGTTGATAGATCTGTTTAATTTTTTTTTATAATTGAGGAATACTTTAGTAAGAAATGAACAAGGAAATTCAAAGGAGACATGGAGAATATCAGAATACAGCTGGAAGACAAAAAAGAAAAAGGAAAAAAAAATTGAGCAGTTTTGTTCTGTTTAACAGTGAACTAGCGGGAGTTGGCAAAGACTTCAAGACTAAATCAGGACCTGAGAAATAACTAAACAAGAACCAAACTAGGACTTAACCAAAACTTGAGGAAGGAGATAAATGTTCTTACCAAATATTCTTTGATGAGGGTCGTCCCGTCTTCTCCAAGGCACAAGATGAGAGCCCTCAGCACATATTCACGTTTAATGTCAACATCCTGGGTCTAAAAACAAATTGTGTTTATTAATCAAACATACTGACGACGACGCCTCGGTTCTCAATGGCAGCGACGACTTTGGGTGAGATATTGTCTTAAGCAGCCAGAAATCTTGATGCAGCGGCATGGTAGTCACTCTTTGAAACTCCAGATTGATCTAAAAACAAAAAATAACTCTCATTGGATTTTATTTACAGAGATAACAACAGAAAGTGAAACCAGAGGAAAGGAGGAGGGAAGAGTTAAGTAAGAAAGAGAAAGGGTATATAGTGAACAGAGGCAGTGAATTAGATTAAGTTCCACTTACTTTCTGAAGTAGTAATATATATATATATATATATATATATATATATATATATATATATATATCATTAAGGCCATTAGGGCCACGTAGAAAAATGAAATTATTGTGAACCTGTGACCAGGGAAGGATTCAGTGTTAAAAATGTGGTATTTTTTATCTTGCTCCCACAGTCACTTCCACAGAACACAGCTATAGGTTTTATTTGGTTTTTGTGTGGGGTTTTCATACAGCTTCAATGAGGTATTGTATTAAATCACAGGAAAGTATTATGTGTGTGGATGCTTACCACGGAACAATCCTTAGCTTATTAACCCTGAAGGCAGATAGTATGTGAAAGAGGAAGAAGGCAGATTAAATAGAAAGCAGGTGTTTAACTAACAAATAGGCTATATGAAATCTACAAGGGAGTCAAGGTCAATTTAGGAAGGGAGGCTGAGGATGTTGGGACTCCATTGTATGCTGCTCTGAGAGATGTTTTCAAATTACGTCTGAGACATTTAACTGAACTTGATCTCTGTGTAATAAAAGCTGTGGTCCACTGGAGTTCGGTGTGCACTCTGGGATTTTTCTCTGAGACTGCACCCGCCTGCAGGTGATATCGGCCAAAATTGGATAATTGCGTCTGTTTCTTATGTGCTCTCTTTTGTAGGAAATTATTAATACGCTCGGAAGGTGGAATTGAGTCTGCATAAGAAGTAGAGATTAAAAGCCACATTTTGGCGCCTGTTCCTTTAAAGGCAAGCTTCAATGAAGTAATAAAAATTATACTTTTCAACATTTCTCAGTCGTAAACAAAGCCATCTTCGGAGGACCCCCTCTAGTGACAGTTCCTTCTCAACAACTTCTTTATATGGAAAAAGTTTTTGACATCTTCTCTTTAATTATGGCACGACTGTTCACCTTCTTAATGTCAGTCACAAGTGGAAGTCTTTCGTTTTCCAACCCGAACAATCACAACTAAAATTTTAAAAAATTACAGTACTATTAATCACCAAGTCATACTGAAATAGAACAACTTTAACTTGATGAACTAAGTAAATGTTATGCCACACAAAGCAAGGTAATGGTGGACCATGGCAACCAGTAGGAATAGCCTATTATCCACACAGAAAGAAAAAGAAAATATAAGGATGTGAAAACCTTTTATTTCTATCAGATATCTGATATACCGTGGACCTTGATAATTAAGGGCTTTATAAGTAAGGAGGCGGATCTTAAACTCTATTCTGGATTCAACAGGGAGGCAATGGAGAGAAGCCAAAACAGGAGAAATGTCATCTCTATTTTTAATATTGATCAGAACTCTTGCTGCAGCATTTTGAATCAACTGAAGGCTTTTAATTGGATTTTATGGACTTCCTGATAATAAGGAAATACAGTACTCCAGCCTTGAAGTAACGCATGCATGGACTAGTTTCTCTGCATCACTCCTGAACAGGATGTTTCTAATTTTAGTAATATTACGGAGGTGAAAGAAACAAATCTTAGAAACCTGAATAATAGGGCATTTAAATGTTATGTCTTGGTGAAAAATTACACCGAGGTTCTTTACGTTATTACCAGAGGCCAAATTAATGCCATTGAGATGAAGTGATTGACTTAGCAGTTTCCTTTTTAAAGGTTCTTGTCCACAGACAACCACTTATGTCTTGTCTGAATTTAAAAGTAGAAAATTCAGTCATCCAGGTTTTTATGTCTTCGAGACATGCTTGTAATCTACCTTACTGTTTGGCTTAATCAGGTTTTATGGATAAATATAATTGTGTATCATCAGCATAACTGTGCAAACTCCTACCATGCTGTCTAATTATTTTACCAATTGGAAGCATATATATAGTAAAGAGATGAGTATCAAGTGACAAGTGAAAACTGATTTGAAGCAGAAATGTCCTTGAATACAAAATAATATTTTACTTTGATTTGTGAGTGCTGAATTTGGATTTCAAAATGTATGCAGAGCAATTTTAAAACCTAAATTATATATCTACATTAAGGTCAAGTAAAAAATGACTTCAGATGAACTGCAAAGAGGTTACGCTTTTTTCAGAGTAGGGAGACAGGTAGGAGGGTACTTAGTGTTTCATCTGGAACGAGGAAAGTAGATAAGGGGTGTTTCTCAATGCCCAGGAACCTCGCCTTGATGCCTTGGTCACGCCCTGGTCCCTAGGAGATACGACATCAGGGACCACCATGGCGTGTTCTAATGTTCATGTGCTACCGTGGAATGTGACCTCCGTTTGTTAGCTGTTTAGCTAACTGACCAAGGATTCATCAGAGGTGCCTTGATGCATACTCTCAGTCAAGAATTTCCCATAATACAGGAGCCGGCAGCAGCAAATTCGGGCATAAATTTCCAAATGAAATGTAAATCAGCTCATTTTAGCTATCCAGCTTATATTTAAAATGTTTGTTTTATTTTTTTAATTATTTTTTAGATCCAAAGCAGTTATATATAGTTGGCTAGTTGCTTAGTAGTTGCAGTGTTGGCAGCTAACAGGTACTAACTCGCTTACACATTTGATTTAATAGACAAATACACAGTTTTACAAAAAGTAAAACTGTCATTATACATTTCCAGTTCCATGCCTGAAGTAATGTTACTACCCTACAATGCTACTACGATGGGTGGAATGTAAACAGACCATGTAAGCCAACAGCCTCCGAGATGTCTGTTCTGTTTAACCGTTTTCTTTAAACCAAAGAAGGAACGTGTCCTCGTAAGCAAGGCACCTCGTCTACTGAGGCATTGCCTTAGCAGGGAGGCGCCTTGACATTGAGAAACACCCACAGAGACTTTGTGGTGGAACAATAAAATCCAGGGCCCTCTTCAATCAAACGTTCATATAAACTGTCCTGTATTCTATCCTATGGATACAATTTTTAATGTTGGTAAGAACACAACAAACAACTAAAAGTTGGATTTATCCAATGTACAATGACCTCTCATACGCACATTCCTCCGCAATCATCTGTTGACAAAGTCTTACGTGTGTACCTAGGTGCTTGTGTCCTTTCAGTCATTTGTATACAGAAAAGCTCACATGTGGTCATACCGCATCCTCTGACACAAAGATAAAGTAAAGTTGACGCAAATTCATTTGAACACAGTTTTTGCCCTTTGTTATCAGTGGTTCATCTTCTTCTTTAGAGATTGAAGTATCCAGTCAAGTTTTTTACTCAAGTAATAGTGAAAAGGTACTTGATTCAAAACTACCTAAAGTGTAAAACTCAAAGTAAGGTAAAAAAAAACATGCCGTTAAAGACTAAAGCTTAAGGTGCAACACAAAATGACCACACTTCCCCAAAAAATATTAAAAATTAAAAATATTAATATATCATATTATATTAATATATGAAATATATATTTAAATAAAATCTTAATATTTACAAAGTGTAGCTGTATACATATATGTCCATCAAGATATCTGCGATTTAGTGCAAATACATAAAGGGACTATGTGAAGTTTGATAGTTTTCTATTCATGAGTGCCCCCTCAGGCCAAACACGTAACTGCAGCCTGAATGGGCTCACATCCTCTATGACAGCTCACGGACGAACAAACAGAAACAAAAACTGAGTCAGTCCTGTCCTGGACAAATTAAAGATTTGCAAGCATGACTTCAACTGAGACAAGAAATTATACTGTTGTTTAAGTTTAGTTGGGTTCTCGGTTAGAGTTTTGTTGGTGCTAAAGTCGTTCTCTTCTTTAGCTCAGCTTAAATCATCCATCAAAAATTAACCCTCACTCCTCGGCTATTTATGATGGAGATAGTGAACCCTACTGAATGTGAATGCGGATGATGCATTACACGTTAAGCTGCCTCTGTAATGCCCCCAAACACTCACAAATTAAGTGAATTTACAGGGATATAGAGGCAACCACGGTGAAAAGGCCAGGGCTCATTCTACTAACTCAGGCATTGCTGGAACATGTATGAGGAAGAAATTTTACATTTTTCCAAATTTATGTGTGGATAAACTTATGTATAGTCCCTTTAAACAACTATATGTGGACTGCAAAGCATTAATACGTGTTTCATGGAGTGGAAAATATGACTAAGTCCCTATGTGTAATGGTGCTTTTGCCTGAGTCTCTACCTCTGGCGTCTTTGAGCTTGGGAACATCTGTCTGCTTTGTCCTGGCTGGACTGTGGTCAGCTAGACTAAAAAAAGAAATGTGCATTTTTAAGTCATTGGGTGTATCCTTCACACACACACACACTTTAATTTTTTTAATTTAATTTTTAATTTGTTATTAGTTTTCTTTATTGCAACAGAATGTTGATGAATATAGATATATCACTATCTATACAGTTTTCTTTCCTTGTGGCCATATGTATAAAATAAGTGATATATATATATATATATATATATATATATATATATATATATATATATATATATATACACCCCTTATACATACCACTTATACATAAAGAATAATATAATCAAAGCCTTACAACCTTACAAAGTTGTGTGGATGTCTGTCAGCACACAGCTGGGCCAGAACCTGTGGGTGCACAGATCACGCGTGTGGCCATGCATAATTGGAGGCACTGTTCTGGCTGGCATCATGGCTGGTATGCATGGTAAGCAGGATCATCCAGTTTCCACAAAATAATTAGCAAACCTTTTATTTATATGTGTAACAATAACTTTGTAACATAAAGCTGAAGTGCTTGATGTGATAGGTAAAAAAAAGCATGTGAAGAGCGCATCTTGCATTCATCCCTCTTGTGTTAAAAACTGTGAGCTTTCTTCAGCAAGATCAGTTAATGAACTAAAACTATATTTTTTACTCAATTGTCCCTACATTGTAGTATTTTCTTGATTATTTGCTTATTCTAACTGCTTATTTGTATTCTAATCATCAAACTGATTTATGCTGTGAACCAGTCTTAATCATGTAATGCACCTTCAATTGCTGTGTGTTGAAAGTGTGCCTTGCCTTGCCCTCTCCAGCTAGCGAGTTAAACAATATCAATATATGCCCCCTCTCCAAAAAGTTGACCAGACAAAACCTGTTAGATGGTCCATCCCAGATGGCTCCAAACCCAGAGAAGTCAATGATGGGTTTGTACACTCTTAACACTGGGTTTCCTTCTGGAACAGTACAGTTTTAACTGTCATTTGTGGATACAATTATGTATTGTAGTACTTCACAAAGGTTTGCCAAAGTAGTCCTAAGCCCATGAGGTGATGCCGTTTATAGATGAATGACAATTCTTGATGCAGTGAGGGATCGTAGATCATAGCTGTTCAGCTTACGCTTACATTTATGCATTGAAATTCCTCCAGATCTCTTAAATATTTTAATTATGCTATGCACTGTTTAAGGTGAAATATCCAAATCTCTTTCTTTTCATTTCAGTTATACAATAACATTTAAATATTTCTTGGGTGCTATTTGATTCTAGAAATTAGAAGATCAATCTGTAAAGCAGCAACCAACCCACCAATATTATCATTCCCATTTAAAAATAATGCACATAAAATGTCTCATTTCAAAAAACTAAATCAATCACATCTTGATGAAATTATTAAGCAGCTGAACTCCTCCTCTTGCTGCCTCGATATCTTACCCCCAGCTTTTTTAAAGAAAGTTCTCCCTGTCATTAAGTCGGATCTGATGCAAATAGTTAACACATCCTTCCAGTCAGGTGTCTTCCCCCAGGCCCTGAAAACAGCAGTTATCAAACCACTATTAAAGAAAAACAACCTAGATAATACCTTGATGCAGAATTATGGGCCAATCTCTAATGTCCCATTCATCAGTAAGATTATTGAAAAAGCTGTAGCTCAACAGTTGAACACATTCCTGACAACGAATGACTCCTTAGATCATTTTCGATCTGGTTTCCGTGCCCATCACAACACTGAGACTGCCCTCGTCAAAGTTTTCAATGACATCCGCATAAATACAGACAGCGGTAAAACCACAGTGTTGGTTCTATTGGACCTCAGTGCAGCGTTTGACACTGTTGATCATAAAATATTACTGGAACGATTAGAGAGCTGGGTCGGACTCACTGGTAAAGCTCCTCAATGGTTTGAATCTTACCTCAAAAATAGGAAGTTCTTTGTGTCCATTGGAAATTTCTCATCAGAACAAACAGAAATCACATGTGGGGTCCCCCAGGGCTACATCCTGTTCAATATTTACATGCTCCCACTAACCAAGATTATAGCAGCCAATCAGATTAGCTACCATAACTATGCAGACGATACACAGCTATACATTACATTGCCACCAGGTGACTTTGATTCTATCCAGACCTTAAATGAATGCAGTGAACAAATCAACGACTGGATGTCCCATAACTGTCTCCAGCTAAAAAGAAACAAAACAGAAGTAATTATTTTTGCACCTAAGAAGGAACAATCCAAAGTCAGCACATAGCTTCAGCTAATACAACTAAAAACTACTCATCAGGCTCGTAATTTAGGTGTAATAATGGACTCAGACCTGAACCTCCAGGGTTACATAAAGGCAATAACAAGGTCAGCTTTCTATCATCTGAAGAACATTTCTAGGATTAAAAGACTGATGTCACAGAAGGACCGTGAAAAACTGATCCGTGCATTTATCTTTAGTCGGATCGATTACTGCAACAGCGTCCTCACAGGTCTACCTAAAAAAATCAATCAGACAGCTGCAGCTGATCCAGAACGCTGCTGCTTGTGTTCTCACTAGAACCAGGAAAGTAGAACACATCAACCCAGTTCTAAAGTCCTTACACTGGCTCCCTGTAGCTCAGAGAATAGACTTTAAAATACTCCTACTTGTTTATAAATCATTGAATGGTTTAGCACCAAAGTACATTGAAGATATGCTGTCACTATACTGTATCAACCCAACAGACCACTCATGTCCTCCAACTCTAGCCTACTAATCGTCCCTAGAATCAGAACTAAACAGGGAGAGGCTGCTTTCAGCTTCTATGCTCCACAAATGTGGAATAAACTTCCAGACGAATGCAAAAACGCTGAATCGCTAGGCTCTTTTAAATCAAAGATAAAAACTCTACTATTCAGAGCTGCATTTGAATCTTAAATTGTGCTTTCTGATCACTTTTTGTTTTGGTGTGTTTACCCGATTGTGTTTTTATCTTTTTTAATCTGTTTTAATTGCATACATTTTTTACTTAAATTATTTGTTATTGTCGTGGTTTAATTTCTATTCTTACTTTTTTATTTATTTTTTAAGTGATTGTGTATTAGTTACACAAATTTGTTCCTTACATTATCTTTTCTTACTCATTGATTACTGTTAAACTTATATGTTTTGTTTGTAATCATGTGGTTTCATTATCACTGAATCGTGTAAAGCACCTTGAATTGTCTTGTGTTGAAAGTGTGCTATACAAATAAAATTGCCTTGCCTTGCCTTGCTTTTGTGCCAGATCAAAAATACGATCACCTATCAACATCACCTGTTTCAAATCAAATCATTATTTAACCAATTTACTTGATTACTAGCCCGAAAATTTATCCTGCCCTGGAATGTGTTGCAGATCTGATTGACAGGAAAGGATGTATCTTTACAAGTGAAATAAAGTTGACCAAACAAAACATTAAATAATTTTGTATTTATATCATCTGCAATGAAATAGAAGTCAAAGTAAATTTATAAATCACTACTTTCTTTTTTATTAGCGTTTTCCATACTGCCCCAACGTGTTCTGATTTGGGTTAGGATCTTTGATAATCTTTTGTAAATTAAATGTTTAAATATACTGAATGTAAAAATTTGGGCAAAAAGGATATCTTCAAAATTAAAGAATAGAATTTTGTGAGATAGAACAGAGGTTTTGAGAGAGGATGTAGATGTTGCTAAGAGCTTTATCATACTCAACCAAGATATATGGATAAGATGAAACTTTAAAGACAAAGAAGATTACAAAGCTCAAATTGGAGTGTACATACAGCTGTCTGTCTTAGGTTTCAACTTTAATGAAAATTGTGTGATTATGTATTTCCAATATTTACTTTTTTAAATATTTTTTATTTCTCTGCATGCAGCTGCAATCTTATTGAGTCAACTTAAAATACCAAATGTTCTAAAAAACTGTTTATATGGTGTTTTATTATTTATCATTCAGGTATAAAGATATTTCACCTTATAGATATTATAGAATGTAACTTTGTTATAGAAATAACGTCACAGTTATTTGCTGAGTAGCTAATTACCTCTACAGTGTAGTAACTGAGTTAATTACTCAATAACTTTAAAAAAATAATCTGTTACAATAACTAACTACTTTCTCAATGTAAGATGCCCAACACTGCTAATATCTCCAGTCTTCCTAATTTCTGCCTTGGGAGTTCAATCAATGTTCACCAAGGATTGGCTTCTTTGTAATACCACCCAATCAGTATCACCATGCTAAGGTATTTCAGTTTACTAAGCTGCATTTTCTTTCAAATACTTGAGATATGCTCTACGAAATAATCATCCAACAATTTAAGTCCCGTTCCACAGAAAAATCTGTTACTACTGAATACTGAACCACTAAAACGCTGAGTTCCAGTGTACATGAAATTACATTGCAAAGGACACCACAGTGTACTTGAGGGTGAGAGGCATACACTTAGACATAGACAGGAATGTTGACATCATCACTGACTACATCACCATATGTAGGGACACTGTGATTCTGTTTAGTAGTGTCAGATGCTATCCTAATAGTAAACCATGGATCACCAGTGACATCAAGAGCCTCCTTACCCAGAAGATGCAGTTTAAGGATGGTGATTATGAGAAGCAGAGAAGTGTACAACAGGAACTTAAAAAGACTCTGATACATCCTAAGGTGGAGTACAAGAGGAAGATAGAAAAACAGCGGGATAAGAGTGATATCAAAGAAGTATGGAGAGGGATGAAAACCATCACTGGCTACAAGCTGAAGAATGCCCAGTCTATAGAAGATTATGTAGACATAGCTAACTCCTTTAAACCAGTACTACATCAGGTTTTACACTGATGCTCTGATGTCTGCAGCTGTTTCCTCCACCTCCACATCTGCGGCTGCTCCCTCTCCATCCATCTCCACATCTGCTTTCTCCACCTCCATATCTGACGCTACGTCTGCTGCTTCTTCCTCCACCTCCACTTCTGTGGCTGCTCCCTCCACATCTGTGGCTACGTCTGCAGCTACTTCCTCCACCTCTGCGGCTGCTTCATCCATCTCCATGTCTGTGGCTGCTTCATCAACCTCCATGGCTATGGTTTGTTCCTCCACCGCCGCATCTGCCTCCACCACCTCCACATCTGCCTCTATCTCCATGTCTGTGGCTGCTTTCTGCACCTCCGTGGGTACTCAGTCCACCTTCAACACCTGTGCTGTCCCCCCTTCCTTGCATCCTGTGCTGCTCCGACTGTTGACAACAGTAGAAGAGGTGGGAGTTGAGCTCAGGAAACTTCGACCAGACAAGGCTGATGGTCCGGATGGAGTTTGTCCAAGGCTTCTGAAAGGACTGTGCAGGACAACTGGCAGTTCCTTTGCAGAGGCTCTTTCATCTGAGTCATCAGATTGAAAGAATTCCCAGTGCTGTTGAAGACTAAAGGTCTCATACCACTGTTCAAAATAGGCTGACTGGAATGAATGATTACAGACCGGTGGGTTTGACATCTCACATCATAAAGACCTTGAAGCGGCTCCTTGTCCGTAGAATGAAACTGCAGGTTGCTCAGGAACTAGACCTGCTCCAGTTTGCCTTTCAGGAACACTTAGGAATTGAAGATTATTTGCTGCACCGGGCATACCCCTACCTGGATGTGCCTGGTTCTTATGTCAGGATAATGTTATTTGACTTCTCCTGTGCTTTTAACACCATAAGCCTTCTACACTGAACAACAAACTTATGGGTATGGGTGAAGCCCCCTCCCTGACATCCTAGACTATGGGCTACTCAAAATCCAGACCTCAAACGTGAGGGTAGGGAGATGTGTTTCTGGGACACTGGAATGCAGCACTGGGGTCCCATAAGGGACTGTTTTGGCTCCCTTTCTGTTCACACTCTACACATTAAAGTGCAGATACAGCTCAGAGTCCTGTCACATCCAGCAGTCAACTTGCCTTTGCAGCTCTCTATTCTGAATAGCATCCCCTCATCAATAATACATTTAACTGATTTAGACCCATGAGCTGTTGTTAGGAAAGAAACAAACATATTTTTCGCAGGATATTAAGATCCACTCATAATGACCATCTCAGTCAGTTCATTCAAGTCCAACAAGTATCAATAAAAAAGTCTCACGTCCATCCAGGATAAACAGTCCTAACGTTTCTAGATGATCTGAAAGAGATTAGGGACTGCAAAGTAGTGGTGGGCGGGAGAGTGGCTAGACAGTATAGGACAGTGGTCTGTTGGATGAAACTGATGGTGAGGAAGGGAAAGAGAACAAATACAGAGCAGAGGACCAAGTGGTAGAAACTGAAAAAAAGAGTGCTCTGAGGTTTGCAGGTAGGAGTTGAGACAGGTGGTGCTCGCTGATGACTGGACAGCTACAGCTAATGTGATTAGGGAGACGGGTAGGAGGGTAATTGTGTCATCTGAAATAAGGAAAGTAGAAAAGGAGACTTAGTGGTGAAATGATGAACTCCAGGAACAGATAAAGAAGTTAGCTAAGAAGAAGTGGGACACTGAGAGGACTGAGGAGAGCAGACATCATTACAGGGAAATGCATCACATGGTGAAGGGGGAGGTGGCAAAGGCCAAACAAAGGGTGTATGATGACCTGTATGCTAGATTGGATAGTAAGGAGGAGGGAGATAATGATGTGTATAGTTTTGAAAGGCAGAGAGACAGAGATGGAAAGGATGTGCAACACGTTAGGGTGATCAAGGATAGGGATGGCAATGTACTGACATATTTCAAGAGTGAGATGGGAAGATGGAAAGAGTACTTTGAAGAACTGATGGATGAGGAAAATGAGAGATAATTTAGAGTAGAAGAGGTGACTGTTGTGGAACAGGAAGTAACTGAAATTAGTAAACATGAAGTGAGGAAAGCATTGAAGAGAATCAAGATAGGAAAGCAGTTGGTGCTGATGACATACATGTAGAGGTATGGAGGTGTCTAGGAGAGGTGACAGTAGAATTTTTGATTAGGTTCTTCAACAAGACCTTGAAGACTGAGAAGATGCCTGAGGAATAGAGGGAAAGTGTTCTAGTGCTGATTTTAACAACAAGGGAGATGTAGAAAACTGTCGCAACTACAGAGAAATAAAGTCAATGAGTCATACCATAAAGCTGTTGGAAATAGTGGTGGAAGCTAGGCTTCAGTCAGAAGTGAGCATTTGTGAGCAGCTGTATGGTTTCATGCCAAGATGCAATTTTTGCTTTAAGGGTGCTGATGGAAAAGTGCAGAGAATGTCAGCAGGAGCTGCATTGTATCTTTGTAGAACTAGAGAAAGCATATGGCAAGGTGCCAAGAGAAGAGCTGTGGTTTTGTATGAGGGAATCTGGAGTGGCACAGAAGTATGTTAGAGAGGTGCAGGAAATGTGTGAGAGTTGTGAGACAGCAGTGAGGTGTGCAGTAGGAGTGACAGAGGAGTTCAAGGTGTAGGTGGGACTCCATCAAGGATCGTCCCTGAGCCCCTTCTTGTTTACTTTGGTGATGGATAGGCTGACAGATGAGGTTAGACAGGAGTCTCCATGGACTATGATGTTTGCAGATGACATTGTGATATGCAGTGAGATCAGGGCTGAGGTGGAAAAAAAGCTAGAGAGATGGAGGCATACACTGGAAAAGAGAGGAATGAAGATTAGTTGCAGCAAGACACAATACATGTACGTAAATGAGAAAGACACAAGTGGAACGCTGAAGCTACAGGGAGTGGAAGTGAAGAAAGTAGAGGACCTTAAGTACTTGGGTTCAATGGTCCAAAGCAACAGAGAGTATGGAAAAGAGGTGAAGAAGCGTGTGCAAATTGGTTTGAATGGGTGGGGAAAGGTATCAGGTGTAAAAGACAATAGTGAGACCAGCAATGCTGTACAGTCCAGAGACAGTACCAATGAGGAAAAAACAGGAAGCAGAACTACAGGTTGCAGAATTCAATATTTTGAGATTCTTTTTGGCAGTGGCAAGAATGGATAGGATCAGGAATGTGTACATCAGACGGAAGCTTATGTTAGATATTTTGGGGATATAGTCAGGGAGGCCAGACTGAGATAGTTGGGACATGTTCAGAGGAGAGATGACGATTATATTGGTAGAATGATGCTGAGAATGAAGCCACAAGGCAGTGGGCAAAAAGGAGGAACAAAAATTAGATTTATAGTTGTGGTGAAAGAGGCAACCCGTGAAGGGAAAAACCGAAAGAGAAAGAAGAAGATTGATTTCTGAATTTTGTTTGTCTTGTATTTCATTGCAGATGATATGAACACAAAAGTATTTTGTTTTTTCTGGTCAACTTCATTCTACTTGTAAATATACATCCTTTCTTGTCATTCAGATCTGCAACACATTCCAAAAAAGGTTAGCACAACAGCAATTTAGGGCTAGTAATCAGATAAATTTGTTAAAGATTTTATTTGAAACAGGTGATGTCAACAGGTGATTCTATTTATGAATTGGTCCAAAAGCAGCAACCAAGAAAGGTATTGTCCACAGCAAAGATGGGGTGAGGACCACCAGTTTGTCAAAGAACAGGCAAGGCAAGTTAATTTTATTTGTATAGCACACTTTCAACTACAGGGCAATTCAAGCTGCTTTAAATGATTTGTTGGTAGAGAAAGAAACAAAGCATATGATTAAAAACGAAAATTTAGGAAAAAAATACTACCTCAGAAAATTGTTGAAACGTTATTAAATTATTGAAATGAAAATAAAGAGATTTGGATATTTCACTTTCAACAGTGCATAACATAATTAAAAGATTTAAGGAATCTGGGGGCGTTTCAATGCATAAAAGACAAGGGTGCAAGCCTAAGCTGAACAACCATGATCTCATATTCCTCAGGCAACACTCCATCAAGAGTCATCATCAATCTATGAGCGATATCACCCCATGGGTTTTGGGCTACTTTGTCAAACCTTTGTGAAGTACTACAATACATAGTTGTATCCATAAATTACAGTTAAAACTGTACTGTGCCAAAAGAAAGCCCTATGTTAACAGTTTCCAAAACCACCATCGACTTCTCTGGACTCAGAGGCATCTGGGATGGATATCCTGCAGGGGAAGTGGGTCCTTCCTCTGCAGCCAGGAGGACTGCAGGCAGTCTAACCCGTCTTTAATGGAGAATGTGTGGTGCAATTTGGGGATCAAGAAGCGATAACGAAGACCCCCACACTGTTGCACAGCTTAAGAATTGCTTGCAAGAGTAATGGGACAAAATTACACCTGAAAAACTCATCACTTGGTAATTATTTAAATTCAGTTCACTTTTATTTATATAGCTCCAATTCACAATAAATATAATATCAACGCACTTTACAACAAAAGTCATTTCAATACAATTATACAAACATTCCAATCAGTTAAAAGTTTTCTATGTAAGAAATCCTAGCAGATTGTGATGAGTAATCGACCTGAGGTTGTGCTGGGATCATGCAGACTCCAACCACAGCAATTCCTCAGCAATCCCTCATACTGAGCAAGCATGTAGTGACAGTGGAGAGGAAACACTCCCCTTTAACAGGAAAAAACCTTCAACATAACCTGGTCATTATTTGTGGCCATTTGCCACGACCGACTGGGGGTTCGAGAAGACAGAGCAGAAACAAAAAGAACAAAAGTCAGAGTACTTTCTATATAAAAGAAAATCAAAAGTTGATAACATAACACAGAGAACGTTCGGTTACTGCGAGCATCATTTCAGCTAATGCCCCTGTCCCAATCAAACTTTATTTATAAAGCACCTTTCATACAAAGGAAATGCAGTTAAAATACTTTACAGAATAAAAATAAAATCCACATATACCCCCCCCCCCCCTCCCAACCCTCACTCAATATAGACACACACAAGTTAAACATTTTCACATTTATACCTCTCTCCCCCCAATCATATCCCCATGTGCGGACATGCTCTGGAGCAACATTAAAATATACAATACAATGGAGACTGGGCTGAGTACAGATAAGCCAGGTTAGACAAGCAGACACCATCAAGGGTGCCATCTGCACCGGCAGCAGCAGATCAAAAGCAGCAGCCAAGGCTCTGACCCAGAGCACTCAAAGGAGGCAGGGTCGGGACCCCATTTCCACCCAAGCACTACCCGGAAAGAACCCAGACAACCACAGATGAACACCACTCTCAATTCAGAGGTCTCCCACACAGGAAACACTGGAACAATGTGTCTATTTATTTGTGTAAAACAACAGGAAAGCATGTTAAATTGCATAGGTAAATAAATTAGTAACTAAATAAATAAAACAGACAGATACATGAGTAAATCAATACATAAAATAAACTGGATAAATATACTGAGTAGTAAAACATTGATCAATATAAGCAATTAAACATTAAATACAGATTAATAGGCAATAAATAATTAGTTAAAAGATAGGCTAAAAAGGTGAGACTTGAGCCTGCTATTAAACACATGAACATTCTCTGCAGTCCTGAGGTCCTCCGGCAGCATGTTCCAGAGGTGAGGGCCATAATACTGCAAGGATGCCTCACTGTGGGTATGAGTCCTGACTTTAGGGATGATAAGTGGCAAGCTGGCAGAGGAGCGCGGGGACTCTAAAGGTTCATATACTAAAAGGATTCAGAATGATAAGAAGGCCCAATACCATTAAGCCACGTTCAAACAATTAAAAGAACCTTAAAGTCAATCCTGAAACAAAAGGTTGAGCCAATGCAGTGATTTTAAGACTTGTGTCCTGGTCTTCTTCAGGATGCGTGCTGCTGAATTTTGTAGAAGCTGTAAACTTAGATAGTCTTTTTGGGAAGGACAGAAAGCAGGGCATTACATTGATCTATTCTACTGGTAACTTATTTTAGTAATGTTTTTAATGTGGGATCAGCATAACTGTGGAAATTAACTTCATGTCTTC
Organism: Apricaphanius iberus; assembly: GCA_028564705.1. Classification (NCBI taxonomy): domain Eukaryota; kingdom Metazoa; phylum Chordata; class Actinopteri; order Cyprinodontiformes; family Aphaniidae; genus Apricaphanius; species Apricaphanius iberus. The sequence continues at coordinate 122,703 of JAPXFQ010001609.1, forward strand.
TGATTACACTGCCAAGAGGGAGCATATACAGGTTAAACAGCTACTGGGTCTAAAATTGAACCTTGGGGGACACATCTGATCCTGTGAACCTTAGATTAGCAGGTATTTAAACTTACCATAAAAGTCATGTCTCTGAGATGTGAAGCATTTATGAACAGCTTTAGAGAGGCCAATCTGTTTTAAAAGGTTTAAAAGAATAGTTTGGTCAACTGTATGAAAAGCAGCGCTTACATCTAGTCGAACCAACACTGACACCTTCTGAGCATCATATTTTAATCTAAAATCATTTAAATCTTTAAATGAGCTGTCTCGGTGCTGTGGTTTACCTTGAAACCACTCTGAAATTTTTCTAGGACATTATTAACAATAATAAAATCATTAAGTTGAATTAAAACAAGCTTTCCTGAAATTTTACTTAAAAATGGTAAAGTAGATACAGGTCGATAATTGTTTAAATCATTAAAATCTAAATTGCTCTTTTTCAGCAGGGGACTCACTACCGCCTCTTTAAAGGGAGCAGTGAAAACCCAGTCTGAAGAGAGCAATTCGTCATGTTTAAAATCTTGTCTCTAAAAGATCCATAAAATGGCTTAAAAGTGAAGTGGGGATTGGGTCAAGAGCACAGGTGGTGGGCCTCACTGACGAGAAAACTTTATCAAGAGTCCCAGGTTTTAATAGGACAAAACTGTCCAGTATTTATATCTGAGTGTGTATCTGAGACACACACTCAGATATGTCTAAATGCATGTTACTTTGATAAGATGAAATATTACATCTGATGGTCTCTACCTTCCCTCTGAAGTGGTCTGCAAACTCATCACACAGTGTTTGAAGGGGTTTTCTGAAATGTATTAGTATGGCCAAAGATTTGATTGATAGTGGAGAAAAGAATTTTAGGATTGTTAATATAGTGTGATATTTTTTTCTTCTTCGAAATAAGCATTTATTGAATTTCTTACAGCATTATTGTATGATTTCAGAAGTTCTGCATATAATTGATGGTTTATGATCCAGATAGGTCTAGATTAAACTAAAGCCTTCGGTTAAAATCATTGATGACAGAATCACAGGGGGCAGGTAGGAGAATAGGAGGAATTTATGAAAAACATCTAAAAAACCTGCAGCCACTTCAGGGATTAGATGACATTTCCTCACAGTTCTCACAGAGGGCTCTAGTAGAAAGGAGCTGGTGATTGACAGCCAAGTCAACAACAGAGGACGCACCAGTGGACAGGCCATACGTGATGACCAAGTCCAGGGTGTGTCCTCTGTTGGTTGTTGGCTGGGTGACATGTTGACTGATATCCATATAATTCAAAATCTTTAACCTCTTAAGCCCGAGGGAGTTTCCGAAATTGGCATACCTACACTCTATTTAGGCTATTTTACAGCTTGTAAAAGGTCTTAAATGTTCAAACTGCGGTGTTCAGTGCCCTAAGTCTGTTTGGAGACCCAGCAGTATCTCTTCTCTCCTCTCCGCAGCTTCCGTTGGCTGGTACGGGAGCGTGTCGGCCAGTTCAGCACATTTGGAGGCAGCAGCGGTCAAAGTCTGGCCGAACAAAATATCCACATTGCGCTCATGTTCCTGGATCCGGTGAAGCATAGGGATAATCTGTTTCAGTTCTGTAACTTTCTGGGTGTGTTTAAGGCAGCCATAACAGCTTGGTCTATTGTCGAACAGAGGCATGATGGGGGAAGGTGATACTCCACCCCTTCCCAACTGACTAAAACATGCAGGGTAAAAGTATGTTGATTACAAAGAAAGCCATGCTAAAATCTGTTAAAAAATTCCCTAAAAACCAGCTAAAACAGTTAAAAGCAGTCTGGAGAAATAAGTTTAGAACTATTTAAAACCGAGTTTGTTTGGAGCCAGTTGTTTGGAGCCTTTCTTGGCGGCATTGCCTATGCTCACTGAAGCTCACAGACGCTGAAGCATGTAATGCTGCTCCCAGTGACCAAAAATCTGCGTATCATTCATCCCTTTCATTTTCATTTGATAAACAAAGATCTAAAAAAATGAAAATCTGGTTGTTTTTTGTTATTTGATTTTGAATCAGAAATGAAGAATGAAAATGGTCTTGTTGTTCATATTTTAAAATGTTGTTTTGGGTCAAAATACAAAACTGAAAAGTGGTCTGAATCCGTGTAGGTCCGTGTACATTCAGGCAGTTCGTTTTTTCGTATCAAACAAAAAATGAAAAAACAAAAACACAAGAAAATTTTCATTTTTCGTTTCTTATTCAAATTCAAAAAACAAAAAAACAATCAGATTTTCCTTTTTTGATTTTCATTTATCAATTGAAAATGGAAAGGACGAATGATACACAGGTCCGTGTACATTTAGGCAGTTCATTTTTTCGTTTCAAACAAAAAATGAAAAAACAAAAACACACTCGTTTATCGTTTTTTCATTTTTTATTTCACACGAAAAAACGGATCACGAACCCTTATCTGACAACTTACGAAGATAAGGAGTAATATTCAGAAGGAGAGTGGAGGACGCCATAAAGCAGCAAGAAAGGAGACCAGTTGGACCACTTATATGGTGAGCTAAAGTAGGCTAAAGCCCAACGTAAAACTATGTAAATGCTGCTGTATTAAGGTGTATTTATATCTATGCTGTGTGTGTATCAGATAAATGTCCTGTAAAGTCATCGCAGCAGGTGTCAGTGTTTAACCACCCTCTCTGTGGTACGAGCTTGTTCCTGCAAAGTCAGAAAATTATTTGGGCAGACTGAAGGTGAAGATATCGCTCCTTTCTGAAATGTCGCAACTTTTTTTATTCCTTAAATGAAAATATATGTGATATCCATCTTATAAAAGTCTATTGGTGTGCTGGGCTGCTCTGCATGAAACTTATGAGAACTCATGGAATGATCCTAATGGACATATTGTGGATGTTAATGATGTAAATAAGCTTGTGAGATGATTTTAAAATGTCTTCTCTTTTGTGTCCAGATAAAGCACTACAATAATGTGTATGTTCAAATAACAAGACAAATGCTACAGTTAAATATTTGAGTTATCAGTAATATAATTGCTATCAAAGTAGTTTCGACAACTGCTTTAGATTTGAGTACTTGGTTTAACTTTGACATGGGTTTGTTAAATCCATAGCATTTAGCAAACTTTACTGCCTAGTAATCTTTTGTCCTATGATTTATTCCGGGGGACCACAAACTGTGACTGCATGCTTAATAATCTAAAGATAGATTATTGAATAGATTCAACAACATTAAATATTCATAACTTATTTTGCAGTTCTATACAATTTTTACTTCATAACTGTCAAGGCAAAAGTAATCTGATTTAGAAAGGTTTCTGACCCCTGATCTGTCAGAAATTATTTTAGAAAATTTAATTAAGAGCCCTTCAGTTGTTTCAGTTATGAGCTGTTAATATCAATAAGGCAAATGTTTAGGTTTTACTATTGATTCTACCAGCCAGTGTATGTTTGGATAAAAATTACAAATCACAAAGCAAACAAATAATTTAGCCTACACATTTTATTGTACAGGATGCTGTTAAAGGTGTCTGTGGGTCATGGCATGTAGAATCTCTCTAACCATCCCAAGGAATGTTTCATTGAAGACAACATTCTGTGTAATCTCCCTTCATAAGCAAACTTCCTTTTCCTGTGGATCACTATTAAATTATTAGTTGTCTTTGGAGTCTCTCTGAGCTGTGTCCAGGGTGTACCGGCCTCTCGCCTGATGACTGCTAGAGATACCAACCCTGTAGGATAGACAGAGGTGTCAAAAGTATTCACATTCAGTACTTGGGTATTAGTATATATACTACATACCACACCTCCCCAAAAAACACACTTTTACTAAAGGCAATAATGACTGTTACATAAAAATCCTCATATTTATACATTGGGGATACACTAGGCACTGTATTTTAGCTGTATGTGTCCATCAAATTTAATGCATTTTAGTGTAATGCAAATACATCAAAGAACTACATGTGCACTACTGATCAAATAATGCATGTTTCACTACGCAGAAGATATGATTAGTTGCCTATTTATAATGGTGTATGGTGAAGCATTTTGTATAGAGTTTTTGTGTTTATTTTTAATTAAAAAATTATGAAAAATGACCAAATGAAACTGAAATAACAAGGCTATTTATAAAAATTTAAAAAAAGTAGAAAGCACAGATAATTGCATGAAAATGTAAGAAGTAGAAGTAAAAAGTAGGCCAATCTGTAATTACTCCAGTAAAGTATAAATACTCAAAATTTCTACCCAAGTAGGACACCTCTGGGTATAGATAATAGATGGATGGATGGATGGATACCCTCTTCTTCCTGCCTAGACAAAAATTTAAAATGGACCGGAATAGTGTAAAATGCTTACAGAATTTGCATGCAGTTTTAATGAGTAACATGAATGCTTTGTAGTTTGTAGGACCAATTTTATGACTCTGAGCTGACTTTAGGTTGCTGATATTACTTTAAAAGTACTTTGCATATTATACTAATCATGCATTTAAAAGCATGCACTTAAAATAATTTAAATTAAGGAATACAACTAAAAATATCTTATGCTGTCCTGAAGTAATTAAGTGACAATATTAATATTTATAAAAAAATACAACGGAAGACTGTAGAATAAACATATTAATGAGATAACATAAAAATATATCATTTTCTGACATTGCAGGAAGAAGCTCGTACCACAGAGAGGGTGGTTAAACGCTGACACCTGCTGCGATAACTTTACAGGACATTTATCTGAAATACACATAGCATAGATATAAATAAACCTTAATACATCAGCATTTACATAGTTTTACGTTGGGCTTTAGCTTATTTTTAGCCTACTTTAGCTCACCATATAAGTGGTCCAGCTGGTCTCATTTCTTGCTGCTTTATGGCGTCCTCCACTCTCCTTCTGAATATTACTCCTTATCTTTGTAGGTTGGTTTTGGAGTCCGACAAAAGCCGCAGACTGAGCAGTATGTTGAACATCACCATCGTATCCTCCATTGTTAAATCCGTAGCCTAGCAAAATACACACTACTCACTAAACAGACCTCCGTGATCGGAAACTGGCTATCATTAAGGCAAAACACCTATCTCTAACGCTTCTCTGTTCTTGCGTATTCCTTAATTCACATATAAAAAGTCAGGCTGTCTGTCCGTGTGTTTGCCTCAACTTCGGAGAGAACTTCCGGGTCAGGTCACTCACCTCAAACAAAATTACCAAAATCAAAAATTAGCTCTCGTTATCCGTTTCTGGGATCATGCAGACTCCAACCACATTTCATTTTCCATTTTCGTTTTGTGACGAAACGAAAAATCAGATTAGGGTTCGTGATCCGTTTTTTCGTGTGAAACAAAAAACAAAAAAAAAACAAAAAACTAATGTGTTTTTTTTTTTCCATTTTTTGTTTGAAACGAAAAAACGAACTGCCTGAATGTACACGGACCCGTGTATGATTCGTCCTTTCCATTCTCAATTGATAAACAAAAGTCAAAAAAGGAAAATCTGATTGTTTTTTGTTTTTGAATAAGAAACGAAAAATTAAAATTGTCTTGTTTTTCATATTTTAAAATGTTGTTTTTGATAAAAAATACAAAACTGAACAAGGGTCCGCATAACAGAATCTGTTTGTAATATTTAATTGCTGGGTTTTGCGTGAAACCGGAAATTTTTCTGTGAGCAAATAGGTGGGCTTTTCCGCTATAATTATTAATAAATCTTAAAGAAAAAGAAAAACAATTATGGAGACAATGGCCAAATCTATTCTATTCTTTATTAGAATTTCTCTGCTATGGCCAAAGCTACGCCGTACATAGCCCGGCAAGGGTCAGGTACCCTAGGGTTACTGTGTGTGCAGGGAGTCATAAAACGTTCTCTCCGTTTATTAAACAGTGGGCACGGATTCATAATTATATGTGACAGAGTTGGGAATCTTGTCCAATGGATAATGGGCCCTGGCAAGATAGTATACGTTGCTCCTTTGGCAGAGTGGTTAACACCTACGTTTGGCACTCGGGTATCGTCAGATCGAATCCTGTCTTTGGAGCACGCTATGATCAAAAATACTTTATTGTTTGCAGAGGAAACTTATGTATATTGTTTTGGGTTCCTTCAGGAAAGTAAGCTATAAACGTACGTGTCATATTTATAAATAACAGTTTTGTAGCCACCTATAGCCTGGCAGGGTCCATGCACAACAAATGCAATATCTGAAGAAAAACCAGTCGCAAAATGTGTTGCATGGCTAAAAAATGGCATAGAAATGGGCCATAAATCATAAAGCGTATGCTCACCTTGCCCACTGGAATACAGGCACGGTCCTGCGTTATCTGCATAGATGTATAGAGCAGGTGGTGTAGCATAAACACCTTGCATTAAAGAGATGTGAGTCAACCACTTACTAGTTGATACAGTGCCCACTTTGAACCCAAGTCTTTATTGGACATAACATGACTCTCAGCAAAGAATGCTATAACATCCGCACATAAATAAACGGTTTAAGATAGCGGAATATCAGTTGGGAAACTGATTATATGAAAAATAGCAATGGGAGCATAAGTGGATGTTAGACCTGCACTGTTAAAAAAATTCCACATCTGGTTTTTAGGAGGTGGGGACAAAACTATTACTAATATTTTTATAAATATTGTCGTGGAAATGTCCCCGGTTTAAACAACGCTTATGTTCATAGCCTACTTTCCTACAGGCACCCTAAAAAATATTTGTGTGATAAAGTGCACAATGATGACTTGACCAAGATTCAAACCACTGTAAGCCTGGTGACAGTCGTGTATGTTAACCACTCTGCCAAAGCGTCACTTTCCTCCCTAAAAATAACCAGAGAATATTATCAAGCGGACAGGACCCCAGATGGTCACACACTTTGATAAACCGATGGAAATGATTACGAATCCGTGCACACAGTTTAATAAACCGAGGGTAAGGATTCTTACTCCTCAAAAATATTTTTTGCACCTTAACCTTGCTGGGCTCCGACAGTACCTAGCAAAAAAAAAAGAATTTCCGTGTCACGCACAGATTCTCTTATGCAGACCCTTTTTTCAGTTTTGTATTGTTGATCCAAAACAAAATTTTAAAATATGAAAAACAAGACAATTTTCATTTTTCGCTTCTTATTCGAATTCAAATAACAAAAAAAACATATCAGATTTTCATTTTTTTATTTTCGTTTATCAATTGAAAATGGAAAGGACGAATGATACACGGATTACCAAACATCCTACATGCCCTCCAACAAGGCATAACAGCCTAACAGAACACCAGACCAGGTGTAACTAACTTCTATGACAGGAAAAAGGTTATCATTAGTTATTCCTCCCATCCGCTGTTAAACTCTATAATCATCATTACTCCCAACAAACATAATAAATGTTTCCATTTCTGCTGTAATATGCACTTCTCTCATGTTAAGTAACATTTCTGCTGCTGTTATTTACACACCTGTTTGCACATTTTCTATTCTGTAAATATTTAAATGATACTGCTCAGTTGCATTTCTTCAAATCTGAATTTGCAGTTTTTATTATAAATAACTAGACCTTTATGTATTTTTTTTCCTAAAAAACGTTTCCTTTGTGAATCTTTTGTTTCCTGTCACATTGCTGCTGTGACAGCCGAATTTCTCCTGTGTGGGACAATAAAGGTTGATTTTATACTGCACTTGCACGTGTTGCCAGAGTGAACCTCTTGTACTAGTGTGCAATCATTCAATCATCAGAAAAAACTCCCAAAATCATAAAGTCTCCTTCTTAAATTTGTAATAATAACAATCCATGTGTTGGAAAAAAACATTTTAATACTACTAACAGAACTCCCAGCTCCAGCCATCATGATCAGTAAAGAGATAAAAACAAGCCTTGCCAGGATTCGATAGTTGAGAACCTACAGCATCACATTAAGAGATTTAGCCTATTTATAGACATTTGATGTTGTAAGCATAATCTGGACATGTGGGATTCAGAAATAAAAATTTAATTTCTCTGTCAAACCCTTGTTTTTGAAACTCATCAAAGATCTTTGCTGCATTTCCCCTGGGGAAAAGCTTCAGATAAAGGGAATAATTTAAAGCTTTAGATTAAATAACGAAAAACCTCATATTGCACATTTTAATTTGAGACAGACAGTTTTTCTTTATATTCTCTTTGGTCATGTTTTTTATTATTTTTAAATATTCTGAGCAATGGCTTGACACAAACAAATGAAGTCAACTGCAAAACACCCAATCAAATAAGTGATTTTCTCCATGCAGGTTTTCTATATTTTGTGTGGGTGTTCATAAATAAGAAAGGCCGAGATCTTTTGGTTCTTTCATGCATTCTGGTCCATACAGAGGTTAACAGCATTGATGCCTGGGTGATTCCAGCTCAAGCACACTCATCAGCAGCCTTATTCTCTCCCCCGGCTGCACCCTGACCTCCCAATAACCATACAGCATTGTTTCTATTTACTACTTGCCAGAGATGGGGGTGGGGGGAGACAGGAGAAAGAGTGCAGTACAAAAAAAGAGATAGTTGTGGCTGCTATTGATCGGCTTCCACATGTATTGAAACCAGATATTGATTTTCTTTTTTTTTCCAAATGGGAAAAAGTGCATTGTCCAACTGAAGGAGATTTCTGTGGGGATTTGGGGAAAGAGAAGTTGAAATGAGCATCCGGTGCTTCGTTTTCTCCTGTGGATCGTGTATAAGGCTGTGGTAATTGAATTGAGCGAACAGGACCCCTCATGGATGTGTATTCTCCAAAGAGTTTCCACCTGTTCAATGGATCTCTGTAATATTTTAGTTGAGGTTACTTTAAGAAAGTTAGAAGTTTTGGGAGATGCATTTAGAGTCTGTCATGAATGGTATTCTGATATCGGTTCTGACTGTAAATATCCTAGATAACGATTTCTACTATTAGTGCTAACATTGTGGATATCTTGCACAGGTGGTGATGGGCAGTTCAACAACCTGCAATGCAGAATAGGAAAACATTTGAAGACAGGTATGTTACATTCGTGTTGATCCTGCTATGTTTCCTTTGAGTCCACTTGTCACTTCCCCCTTTCTGGCCTGCTTTTTAGTCCATGGTTTTCAACTGTGAATGTGCTCCTGCAAATTGAATTAGATTACATTTTTTTATTTTTTTTACGTGTACTGTCTAGCAGTTTGCTACTCAAAATCGGTGTCTGAATACCGATCTGAGTACAAGCGCACCAGATTTACTTTTCCAAGCAGAGCATTACAGCGTTGCCATATTACTCCATTTGATATATATTTATGAGAAATCTTTAGTAATTATTACTGTGGGTTTAATTTCTTGACGTTATGGACAAGAAAGAAAGAAAGAAAGAAAGAAAGAAAGAGTTTGAGTTTAAAATCACCTTTATTTCACATCCCAACAATTAGTAAAACAAATAATATTTAAAAAATCAAACATTGAAAACAAAAGAATTTTCCTCTACGGAAACCAAAACGTTATTAATACACCATCTATTCACAAAGACCTCCATATTCCTTGTTAACTTATAAAACTCAAACTCCACACATACTCGACCAACAACAAATCTCTGAAATAAGACACATGCATCTTCTGTTTGAAAGCCATTCATTTTGTTTCTTCTTGAAATCCAAATCGCAAGTTTTGCAGTCCCTGAAATAAAATTCAGGATTGTGTAAATATTTTTCTTTTTTGCACTATACCGTGGCCCATAAATATATAAACAGTGGGAAAATGTTATACCCAATCCACCAAACAAATGCTCCAAAACATCAAAAAGACGATTTAGTCTGGAACATTGAGTAAAAATGTGAAATAATGTTTCCTCCTGAGAACAGAAAGGACAACACCTACAAATATCAGGATTAAGGTGTGCCAGATACCTGTTTGTAGCTATGGCCCCATGCACAATCCTCCACTGGAGGTCACCTACCCGTTTCTCAATGGGAGGTTTGTACAGGGACCGCCAGCAGCCTCTCGGAGTTGAGCTGGCGTCAAAAAACTCAGTCCACCTCGACACCCTCTGCTCTACCAGAGATCGTAGATTCAGAAACTTAACGCTAATATATTACAGGCTTTTTTTCTCCAAAAATTCAAAACAACCCATTGAAAAGGTTTGAAAAGTCAACAACTTTTGTGGATCATCCTGCCACTGGTCCACTGCGGGAGCAACGGCCAAAGATGGAAAAACACATTCATTTTCTTCATCCCACTGGTCAGACAGAATTTTGTTTACTGCAAACGCTCTAATAGAGTCTGACAGAGAAGCACATACTTCTTCTATGAGTCTGGATGCAACTCTGTTGGATCGCAGACCTAATTGCTCAGCAGGATTGGACAACTTCAGCAGATGACCCAAATTCACACAGCCTACTTCCCTCATCTTAGATCTCAGCGTAGCAGATGAGAGAAACTGTGACGAGATAAAATCATTTTCAAACAGGGGTTCTTCGAAAATCCACATCCCTGGTGTCACTGTCCTCCTTTCAAAACTGAAGATTTGCCAAGCATTTAGAACAGATCTATAAAACGGAGTAAGACCCGTTAGGTTCAAACATCCTCGCCGTAGCAGAAACAGATGTTTGTCGTATCCAAAGTGCCCCGCTTTCTTCAGAAGAAGACGCGCGGTATCCAGCCAAGGTACTACAAGACCATAGAGCAGCCTCTGAGCCGTCTGAAGCCTGAAAGCTGTGACTCTGGAGGTCACATCTATGAGTCCTTGACCTCCCTCTTCCACTGGTAGATACAAGGCTGCAGCTTTTATCCAATGTCGTCCTGACCAGAAGAAATCCACCAGAGTCCTTTGTAAGTCTTGCAGCAGAGACGGTGGCGGAGTTAGCACAATCAGTTTATGCCAGAGGGCTGAAGCAACCAAGTTATTAACGACCAGAACTCTTCCTCTATAGGAGAGCTGAGGCAGCAGCCATTTCCATTTAGACAGTCTGACACACACTTTCTCCATGACACCCTCCAAATTTTTCTCAACAAAAATGTCTGTGCCTAAAAACACTCCCAAGAATTTTAAACCTTGGTCAACCCATTTCATATTTCCAGGTAATTTAGGAAGATTCCTATTTATCCAGGGACGTATTTTTAAAGCAGAACTTTTTTCCCAGTTGACCCTAGCGGAAGATGCATTTTCATAGAGCTTTAAGCAATACTGAAGGCCTTTAACATCATCTTGACTCTGAATGAAAATATTTACATCATCAGCATAAGCGGAAACCACTAAGGATGGATGCTGTGATATTCCTGGAAAAAAAACACCAGATAGAGTAGAGCGGATTTTGTGTAAGAGAGGTTCGACTACAATGGGGTATAACTGTCCAGATACGGGACAGCCTTGTCTGATACCTCTCTGAACCATAACAGGACAACTTAAACCACCCCCGACTTTAACCAAACTAAAGATTTCATTATACAATAAACCCAATAAAGAAATAAAACCTTCGCCAAAACCAAAAGCTCTTAAACTAGAAAAAAGAAAACAATGATCAACCCGATCAAAAGCTTTTTCCTGATCTAAAGAAATAATACCCATATCAAATCCATAAAGTTTACATACATCAAATAAATCTCGTAAAAGAAAAAGATAGTCCATGATAGATCTATCAGGTATACAATATGATTGATCTCGATTATTAACAAGTTCAAGAAAATTCTTCAACCTGTTAGAAAGCACTTTAGAAAATAATTTGTAATCCACACAAAGAAGAGAAACAGGTCTCCAGTTTTTCAATAAAGTTAAATCCCCCTTTTTTGGAAGTAAGGATAAAACAGCATGACGACATGATATTCCAGTTTGGGTGCATTTATGAAACACCTCCCACAAGTCTTCTCCCAATAAGCTCCAGAAATGTTTATAAAAATCAGAAGACAATCCATCTAGACCTGGAGATTTGCCAGAAGCCATTTGTCCCACAGCTGTGGTCAGTTCTTCCAATGTAACTCCAGCCTCCAGAACAGCCCGGTCTGCAGCAGTTAGCTGAGGAAGATCATCCAGAATCCAGTTTTTGTCACATTCCTGCTGCCTGAACAGTTCACTGTAGAATCCCACAGCCTGCTCCTTCATGGTGTTGGGGTCAGATGTTAGAGTCCCATCCGGAAGCTGTAGGCAGACTATCTACTTAGTCTGACTGTTGCTTTTCTCCAGGTTAAAGAAGAACGCCGTGGGAGCATTCATGTCCTTGACTCACACAAATCTTGACCAAACTAAAGCTCCTTTTGCTCTTTCATACAAGAGCTTAACTAATCCTTCTTTTGTTTAAGTTGCTCCCCATTATGACTACTATCCCCAAAAAGATTGTTTTCTAACTGCTTTATTGCATTTTCCAAATCATGAATTACTTTTTTAATTTTAACTGTTGAATGACTCGTATATTGTTGACAAATAACTCTTATCTGAGCCTTTCCAACCTCCCACCAATCAGATAAAGATATAAAGTCAGACTTATTTCCCTTCCATTGCTGCCAGAAAATTTTGAAATTTGAGCAAAAGAAAGTGTCCTGGAGTAATTTATTATTAAAATGCCAGTATGATTAACATCTGACAGTAGATGAAACCAAAAAATCTATATATACTAAATGATGATCTGAAAAACCTACTGGACAAATTACACAATTAGATAACCTGTTTCTGTGCAACGCTGAGATATTAAACCTATCCAACCTGGCCCCGCTCACCATCCCATCTTTCATTTTTATCCATGTATACTGTTTAGCCTGGGGATTTTTAATCCTCCAAGCATCAACCATATTAAGGCCAGATGTTACTTTGGCCAGTTTAACAGATAATGGAGGGTGAGGTTCTTCCCCTGTTCAGTCTAAACTAAAACTGACAGTGCAGTTCCAATCCCCACCCATCACAACACACTCATTTTGATTTGACTGTTGCAAAAAAGTATATATGTCTTCAAATATTTTGATCCTGTTATCACCCTGATTTGGCGCATATACATTAACACTAGAACTACCAGAGAGCAGCCATTTGGCTTTTCTACCTATAAAGCCCACAGGTAAGCCGAAAGGCTGGATGGCCCCCTGTGAACCTTCCTTTTGTTATGTAAACGGGGCAATCACTGGGACACCACAGGTGGGGGGATATGCTGAGCCACTTCACTCAAAACACCTTGACATAAAATGGGGGAGGGGGAGAATCAGGTAGGAGCAGGATTGCTAACTGACTGTCTGAGCAGAATATATGAGCTGAATCAAAATGTAATATATGTAGAAGGATGTAGACGTTATCAGAACCCTACAACACTGGGCTTCCAACATCCCCACCAGACACATAAGAAAAGTAATAGAATAGAACCACATCAAATAAAGCACTCAAAATCTGGGGTTATCCCAACTGGGCCTTCATGATATTTACTAATAATAATAATAATAAAAAAGTATTATCAGGATACAGTGTTAGAGAGTGGAAGTGAGTGAGACTTAGAACTTAGGCTTAAAACTTTATTGATCCCTTTGGGGTGACTCCCTCAGGGAAATTTGAGTTTTCAAGCACACAGAGAAAACTAAACAGTATGTAACAATGAGTGAGGTGAGTACATTTCAATAATCACTCACAATCCATGCACTGCCAAGCCGTCTCCTTTCTGCATTTGCCACATGTGTATTTGTAACAGCCTATACATCGCAGAGTGGCATGATTGCTTTTACACTGATTTTTAACCTGACACATTGCTCTTTTCCCAGGGCTAGGTGTTGAAGGTTGTAGCCGAAGCAATTGTTCCCTTTGTGCCTGCTTTGCACCCACATGAGAATGAGCCAACTCTCTTGCAAGCTCCACCAGGAAGTCCACCCGTCTCTCCTGCCTCCCGGTGCATGCTTGATAGAGCACATGTGCATTCAGTGCTGCCATATCAATCATGTTATAGAACACAGCGACTGGCCAGCGCCGTGTTCCTCTGCGGACAGTGTACTCCCGCACCATCTGGTCCATCACATCAACGCCGCACTTTGTGGTGTTGTAAAGGGTGACAGTGTTTGGCTTCCGTTTGGTGGTATTCTCAGTCTGAATGACGCGGTGCATGCTGCTGAGAATGTATACTGTCTTCTTCCGTTTGGGCGCATACACCGTTAGCGTGGCACCAGTGGTTGAAAATACCTGAGTGGTGAATTCATCACGGTCCCTCTGTCTTGTTGATTGTGGAATTTCTCGCCGAATCCTGTTGACTGTGCCGAGGATGGTGGTTTTCCGGCTAAGCAGTCGTTGTGCCAGTGACAGCGATGTAAAGAAATTGTCCGTGGTAACATTTCTGCCCTTGTCCAGGAATGGTTCCATCAGCCTCATCACTACATTTTCGGACAGTCTCTCTCCACTGGAACGACTGGGGTCCTTGCCAAGATATGGGAGGACATTGCAGATGTATTTGGATTTCAAGTCACAAGCCACCCAAAACTTGATCCCAAACTTGTCAGGTTTTGTTGAAATGTATTGCAGGAAACAGCAGCGAGTCTTTGACGGGAAAAGCTGTTCATCAATGGTGATGTGTCGACCAGGGTTGTAGGATGTGATGCAGTTGGTGACAAACGAACCCCACACACCGGAAATTGCAGCAAACTTATCCGTCTTTGCTCGCTCACTGCGGGTGTCCTTGTCGTCAAAGCGTAGGTGTTGCATGATTTCTTGGAAGCGATTTCGGGACATAGTTGCCATGATCTGGGGGTTTCCCAGGTTTGCTGACCAGCAGTCATGCAGTGATGGAACCTTGGTCAGCCCCCGCAAGATAACAATAGCAATAAATGCCATTAGTTCAGGGAGGGCCATGAACCAGTCCACATGCTCCATTTGCCGTGCATGTTCAACAGTACAGTGTCGAATGGAACTTAGCATTTCCAGAGTATTTCCACTGCTCAAATACATAACTGATATTTTGAAATCAGACATATAATATCATATCTTTGACATAACATAACATCACAGTGTGGGCAAACAGCAACAGTCAGTCTGGTTTTTATGAGTTGAGACAGGGAGAGACAGGAAAAGAGAAAATAGAGGGAAAGAGCAAAACAGACAAAAACAATGTACAAATTCTTAAATATAACAAATCAAATGTGTTTCGGGTGTATCTCAGTTTGAAAAAAATGTTACATAAAATAAATCTTGTACAGATATCAACTTGATGAGCAATTCTGTAAATGACTAGTGGGGCTACCACAGATTTTGAGTGCTTTATTTGATGTGGTTCTGTTCTATTACTTTTCTTATGTGTCTGGTGGGGATGTTGGAAGCCCAGTGTTGTAGGGTTCTGATAACGTCTACATCCTTCTACATATATTACATTTTGATTCAGCTCATATGTTCTGCTCAGACAGTCAGTTAGCAATCCTGCTCCTACCTGATTGTCCCCCTCCCCCATTTTATGTCAAGGTGTTTTGAGTGAAGTGGCTCTGCATATCCCCCCTCCTGTGGTGTCCCAGTGATTGCCCCGTTTACATAACAAAAGGAGGGTTCACAGGGGGCCATCCAGCCTTTCGGCTTACCTGTGTGCTTTATAGGTAGAGCAAAAAATCCTGGGTCTTCTAGTGTTAATAAAGCAAAAAGATAATTGTTCTATTTCAGCCCTGACGACCAAAACCCTGCCAGGACGCAACTCAGTAGAGGAAAGGATATTAACATCCAGTCCCTGTGAAAATAAAATAGCTATACCAGCAGATGAACTGGTTCCATGGGATAAGAAATATTTCCCATTCCAACTAAAACCCCACTCTAC
Source organism: Apricaphanius iberus (assembly GCA_028564705.1). Classification (NCBI taxonomy): domain Eukaryota; kingdom Metazoa; phylum Chordata; class Actinopteri; order Cyprinodontiformes; family Aphaniidae; genus Apricaphanius; species Apricaphanius iberus. The sequence goes on from JAPXFQ010001609.1 coordinate 138,417, forward strand.
TTCGTTTTCATTATCTGTATGAGTTTCTTGTAAAAAAACGACATCCAGTTTTTTCTGAACTACCATCTCTAAACTAACTTTCCTTCTATTAGGATCGCTCCCTCCATTGATGCTTAATGATCCCACCCTGATGTTAGGCATGGTGAAAGGAAAAGAGAGGACAGATAGAGACAATAAAGAAAAAACCACCCAGTACACCATGATCAATTGTGTCTTAACCGTTTTAGAATCTTTCCTTTACTTGTTAACATCTGCTTCCTTACGTTAGTCATGTGTTTTTTTAACCGAAAACGTTTTTTTTCATCAAGAATTTCACTGCCGACTATTTTTAAAAGTACCCGTGAACTTTTAATAAATTTCTCTGCATCAGAGAAATAGTCAAGAATGCTAACGTGTTTTCCAAAACTATCATCAATGAAACTATTAATTTCGTCCATAGTATATAAATCTTCATTGCAGGTCTGGGAATCAGCAACCGAAACGTTATCTGAGTCAGATTCATAATCCATTTCATCTACAGCAGTCTGAGCTCCAGGCTGAGCTGAAGCGGCCCCAGCCGCAGAAAGCTTCATTTTGACTGCTGCTCCCCTCCCCAGGATCAGGGCTCGCAGTCGGTGGGGGCAACACCTCCGCAGCGGCCGCAGCATCGGAGGGAGCAGTTTCTGCACTTCGCTGCACCTCCTCCCCAGCTTCAGTGTTTCTGTGCGGACAAGCGGCCTTTTTGTGGCCCACGTCTCCACATTCGAAACACTTCATGTTACTAGTGCTGGCATAAACCATATAAGAACCTTCCTCATATTTAACCCTGAAAGAAACGTCCAGGGTCTGCGTGGGACAGTTTAAGAACATGAAAACCTGTCTCCTAAAAGACTGAACGTGTTTTAGTTTGTCGTTTCTACATCCCCAACCAATAGTTTTAAAACCGCTGGCAAGCTTCCCTAAAGGCTGAAGCTCTATCTCCAATAGCTCATTGGGAATAAAGGGCGGAACACCCGAAACAACAACCCGAGTGGAAATCTGTATATAGCTCAGAATTGTAGAGAAACGACTCAAACAATCAAAAAAAGAAAAGTTTAAAGAAAAAACAGTAAGAAAACAGTCTTCCACTCTCCCTGTCAAACTCACCACATGCAGCAGCACCTCCACCGACAAACGCTCACGCATGCGCGAAAGAAAGAAAGAAAGAAAGAAAGCATAGGGTGGTAAACAAAGAAAACATCCCAGTCCTCCCCATCTGTTGGATGGCAAAAACAACCAATAGAACACAACAACTTTAACAAAACGGATGTAGTAATATGAACTAAGAACTACAAATTCACTACACATAAAAATGGATTAATAAACACAAAACTAATGTTTCTGGTAAGCTCCTGGTACCAACTATCTATTGAGGGTAACCTCAGCTCAAGATTATGTCCGTACAGACCAGGTTTCCCCATTCAACTGATTGATAGCTGGTGTAAGGAGCCGTCAATCTGTCCTACAGGAATCGACGCAGACATGAAGGAGGTCGGAGACGTATACGTCCAGAGCCCCCCAGAGCGCAGGGACCACAAGCAGACCAGTGCAGGGCCGACCGCCCACCAAGAGAGGAACAGACGGAAGCACCAGGGGAACATCCAGCAGCCGCAATGCTGGGGCCCAGGAGGTTGTGGTGACGAGCCCACGGGCTCATCCGGAAACCGGCTACGCCAGGGCGGGCCTGGACCAGGACCCGGAGGCCACAGGGATCAGGGGGACCTCGCTCTCTAGCAGGGCCCCGACCAGAGATGGGCTGACGAAGTTACCCCACCGCCGCGGCAAGGCAGGAGGGACCAGCAGCCGGCTGATGGATGACAGACGCCACTGCCACCCTGGGCCAATCCCCACCGCCAAAAACCCAGCCCCCACCCCACACGTGAGGGAGCCACAGTAAAAGCCGCAGCAGATGTATGATCTCCCCAGGCTGCCCCCAGCCAGCACCTGGACACCCAGGTCTACCAGCTCCCCCTTCCAGATCCCGCCCCACAGCGCAGAGACCAGGGACCAAGCCAATGCCGGACCCCCCCCCTCAAATGAACCGAGCAGGCAGCAGAGCCCACAAAACCGGCAGGAGGCCTGGGTATGGAGGCGGAAAAGTATCATAAGTAATAAACTCAAGCAGGGTTTTTCACAAATGCACATGCTCATTCGGAAATGCGCACGGTCTGGTTTACAAATGCACACGCGGAGGTTCACAAATATAATTTTCAGAAACACTTGTAATATAAATTCACAAAAGCACACGATGAGGTTCACAAATGCACACGATCTGTTTCAAAAGCGCACACAATCTGTTTCAAAAATGCACACAATCTCTTTAAAAAATGCACACAATCTGTTTCAAAAATGCACGAAATTTGTTTCAAAAATGCACACAAGCTGTTTCACAAATAGAATTTTGAGAGAAGCTTCAAATATATACTCACAGATCATACAAATCCCTGAATGTGCATGAACCCACCACTACTCATTTGTGAACCTCTCTGCATTCGTGAGAGAATTCTGTGTGGTGAGTTCTGACACTCACCTAACGTGCACGCACAACTAATGTCACCATTGGATAAGGAACCTGTCAATCATATTGATCACTTAGCCAGCTGCTCGCTTTCAGCCAATCGTATGGCTCCTAACATGTTCAATTCAGTTTTCAATTCAGTTTATTTATATAGCGCCATTTCACAACAGATGTCATCTCAAGGCACTTTACAAAAAGAGTTATTACAATACAATGTTAAGTGTAGAAATTACAGAACCACAGAAGATTGCGTCGTGGAATTCTCAGCAATCCCTCATACTGAGCAAGCATGCAGCGACAGTGGGAAGGAAAAACTCCCTTTTAACAGGAAGAAACCTCCGGCAGAACCAGGCTCAGCACAAGCGGTTATCTGCCGCGACCGTCTGTGGCTTGGAGAATTCCACCCTCATTGTGGGCCGAACATACGGACCCTGGCAATAATTAGTAATTACTAATCCATTTCCTCAGTTTATTAAACAGTAGGCATGAATTACTAACCCGTTCCTCGGTTTATTAAACTGTGCGCACAGACGCAATCTATTCCCCCGGTTAATAAACCATGTGACCGTGTGGTGGTTACTGTAATTTTTTCTGGTCCCCTGCCTGATCGTACTAGCGATGACATGTACAGCCGTATGCTGTCGTTTCACCTTTGGTTGTCAAGGTGGTGTCCAGAAAACGATGTGGGCTACATTAATAACTGGGTGGCCTTCTGGGGAAAACCTGGACTGTTACGTAGAGACGGCATCCATCCCACCGCGGACGGAGCTTTGCTTCTTTCCATGAACATTGAGAGGGTTATCTCTAGTTCGCCAAAGCCGTGACAACCCAGAGTCCAGCTCAGGGAACAGGGACTGCCACCCACCCTCTACCCTATAGAGACAGTTTCCCATCCACTACCTAAAATTAATTAATTAAAAGTTAATGCTACTAGAGCAAAGTATAGAAATCTCATGAAGATAAATACAACTCTGACTGAACAGAAAAATAAATAAATTAAATTTGGTTTACTAAACATGAGATCTCTCCCCTCAAAAACCCTCTTGATAAATGACTTAATTTGTGAAAATAATATTGATTTGTTTTGTCTTGCAGAGACATGGTTGCAGGAAAAGGACCATGTCACAATAAATGAGACAAGTCCCCCTAGCTACTTAAACTTTTGTGTCCCTCAAAGTACTGGTCGAGGAGGTGGAGTAGCCACCATCTTTCATTCAGATTTACTAATTAATCCCCCAAAAAATAATAGCTACAGTTCCTTTGAGCATTTAATCTTTAGCCTTCCTCGTTCACATAACAAAGCAGTAAAGCCACTTTTATACGTGGTCTTATATCGTCCACCAGGCCCTTATTCTCAATTTTTAGATCAGATCTCAGATTCTCTATCTGACTTAGTTTTAAACACTGATAAAGTCATTATAGTCGGAGACTTCAATACTCATGTTGATAGTGAAAGTCTAAATACAGCTTTTAACATTATCTTAGACTCAATAGGCTTTACTCAAAATGTGCAGGGACCAACCCATCGTGGTCACCACACCTTAGATCTTGTGCTGACTTATGGCATTGACTGTGAAGAAATAACAGTCTTTCCAAATAATCCTGTCTGATCATTTTCTCATCACTTTTAAACTTACTCTAACGGATCATATCAAACCTGAATGAAAACTTCATTATACCAGAACGTTATCAGACAATGCTGTAGCAATTTTTAAAAAAGCTCTTCCAACTTTAATTTCCTCAGTACATAAAAGTACAATAGAAAACAGTGATTTAACTCGTGACCCCTCACAATTTGACGTTCTAGTTCATAGCGTTAATTCCTCCCTGCGTCTGGCAATAGACAAAGTTGCCCCCTTAAAAAGGAAGGTAGCTAGCCATAGGACATTAGCTCCCTGGTTTAATTCAGAGCTACGTACCCTGAAGAACGTTAGAAAACTAGAGAGAAAATGGCGCTCCACGCATTTACAGGATTCCTATTTAGTGTGGAAGAATAGTCTATTGCTATATAAAAAAGAGCCTTGGAACAACTAGAACAGCATATTATTCATCTTTAATCGAGGAGAATAAAAATAATCCTAGGTTTCTTTTTAACACAGTTGCCAAACTCACACAGGATCATAGCTATATCGAGCCAACCATTCCCCCAGCTCTTAGTAGTGACGACTTCATGCAATTCTTTATAAATAAAATAGACTCTATAAAAAATATACCTAGTTAATGAGGCAGCATCAAAAATGGTTGAACCTAATATATCCTTAAACTACTTTAATGCAGCCGAACTTTCTGATGTACTAAAATTATTAGCTTCATCTAAACCTTCAACTGCGTTATAGACCCAATCCCAACTAAACTCTTAAAAGAAGTTTTCCCTCTGATCGCTGCTCCAATTTTAGATATAATGAATCTATCCTTAGTCAATGGATATGTACCACAGGAGTTTAAGATTTTTGTAATTAAAACCCTACTTAAGAAACCATCTCTTGATCAAAACGACTTTATTAACTATAGACTGATATCTAATCTTGTCTAAAATTCTTGAGAAAATAGTGGCACACCAGATGTGTGAGCATTTAAACAATAATGAGCTGTTTGAGAAGTTTCAGTCAGGCTTTAGAGCTCATCATAGCACTGAAAGAGCTCTGGTGAAGGTTACTAATGATATTCTCATAGCCTCAGACCATGGACTGGTGACATTCTGGTCCTGTTAGATCTCAGTGCTGCCTTTGACACTGTCGATCACAATTTTCTCATAGAAAGGCTTCAAAGTGTCAGTATAAAAGGAACGGCTGGTTTAAATCTTATTTGTGTAAAAGATTTCAGTTTGTTCAGGTAAATGATAAATCTTCCTCAACCTCAATAGTTACTCGCGGAGTACCACAGAGTTGAGTGCTTGGGCCGATTCTTTTAACTATATGTATGCTTCCTATTGGTAAAATAATTAGGCAGCATGGGATAAATTTCAATAGTTACGCAGATCATACACAGCTATATCTATCCATAAATCCTGATGAATCCAATCAGTTAGGTAGACTACAGGCCTGTCTGGAAGACATACAAGTTTGGATGACTCTAAACTTCTTGCTTCTGATAAAACAGAAGTTGTCGTCTTTGGACCAGAATCTCTGAAAAAGAAACTACTTAGTCAACCCCTTCACATGGACGGCATTAAATTAGCCTCCAGTAATAAAGCAAAGAACATCTGTGTTATTTTTGACCAAGATATGTCATTTAGATCTCACATTAGAGAAGTCTCTAGGATTTCCTTTTTGCACCTTAGGAATATTGCAAAAATTATAACCATCCTGTCCAGGAGTGATGCTGAAAAACTAGTTCATGCCTTTGTTACTTCAAGGCTGGATTACTGTAACTCTTTATTATCAAGTAGTCCACAGAATACAATTAAAAGTCTTCAGTTAGTCCAAAATGCTGCTGCAAGGGGTTCTAATGAATAAAAGAAGAAGAGATCGCATTTCCCCTGTTTTAGCTTCTCTTCACTGGCTCCCAGTAAAATCTAGAATAGAATTTAAGATCCTCCTTCTGACACATAAAGCTCTTAATAATCAAGCTCCATCATACATCAGAGACCTGATTGTTCCATATGTTCCTAACAGAGCCCTTCGCTCTCAGACTGCAGGTCTACTGGTAGTTCCTTGGATTTCTAAAAGTAGAATGGGTGGCAGATCTTTCAGTTATCAGGCTCCCCTCCTATGGAACCAGCTCCCAGGGTTGGTTCGTGAAGCAGACAATTTGTCTATCTTTAAAACTAGGCTTAAAACTTTCCTCTTTGACAAAGTTTACAGTTAGAGACATGTTAATAGGCAGTTAGAGACAGGTTAGACAGGTAGCTAGGAAGAGACAGGTTAATGTTAGTAGTAAGGTAGAGTGTCAAAGCTAGGAAGAGATAGGAAGAGGTAGAGTAGCTAGGTAGAGATAGATTAATGTAAGCCAGGTATAGAGTGTCAGTAGCTAGGTCTCCTAGTAGCTAGGAGACAGGTTAATGTAAGTAGCAATGCTGCTTTAGGCTAGGCTGTTGGAGGACATTATTAGAGACAGTTCCTACTATCTCTCCTATTTCTCCCCCACTGCATGATGTGCTGTCAGTTCAAGTGCTAACCTGTTTTCTCTTAGTCTCTTCTTATAGTAGGTGCTCCTGACCCGCCCTGCTTGACGACCCTGACTAAGATGGCATTGCAGTGACGGAAAGGTTAAAGACGTGATATTGTGGGTTCGAAACCGAGGAACTGGGGATGGGGCTGACACAATGCCATCCCCAGAGAGCCAGCTCTCCTGCTGACTCCAATATGCAACCCCGTTCAGCACGATCCACCAGGGGTGGGAGGCCCCAGCATGTCAAAGTCGGGGCCCATGGCTGCCTCACCACCAAGCCACATGGGGGCCAAGGCCATCCTCCCGCGAGACATAAATCTATCCCAGCATTCAGACTGCTATCAAAACACAGGTCACTAGACACCCAGGTTGAGTTTACCCCCCCCCCGTCCAAGCGCACCCCATTAGTGAGAGCACCTGTGCTGGATGGTAAACACCTCCCCACCAACAAGAGAGGCACCGCCGTCGCACCAAGGGCCTCCCCGCTGAGGTAGGAACACAGTGCACCACCGACTCGGATACCCCAACAACACCGTGCCTTGCCCGTGAGCAGACCGAGGCCCCAGGCGGCCGACCAACCAGGCAGACATCTACCAGCCTTGGTATTTCCGTCCGATGGCCATGAAGCCATCAACCGAACCCAGTGCCCCCACCCATCAGCCCACACCCCATCACACGGCCAGCCCACCACTGAGGCCGACCAACACCGGTCAATAGGCCAGACCCCAGCATCCCGCATAGTACTTGGACCAGCCCAGGGAGATGGAAAAGGCAGCAGCGCCTGCCACCGGCCGACCACAGATCCCCCAGCCGGCAGAGCCCCCCCCCCACCGGCCAAGCCTTGGTCAGGACCGCAGCTAGGGGGGCAAAGCGACCCAAAGCCCAAGCCCCAGGCCCAATAATTCTAATTGCGAGATGTCACATTACATGTGACTTAGCCAAAATGACCAGGAATCATAAGGCCTAAATAACTCGGAAGATTTCAAAAATGATTGAAACTGCAGCTTTTTTCAGTCACAAAAAGACTATTCTGAAACTTGCGGCTCGTTGCTGTGGCATGCGTCACTAATTACAGCTGATTGGTTTCCTCATCGGATTACGTAGGAGACCTATTTTGGATTTAAAACAGCTAATTTCGCCAACAGGTCTAGGATTTTCATGTCATGCATGAGGAAAGTGTACCTCATAGCACCTTCCTTGGCAAAATGCAAATTAAACCTGTTTTATTCTCCATCCCTCTCACATAAGAAAAAGGGAGTGTACATGATAAGCGACACCGTCAGATGTCGGGTGATTTTCGGCAGGGGCACAGAAATTCAGGACTTTCCTGGGAACATCGGAAGGGTTGACAAGTATGTCCATGTATGCAGTGTCTTATGGTTCCTCCCGCTTTCCACCTCCTTACCCGTAAAAAGAGTTTAACAATGTCACCCCGCTTGTGCTTTGCTGAGGAGTAAATCCAGACAGCACTACTCTCCTCTCCTGTGGGGGTCCCTCTTTATTTGAGGGCAATCACAAACATTGCGAAACTGTCCGCCTGCAGAAATATCCCCCTGCTGTCACACAGACGACACATCCCAAGCGGTCTGAGAAAGAGAGAGGAAGAGGCGGAGGTGTTGCGGCTACAGTCGCGTATTATTGAAGGTGTGCGTAAAATAGCGTAAAAAAGAAAAACAAAAAGCAATATGTGACGGTCGGTATTAATTTTTTAAATTTGTTTTGGTAAGTGTTGAATCTTTAGCATTCAGAGTTGAATCTGTGGCGCACCGTCACACATTCGTCTATGTGTGGGAAACCACTAAAGACCACTCTGCCTATTATTTTACAGACCCCTGCCTTGTTTCTTAAATGATTTCAGCCTCACAGAGTCTGGACCTTGTCTTGCTGCTGTTTCTCATGGTTGTCAACCTGGACACATTTTTTCATCATGAACCTTTGCGTGCCTCGCTTCTTATTTGCACCACCTTTCTGTTGTCTTTCCTTTGGATCCAAAATACACAAATATTTTCAATTTTAAAAAGTAAATTTGACAACTTTCTCTTCCAAAATTTCTAACAGTATGGTAAAATAGTACATTTTCACGCAAACATTTTTTCAATGATATTGGAGGCATGATTTCGGCTACTGGACTCAGCCTCAAGCTGCCCAAAGATTATCTTCACTTTGTACACCTGCAGGCAATCGGGTTTGATCTCTTTTCACTAATCTAGTCAAAATGTTCCATTATCATAACATAAAAGTTTCTATTGATGCTAAAAAAATTGTTCCATGTGCCAGTGCACAAAAGTATAGTCTTCAGTTCGTGCGGCCACTCAGCAATGTGTAGATTTCATCTTCCATGAGTATTCAACACCTTGCGCGTGTGGACCTACATTTGCATGTGAGGGCAAATCAAGAGACGCTGTGCCTCGAAAGGAAATTTTGCTAATGTAAGTAAAAATTTTGAGTTTCAAGACTAAGCTCAGTACTGACCCTTATGGATTGGTCATTTTAAATTATTCACGCCCAAAGGATAAGTAACGGTGTGTCCACACAAAATGCGATAGGAGCGACTAGAGCTTCAGGTTTACATGTAACATCAATGGAGGAGCGCGATGAAGCGCAACTTGGAGTTCCGCGACAACTTAAGAAGCAGATTTGCGTCTCGAAAAAGCTATTCTGCATGATTTGCGCGAACAATTTGCGTTACAGATGCGATGGAAAATTCGCGCTGCATTTTATGTGGTGCATTTTGTGCATTCGCATTCATATCGTCTACCGCTCGAGTTGGAAAAATCTGAACTCCAGCGTCAAATCGAACCGCGACAACCAATCAGGGGACAGAGTGTCAGTGATTCTGTGACTGTCTGGAGTCATAGCCTCAGCAGGACATGGATGAAATACTGATAAACACCTTGGCTAATCACTCCAAGCTACATGACACATGCAGTTTTCAAAACAGAAACAGGAAAAATAAATAAATATTATAAATAGGTGAAACTATTTAGAAAGGAATACTCTAAAGAGATCTGTGGGTGGCTCTTAAAAGAGCCGTTGTTGCTGTAAAAGCACCTCTCGGCCTAGAAGTGAGCCTTGAAATGGCCACCTCACCTGGTTTTCCTGGTAGTAGCTCCCGCACCATGTCCCACGCTGCTCAAGTAACATAAAATGTTACGAACCGCAGACAAATGGACAGCTGCTCAGAAATGTAGTTTGTGTTTCGGCAGGCGAGGCTTGGACCTTCACGGCACAAACTGGGCAAGCATGTCACGTTCTCCAGGCGGTGAGGAGTCTGTTTATGAGAGGGTGCTCACTGGTGTTTATGGATCCCTCTGCCGTAGCTAGACTGCATCTGTAGCTCACCAAACCCCCAGTGCAGCGGTCCCAGCTCTACCGTAGGGCCAGGCCGAACATGTAATCCACTCCTTCCTCTGTCAGCTCGGTGACCATAGTCCATAATCCACCGCCAGCCGCACTCTAACCCCAGCTCTGCTGAAGGCCAGGCCAGACACGCTGTCCTCCATCAGCTCAATCCATAATCTACCGGCAATTGCACTCTGACCCCAGCTCTGCTGAAGGCCATGTCGCACGTGAAAATGCCATATTTGAAGTGCATCCAGTTTGCTTTGTACAAGCTTCAAGTTTTGAATTTGCACGTGAACAGATAGGTGCGAGTTACGCACCTATCTGTTATTATGTCCAGAATAACGCATCATTGATAATTTTATTATTTCCTTTAAAAACAGTGCTATGTTTTTTAGTTTTAAAAGAGGGGTACACGGAAACAAACCATCAGGTAGGATTTTTTTGTACTCTATTGATAAATAAAATACTGCATCAACATAATGAACTTCATAATTTAAAAAATTCCAGACCCACCACCCCCAACAAGTCTTTATGAAGACTATTATTTAAGTTTTTAAATAAACCAATAACAACATTATGCACTCTAAAAGCGGATATACATTTTTCTTACTCATACTGCTGTGTCTTGTTTGCGCCCATATCAGCCTTATAATGACTACTTTAAAAAGTTTAGATGTTCTGATATGTTTAAACTATCATGCAAGGGAAGAATGTGACACATAAACAGCAAAGCACCGAAAGAGACACACCGACGTTAAAATAGTAGGCACACCAAATGTGTTTCGATAAAAGCCGTGATTTTTTTATTTTTCTACATTCATCTGCGATAACACATTACGTTTTGAGGGTGCCCATGCATAAGAAACATGATAATATTACAAGTATATTTAAAAGCTGCCACGTTGCTGGTATTTTAATCAATTTTCTCATTGTTATCAGTGAGTTCACAACGATGCGCATTCCAGCAGATGGGGATGCAACACCGCTCTCCGCATAACATCTGTTATCGTTCCCTTTCTCTTTCACAGCACTCTAAACAGACTCACTGGTGCAGCTGCAGCTTCTAAATAATGCCGCTCGAGTGGAGCTTGAGGAAGTGATGTCTGCGAGAGAAGCAGGCCCTGGACACAGGACACAGAAAAACAATAAAATAGTAATAGTAACACGACTAAACGAGACAAAATAACGCTGTAACACTTAATCTTTCGTCTCGTTTTAGTCAACGAAAATGGAGAGACATTTAGTTTCGTTTTTATTCGTCAACAATATTGCATTATACATTTAATTATAGTCATTGTCGCATAACCAGCATTTATGGTATGTCTCGTCTCGTTTTAGTCAAGCGATAAAGGTTCGTTGACAACTATTTTTTGTCATAGTTTTCGTTGACGAAAGCAACACTACACAAAACCTGTTTGGTCATTATGTGACATGCAATACTTATTATCATAAACATTCGATGCTAATATACAAAACTATTTGTTTTAATAATTTCACCAGTTTTAAGATGCTATGTTGTAATGTTGGATTATGTTGAAACTATATAATTTGTCTGGTTTCAATCCCATGATAATTCCAGTCTTTGTGTGGCTGACAGGATGGCAGAACTAAACAAGGTTAACTGATCTTAAATTAAATCATAGGTCTTTATTTGTGGGTATTTTTTCTAAAGTCTTTTCCACTTTTTTTTGTTCTCTAGGACCAATTGTGCAATGCAGCAGTAAATTTAGTATCTATGCTCAAAGCAGTTTTTACTTCTTCAGTGCCGAATGGTATACAAAAGTGTGGAGATAAAGGCTGTCTATAGGCCAATCCAGCACACATTGGATGTCTCATCCCAACCTCTGATGGCAGAGGAATAACAGGCCATGCCAAAGGCCCACTGTGTCTCATGTCAGTTCGTGTCTTTGCAGGTCCTAAATATCCATGTTTCCCGGGCGCCTATGGTTAAAGCTCCAGTAGCCGTCGCCACATAACATCTGTGTTTTGTGCACATCGGGCTCTATGGCGCACGTCTAACCGGGTGCACTGGGATGGATGGAATGCCGACCTGTCCAAGGTGCATTGTGCTTCTCACCCAATAACCGCTGGAGCTTATGCACCAGACGTACCGCAGCGCTTCAAGGAGATGCGGGATAAATAATGGACGGAATTTATTTACCTGGACTAGAGTTAAAAAGAAAAACCTGTGCATCATGTAAAGTGGTCAGAGGAAGGTGTACTTGTACTGGTATCCGTGCATCCCTACCCCTTTCATCATGTCAGGATACACAATGTAAGTGTGTAGTTCTCAGTTCATATTACTTGATCTGTTTTGTTAATGTTGTTCTCTTCTATTGGTTGTTTTTTTTTTTTTTTTTTTTTCCACTACTCTGCCATCCAACAGAGGTGGAGGACTGGGATGTTTTTTTTGTTTTTTGTTTACCTTCCTATCTTATATCGTCATTTCACACTGCTACCTGTACTGTTTCTCTTCATCTTCTTTCTTTCTTCTTTTTCTTTCTTCTTTTTCTTCTTTATCATTAATAAAAAATTCTGACACATGTATATTCAATTCAATTCACTTTTATTTATACAGCGCCAATTCACAACAATGTCATTTCAAAGCACTTTACAACAAGTCGTTTCAATACAATTACACCAACATTCAAATCAGTTAAAAGTTTTCTATGTAAGAAATCCCAGTAGATTGTGATGAGTCATCGACGTGAGGTTGTGCTCGGATCATGCAGATTCCAACCACAGCAATTCATCAGCAATCCCTCATACTGAGCAAGCATGTAACGAAAGTGGAGAGGAAAAACTCGCCTTTAACAGGAAGAAACCTCCGGCAGAACCTGGCTCAGTAAGGGCGGTCATCTGCCACAACAGTCTGGGGGTCTGAGAAGACAGAAGAGAAAGCATGGAGGATGCTCTGTGACTTTGAGCATCATCTGGACCGATATTCCCCATCCAGCAGGGGGCATTGTAGTTGAGCAGGGTACCAGACCATGTGGTGCTTCTATGGAGAGAGAAATACTGACAGTGGAAGTGGAGTAATATAGCAAAGCTGTAAGGCTCTGCTTGAGGAAGTGAATCTGTTGGGCTTGTACTTGGTACTAACATACAAATTCTGAGTAGCAATCTGCCAGACAGAACACTTAAAAAAAATACATACGTAGATTTTACGTACGGTAGACTCATTATTCTATGTTTTTCGACACTATATGCTGAAACTGGCTTCACCACGCTGCTGTATCGTGCTGTCAGACATCAGTACCGCACATTTAGCATAGAACTCAAGTCCGCAGCTTTTTATAGTAGTTCAGAAGGGCGAGTCGTACCAGCGTACGTACATGTTAAATTACATACTTGCAATGCAAAATACGTAGGCTACAGGTTTGCAAGTTTGGGTTTTGCTGGCGTAGTGCTGAAATTTCAGCTGTGGGGAGCAGCACGGTAATGGCTATGTAAGGGAAACACTGCTGGTAGTGGCAAGGTACTTCAGTGTAGCCACAGCTGCTCTGGGGCACACTGACAGAGGCAAGGCTGCCTGCCAGAGGCAACAGGGTTAACTGTCTTGCCCAAGGACACAATGACCAAGACAGAATGAGCGGGGATTTGAACAATCCACCAATTTAACAGAAAGTTTTGTTTTTCTTTACAGAAATGATTAGAGGAATAAAGAGACATTTGTTAGAATGAGAATGTCGCCAGGGCAAAAATCCAAAATACAGGATTATTGACTACCAGGACAACAATTTCAAGTATGTGACAGTATGTCATACCACCTGTAATTTGATATAAAAGATTTGTAATTTTATTTAGTAACATTCCACTAAACCTTAAGTTAAAAAAAAGTATTTTCACTATCTCATCGTTCATTATTCTTTCCAAACTTTTAGAGCTAACTTGTGTCACATAAGAAAAAGATAAGTATAACATTGTCAGAGATATAATTATATTTACTGTAAGTCCATAATTATGTATAAACGAGCAATATCAAAAACAATAATTAACATATATATATATATATATATATATATATATATACACTACCGTTCAAAAGTTTGGGGTCACCCAAACAATTTTGTGTTTTCCATGAAAAGTCACACTTATTCACCACCATACGTTGTGAAATGAATAAAAAATAGAGTCAAGACATTGACAAGGTTAGAAAAAATGATTTTTATTTGAAATAAGATTGTTTTTACATCAAACTTTGCTTTCATCAAATAATCCTCCATTTGCAGCAATTACAGCATTGCAGACCTTTGGCATTCTATCTGTTAATTTGTTGAGGTAATCTGGAGAAATTGCACCCCACGCTTCTAGAAGCAGCTCCCACAATTTGGATTGGTTGGATGGGCACTTCTTGCGTACCATACGGTCAAGCTGCTCCCACAACAGCTCAACGGGGTTCAAATCTGGTGACTGCGCTGGCCACTCCATTACCGATAGAATACCAGCTGCCTGCTTCTTCTCTAAATAGTTCTTGCACAATTTCGAGGTGTGTTTTGGGTCATTGTCCTGTTGTAGGATGAAATTGGCTCCAATCAAGCGCTGTCCACTGGGTATGGCATGGCGTTGCAAAATGGAGTGATAGCCTTCCTTATTCAGAATCCCTTTTACCCTGTACAAATCTCCCACCTTACCAGCACCAAAGCAACCCCAGACCATCACATTACCTCCACCATGCTTAACAGATGGCGTCAGGCATTCTTCCAGCATCTTTTCAGTTGTTCTGCGTCTCACAAACGTTCTTCTTTGTGATCCAAACACCTCAAACTTGGATTCATCCGTCCACAGCACTTTTTTCCAGTCTTCCTCTGTCCAATGTCTGTGTTCTTTTGCCCATCTTAATCTTTTTCTTTTATTGGCCAGTCTCAGATATGGCTTTTTCTTTGCCACTCTGCCCTGAAGCCCAGAATCCCGCAGCCGCCTCTTCACTGTAGATGTTGACACTGGTGTTTTGCGGGTACTATTTAATGAAGATGCCAGTTGGGGACCTGTGAGGCGTCTGTTTCTCAAACTAGAGACTCTAATGTACTTATCTTCTTGCTCAGTTGTGCAACGCGGCCTCCCACTTCTTTTTCTACTCTGGTTAGAGCCTGTTTGTGCTGTCCTCTGAAGGGAGTAGTACACACCGTTGTAGGAAATCTTCAATTTCTTAGCAATTTCTCGCATGGAATAGCCTTCATTTCTAAGAACAAGAATAGACTGTCGAGTTTCAGATGAAAGTTCTCTTTTTCTGGCCATTTTGAGCGTTTAATTGACCCCACAAATGTGATGCTCCAGAAACTCAATCTGCTCAAAGGAAGGTCAGTTTTGTAGCTTCTGTACCGAGCTAAACTGTTTTCAGATGTGTGAACATGATTGCACAAGGGTTTTCTAATCATCAATTAGCCTTCTGAGCCAATGAGCAAACACATTGTACCATTAGAACACTGGAGTGATAGTTGCTGGAAATGGGCCTCTATACACCTATGTAGATATTGCACCAAAAACCAGACATTTGCAGCTAGAATAGTCATTTACCACATTAGCAATGTATAGCGTGTGTTTCTTTAAAGTTAAGACTAGTTTAAAGTTATCTTCATTGAAAAGTACAGTGCTTTTCCTTCAAAAATAAGGACATTTCAATGTGACCCCAAACTTTTGAACGGTAGTGTATATATATATATATATATATATATATATATATATATATATATATATATATATATATATATTTGCGCGAATGAGCTGTTTTACACACGTCAGAAAATACAAACCTCATTTTATGTGTTGCACTTTGTGCGTTTGCGTGTTACCAGTGTTTTGGCCCCTGCCGCTGAAGTTGAAAAATCTGAACTTCGGCATCAATTTGTGATTAAATTAATGATTAAAGTACAGTAGAAGGAGCTGTTAGTATTGGATTTACAGATGCTGTATGTACAACAGCTGCTGCATAAACAACAGCAGGAATAGTCAGGGTGCTGATCGTGATTTGGGTCACCTGAATCAGAACACAAAAACAGTATAATGCAGAGAATTTTAAAATACACAAAATTCAAGGATTTTTACATAAGTATTATCTAAATAACAAATACAGTGCATCCGGAAAGCATTCACAGCGGTTCACTTTTTCCACATATTTAATGTTACAGCCTTATACCAAAATGGATTAAAAAAATGTTTTTCCTTAAAATTCAACACACAACACCCCATAATGAGATTGTAAAAAGAAATGTTTAGATTGTTGCAAATTTATTAAAAATAAAAAAACACCTGAGAAATCACATGTACATAAGTATTCACAGCCTTTGCTCAGTACTTTGTTGATGCACCTTTGGCAGCAATTACAGCCTCAAGTCGTTCTGAATATGATGCCACAAGCTTGGCACACCAATCTTTGGGTAGTTTTGCCCATTCCTCTTTGCAGTACCTCTCAAGTTCCATCAGGTTGGATGGAAACCATCGGTGCACAGCCATTTTCAGATCTCTCCAGAGATGTTCAAATTGGTTTAGGTCTGGGCTCTGGCTGGGCCACTCAAGGACATTCACAGAGTTGTTTTGTAACCACTTCTTCGATATTTTGGCTGTGTGCTTAGGATAATTGTCCTGCTTAAAGGTGAACTCTAGAGCGCTTTGGAGCAGGCTTTCATCCATGATGTCTCTGTACATTACTGCATTCATCTTTCCCTCTATCCTGACTAGTTTTCCAGTTCCTGCCGCTGAAAAACATCCCCACAGCATGATGCTGCCACCACCATGCCTAACTTTAGGGATGGTATTGGCCTGGTGATGAGCGGTGCCTGATTATCTCCAAACGTAACGCCTGGCATACACTCCAAAGAATTAAATTTTTGTCTCATCAGACCAAAATATTTTGTTTCTCATTGTCTGAGAGTCCCTAAGGTGCCTTTTAACAAACTCCAAGCGGGCAGCCATGTGCCTTTTACTAAGGAGTGGCTTCCGTCTGGCCAATCTACCATACAGGCCTGATTGATGGATTGCTGCAGAGATGGTTGTCCTTCTGGAAGGTTCTCCTCTCTCCACAGAGGAGTGCTGGAGCGACCATCGGGTTATTTTTAATGTTATGGGAAAACTGTAACATAAAGCTGTAACACAAAAAAGTGGACAAAGGTGAAGTGCTGTGAATACATTCCGTATGCACTGTACATGATAACAAGAACTTACAATGAACGTAATGAGCCTCACACACTCTGTCAATTGCTTCAGGAATCCAGGTTTTCTTTTGAGCATCCAGGTTTAATCTCCTGATCACCTGCAATCTAAAGCTTTTTATCACGGCCCCCAACCGCCTGTACAGTCGACCTCACAGCAGGAGTGAACTATCCGCTCGGCTAAATCCTCCTTCAAATGTGCAAAACGATTGAATTATAGGTAAAATACTAGGGATGTAAGAAAATATCTATATGCCAATATATTGTGATATTTTATATTATGACATTCTATCGATATTCAAGAGCAAAGTGGAGATTAGCGTTTTCTCCGTTTTCAGTATCTGCGTGTGGACGGTTGAAAACGGAGTTTTAAGAGCCGTAACGCCACTATCCGCGACAAAAAATGGTCCAACACCACATGTGCGACCTGTGTTTACTCTTGAAAACAGCATTTATATCCTCAGCGCTGTGTTGGTATCATCCATTGTTAAAGCGCGTCTTGTTTGTTTGCTTTTATAAGCTGTATGACTGCTGCGTGCTGAAGATGGAGGAAAGAAAGTTACTCTGAGTGGATAGGATTGGGGAGAACTACTGCGTCCTACAGGTTTGCCACATCTATGAATGTGCTGAAAAACGCATTTATCCGGTTACGCGTCGATGGAGATTTTTTTTTCAAGGAGCAGAGGAAAATCTTCGTTTAAAAAAAAAAACCCGGCTACGTGTGGACATAGCCTTAGTCTGTCTGCATGAGAAGATAGTCAAAACCCCCGGTGAAAACAGGCAGCCTTACAGGAGAGGGAGCTGCCAGATCACTATATAAACAGCGTTTAATTATGTAGTCAATTTTTTGTTGTTAAATTCTGCGATTCCAACTCCCTTTCCCACACCTTGGTTTACAGAACTGCTCTGTCTCTCAGCTCTCTCTGTGTGTAGACTCCTTCTGCTGGGCTGAACAGGCAGTCTGTAGATAGGTTTGAGCACTTCTGCCACCTAGTGACGAGGCTTAATCAACGTAAAGTATGAATAAAAGCCTTGGCTATTGGGAGGAGGGGAGGGGTGGGATTGGTGGGTGCTCTGGCGCCCCTCTGGCTACCTCTCGGGCCCCACCATTAGAGAATCACCGTCTTAACCATCAGTCCAACACTCAAAAAAATTGTCAGCTTAAAACTTTAATGATTCTGGATCTACACCTCATTTTTTGCTATATTGCAAAAAAGACACCACCAATTTTTTTTTTAAATCCTCCCACAATATGAGCTGGACCAGTGTGAAACTTGGTACAAAACCTCTATGGACCAAGACATCAAAATTATTTGAAAAAAATGTAATATGTTTGAAAACTTTGCAAGAAATGCAACACCTATCATTTTAGCACTAGCTAACTCAAAAGTTCATTGTGTATATCACTTCCATATTTTATCAAGATTTTAGATCTGAATAGAAGATGAAATTATGTTATGTCTTGAGTTTTGTAAGAATTTGCTGATAGAGGTTACTACAGAGTCAGGTTTATATCTGCATAATTGCTTGACAAATTTTCATCAAACTGCCAAGCTTGACACTTTTTAGAAATATAAATATCGAACTGCTACGTAAATTTAAGAGGAGTCCACGACACATTGCTTCTGAGACACGTCTAACTTGGTATAAAGAATCGTGTGGGTTAATAATCCAACAACGGAGTATTTTAACTTTTCCACCTATACGTTCTTTATTTCTGTACTAGGACTACAAACTCAGTGAGAAATAAAGTTTGCAGATTAACACATGTTTAGCCAGAAGTCCATGACCTTGTTTAGCAGGTCCAGTGCAAGTACTGTCATGTAATAGTTAAAAAAAACGTAATAGATAATATAGAAAACTGAACATCCTAGAAAATATGACCAAAACAATCTACAAGAATATCTTCAAAACGCCTGGGGTGATTAATTTATGCTTTTTTGCATTCCTACAGACTCTAAAATTAGAGTCTGTAGGAACAGACATTTTTCAAGTGTTACTGATATTCAATCCTCATATAGATCAGAATTATATGCCTGCAATTCAAAGACCAAACACTGCATGAGTAAGATTTCACAGAACACTTTCAGACCTAGCCTTAAAACTGCTCTCAGGACTTTTCCTTCTTATTTTAGCTATAAAAACAGTAAACCGTGTTACCAATTGGCCATGTTCTACTCGTCCTGTACACCTCAAGGACATTGGGGTTTGTAGGTCAGATAACAGCTGACCCTTCTCACCCTGGACACAGAGTTTTTGACCTGCTCCCCTCAGTCAGGAGTCGCTGGTCCATTTGAGCCAGAACTTCTTACTATAAGAACAGTTTTTTCCCCTCTGCTGTAACCCTAAGACTGTGCCCACGACCTCCTCCGTGTTGGTCACATGGCCCTGTGTTGTGTCTTTTGCACCTGTATGATTTTGCACTGATCATCACCAGCACTCATTTATATATTAATCTGTTCATCCCATTTTATTTTTATTTATTGCACATTTAGAATTGTGTTGTCTTTCCGTGTGTTTTCACAAAGTACAGCAGCAATTTCCCAATATTGTGAATCTGTTCATACATTAATCTTTCAGAGTCTGATTCTGAAAATATCTAAAATATTTTTGTCAAAAGGTTTTGGATTTTTCCCTGATAAATTCTCATGGGGGTTAAGATGTTGTTCTGGAGGATGAATCTGCATTCCATTGCCATAATGTAGACTGGATTTAAGCATCATTTCAGATCAAATTGTATAATAAGGAAAATTTGCTCTAATTGAAGCAATCAGAAGTAAAAAAAAAAAAAACGTCTGTACGAGCCGTTTTCTGACCCATAAACTATTGGGGGAAAGCTTGTGGTAGGAATGCAGCAGCAGGTGATGGTTTTTGGCACACGCTCTTAGGAGCAAGTCTAACCAGATGCAACGGCCAAAGTCACACTCTATATACCCTCATTAACATTTCAATTTCCAATCACCTCCCTTTCATTGAATTGAATTTCATTTCATTGAATATATTAGCTGGGATTCTTTTCTGTAATTGATTTATTTACTTGCACTCTGTGCGTAAAGTTGAAAATATACGTGTATTTGCTAGAGTTGCCACCCATACCTTAAAATACAGAATTGTCTTTTATTTGACAATTAAATGTGCGGTCCCATTTAGAATCAATAAGGGATGCCATTTGTTCCATATTTTTATAAATTTCCAATATGTCTGTCTGACATAGAATAAAATAGCATTTTTCTAACTATGTATATAAAAAATAAAATAAGGAAATCACCCAACTACAGTCATCAAAACTGTTGTGGTGGCGGGATCTAAAGGGACCACTAATTGCGTTTGTTGCTCGCAAGTGCTGCAAACTTAAGATTGGTCAGACAGAACACACTGGCGCCTCCTACAGAACTTGCGTTTTAAAAATGTCCACTTCAGCCGATATGCCACCACGTCCCCAAATCCAAAAGCAAAATGTAAGTTAATATGTTAACTTAAGTTCGTGAGCTGGACCACGCCTCATATTCAGTATTCTCTCACTAATCTACTCGGATCTGACTCACCTGGCATCTCACACCTGAATTCCATTCCTAATTACTCTGTGATCTATTTAAACCAGAGCACCTAGCCATCAGCGTCACTCAGACTGTGGTCTCGTAAACCCCACCCTCCCCCCCGCTGATCCTTTATCTCGTCTCAGTATTACATCCCCATTTTACTATTCCCTCATCCGCTCCCTCATCCCTTCATCCCCTCCCTCATCCCTTCATCCCCTCATCCCCTCCCTCATCCTTTTATCCCCTCCCTCATCCCTTCACTGAACCCCCACACAGAGTCTACAAGCCTCCATCAGTGCATCCTTCCAGACACATCATCTATCTAACCTTTGTCAATAAATGAACTAATCAAAACTAATCTAATCTCCGTAGGCGTGGTCCATGCTAATGAAAATGCTTACAGAGATACAGATGTGAATGGGAAGAGCCCCTTGCATGGCAGGGCAGGGTCAGCAGAGATGAATACAAAGGAAATCGTAAACTCTGTCAGTGAGTGTTCTCAGTCGAACACTGAGAACACTTGTTGGAACAGGCAGGCACACAAGAACGCAGAAAACACACAAATATATGCCAAAGTTTTCCCCACATTCCCCAGACCTCTCCTGAGGTTGATATGGTGTGTAGTCTAGAATATTCATAATTGATTAAATGTATTGTGCATTTTTCAAGATGTGTTGTGCATATGCAATTTTAGTAGAGTGTGGTTAGATTAATTGTGGAGGATGTTTTTTATAAAACCAGTAGGCTTAGGCATAGTCTATTATCAAATCAATATAAATAACAACACAAAACAAATCATTTCTTATTTAATTGTTACGATAATAGATTAAAATGAAATATGTTTGGATTAACTGTAGTATTTATATTTTCAAAACAACTCATAAAAAATGTATATCTAATATGAATATCTACAGATAACTAAGTTAACATATTTAGAAAAGTCACATTAACTTTGACTAAAATTCTGGCTATACTTAGGTTTAAAGCATTCAAACATGTTATGAACCCTTAATTTAGTTTTGTTATAAAAGGTTTTATTTTGCTTGGATTGAATTTCATTTAGATTTTTTCTTTTCTACTTGTTCTCCTGCTTTTCCATTTAAGCCATTATTAGGTTACATGGCCACTGCATCTAAACCCAGTTTTGTGCTCGCTTCATAGAATCTGAGTTTTCTTAGTAACTGCAACAAGAACAGTGACAGCCTGCTTCTCATTCTGTCCATGTCGGCCTGTTCTCCCATTCACTTTGCAATTAAGACCAAATTTAAAGCACTGGGGCTTGAAGGCAGGTGGGTGTCCACACAGGATGAGTGTTGCCTAGTAACCGGCATTGAGGGGTGGGTGTATCAGAGTCAGAAAGATGCACCTGAGGTGACGGGGACAGTCTGAAGCGGAATTGTGTGGATTTCAGTGTACCTTTTGGTGTTACTATTTGGGTTGAAAAATGTTTGTGTTTCCTTGTAATGGGCATTTATGAATCAGATTAGTAAAATTGTCATTTCAGGTTGTCTTCCTTTTGTATTGGCTCTCCCTTACAAGTTGTTAGCTCAGGATGCTTAGCTGTTATTGTCATGGTTTCGCTGCATAAAAGATAAAAACTGTCAACAAAAATGCAGGGTGTTTTAATTATTATTTAAAGAAAAACTGGTTAATTTATTATTCCAAATGGCCAAGTTTTTATTTTCTCATATCAGCACTTAAACTAATATGTACAATATAACAACTGTCATTTGAACTTGAATTATTTTTTCTATCATTCTTGATGCAGGTCCTTAAGCCCTAATTGATTGCTCCCAATCTCATATAGTATTCCCTTAAAATCAAAACATGAACGGAAATTGTTTGTAAAGAAAATGCCACATACCTGTTTCATAACCCATTGAATGGGGTCCAGCCAGGGGCGCAAAAAGGATTTTTTAACTGTGGGGGACAAGGTTGATTTGCAACGATCTAAAAAAGTATTTTTACATTGTCATTACTTTCCGGATGCACTGTATGTATTTATATTACAGCTCGGACCATTTGACCATTTACTTAACCCCTGCAGATAGTATTCCCCATTTGAGTACTGCTATTTTTGGAGAGGAAGGCTGAATGTTTCATTAGTTGTAGAAATTTTAGATTTTATTTTATTGTCCTTTTTTTTTTTTTTGGTTTTGTCGTTTATAGTTTTTTTGTCAGTTAAGGGCAAGGGAATTTTATTTGGTTAATGCATTTTCATGGACCTCTGCATGATTTGGAGGTGATGAAAACAAAGAAATGACAAATGGGCAAAATGTGTGGTTAGAGAGCCTTTCCTAGAGATTTTATGTGTATAATTTGTTACAGAGCTGGATTTGAGTAATGGCAAAATGTCTTTGAATTTAGAGAAAATTCTAGTGAATAATACACCCTTTATACACGGTTTCTCTTATTCACACAATTTAATTGACTGCAGTTTAAGCAATTTTCAACAGTACTAAATTAACACAAGTTAATGATTTACTGAAATCATTATGCCAATGTCTAGGTAACACTCGAAAGGAAGTCATGTTTGTAATTCTATCAAAATAATTGTAAAACAAACAAATTCATTTGTTGTGCCCCCGGTACTATACAGTATTATAGGCTGTCAGATAAAGGTTATTGTGGATACAAAAACCCTTGAAAACAAACAAACTCTTGAGGTTCCATTATATTTTCCTTTAAGGTGTTTCTTCTTGTCCCATGGGAGGAAATGTCATTAAGTATTCCCAAACTTCTGTAAACTTAGAAAAATTAGATTGGAGAACTGTGTTTTTTTGTGTGTAAGATAGGTTGAAGTAAATGTTTTGCTATAGCATTAACTGCTGCTTGTTAGTTTACTAGATGTACTTTTCAGGAGTGCTACTACAAAATGCATTATTACAGTTGAAACCTCAGAATACAATCAGAAGGATTGAATTTGATTTTAACCATTTTGGGTATTTAAAGCCCCCGTGTGTAAGAATTACTTCCAACTAGTGGTGCGCTTAGTGAATGCAAGCAACTGAGCAGTGTTCTCTGGCTTCTCGTCGTTATAACATGTCATTACTACTACGGAAGCCGCGGAGTAAATTGTCCGAGTTAAACATAAGATAAAGGAAGATTTGCTGGACTAACCTGTCCTGTGTCGAACATAACGCTAACATAAACTTCATTGTTTCATATAATTAACTTATCTGTCCAGCAAAAAGCCTGCAACCTCGGCGTCCATCTTCAAGTTCCTGTCCCACATGAATAGTCTCCATCTGGTAAACACTCCACCGATGTAGATTCTTGTTTTATCTTGGTTGTTTCTTTTTCTTTTCTGTTGTATGGTTTCCTCCCTCTCACGGGGCATAGAGTACGGATGGTCCTCCATTGAAACCGAAAACTATGATCCACAGTCCTCTATGCTCGATTCTTCTCTTCACCTCCCCCCTTACCCCTGTTGTCACTGGCTAAAATGTGTAAAGGAAACAAGTTTAACCCCTTTCAGCTAACGTATTTAAAGATGGCAATGTAACCTCAGATGGGGGGCAGTGCACCCTCTGTATCTACAGTGGGGCAAAAAAGTATTTAGTCAGCCACCGATTGTGCAAGTTCTCCCACTTAAAATGATGACAGAGGTCAGTAATTTTAATCATAGGTACATTTTCAACTGTGAGAGACAGAATTTTGAAAAAAAATCCAGGAATTCACATTTTAGGATTTTTAAAGAATTTATTTGTAAATTATGGTGGAAAATAAGTATTTGGTCAATAACAAAAATTCAACTCAATACTTTGTAATATAACCTTTGTTGGCAATAACATAGGTCAAATGATTACAATAGGTCTTGACCAGGTTTGCACACACAGTAGCTGGTATTTTGGCCCATTCCTCCATGCAGATCTTCTCGAGAGCAGTGATGTTTTGGGGCTGTCGCCGAGCAACACGGACTTTCAACTCCCTCCAAAGATTTTCTATGGGGTTGAGGTCTTGAGACTGGCTAGGCCACTCCAGGAATTTCAAATGCTTCTTATGGAGCCACTCATTCGTTGCCCGGGCAGTGTGTTTGGGATCGTTGTCATGTTGGAAGACCCAGCCACGTTTCATCTTCAAAGCTCTCACTGATGGAAGGAGGTTTTGGCTCAAAATCTCACGATACATGGCCCCATTCATTCTTTCCTTAAGATGGATCAGTCGTCCTGTCCCCTTAGCAGAAAAACAGCCCCAAAGCATGATGTTTCCACCCCCATGCTTCACAGTAGGCATGGTGTTCTTGGGATGCAACTCAGTATTCGTCTTCCTCCAAACAAAAAGTTCTACTTTGGTTTCATCTGACAACATGACTTTCTCCCAATCCTCTGCTGTATCATCCATGTGGTCTCTGGCAAACTTCAGACGGGCCTGGACATGCACTGGCTTAAGCAGGGGGACACGTCTGGCACTGCAGGATTTGATTCCCTGTCGTTGTAGTGTGTTACTGATGGTAACCTTTGTTACTTTGGTCCCAGCTCACTGCAGGTCATTCACCAGTTCCCCCCATGTGGTTCTGGGATTTTTGCTCGCCGTTCTCATGATCATTTTGACCCCACGGGATGAGATCTTGCGTGGAGCCCCAGATCGAGGGAGATTATCAGTGGTCTTGTATGTCTTCTATTTTCTGATAATTGCTCCCACAGTTGATTTTTTCACACCAAGCTGCTTGCCTATTATAGATTTACTCTTCCCAGTCAGGTGCAGGTCTACAATTATTTTCCTGGTGTCCTTCGAAAGCTCTTTGGTCTTGGCCATAGTGGAGTTTGGAGTCTGACTGTTTGAGGGTGTGGACAGGTGTCTTTTATACAGATAACGAGTTCAAACAGGTGCCATTAATACAGGTAACGAGTGGAGGACAGAAGAGCTTCTTCAAGAAGAAGTTACAGGTCTGTGAGAGCCAGAGATCTTCCTTGTTTGAAGTGACCAAATACTTATTTTCCACCATAATTTACAAATAAATTCTTTAAAAATCCTAAAATGTGAATTCCTGGATTTTTTTTTCAAATTGTGTCTCGCACAGTTGAAATGTACCTATGATGAAAATTACTGACCTCTATCATTATTTTAAGTGGGAGAACTTGCACAATCGGTGGCTGACTAAATACTTTTTTCCCCCACTGTATAAACAAGTATTCTAAGACACGAGAAGCAAAAGCAACAGGAAGGTATGCATGACTGTAGGAGACAAGCTTAGCAACAGTTTGACTGAACCAATAATGTTGTATGTACACCATACCTAAAGTGAAAGAGGAGGTGATATGTTAAACATGATTGTAAGCTACAACAACTTGATGCTCACATGTGATTTTTGTCAGACAGCTAGCACTGACCCATCTGAAGGATCTACTAAGACGTTCTGTAAACATGAATATTTGACCTGTTTTAATAAACTTTAAGGACTGGATTCCTCTCCTTTGATCTCTGATTTGAACATGCATGGAACTATAGAATTCATAGTTTTAAGCAGAAAATTTAGGTCCTACAATTTGGTGACCCCGACGTGTTCAGAGTTGGAACAGGATCCAGTTAGATTTTTTTTTTTTTTATTCATCGACGGACAAGTATTTAACTGACTGACAACCGACTCGGAGATAAGTAAAGTTCTGCTAATTGGTTCCTCTAAAATAGGCTAAATGCTGTCATCAAAGTAGTATATGTTTTTTTTTTTTAAGAATGTTTAATATTTAGGGCCAATATTTTTATGATTGAACAGCTGAGGAAATGAGAATGTGTGTCTGGGACACGAGAAATCTGGGATTTACACTGTCCGCTCAGGGAGTAGCTGTCCCTAGGCAATGGGACACGTCAATGCGAATGGATGACTAGAGAAGTCATATGTTGAAATAAAATAAAGAATTGAGGAGTGAATGGGAGTATGATTAGGAATTGACTGTTGATGTCTTTTCTCTTTTCTTTTCGGCATCTGATCTGCACCCTGGGGAAGGAGCACCGTGAGCTGCTGGAAATTGGAGGTTCTCTGCTTTAGGGACCCAGTGCAGGAGACAGTTAGTGAGGCTATGTTTTCAAGGACTCAAAATGGTAAGGGAAGTTTTAAATAATGTTATTTGGTAAATTGCTGAGGTTGGGTTCCTTGGAACTATAGGTTTATAAATGAGTGGATAAATATCATCAGTCTTTGAATTGTTGGGAATATTACAAAAAATGTAGTTATTTGTCTATTAACCCTCTAGGCGCTGTGGTTTTTTCTATAAAACATTCCTTTTTGATATCACTAGTTCAAAATGTTGTAGCTTTAATATGGTTATAGATAAAGGTACACTGTAAATTAGAAAAATCTTCAGTATGATCCAAAGTTTGTGATAGGAGCAAAATCACACATCTAATCTGCATATTATGACGTCATCAGGCGTTGGCACTATTGGATTGCATGACTTTTACAATTTTTTGCTCTTTGACATTGTTTAAAACTTTTTTTTCATCAATAATTTTATTTTTTTATTTAGATTTTTCTATATATGTATTTTCTACATCTAGATGTTTCATTTTTTTGGCTTTTTTTTCAAGAACAGGTGGATATATCTGTTTATGTCCTTCTTATGAGGCTCCGTTACTCTATTCACTATATAAACTCAACAGAAAGAAAATATTGGCCACAGAATTTTACAGATCCGTCCCAAAAATAACTAACAGGCTCCAAAAAATTGTCTGATCCACTGGTGATTCTACTCTTCCTCATCTGTCAAGCAAACCTTGCCAAAATCATCATCATCTTCATCCTAACTTGCAGCGGGACAGATAACTTTACTGCTGTTTACTCGCTTATAAGCGGTCTTTTTTCTCTCCTGTTTTTGATCGCATCTGCTATTATTTCCACATATGTTTACATCCCTCCCACCTCGGTCACAATTAGCGTTGTGATGACCACCTAGCTACCCGAACACATACCTTTCTCTCACTGGGAGAACGTGATGCAGAGCTGGAATGTTGCTGCTTTTGGAGCGTCATGGCGAAACGGGACTGGCTGTTGCTGCGGGACATTTTAGTTTCACTTTCTCCTGGGACAACGGAACAGATCACGGGTAAATATTTCTCTTCAGAATCTGAATAAGCTAATACTTTACGGCGGGGAACTCATACGTTTTATCGTTCTAAAAGTCGCGTTCTTAATACTGTGACCGCAGCAGCTGTACCTCGCGTCCCCCGCTCGCGGCGCTGACTTAAAGGCCGATTTACTCCAAAAGTTTCCATGGTAACACACCCAAAAAGGTGTCCAAGATTAAAGGTACACATGTCCGCCATCTCCTGATGTAAAGTAGTAACTAAATTAGTGGACCTATCTCCAGCTGTTGCTCGTTAAAGTCAGCAATGTTGCTTGTCGCAATATTGCGAGTTTGGCGCCCAGAGGGTTAATAGTCAAGGGACTACTTATGGCAGTCAATAAGATTAATAATTTATGGAAAATGTTTCTTATTTGAGTCACCATCTTTAACTTTTAAAGGAACTATTTTAATAGCTGAATATCTATGTCAGTCTCATAATCTGAAGGTTGAACAGGAAACGATAACAATTACTTTCCAAGATACAAAATGTATTACAAAAGAAAAAAAAACAAAAAAACATTTTAATCGCCAAGCTATAAAAAGAACATACTACTGATCAAAATAAATAAATAGTTAAAATAAAAGAACACAAAAAGATGAATATGTAATAAGATGAGAAACCATGGATTCTTATATCACATTTCTACATTAATTTTTATATTTTAAGAACTAAAGACTTGATCTGCAGATGCTGGAATGAAAGCTGAATTATTTTAACTAATTTTACTTAGTTGAACTAATTTAACACCAGTGGTTTACCTCCTAACCAATAAGCAATGTAAGAAAACACAAAACATTCCTTGGATTAAGAAATGTTATGTTTAAAAATTATCTGGATAAGAGTAATTAACCTTTGGAGAATTACTTTATTCATGGATAGATTGCGACAGTAAAACAATGTAATTCCTTTATTAAACACGGTTAATGAGATTAGTGTCTGTCCTTAAACAATCTTTTTTACGCTGAGTTCTGTTCGAACTATTAATAACGATCTTTGTTTATGAAACGCCGTCCTAAACCGACACGTGGGCTTGGTTAACTTTAGCTCTCTGCGACTCATGTCGGGCGTTTAGACTGGCTCAAATACATTTAGTAAATATTAAACAAAAAAGGGAAACTCCTGTCTGATTGAGTAGCCCAAATTGCAGGATTTAAACGACTCTTGGTCGAGAAAAGTCTTTAAAAAAAACACTGATTAAACTTCAGGCCAGGAGACCTGTTTTACGATGGCTGTGTGTGACCCAACAGTATAAATGAGAGATAGCGAACAATTGTGTGTGTGTGTGCGTGTGTTGAGATGTCTGTGTTCTGTGTGTCTGAGGAGGAGTCTTGTGATGAAAACTCGAGTATAAACTATTATTTAAAAATACATAAATAAGTAGATGACAAGTTGAAAAGGTGAGGCTGTAATGAATAAAATCATCCCTAAAAATATATTTTTAAATAGATAGAAATGTGATCGTGTTGGGATTAAAAGATAATTCTCTGTTTTTTATTTTGCTGGATGAACTCCCATCTCCAATGTGAAACTGCTGATTACTGTTCTGTAGAGCCCAAAATCTCCTTCCAGCGGAACCTTTAACAGAATTCTGTTTTAAGACACACCTGATATCAGACGGAGTCAGGACAGAGGACTGTCGTGACTGACTTCTAAACAGGGCATCACACTTTTATTTGCTGCCCAACCACACAGAATCTAGTTGAACACACCCAGTATTTTTTTCATAGTTTAGACTCACTGACCCGACCTTCAATATTTCTTGTATCCTACCCAAGGGCGCTGCTAAGAGTTTTGGGCCCCATGACAAGAATCTCGGCGGGGCCCCCAACACAGCTGAGATTTTTTTCATATTAATTTACATAAAATTCTGCACTTTATGGTATTTTTACTATCATTCTCATATATTTAAGTCAATCAGACTTTATGTGAATCATATATAACTGCTTCTGTACTGCTAGACCACCTTAAATTCATTATTTTTTGCTTGCAGTAGCAATGTAAGTGAATTACAAATTATTTACTCTTATTTTTGCAAATTGTTTGAAAAGTGGTGTTGGACAGATGGTAAAACACAATCAGGATTTATAAAAGATAGGTCTATACATAATAAAATCAGATTAGTCCTTGATTTAGTAGATTATAAATCTTTGATTGAAGATAAGGGTTCCATTTAAATTTTTGGATCTTTAAATAGCATTTGATTCTGTTAAACATACATGTATTATAAAAACGTCAGAATATTTTGAATTCTATACAGAGTTTATTAAAGCGATACATATAATGTATGAGGATATTAATAGCTCGGTTTCTCTCCCCCAAAGAACACCTAAAGGATTCACTCTCAATCTTGGAATCTGGCAGGGCTGTCCCTTTTCTCCCTAAATATTTATTTTAGCTGAGTTATTAGCTATATCTCTAAAAAACTGTCCAGATCCCTTTGGTAATAATAACAACATTTGAATATTTTATAAAGCATTGGGATTCTATTTACATAAAAAAAATGTCAGCTTATGTCAATACATGATATGGAGCAAACTGACTTATATGGGATTCCAGTTAAAATGAGGTAAAATCTTTGGGAATGATTATAACTAAAGATACTAAAACCAGAGAAGACTTAAATATTTTACCTGTAATAAAAAAGTAAATCTATACTCAACTCCTGGTTGCAGGCAACTCCTTGCAGGCAGAAGCTCTGATAGAAATCCTCTGCCAGCTACTGTACAAATTATTTTGAGCTGTTTGGGAGGTTTCAGTGCATCTCTTGAAGATGATGTGGAATTGTGTTCCTACACAATCCCCTCTGTTGTCAAATACAGTATGATCCATCTCTGCCAACCACCGTTCACAGATTACTTTCATATTATGTGATCCAGAAAGTTTGCAAACTAAATTGAAACAGCGCAAAATCCTTTGTATAATTATATTGTATAATTATATTATATATATATAATCATATTATTATTCACATGATAAATATTCAAAATAGTTTTATTAAAATTCACATAGTTTAAGGAAAAGTCAGGGACCAACAAGGCTTCATTACTTAATTTGACAAAGTTATTCAATATGCATATTTCAAAAGGTTCAAAATATGTATTTGACTGTTCAGAATGATCAAGATCTCATTAGGCAAGGTCAACTGATAGTCAATATAACATCTAATGTTTGACTGCATTTGTAAGTTAACAGAGAAAAAAAGGGGGGTTCTTGAGCTAACGTGGAAAAATTTGAGCAAAGCTACTGTATCACATCACCATGATCTGAAGATCTACAGAGCTACTGCGCTAATGAGTTAGCACAAATTTAAGTCCGAAAACATCACTTTAAATGAATAATGCGCAATTTAATGCAGCGGTCACTCACTAGGAAATGTGCTGAAACCATTTAGTGAACCAAAACGCATAAACAACCATAAATACAGTAGTTTTATACTCTTTGCATCTCGACATAGGGGCTGCTGGCTATCAGCAAGACTGAGCCGACAGCCGAAGATGTGGGAATCTCTATGAAGCGCTTCTGAACAAGTTTACAAGTACAGTCAAAAGAACAAAACATCAAACTGACAGCTTGTCAGTTGGTAAACCATCAAACAATTTTCCTGGCACTGTATCGCATCATCATGCCCAAATAACCCAGGAGCAAGCCTTTATTACTTACCAATCCAGTAGCAACGTGGCTAGTTCAGCATCCATACATCAGCCTGTATCTCACATCGGCTGACGCACAAAACTGAAAAGTTGTAACACTGATACTACTTTGACCTAAATTGAGCAACAGTTTGACAGAAAAGATATTCCACAGTATTGAAGGGAAGGAATCGTTCACGTAGGCGAAGCGTGCTGTACACATTTCGCATGTGCCGCTACCAGTGTCAGACGATACCATTCAGTAAGGGAGAGGGGTGAAATGATAATATCATTCATAATTCAAGGATTTTTTTTATATCGAATCCCAACCATATATAATTTTCTTATTTTAACAGATCAAATGAAATATTTCATTTAAAAAACTTAAATGAGACAGGTCCCCTGTCTGTGCCGGGCCCTCAGAATCATCCAAACCCCCATGCCCCCCCCCCCACCTGACGGCGCCCATGATCCTACCTAAGAGTGTTTCTTATCTCTTCAAGTTTTCGACCCAGCAAAAGGGAGGGATCCTGGTACAATACTTCCCTTTACCTCTGTAAAAACAACTACACTTCCTCTGTGTAACCAGCTATGAAAACAACTTGTTCCTTTTTGAAATAATAAGGCAGGTTATATTAAACTACATATAAAAATGTTTACCCAAATATATGTAATGCAGGTTATACAAAAATGCATATAAAAGTGTTCACAAAGATATAATATTCTTCAATTGGGTCTGAATACGGGGCGTATTCAGACCCAAATAGGATTCCAGATTGTGGACAGTTAAGTCTCGGAACCTCTATCACAATATTATTTTCATTAATCTAAGAATCTAATTTTAAAATTGATGTGGAAAAATGGGCAGGATAGAGAGGGAGTAGAATACAGGTGGAATACTGAGGTGATATGAAGTTGTATTGAAGTTAAGATGTAAAATTTGACCATGAACAAAATTATGACAAATCGGTGTAGTTGATGGAATTAGGATAGTCTGGTGACAAAAGTAAAATATCTCGTTGACAAACTGAATGTCGAGTGTGAACGGTTGATGACCTGCTTAAAGAATAAAATTAAAAGATGCATTGATAAGATATTTAATTGAGCAAATTGGAAAGAAAAAATAAAGTTTTTTTTAAACAAAAACAATGGTTACATTAAATTAAGTACATTAAGTAAATTTAAAACATTTGATGGATGTTGGGGTTCTCCACTTTTATCTTTATTTAATTTATAAATGAGTTGAACAAGTAATTTTTTTAATTGACAAAATATCAAATAGGAATGATAAAAGATTGAGATGAACACTGAAAAAATATAATAGTTATTTTTATGCTAATTGTTTAATGATGTTCTCTAATAAATCACCAGGGCCCTCATGAAAACTGTAAATATACTGGCATTGAATTACATTTTGTGGACCTAGAACCTTGAAATGTCTCTTTTGAATTGACACTATATGAAATTATTCGATTTGAGTTGTGAGGCTTGTCATGATTAGTAATTTGGGTTGGGAAGGGTAGGGTTTGTGTAGGGTTTAATCTGTAAAGCACTTTGAGAAACTAGTTTAAAAAGCGCTTTATAAATAAAGTTTGATTTGATTTGAAGAGTAATTTTCACACTAATGCTCAGATTAAGAGCTACTCTACTAGAAAAGCTTCAAATTAGCATAATCCGCTTTTATAAAACATCACATGAACAATTCTCAATCAGATTTCATACTGCAAAGCTATGCAATGCATATATTGACCTTGTGGAACCCTCTGTATATGTTTTATATAATAATAATAATAGTAATAATAATAATAATAATAATAATAATAATAATAATAATAATAATAGAAAATGAATCAAACTTATTTAGCCATTTTTTGGACATTCAAAAACATTTTACAAATTCCATTATTCATTCACTTTCACATAATGGTGGAAGCAAGCTTTGATTGTAGCCACAGCTGCCCTGTGCAAACGAATTAGTCCCTGGGAGCCACCGAAGCTGCAACTACTAAGCAACTAACCAACCATATATACCTGCTGTTGATCTAAAAAATAATAAAAAATTTAAAAAACATTTTAGATATAAGCCCGATGGTTAAAATTAGTTGACTTACATTTAAAATGGAAATTTGCTCCCGAAGTAGCTGCTGCCGGCTTTTACCGCGCTGTATTCTGGGAAATTTTTGACCGAGATAAGGCATCAATGCACATCTAATGGTAAATTAGCTAAAAAGCAAACAAACAGAGGACAGATTCCTTGGTAGCACATGAACATTGGAACACGCCTTGGCGGCCACTGATGACGTATCTCCTAGGCAACCGGGGCGGGACCAAGGCATCAAGGTGAGGTTCCTTGGCATTGAGAAACACCCAGGGTCATTTCTAGAGAAATTCTAATAAAGAGAGAACTCACTCTCATGGTACTTCCAGGTTCTTAACTGTTTTCAGTTCGAATCTGTTTCCATATGAGGGCGCTTAGATGACGAATGCAGAATGAATAGAGGTCTAAGGAGCAATACCCCTCAAAATCCACTTTTTCCAGGATATAAAATTTTATCTAGTAATTAAACTTTTTTTCTCAAAAGGAGATGCAAAGAAATTACACATTGGTTGGTGTTAGATTTTTTATCACTTATTTGCTTTAAAAAGTATTTTAAACAGTCAATGACATCATACACATCGTAGGACCAGAGATACTGCTTTACGACAATCCTCATTTTTTCCTTTAAATTTCACAGCACACACATCACCACAGGCAGATAACAGTGCTAGCAACCAAAAAAGTTATTAGGTTGAAAAAAAAATTTGTGCAAAAAAGTCTGTCTTAACATTCTGGTGGCGCTTCGGATGCCACAAAGCCGTCAAGCTGTACATCTGGTTGTAATCAGTCCTTCAATGACAAACCAGTGGTCATTAGCAAAATGCTAGCTAATATTGGGCAACAGCAACTCAACCTGGAAGGAAACAAAATGACAATAAGTGTTTGTTCATTCCACTTTTGAGCCAAGTTCAACCCATGTTAAACCTACAATCAAATCTTAGATTCTCAACGGCAATCGAGTGAAAGAGACCAATTTTAGTTGTCTAGCTCCATAGGCTCCCATTCATATTTCTACTCATGGCGATTCCCCCCAGTGGAACTCTGGTGGAACTGCAACCAAATTTCGTTACAATGGGAATGAATAGAGAGTGGCAAGGCTTTGGGCATTTCCGTAAAATGTGAACACACCTGGGGTGGGTTCAGATTAGAGTGGTTTTTGGATGGTTCTGTTTTCTTTGGCAAATGTGCCAGATAAAGAGGTTGCAGCAATGAGCTCAGCATGAGTAGAGAATGAGGCATAGTGGTTTTTGCATGGTTGTTTTGGTTTTATTTACCCAGAATATCCTGCACTATAGTCTATTTCTTGTTTCAGAAGCGCTCCTGGTCTGCTTAGCTTTCACATTTTCAGTTGTATCACACCATATTTCAACAAAACCAAGAACTAGGTGTTTAGGTAAACTAGAAATCACTTTTTTGGTTTACATCAGAGTTCTGTTACACATCCACACCTTCCCAAAGGAACCAAACTTCCTGGGGAAGTAAACTAGAGTTGAATTAAAGTAAGCTAATAAGGGTTGATGTAAATACACTCTTACTCTGTTCAGCCTCTTGCAGGTTTGAACTTACTCTGTCAAATCAAATGTCTGTTTCTGTCTATCTGAAAAATAGGTTTCGTGGACAGTACGTGTCGAAAAATTTAGAATACTAATGACAAGTGACTTTGAGTGTCGCGACTTTAAAACATGTATTTGACCTTTCTTACTGTTACAGAAATGCATTTGAATTGTGATTATATCAACAGTGGGAAAATGTACAGTTTTGCATTTTTTTCTGGGCTACACTTGTTTGACATCAGGTGCTGGATACATGTACACAGACAGATGCAAATGGTATTTGCAGGCAAAGTGTGGTGCCGAAATCCCAGCAAAAAAGATGATGTTTATATTAAGAAAAACACAAAAAATTCTTGTTTTGAATAAATATATAGTATGAAGGGAGCTGGGCGTGTTCCAGAAAGCTTGGTTAACTTACCATGTGGTTAACCCTGAAGTATTGGTTAATCAACCAAAAACCTGCTTAGCCTGAGTATGTCGGTTCCAGAACACCTGAGACGAATCTGGTTAATCAACCTACTCCTTGTTAACCATGAAACATAAAGACTCTCAACAATCTTAATTTTTATTTATTCTTTTTCTACCCCTTATTACCAGTTAAGGTCAAGGTTAAGGTACCTTCAAACCTATCCAGTTATGTCACATAACCTGCTTTCTGGAACGGATCCCTGTTGTTTTGCCTTTGTTTTTACTTCTTGGGAAATTATCTAGTAAGAATTAACTTATTTTCCATGTCAAGTCTTTTCTTTCTCTCCTCTAAATAGACAGTGTACAGTTTAGCTCATATATCACCCGTAGGAGACTGTAGGGGCGCCTGACTCCCTATTTTTTAAGCTCAAGTTCAACATTATGAAAGTCATCTTAGATTAGTCTCTATGACATTATAGAAACGCAGGAAGGAATAAATTTATTGCCAAATTCACAGCAAACACTGCTAACAGAATGCTTAGGCAGGAGTCTGTTATGCAGAATAAAAAGAAAAGAGAAAATGAATAAATTTCTAGCCTTTTTGTATGCAATATGATGTTAAATTATCAGAGCTAAATGGTTCACATGAAGAAAACAATAGAAATGAAAGAATTCTTCCAAAAGTGGTAGAAAATGTATAAATCTCAGAGTTGCTCATAAAGAAAAGTATTCCTTTAAAATACATATTTGTGAGTTCACTTACCGGTGCATGCCCCTTTTTTAAAGAGTTTGAAACTGGTTTTTGAATAAGAAACAATTAGATCAATGTGAACAGGATTAAAGCTTTCTGTTTGATAGTATTCCCAGTGTCACACAATTAGGAGAGAAGATTCTTTCAGTAGTTTTAGGAGGTTTTAATCACAGACTTGCTGATTAGACAAGGAGGACAGTGTTACAGAGAAATAGAGGGATACTGATCTGCCTTCCAACATCCTACACAGTTTTATATACAGTGCATCCGGAATATATTCACAGTGCTTCACTTTTTCCACTTTTTTTATGTTACAGCCTCATTCCAAAATGAATTAAATTAATTTTCCCCATACAATTCTAAACACAACACCCCATAATGATAATGTGAAAAAAGTGTCTTTGAAATTGTCACAAATTTATTAAAAATAAAAAGCTTGAGAAATCACATATACATAAGTATTTAAAGCCTTTCACGTGAAGCTCAGAATTAAGCTGAGGTGCATTCTGTTTCCACTGATCATCCTTGAGGTGTTTCAGCAGATTAATTGGAGTCCACCTGTGGTAAATTAAGTTGATTGGACATGATTTTGAAAGGTACACACACCTGTCTATATAAGGTCCCTGGGTTGACAGTGCGTGTCAAAGCACAAACCAAGCATGAAGACAAAGGAATTGAGTGTAGACCTCCGAGACAGGATTGGTTTGAGGCACAAGGCTGGGGAAGGTTACAGAAAAATGTCTGCTGCTTTGAAGGTTCCATTGAGCACAGTGGCCTCCATCATCCATAAGTGGAAGAAGTTTGGAACCATAAAGCCTCTTCCTAGAGCTGGCTGGCCTTCTAAGCTGAGTGAACGGCGGGGAGAAGGGCCTTGGTCAGGGAGGTAACCAATAACCCGATGGTCACTTTGTCAGAGCTCCAGCATTCCTCTGTGGAGAGAGGAGAACCTTTCAGAAGGACAACCATCTCTGCAGCAATCCACCAATCAGGCCTGTATTGTAGAGTGCAGTGATGTTTTTTGACTACCATCTTAGATTTAGTCTTAGTCTTTTGGATTAAAATGCTTATTAGTTTTAGTCAAATTTTAGTCACTTCTATATGTGATAGTTTTAGTCCAATTTTAGTCGACGAAAAGTCAAAAAGGTTTTAGTCAAAAAAAAAGGGGGAAACGGTACCTTAGGGACTCCCAGACAAGGAGAAACAAAATCCTCTGGTCTGATGAGACAGAAATTGAATTCTTTGGATTTAATGCCAGGCGTTACATTTGGAGAAAATCAGGCACTGCTCATCACCAGGCCAATACCATCCTTACAGTGAAGCATGGTGGTGGCAGCATCATGCAGTGGGGATGTTTTTCAGCGGCAGGAACTGGAAGACCAGCCAGGATAGAGGGAAAGATTAATGTAGCAATGTACAGGGACATCCTGGATGAAAACCTGCTCCAAAGCGCTCTTGACCTCAGACTGGGGTGACGGTTTATCTTTCCGCAGGACAATGACCCAAAGCACACAGCCAAAATATCAAAAGAGTGGCTACAGAACAACTCTGTGAATGTCTTTGAGTGGCTCAGCCAGAGCCCAGACCTAAACCCAATTGAACATTTGTGGAGAGATCTGAAAATGGCTGTGCACCAACGCTTTTCATCCAACCTGATGGAGCTCGAGAGGTACTGCAAAAAGGAATTGGGCAAAACCACCCAAATATAGGTGTGCCAAGCTTGTGGCATCATATTCAGAATGACTTCAGGCTGTAATTGCTGCCAAAGCAGCATCATCAAAGTACTGAGTAAAGGCTGTGAATACTTATGTAGATGCGATTTCTTTTATCTTTTTTTTTTTTTAATTTGCAACAATCTAAACATTTCTTTTTACATTGTCTTTATGGGGTGTTGTGTGTTGAATTTTAAGGAAAAAAATGAATTTAATCAATTTTGGTATAAGGCTATAACATTAAAAAAAGTGGAAAAAGAGAAGCGCTGTGAAAACTTTCCGGATGCACTGTATATTCATTAATCCTGACAACTATCAATATCATTTTAGATAAATTTACTCAGAATGAGAACATTAGACTTCCAGGTGTCGTTGGCTGGATAGAGAAAGCATAATCTTTGTAATGTCAAAATGCCCCTTACATATCAGATGGTTACTATGACAACCTGGGATGTAGCAACAGAAATCAGTACAATTGACCTGGCCTAGAATCATGCCAGGTCATATAATCAGATTGGTACCATATCATAAAAAAAGGCACACAGAAACTATCAGTATTCAAGAATACACAGCACAGATCATTCTTAATATTAAATTTTCTACAAAACCAGTCATACAGAAAATCTTTTTTTTTTTGGTGTCTTGGTTGCTGGAACAGTTAAAATGAAACAGAATTTCATCATGATTGTTGACCCATCACTGAAGTGACTTATCAAAGATGGGAATCTGCAGAATCTCTCTGGTGCTCAGGAAGATTCTGCAGATTTACAGTCACAATGAGAATATGACCTGAAAAGTTGCCCTAACTCTCGTCTGGCTTACTTCATGGTCACTAGCTTGCTCACATATTTTTTTTTACCTTGGACAGCTCCACCTAGAAGTAAAACTGATTAGTTTTAATTAACCAAATTTGGGCTAATTGGGTGTGTGTGTGTGTGTGTGTGGGTGTGTGTGCTTGCATCACCTATTTTCCATCCTAAGGTGCAGATTGTTGATTGCGCTCATTCTTCAGCTGGTGCCACTCAGCCTAATTATGGTGGAGCACTTAAAAGGGGAGTTCCACCATGGAGCAGATGCCAGATGGTTAAACCGCATTGTGTGGTAACAAGCCACTTCCTTGGTCGTTCTGCTATAAGCTACTTTGCTCCACGTGAGACCCTTACCTTCTTGCCTTTTTCCCTAGACACCGTGCTGTCCTGGATCTCCTGATCGGCCTGCAGCCTGGGCGTCTGCTCCTCCTCCAGCTTACTTGGATTTCCTCCTCAAGGTACCTGGTTGAGCTCAAGGTTCCCTTGCCTGTCCACCCTCGCTCTGCTTCCTGGAGACAAGCGTCCCAGAGTCGCCCCCCTCCCACGCAGCAGCATCACATTCCTCCCAGTTCCTCCTGAGTGGAATCTGCGCCAACAT
Organism: Apricaphanius iberus; assembly: GCA_028564705.1. Taxonomy (NCBI): domain Eukaryota; kingdom Metazoa; phylum Chordata; class Actinopteri; order Cyprinodontiformes; family Aphaniidae; genus Apricaphanius; species Apricaphanius iberus. The sequence continues at coordinate 177,715 of JAPXFQ010001609.1, forward strand.
CACAGTAAGGGTCAACAAACTTCTGTTTTTTCCCTACCAAACACCCTTGGAAAGTCACTCACTTTCATCTCTTGTCTCCAGTGGCTGCTCTCGTCTCCCAGTGTAAGACTCTGTGTCTAACTAAAAGTTTCCTGTGGCCAGAGTTCCTGTTGTCTCTGACCTCTCTAGCAAAGAGAAAATAAACCCTAAAGCCAAAATCATGACATTGGGATATTATAAACTAAACTTATTTGAAAATGATAAGCCCTGATATAGCTTACATTTAAATTTAGTGGTCTCTCTTTGACTATTTATAAAGAGCTGAAGATATTTTGGGGAATATCTAGGACAGACTGTCAGATCTTCAGAATACAGTTTGAACTATATTTGCAGCTGTATCATAGCAGTGTTTTTAAAAGAGCCTATAGCTGCCAGGTCAAATGATTTAACACCCAATGATGCTGATCACGTTGAAAGTCACAGGAATGGTAAAATAAGGTAATTTCGCTTCACATAATTTCAGTAACATTTACCAGGGATTACAGTATTGTAATCAGCTGTCTAACTCCCACCTATTCCTATGCTTTCATGGCAAGTGGATTTTGGTTTGACAGTTTTCCCTGAAAGTCCAGGTTGCACGGTACCACTAAAGATTGACAATTCCATCAAACATCACAGCTGGTCTGGAGTCTATTTAATTTTTAAGTTGGGTAGTTTATGCCATTTTTTTGAGGGAGTAATTTGAAAGTGATGGGAGCCAAAAATTGCCGACAAGTCTCCATGCTGCATTAGTAGCTTTCAGTGCATCAGGTAAGACTAATCCAGCTTTAATCGGCAGCTGGAGAGTGTGCCCAGTGCAACCCAGATCATTTGGAATTTTAGACAGTTAATCAGCTTTGTTGGCAGCATTCTGTCTCTCTGACACAGTGACCTGACTTTCAGGTCCCATGAATCGGTAATGTATGGTATAGTTACTGTAACATGAAGGGACATGGTGGAGAACAGGGTGACGTCAGGTGAATTGGGCCACTTTTTGGTGAATCACTGGGTAAACTGCAAAAAAGCACAGTGAGAGGCTGACTTGTGTTACTGTTGTTAATATGGTTTGTTTTCAATATTTATGTTTACTTGATTTAGTAAATGCTAGTTTTTCAGCACCTGTAGATTTTCAAACATAATTTTTTGCACATTTTTATCTGAGCAGAGTTCAGGTAAAGTGGGCCGTCCCTTGAGCTAAATTTAGCCACTCGTCAACTAAAATTAGCCATTGAAAATCCAAAGAAACCCCAGTGATTTCTGATGAAAACAATCCAACAGCAAATATTTCAAATTTCATTTGAACAAATTAAAAAAAAAAAGCAGAACAAATTTAAGTGTGGAACTAATAATCCATGAATAGTAACACTGCCATAAAAATAACCCAACCAGTATTATTGGAAGTTTTTCATAACAATGGATGTTGTATCTGTGATGGACTGGCGACCTGTCCAGGGTGTACCCAGCATCTCGCCCGTTGACAACTGGAGTTAGGCACCAGCCCCCCCGCAACACCTTGAGGAATAAGCGGTTCAGAAAATGGATGGATGTTGTGATTTGTTTCATTTTCTATGTTCTATTTCCACAGAGACCAACATCTTCACATGTCTTTTTCAAAGTCTCATGGAACCATACTCTACAGGTCCCACAGCTGATCCACTCCTCAGTGGGCTTTGGTCACTTTGTTCTCCATTAACTGCATTACATATTTTGCAGGGGGGTCCTCCTCCTTGCTGCTTTTAGTATTTTGAGACAAATTATGGAGACTTGGCCTTCTTCATGACAGTCCTCTGTTATTTAGCCAGATGTCTCAAGTCACTGAATGTAACACACGATGAGGGTGATGGTTTAACCTTTGGTGTGAAAAGGAGACCATTTATTCATTGATAACATATTCAAAATTGACTTTTATTTCTTCAGATCTTTCTAACATGGTATCCAGGTATGTAAAGAGTGGGAGCAACTCCGTATGATGAATGAATCTTTCATTCACCAACAGTCCACAGCATGATGCTGCCACTTGATCGACACAGTTAGAAAAAATGTTAAATGCATCTAGTATGTAATATGACTTTGGTCTAGTATATAATTTGGTTTACCATTGGTTTAAAACAAAGAACTTTGAAAGGAAAAAATACAATTATAAAAAGTTGTTTTAAAAAAATTAGGGTTTCAAGCATCACAACTTTTCAGTATCTGGTGTGAGCTTGTTATGTCACTTTTTCTGCTAGGTGGAGGTGTGTGTTTGTGCCTTGTATCACTGAATTTGGTTCATTCAACATTGCTTTCAGAAATATACCAATGTATGTAAGTTTCATTAAACTTTTACAGTAACATTTGTAGCCAATATCACTGCCCTCATCCTTCAAACATTTTTATTTCTCATCTACCAGTTTTAAGACCCATGTAAGCACCTTCCCACATGACACTTATCAGGACTCGCTGTGAAACTGAACGGCTATCTGTTGGAGCCCATTTTCTCACACAGTACCATAAAATCCGGGGCTTTGACAGGGTGTTTTGATGTAGTTGACTGTGTCAAAGACAATGATCTTTACATCATTGAGCTCAGGACTCGGCTATAGGTGCCACTGTGTAGTGAGAGCACATTCATTTTTAACTGAGACGTGGTTTATGTATTAGAATTGATCTCCATCCACAACGAATGAAAACGGATCACGTGACCATTCTCCAACACTGGGCATGCGCGCGCCGGTATAAAGAGGAAAGAGATTGACCATTCCTCAGATTTGATGAAAGTAGCAAAGCTAACGTACCTGCTAAACATGTCGAAGGCCAGAGATTTTTTTTCATGGAATGAGGCGAGTAACGCTTGTAATTCGTTATCCATGTTGCAGTTTCTAACGTAATGCACTCCAAGCTGGTTTTGTATGTTATCTTCCGGGGACGGGTCATGTGATGGGTGGCTGACGAATCAGGGAAGGATACGCCATGACCGATGACACCTAATCATAGAGCCGAGTGTGATCTGCTGCGTCATCATTTCAAAAGTCCTCCGTTTTGATAAGTCCACACCAAAACGCCCTCCGGAGTTTCAAAACGAAAAACGGGGTCGGTTTAGTGTGGATGGGAGGTGCAAACGTAGCAAAAGGTCTCCATTTTTAAACGAAAACGCAGTAGTGTAGATGGGGCCTAAGTCCCAACATGTTCATTGACATCTCATAAATGCACCGGCCGATGGCATTATTGGACAGAGGAAAAACCCATAGTGTGCTTGCCTCTGCAGTTGTGTGCAATTTTTCAAATTGTGCCCCCATTACGTACAAAGCCTTATGAGCTCAGTTGAGCATTTGTAGGTGTTTTGTGCAACTAAAAACAAAGGCAAGATATGCCAAGTCATATTTTTCACTCTTTGGCTTTGAAGGAAGTTAGTTTAGAAACTTATTCAGCAAGGTTTTATCTTCTGCTTTGCGTTTATGGAAGACTCGTCAAAAACCTGTCATATTAGAATTTCAATTTTATCTATGCACACTGCGATCCTCCAGAAATTACTCTGCATAATTCCCCACTTTGAGAATCACTGCCATAGACCAACATTCAGAACACCAGCAAATGCTTGAGAACTTAGATCTACGAAGAACAATTGTGAAATTATACAATTTAGTTAGCCATTCTGGGGCAATTTCTAAACAGCTAGGCATTCCAATACCAACCCATCCATAGGTATGTGTTATCATTATGTACTGGCTTTCCTAGGGTTTGAAAAAAGTTCCAACCTATCACCTATGAAAAAAAAAGACTAAGCGCTTCAGGATGAACCCAGGAAACACCAAGGCTTGGAAGGCTATGACCTGGAAAGTCCTCCAGCACCAGTGTGGCACTGCACAGTAAAGCAGGGTACTCGAAAAGGAATAAGCATCTGTTCAAAAATTGCCACTTTAAAGCTAAAACTGTGAGTCCCCAATTCTTGTTTTTTGAAATTTACTCTAGTTATACACCTTATGATCATTCCACCATTAAAACACAACTTTTTAAAGAAATAAATATTCAATGGTTTGTGCCCCCCGCCCCCCAAGTGGTGTGGAAAGGTTACAAAACTTAGATGTTTCTTGATTGTGTTCTCAGACACTCATCTATCATACATCAGTAGAACATTGGTAGAATACAGTGATTCACTAACATTATAGGTAGGGGTGGTGTTATCAGCTTTAATATAATGTATTTCTTTCTTGTTCCTCATATGCATAACAAATGAAACACTTTGGCCATAGTTTATCATATGGACAATGTGGCAAATGTAAACTAACCAGATACCTAATTAGGCACCAGGAAATATTTTAGCACAATTAACACATTGCTGCATTGATTCCTCTCAACACAACATAATGCAAGAAATAACTTCAAAATAATACCAGTATCCCTGCTCACCTAGTCCACAACAGTTGGTACACCATTTATAAGCAAACCATATTCCACAATCGGTATCATTTTCTATATTTGCATGTGCTTTGACGCAGAGAGTAGCAAATTGTCTGAGAAAATAGCCATATTACTACACAGTGAGAGAGGGAGTGTGTCATGTGCAGCAAAAAAAGGAAGACGGCAGCAATGGCCCTCACACTGAGAAAATGTCTCTGGGTGGGAGGGTGTGGGTGTTGGCACAGACACACAGAGAGCGAGAGAAGGAACTACACCAAAGATAATGTAGGAGATTTCTGATGAGTGTAAAGATTTTCACCTAATAGCTTTGAGATTCCCAGTAATTGTTTAAATTGCTATTTTATTTGCTTTGATGAAGTCAGCAATCACAAAGACCCAAAAGAAGTAAATAAAATTGGCTACTTTTCTGTTTTTATTAGACAATTTATTGGGACACCCCTTGAGATCAATGCCATTCGTTGCGTCAGTGATGACTAGGCCAGTGGTATATGCTTCAATTAAACAAGAATCAACAAGACATTCTAAAAATCTTATAAATTGACAATTTAAAGGACTGGACGGAAACTAATTTCTAACTAATTTAATTTATAATATGCAAACAGCAAAATGTATAGATTAACCTAAGGATCACATTGAATGAAAACCCCAAAACATGTATAGTGAAGACACACAAAATCTACCCCTAACCCACTTTCTGTATTTTGACTTTTGGTATGGCCCTGTCAGTTTGGTAGAAAAGTGCTGAACTGACAGGGGCTGTATCAAACGAATACAGCTGTTTACTACGTGAACATATGCAGAATATTTAAAAACTCCTGTTCTGCAGAGCAAATTTAAAAATAACACCAAAACAAAACAGAATTGACCCTGAGGTATCACTAAACTCTATTTGTTAACATAAATTGTTTCTCACGCAGCTACAGCTGAAAAAGAAAGATGGACCAGACAAAAACAAACTCTGCTCTGAACTGAATTACTCACCTGAAACAATGTCAACCTGAATATGTACATCAATGAGAAAAAAACCCATCTGATGTTCACATGGCTACCAACAGCATTTTGTATAAAACACAAGTCAGGGGAATATCCATTGATGAGAATGGTTTTCCCATCAGCTCATGCTGCATCCAAATAGAGCTGGGAGACTAGCTTGTCAAAATATAAAAATGTAATCTTTATTCTTAAATTTGAGCAAAGCATTATTTAAACAGTCCTGCAATGGACAACACTATTTATCTCTTATTTGCCACATTTTGTTTTGGTTTCATTTTAGTTTCATAATTGGTAGGGCCAGAAACGCCCAGAGCTTTTTTACTCAAAGGTGGGCTTGGGCTCCCTAATTTATTCAAATTGGCCAAGTGTTGCATATGGTTTAAAATACTAAGGGTGTTCGTGCTGAAGCGCATACAGCATCATCTTATTTCTAAAGTAACAAAATAGAAAGCATAGACCCCCTAAAATAAGGAAATTGTTGGCATTTTATTAATGTATTTGTAAGAGATACTTTATCACTGAGTTATTCAACAATTAACACATCCCTATTAACAAAAGTCAGGGAGCTTTGCTTGTTTTGTTATAAAATGTGTTTTTGTTGTTGCACAGATAAAAAGAACCAAATTATTTTGGTGTTTCGGATCTGAAAATTGTTTTTTAATCATTATTTGTGGCCAACAAGTACTTTCAACATGGAATGGTAGTCAGAGTGTTTGAGAGAGCTTTCATACATCAAATGATGGCAAAATCTCTGACAGAACAGACAGGTGCCTGCGGACCTGATGCAGACTCGATTCGGCGAGATGGGTTTGGAAGAAAAGAGCAGGATGGAGACGAGATTGGTATGGACATGCTTGATGACCTTGAATTATATGAGTGATTGGTTTACAGGTGTATGATGATTACCTTTAAATCACTTTGTGAATTAGGGTTTCTGATGTTTTTATTATTTTGTGACTAATACCTTGTTTTTTCCATGGGAGTTTTAGCAGTCTCATCCCGGGTGTGACAGAGAGATAAGAAGGGTTTGGTTTTAATTTTTCCTTATTTTTATTAATTCATTATTCCATTTAATTTTTCCGTTTTTGTCTTTATTCAAGTCAAATTCATTTGAAGTGATTTTTATTTATTTTTATTGTTCATTATCATTCAAGATTATTTTTAGTCATTCATTATTCGATTTCATTTTTCTGTTTTTTATCTATATTCAAGCCAAGTTCATTTGAAGTGATTTTTATTTGTTTTTATTGTTCATTATCATTCCAGATTATTTTGATTGTTTCGCATTTTCTTTTTGAATTTTTTATTATTATTAGTTTTTCTTACTAATTGGGGGGATTACAAATTCTGTGATTTATGAGCAGTGAAAAATGCCTAATCATTACTGAAGTCAAAATTTTATTAGTGTTTTTTTAAATGGTTTCTATTGGGTTTATTGTAAAGGGATTTATTGTTATGAAGGATTACTACTGATTTGTTTTTGTGTAACCTCTTTAAAGGGTCACTTTGGTGGTGAGCAATGAGTGACCGACAATCTTAATTTTGAGGTTCACACTGTGGATGCCTCCCTCATTTAAGGGAAGAGTACACGTTTCAAGTTGTGCCTAGAATTTTTGACTTTTTATTGTGTACTTGATCGATACTGCCTAACATTGTGCCCTCTCTCTGTTTTGCAGTTATTTTTAGACACCCTGACTGACGAGGAACAATACAGAAGGACCACTTATGGGGGTATAAGCGTCACTTCATTTTTTTTGCCCACAAGGTCGAGAGATAGAATAACACGACCATAGGTTGGAGGATTGTTTAAATTAAGCCCCATGGGATTTTTTGAATGAAGTTTTGTACGAGTCACATAGTGTCATCAAGAAGGATCTATTGATTAAATAATTTGTTCAGAAGAAGAATTTTTTCTGTAAACTTGTAATGTGTGTGATCATTTGATCCAGATTCCAGATTGTCTTTCTTTTTAAATACTGCCTGTTTCATTAGGATAGTTCCTAGGTTGTCATTACTAGTTATTGATTTTTGTTATTTGATTTATCACTGAGATATGAAAAAAAGGGCGGAAGCTGTGGTGTAAAAATGAATGTTATTTTTTATTTTTTCGCTGTAGTACACCACTTGATGTATATGTATGAAAAATCTTTATTAGTGATTACTGTGGGTTCAATTTCCTGACGTCATGGACACTAAACCGAGACAAGAAGGGAGAAAGGAAGAAGGTGAAGAAAAGATACCGGACCAGCAGAGGCGCGAACCTACGACACAAGACAGGGAGGCAAACAATGAACACAAGAAAACATCCATGTCCTCCACCTCTGCCGGACGGCAGAGAAACAGTAATACAAAACAAAAACAACAAACTGTACAGAACCAAACCAATAGTTTGGATCTAGTAGAATAAACTAAGAATTACACATTCACTACACACAAGCATGGATTAATGAACATAATACAAATGTTTCTGGTAAGCTCCTGTGAACAACTAACTAATGATGATAACCTCAGCTTAAGATATGTCCGTCCACACCAATGTCCCCACACCTATGTGTGTGCGAGCATGCAGGTCTGAATAAGGTTTCCCCATGCAAGTGATTTACAGCTGGTGTAAGGAACCGTCATTCTGTCCTACAGGAATCGACACAGACATGGAGGAGGCAAGAGATGTATGCATCCGGGGTCCCACAGAGTACAGAGGCCACAGGCGGATCAGCGCAGGGTCGATCACCCACCAAGAGAGGAACAGATGGAAGCCCCAGGGGAACACCCACCAGCCGCCATGCTGGGGCCCGAGAGATCGCAGTGACGAGCCCACGGGCTCCGCGGGCCCGGATCAGGACCCGGAGGCCATGGGGACCAGGGGCAACCCACCCCCCAGCGGGGCCCCAACCAGGGACCAGCCGATCCGCAGCCAACCGACGGACAACACACGCGGCCGCCACCCCGGACCAATACCCACTGCCAACAACTCGGCCCGCCCCCACACGCCAGGGAGCCACAGCAAGAGCCACAGCGGATGTACGCCCTCCCCAGGCCGCGCCCAGCCAGCACCTGGACATCCAGATCTTCCAGCTCCTGGGTCCAGATCCTTCCCCACGCAGGGCGCCAAGATCAGGGGCCCAGCCAATGCCGGACAGCCCGCCCCAGATGAACCGACCAGCCAGCAAAAGTCCTGGAACCGGCAGGAGGCCTGGGCGCCAGGCACGGTCCCCACCGATCCACCGGACGGCACCAACCAACTTTACAACCCTGGCACCCCCATAAGAGGTGCCCCAGTCAATCCAAGGAGGATGTCGGCCCAAAACAGCGGCCGCCCGACACACCGGACCACCCAGGACCCGCCAGACATGCACCAGGACCGAGCCGGGCCGCAACCGGGACCCCCGGCCCCAGACATCGAGAGCCATCATCGACCAGCGGGCAGGAGCATCCATCACAGACGGGGAGTAACTGAGGGGAAGAAGACGCATCAGGCCAGAGGGAAGCCAAACACCCAACCTGACAGGTAGACATAGAGAGACAGAGACACTCATACGTACCCTCCCTCTCATGCGTACACATTCTAACAAATACAGGACATACGAAAAAAGGACGCTATACACTCATTCATACCCCCCATACATACACTATACTCCATACTCCCAGGCCAAGGGACAGACGCCCCAATAGAGCACCCTGCCCCTGCACCCAGAAGACAGACCCCTTTGCCCACCAGGATGGGGACAAGCAGACCGCCAAGGCCCCCACACCGGCAAGAGCAGCCCACCAGCCCAGGACCCCGACCAGACGGCCTGATGTTCTACCCGGGCTCCGACCCCTGATGGTCCAACGAACAGGGGTGTGGAAAGACCCCCCAGCCTCTCTCCCCCCGCTCAATGTGGTGTTGTTGCGTGTAGTTCTAATGTGCACTTAAAACAGAGGGGTGGGACATGGGAATACTGCCGGGTACCCCCATCCCCCCCCCGGGCCCTCAGTGTCTAGATGCACTTAAACAGTGGGTGCTGGCACCATAGGCGAGGCCCCCCATAATGGGCCCCCTATAAGGGGTCCCGCCCCCAGCGCCAATGCGCCCCACCGCCAGGTCCCTACATGTGCGTTCCATGTAAATGTTGCAAGTGTAAGTGTCTAAGTTGCTCAAAAAAATCGGAACCCAGGCCGCCACCGGGTAGCGAAGACGGAAGCTCCATCCCGCAGTGACGTGCCCACATCCCAAGGCCTTGTGAATGGTAGAATGAAGGAGCAGGTGGACAGAGGCAATGGGGATGGGGAGAAAATAACTGGGGTGACCATTGCCAACCCCAGGGAGCCAGCTCCCCTGCTGACTCCAATAGGCACCCCCGTTCGGCCCAATCCACCAGGGGTGGGAGGCCCCAGCACGTCAAGTCGGGGCCCACGGCAGCGGCACCCCCCGTAAAAATGAATGTTAAAAATCATTTGTTCTGTGTATTCAACTGTAAGTCATAGTTACTGTGTGCTGAATTCTTTATTATTATGATTAGTCTTACTGAATGACGCTTTAGACTTAAGTCATGGTCAGTTGGACTGATAGTAAAATCCCTACATTGTGCATTGCCATGAAGATGACCCTCTTCAAGTTAACAACCTAACATCCTACAAGATTATGGCTTCCAATCAAGCAGAAGGCACCTCCTAGTCTCCAAGTGTCACCCTGAAGAAGCATCTATCTATATGAAGCTGATGATTGTAAGGTTAACTAAATTCATAAAAGGTCAGTTAGATTTAGACAGGTCAGTATTTTACATTCTTCAGTGTAAATGTCTGTTCCTCCTTGGTTTCATCAACCCAAGATTCATTAAACCTCCAAAACTTTGACGGAATCTTCTCTCATTATTTTATGTAAGAGTTTCTCCAGTAACACAATTTTTGACCCAGGTGCCAAAATGTTTGTACACAACATCCCTGAACACAGTCAAATGAGTTGACCTATCGGTAAGGTTCAGAAGAAAACCAATACAACAAAAACTCTATTAGAACACACGGTTAATCATTAACTTTATGGGGTTGCTGCGGCTCAGGAAAATTATTTTCTCAGTTTGATTGTCCGTCTCCAACCACATGTGCTCTGATATACTGTAAAACTTTGCCTACAGTGTGTACATTGCCCACTGTGTTTTTAGAGTGAAATTCAAATGTATCTGTCAATAAAGTACAGTAAAGGTGTTTATTCTGGTTGTTCATAAGTATAAAAAACGTAGGATATGTATCTCACTGAAGTCATGTTTAAAATGTACATATCCCTTGGATTCTCTAAGGAACTTTAGGTGACATGTTGTAATTTCTACAAACAATTCCATGATGAGAAGTTAACACCTATTATAAGATCTATTTGGCCTTTTTAAAGGGTTTCTCAGTTTTTCAGTGTCATTGTTGTATTCATATAGCCAATTTTGTTTGTTGTGGATTTGTAGTACTTAGTTTATATTATTCAATTTGTTTATGTTGCTTGTTTTATTGGTTGTTTCTTCTTCATCTTTTCTTTCTTTCTTTCTTTCTTTCTTTCTTTCTTTCTTTCTTTCTTTCTTTCTTTCTTTCTTTCTTTCTTTCTTTCTTTCTTTCTTTCTTTCTTTCTTTCTTTCTTTCTTTCTTTCTTTCTTTCTTTCTTTCTTTCTTTCTTTCTTTGTCCACATATCCATAACTTGAAAAAATTAAACCCACAGCAATCTAAGAAAGATTTTTCACACATATATATCAAGTAGAGTACTATAGCAAAAGCTGTAATTGTCTACCTAAGAAAGACAAACTTTTGGGCTTATACTTGGTACTAAGATGCCAATTTTGAGTACCTGGATGCATCCGAAACCACTGAATGTTAGCCTCTAAGCACTAACACTAGCAACTAATCCTTGACCTTTCATGGGGTCAACAGTGAGAACACTATGGCTAGTAGTCTAAGGAGCTGTTCGCGAATGTTCGGCCATGGCACATAGCTCCTAATCGCCAGTTAGTTAGCATCAGAGGTCCCTATGCTAAAGTGGCTATGATGGTTAGCATACAGGCCACTTTCCCTAACTCCTTCCTAACTGGAAGCCCAATTTGGATGCATCTTATCATAGCGGACACTGACGCACATCCGGTTTGGCGTAAGACCTCTAACCAATTTAGTGGTTTCGGATGCAGCCCCTGACTGCCAGACAGGACACTTAAAAAAAAGGGTGTTCCTGCCTTTTTGTAGGGGTGCAATGGTAAAAAAAAAATCATGGATTGGCACATATCCTGGCCTAAAAGTCATGGTACTGTTTTCTTTCTCTATGTTTCAATCAAGACTAAAACGTAACATGGCTTTCCTTGAAGCCAGAATGCAGGCAGAATAGGAGGCAGGAGATACAATGTAGACATTTAAAAAAAAAATACGAAAACTTAGAGGTGGATACGGTGGAAATCTAAATTTGGTGCTGGTAGAGAGGTATTTGAAAAATTACATTCAAGGAACGGGAGAACAATGGACAAAGAACCAGAAGACAAGAAAAGCAGGAAAAATCTAGCAGAGTGAATGAAAGTGAGGAGATTAAATACTGGGGAGTATGATGAGTTGACAAGAGAATGGTGGCAGAACTAACAAGAGAAAACTAAGCATAAACAAGGAAATAAGGGTCACATAAAGGCAATAACAAAGTCAGCCTTCTATCATCTGGAGAACATTTCTAGGATTAAAGGACTAATGTTGTAGCAGGACCTTGAAAAACTATTTTATGTATTTATTTTTAGTCGGATTGATTACTGCAACAATGTCCTCACAGGTCTGCCTAAAAACTTAGACAGCTGCAGCTGATTCAGAACACTGATGCTCTTATTTACCAGGAAAGTAGAACACATCACCCCAGTTCTAAAGTCTTTACACTGGCATCCTGTAGCTCGGAGAATATACTTTAAAATACTCCTACTAGTTTCTAAATGACCTACCACAAAAGTATGAAGATCTTTTGTCTCTATATCAACCCTCCAGACTACTCAGGTTCATTAATTACAGTTTACTCAACATCCCCAGCATTAGAACTAGGCATGGAATAACAGTTTTAAGTTCCTATGCTCCTCAAATCTGGAACAAACTTCCAGATGACTGCAAAGCTGCTGAAACACTGAGCTGGTTTAAACCGAGGCTAAAAATCCATCTCCCTTTGAGTAATGTTTCCTTATATAATATATTTTGTGTGTTTTTCATTCTGAATTGCTTTTCATCACATAAACAAGTAAATCACATTGAATTACCCCGTTGTTGAAAGTTTGATATACAAATACAATTTCCTTCCTTTGCCTTGTCAACAATAAATCTAGAATCTAATATGGATTTTTGTAATACCCAAAATAGATGTAAGATCATATTTTCATTCAGTTCTGATCTATGCTTTTCTAAACTAAACAATTAAACAGGCTTTAATGACATTAGTGGTAAAGGTGGCATATAACATACCATATATTTGAATCAATATCCGAAAGCTAAAATACAAAAACAGCACTTCCTGTCTGGTTACCTCATTTAGATGTACACTATTGTGTATTTTTTTCAACCCCTTGAGAGCAGCATATATGAGTTTGTGAGTGTCAGTAGTCTTGTAGGGAGGGTGTGTGTATTAACTCTTCAATTTCACACATGCTTAATCTTGAGTGAGTTTGGTGTGAAGGGATTTGTGGAGGAGTGTGTCTGCTTTGGGTTGGGTGCCGGGCAAAGAGGAAATGAAGGAGGGACCAAGAACAGAGGATGTTGGGGGTGCAGGATGGTCATGCTTAATGGACCGACAGGGGAAACTTTGGTATGCTATCACCTCTGTCCTTCTTGGATTATTTTTCTCCCTCTGTCTCTTTGAATCTCGACACTTTAGTGGTGTTTTTTTGTCTACTGCTACCATAATTCGTAACAGATCTAAACAAAATTTGTAAATCAGAGTCAGAATAAACTAAAGCTAGGTTAGCTGACTATACTTGCAAAGCTGTTCTTGACAGTTTTTTTTTTATAAAAACAAAACAACAAAAAAAAACAAAAAAACAGTAAAACAAATCTCAAGCATCTTTGTATAATTAAAGGGTGTCCTGCCCACAAAACTTTCTTCTACACATGAAATTTACAATTTGGAGTTATTCACACATTTTAATATCAGGGTATGGTAATAATAATAATAATAATAATAATAATAATAATAATAATAAAAATAATAATAATAGACAGAAAATAAAAATAATTAACTGAATATATTTAAATGATAAAAAAGTTGGACTAAATACATACGTAGCAGACACAAACTAGGAATATATAATCTTAACGGCAACAATTCAACTGTGAACCAAAGCAAACAAAATAATTTAAAATTAAGAACTGAAAGGTTTGCAATAGGCAAGGCAACCATTTTTATTTGTATAGCACACTTTCAACACAAGGAAATTCAAGGTGCTTTACATGATTACAGAAATGTGAAAATTAAAAACATAGAATCAGTAAGATAAAGCATAAACGAGCCCCCCTGGTAAGGTCTATTTGGGGGTTCTGGAGAGGAGGGTCCGACGGATAGTCGAACCTCGGATTCAGGAGGAGGTTGCGGTTTTCGTCCTGGCCGTGGAACACTGGATCAGCGCCACACCCTCAGCAGGGTCCTGGAGGGTTCATAGGATTTCGCCCAACCGGTCTACACGTGTTTTGTGGACTTGGAGAAGGCGTTCGACCGTGTCCCTCGGGGAGTCCTGTGGGGGGTACTCCGGGAGTATGGGGTACCAGGCCCTTTGATACGGGCTGTAAGGTCCCTCTATGTCCGGTGTCAGAGTTTGGTTCGCATTGCCGGCAGTAAGTCGGACTCGTTCCCGGAGAGAGTGGACCTCTGTCACCGATCCTGTTCATAGCATTTATAGACAGGATTTCTAGGTGCAGCCAAGGTGTTGAGGGGATCCATTTTGGTGACCTCAGGATCGGGTCTCTGCTTTTCGCAGATGATGTGGTCTTGTTGGCTTCATCTGAACAGAATCAACAGCTCTCGCTGGAGCGGTTCGCAGCCGAGTGTGAAGCGGCTGGGATGAGGATCAGCACCTCCAAGTCCGAGACCATGGTCTTTAGCCGGAAAAGGTCGGGGATGGAGTCCTTCTTCAAGTGGGGGAGTTCAAGTATCTGGGGGTCTTGTTCAAGAATGAGGGAAAAATGGAGCGGGAGATCGATAGACGGATTGGTAAGGCGTCTGGAGTTATACCGATCGGTCGTGGTGAAGACAGAGCTGAGCCGAAAGGCGAAGCTCTCGATTTACAGGTCGATCTACGTTCCTACCTTCATCTATGGTCATGAACTCTGGGTGGTGACCGAAAGAACGAGATCGCGGATACAGGCGGCTGAAATTAGTTTCTTCCGTAGGGTGGCTGGGTTCTCCCTTAGAGATAGGGTGAGAAGCTCGGTCATCCGGAGGGAGCTCAGAGTAGAGTCGCTGCTCCTCCACATCGAGAGGAGCCAGTTGAGGTGGCTCAGGCATCTGGTCAGGATGCCTCCTGGACGCCTCCCTGGTGAAGTGTTCCGGGCACGTCCCACCGGGAGGAGACCCAGGGGAAGACCCAGGACTTGCTGGAAGGTTTATGTCTCCCAGTTGGCCTGGGAACGCCTCGGGATTCCTCCCGAGGAGCTGGCCCAAGTGGCCGGGGAAAGGGAAGTCTGGGTCTCTCTGCTTACGCTACTGCCCCCGCGACCCGACTCCGGATAAGCGGAAGAAGATGGATGGATGGATGGATGGATGTATGGAACCAGTAAGAGAAAGCATAAACGAACATGTATAAAACAAACAATAGCATTTGATTAAAAACAACAATTTAGTACAAAAACATGTAATAATAATATTGGCAAAAATGGTATCGGTTACTCATAAGCATGTCAAAATAGGTAAGTTTTCATTCTAGATTTTAAAGAGTTCAGTGTCTCTGCATTTTTGCATTCGTCCGGCCGTTTGTTTCAGATGTGGGGAGCATAGAAACTGAAAGCTGATTCTCCATGCTTGGTTTTGATTCAAGGGACAATCAGTAGACTAGAGCTGGAGGACCTGAGTGACCTGGATGGTTTTGACACCTGGTCAGTAGTTTCTAGTTAGACCAACTGAAGTTGTGTAATGATATTTAATTGATCTTTTTTGGGTTGAAGATAAGTACTTCAGTTTTGTTTTTTTTTCAGTTGGAGGAAATTATGGGAAATCCAGCTGTTAATGTGCTCAATGTATTTATTGAGGATTTGGATGGGCTAAACATCACCTGGTAACATTCAGATATAAAGCTGTGTTTCATCATCATTGTTGTGGTAGTTGATATTATTTGTTGTTATAATATGGCTTAATGTGAGCATGTAAATGGAGGGGCCCTATGATGGAGCCCTGCGGGGGACCACTTTGTTATTTCTGCATTGTCTGATGATAATTGGTTAATTGACACAAAGAAGTTCCTGTTTTTGAGGTTGGATTTGACCCAGTCGAGTGTTGTACCAGAGAGTCTGACCCAGTTCTCTAGACGTTCCAGTAATATGTCATGATCAACAATGTCAAACCCCGCACTGAGGTCTAATAGTACCGGTACTGTGGTTTTACCACAGTCAGTATTTGTACGGATGTCATTGAAAACTTTGACGAGGTCTGTCTCGGTGCTGTGGTGCCTACGAAAACCAGACTGATAAATGTCAAAGCGGTTGTTCTTTTTTAGGAAACTGTTTAATTCTTCGAACCCAACTTTTCAATAATTTTTCTGATAAATTGGAGATTAGAGGTTGACCTGTAGTTTTGCATTGATGTGCTGTCTAAGTTCTTCTTTTTTAGTATTGGCTTGCTAACTGCTGTTTTTAGCGTTTGTGGAAAACACCTGAGGGATGAGTTAACTATTTGGATCAGATCAGCCCTGATGACTGGGAGGACATTTTTAAGAAAACCTGTTAAGATATCCAAGCAGTAGGTGGCAGAGATTAGTTTCTCAATAATTTCATCGAAGCTCGATTGATTTATTGTTTGGAAATCAGTCATTTTTTCAGCATGGGTGTTAACTGGGCTCAGTGTTGCAATTTGGGTTGAAACTGATGTACTAATGTACTGATTGACTTTCTGATGTTAAGATCTTTTCAGTAAAGAAGCTGGCAAATTCCTTGCAGGACCTGGTGGATATTAATTCAGGGGCTACTGTCACAGGAGGAGTAGTTAGTCTCTCCACTGTAGCAGATAATGTCCTAGCATTATTGCTGTTTCTGTGAATTATCTCAGAGAAGAATGATTCCCTTACATCCTTTAAGGTTGATTGATATTTGTTCAGCCTGTCTTTATATTAGAGCATGGATAACCGGCCTTGGCCCTAGAGCACAGCAACAACTGCAGTGGTTCTAGTTAGAGGAAGAATTTAAGGAATTTTTAATTTGATGTATACCAGCAGACTTACCAGATGGAAGAAGATCAGAAGTTGGTCATGATATTGATGAATGTGCTGACTTCAAATTTAATTGAAAAATGTGTTTAAAAGTACTTTGAATTATCATGTTACAAAAAATGTGGTATACAAATGAAATCTTGTTACTTGCCTAAAATCTCTCCTGAAGCAAATTCTTTTTCTGAGTTTCAATATTCAGCAAGTTCTTACTTAAAATCAAACTATAATGTTTGATGTGTAAAAACCTTTGTCAGATGACATAAGTGTAGAGCAAATTTCCTTGACAGATCAAATCAAATTTTATAAAGTGCTTTTCAAAAATGGTTTCTTAAAGTGCTTTACAGATTTAAAATGACCCCACAAACCCCCAACCCCCCGTTCAAAAAACCAAAATAAAATCATCATCACAACTACACCCCCCTCCCAACCCAACCAAATAAAATCATCATCACAACTACACCCCCCTCCCAACCCAACCCATCAGCCATACACACACACTTAAAAGCTTAAAAGGCACCAACCCAGGGCGCCCAGAGGAGTGAGGGATGATACCCCCACCTCCACCCAGGCACTACCTTGGGGGTACCCAGGCACCCACAGCAGACCACCGCTCCCGATGCAGAGGGATACCATTGAGGGATCACTAGGACCAAAGATTAAAATTGATTAAGATATTGTTACATGGCAGCTCTGATGTGGCTGTGCTGCCTCACCTCACACAGCCTGATTGATTACACCTGCTCCCAATCATGTCCTCCTCCCGGGTGTATTTAACCACTGTACCTGCTTCCTCCTATGCCAGTTCGTCTTTGTTGCAACCAGCAAACGGACCTCTTAATACAGCCTCTAGTGATATTGACCCATTTTGTGCTTTTGGACTCTTCTTCTGCCAGTGATATGGATACCTCTGCCCCTCCTGACGGATTTCCTGTGTACTGACCGTTGAGATTAAAAACCGTTTTGGCTTCAAGATTCCTGTCTAGTAGTCATTTGAGTCCAACCTGCCTGGTTCATATCACAGATATATTTTCAGTGATAATTTGTGTCTGCAGACTTTGTAAGAAAAAAAGTAACAAAACTATTATATAATATGCTATGAATAAGGTCAATTTTACTGACAAATCCTACAAGAGTCTATTATTTCATCTAAATTTTGACTCACCTTAGAGCTATAAGCTAACCCCTAAATTCCACTACATGCGCTCTGCTCCGCCACGCACGCCGCAGCAGTTTTCTGCTGTCGTTAAATTATACTGCATGCACCCCTGCTCCGCTTCGGAGCCCAGAGGTGCTCAACGAAGCATGCGCGGGAATTGCGATATCTCGCGATAAAGAACAGTGATATATACACTGAAGTCAGACCAAAATAATTCATTACGAGGAAAACAAACAGAAATCATGTGCAACAGGTATTGACATTTCAGAATTAAATAGCCGAAAAGTTTCTTTTTTAAAGTGTGTAATATACGTATAAACACACACAATTATTTTAGAAAACATATATGTATAAATTTCAGTGATATTAAATAGATATAGCTATGCACACAAAGAAAGATTTTGTCTTAAAAAAATAAAAGTCTGTCTATACTGATTTATTTTGGCATCCTGCCTGGTACTTTTTTATTTGTGTAGATTGACTGCGGACTTCCTCCGGCATCCGGTAAAATTAGATTCAATCCTATTTTTGCCGGAGTGCGAAACGGCGCCCTGCGCCACACGGCGGCAGTAGTGGAATAGTTATTTTTCATTACAACGGAATCGGTTTTGCTGCGGCGTGCGTGCCGGAGTGCAGCGCATGTAGTGGAATTTAGGGGTTAGGTCTTTCCATCAAGACCAGAAGGCAGGGACCTTTCCAGTGATCATGTTTGCAAGCAATTAAGGAATACCCAGTTTCTGCATTTGGCTGAGAGAGGAAGGGTCAGACTCTAAGAGAGACGATAAATTTATTAAATTATAAATTACTGAACAAGGTCATAACTCCTTGCTTAAGCTACCTTCACACATATTTATAATTGATGTTAACTTTAACAGCAGTATTTTAGACATCACTACAGTATGTGACAAAAGCCAGGTACAAGGAATAAATTCGAACTACTCTGTTAAAATGTGGGCGAAAAGTAAGTGCGCTACTTATTAAGAAAATGATTCCTATCCAGCTTTACCTTTGTGTCTGGGATGACTGACACACAATAATGCAAACGTTACCAACAAAAAAAAATCTTCCTTTTCTACGATAAAAGGCATTTAGACAGTGCTCAAACACACTTGTTTATTTTGGTATTTTCAAAAAATTTATCATGACTTATTTTTATGGGAGAAGGTTCAAAAGAAAATATGCATGCAGGAGGAAAAAATTCATATTCTAAATGGAAAGGCCTGGGAAAAACCTAAAGGGACAAAAAGGTCCAAATTTAAACCAACTCAAATGTCTGTCCTTCTGGAATGAGAAGCGATGTGCAGCGTTGTGAGAAAGCTGTGAACCTAAAATGAGGTGCAACACACAATGAGAAAACAGCAGGACATTTGCAGTTTGGGGTGGAGAAAGGGGGAAAAAATATATCACAATTGATGAATTACCATTTGATCTATCTCAAGGAAATTTCAATCGAACGCAACTGGACTTGGTAATTTGTCTTGGAAGACGTTTCACCTCTTATCCAAGAGGCTTCATCAGTTCATGCTCGCCACTGACCAGGCTGGGACTGGTCAGAGAAGGACCAGTCCCAGCCTGGTCAGCGGCAGATACAATTCTCTAATTTGCTTCATGGACCACTGCACACATGGATATTTTTCTTCTAGAGTATATACAAGAAAAACTTAAAGTTCTTTTTTGTATAGTTAAACATAATATACAAACTGATGTTTCTCCTTCTGTTATGATTGTTGTACATGCTAGGGAATTTGTTCACGACTTCTGTGGATATGTCTGTGGGGCGTAAGGTGGGTGAATGGTTGTTTTCGCTTGTATAAAAGCACATTGGCAGGGGGAAAGGTCGGACAGGAGTGTAAGAGAGGAAGTGCTTAGATAGCTCAATAAGCACACCCAGCAACAGAAGCATGAAGTGTTCAGTGTGGGAACTTCCTCTCACCAGACAGACGTGTGCGCACACACACACACACACACACAAGTTTGTATAGCTACCCATTTTAAGACCGTACATTGACTTCCATTGATTTTAGTAACTGGATTTATGCCTAACCCAGACAATTAACCCTAACTATTACTATCTATACCTAACCATAAGCCTAACTAAAACTGAATTCACACCATACCTCCAAAACTAACCCTAGAAAGGGGAGTAGGCCCGCCATATTAGGACCGTGCTTTGGTCTTAACACCCCCCCCCCATTGATTCGTCAGTGAATGCAACAATTCAATTCAATTCAGATTATTTATATAGCGCCATTTCACAACAGATGTCATCTCAAGGCACTTTACAAGAAAAGTTATTACAATACAACGTTTAATCTAGGAATTACAGAACCACAGAAGATTGCGTCGTGACTTCTCAGCAATCCCTCACACGGAGCAAGCATGAAGCGACAGTGGAGAGGAAAAACTCCCTTTTTAACAGGAAGAAACCTCCAGCAGAACCAGGCTCAGCATAAGCGGTCATTTGCCGAGACCGTCTGGGGTTTGGAAAGGCAGCAGAGACACAGAAAGAACAACAGAACTGATGCAGAAGCAGAAGTTGGTAGCAGGACATGGAGAACATTCCTTCACTGGAATGGCATCTTAGTCAGGGTCGTCAAGCAGGGCGAGTCAGGAGCACCTACTGTAGGAAGAGACTAAGAGAAAACAGGTTAGCGCTTGAATTGACAACACATCATGCAGTTGGGGAGAAGTAGGAGAGAAAGTAGGAACTGACTCTAATAATGTCTGTTGGCTAAAGCAGCATAGCTACTAACATTAACCTGTGTCCTAGCTACTAGGAGACCTAGCTGCTAACGCTCTCTACCTGGCTTACATTAATCTCTCTACCTAGCTACTCTACCTCTTCCTATCTCTTCCCAGCTTTTGACATTCTACCTGACTACTAATGTTAACCTGTATCTTCCTAGCTACCTGTCTAACCTGTCTCTAACTATCTATTAAGCTGTCGCCAACTGTAAGCTTTGTCAAAGAGGAAGGTTTTAAGCCTAGTTTAAAAGATAGACAAGTTGTCTGCTTCACGAACCAGCCCTGGGAGCTGGTTCCATAGGAGGGGAGCCTGGTAACTGAAAGATCTGCCACCCATTCTACTTTTAGAAATCCTAGGAACTACCAGTAGACCTGCAGTCTGAGAGCGAAGGGCTCTGTTAGGAACATATGGAACAATCAGGTCTCTGATGTATGATGAATTTTGATTATTAAGAGCTTTATATGTCAGAAGGAGGATCTTGAGTTCTATTCTAGATTTTACTGGGAGCCAGTGAAGAGAAGCTAAAACAGGGGAAATGTGATCTCTTCTTCTTTCTTATTCATTAAGAACCCTTGCAGCAGCATTCTGGACTAACTGAAGACTTTTAATTGTATTCTGTGGACTACCTGATAATAAAGAGTTACAGTAATCCAGCCTTGAAGTAACAAAGGCATGGACTAGTTTTTCAGCATCACTCCTGGACAGGATGGTTATAATTTTTGCAATATTCCTAAGGTGAAAAAAGTCGGAGAGACTTCTCTAATGTGAGATCTAAATGACATATCTTGGTCAAAAATAACACCGAGGTTCTTTGCTTTATTACTGGAGGCTAATTTAATGCCTTCCAGGTGAAGGACATCTTCTGTTTTATCAGAATTCAGAAGCAAGAAGTTTAGAGTCATCCAAATTTTTATGTCTTCCAGACATGCCTGTAGTCTACCTAACTGATTAGATTCATCAGGATTTATGGATAGATATAGCTGTGTATCACCTGCGTAACTATGGAAATTTATCCCATGCTGCCTAATGATTTTACCAATAGGAAGCGTATATATATTCAAAAGGATCGGCCCAAGCACCGAACCCTGTGGTACTCCGCAAGTAACCACTGAGGCAGAGGAAGATCTTTTATTTACCTGAACAAACTGAAATCTGTTGGACAGATTAGATGTAAACCAGCCTAGTGCTGTTCCTATTATATCGACACTTTGAAGCCTTTCTATGAGAATATTGTGATCAACAGTGTCAAAGGTAGCACTGAGATCTAACAGGACCAGAATCGTCACCAGTCCATTGTCTGAGGCTATGAGAATATCATTAGTAACCTTAACCAGAGCTGTTTCAGTGCTATGATGAGCTCTATAGCCTGACTGAAACTTATCAAATAGCTCATTATTGTTTAAATGCTCACACATCTGGGGCCGTATTCACAAAGACTCTTATCTTACCGCTAGGTGTTACTCCTAACTCGCGTTTAAAGGTCTTACGTAGGAGTTGTTGTCTAAAACCTATTCACAAACGCTCTAAGAGCTACTTTTACGTAGGACAAACCCCTAAAATTAAGCTAAGAGTGACGTCCCGTTGCTATGGAAAACGTCATTCCTGTGCGCGAGTAAATAGACGGACAGCAGTGTGGTTGGTTGTTCAATGAAAGGTGTGAAACCAGGAAATTGAAAACTTCAATGTAGATAAAAGCATATGAACAGCGCAAATAGCAGAAATAATGCATGATGACATCCTTGTGTCGGCCACTAGACTCACACTTCATGCAACTTACACACAATAGCCTACTTACAGAGAGGGTGAAGTTTAAAAAAGAAAAAACGTGAAATGCATCATATTACTCTTCCTAATACTAGCTGATAGCTGGGATAAGCTCCAGCCCCCCCTCCACGCGACCCTGAATTGGATGAAAGCGGTATAGATAATGGATGGATAGATGCATCATATTAAGGGAGTGACTGCAAGTAGGCTGTAAACAATTAGGCTGTGAAATGAGTAGCCTATCATCAGCCACATCTACATGTGTCGCATAATTTGGAAGACGCACACGTTTTCTTCTTTGTGCACAGGGAACATTATATAAAGAACACATTGTTGTAAAATTCCGTGTATAGGAGGAAGACCTGCACCCAAATGCTCTGTCCCCTGTTGCAGCAGTTGTTTACAGCGTTCTGACATCCAGATGGCATCCAGATGATCCAGAATGTGCCTCTCAAATAGCTGCCTCAGGCCGCTGGACATCAAAATCCGTGCGTCGGTGGACCCAGGTCATTTAGCCAGAATGTCAGGTATATTGGAACAAATGTCTGAATGATCACTGACGTACATGTTCATTATTTAGTTATTCATTAAAAAAAAATTTTTATTGTATTTATTTTTATATATAATAATAATAATAATAATAATAATAATAATAATAATAATAATAATAATAATTTGATATGGATAAATAACATTTTCCGGAATAAAGGCATATATATATATATATATTTCCTGTCTTCCCCTATCCAAAATGTCGAAATGTACATGTTTCACAGGCGTAGCGCGTAGAAAGTAGGATTGCCGCGTATATTTAGAAAAGTGCTGCGACATGACGCTCCTGTGATGGGGCAAACTCGTGCTGCTTTTGCCTCCAGTGGAAAGGATTATATTGATTACAGCGGTGGCTAACAGCTAAAAATATATGATGTGCTGCTGCTGTAACATGCTAATGACGCGTCCGGTTGAAAGGAGGGGTAAGAAAGAACCATGTGCACCAGCGTGTGCAGCTACAGTGCAGAAAATACTGATTGTTTTTGACGAAAGAAGAGGAAAGTGGCGTATTCCATGCTGACTCAATCGGGTATGTTGACATTCTACCGACTGACATTCCCGGACCAACAAACGCAGTTATGTGGCTGAGAAGAAGGGAATGTTAGCATGCAGAAGTCGTCTCAGCTACTTTTCATCCCAGAGCTCATGGATTCAAGATGTGCTGTATCATCCTATCACAGGTATTTCTTGCTTGTTAAATATCCGCACTATGGCTAGCAGTTAGCACGTAGCTTATTAGCTTCTTTTGTGCTTTTAAGCTCCTAAAATTTGTATTTTTGAATGGGTTTTTTACTAATTAGAAACAGTAAGAGCTTGGATAAGGCTGTGATGCTCTAAATATTAACTCTTCACATCGGCTTCCTGAAAAGTAATTTCAGTACCATTGTTTCTATTTGAGGAATCCAAGCAAAATGTGCACCCAGACAAATAAGACAGGCATCCAAATCACACCAGCAATCCCAATAGCAATTAAATCCAACCCAGCAAATTATTTTGTATTTTCACTACTTCTTGACATTTTTGTTCTTATTTATGGAGTTTCTTTTGATTCAGTCATTAAATCATTGATAAGCCATTTGGTAATGTTTTCTTAAAAAGTTTATAAATAATCAAAAACAAAAGAGATAGATGAATAATTCACTGATCTTGTGAAAGGGATATTCATTTGTCCAGTTCAACAACATTCATAATCACACAGTTTTCAGTTATGTGGTGTCACATTAGTAATAAAATGGCATGTTACGTTTGCTGCCACATCGTCACACAATTGACGTGGTAAATTAACTCGAATGGTGGTTTTCAGGGAAAGTTCAACATGTTGTTTTACCCGTTTCATTGTCCTCATTAGCTGTCACAAACCACAAGCTTATTTTGGCGTTAATTTTTGTAGGATTAAAAATGGTATGAGTGTCTGTTTCAGCTTTCCACTTTGTAATTGTAGTCATGGCCACCATCTAATTGTAGATGGTGGCTTGCTGATGCGGCCTGTATGGCAAGCCATTTCGGTAAAAACTCCATATCCCTATATCCATTGTTGCGTATGCCAAATAGTATGCAACTAGATTGAATAGAATAATGCTTTAATTGTCCCATGAAGGAAATTTGGTCATAACAGCAGCCAAAAAACAGCAGTTTAGAATGTACAGTCTGACAGCTGCAGAGAGGAAGGACCCGCAGAAATGCTCCTTCGTGCATCTAGGATGCAGCAGTCTCCAACACCTGCACTGGATCCAGTTTGCATCTTAGAACAGAGCTGGGATTCCTGATGAGTTTATCCAACCTCTTCCCCTCAGCTGTTGATAAACTGCTGCTCCAACATACAACACTGTAAAAAATGACGGAAGCCACCACATAGTCATAAAAGGTCTTTAACAGGGCTCCCTGGACTCCAAATGACATCAGCCACCTCAGCAGGTAGAGTCTACTCTGACCCTTCCTGTAGAGAGCATCCATGTTGTGGCTCCAGTCCAGTTTATTATTCAGGTGAACACCCAGGTACCTATAGGAGTCCACTATCTCAATGTCCACTCCCTGGATGTTGACAGATATCAGTGTGGTGGGTCTGTGTCTCCAGAAATCTACCACCAACTCCTTGGTTTTCCCAGCGTTGATCAACAGGTTTAACTGGCACCAGTGCACAAAGTCTATACTCTGAGTCGTCCTCACCTGTGATGAGGCAGACTATGGCAAATTCATTGGAGAACTTCTATAGGTGGCAGCGTGGGGAGTTAATGGAGAAGTCTGCAGTGTAGAGGGTGAAGAGGAACGGTGCCAACACAGTTTCATGTGGGG
This sequence comes from Apricaphanius iberus, assembly GCA_028564705.1. Classification (NCBI taxonomy): domain Eukaryota; kingdom Metazoa; phylum Chordata; class Actinopteri; order Cyprinodontiformes; family Aphaniidae; genus Apricaphanius; species Apricaphanius iberus. Next base: position 203,010 of record JAPXFQ010001609.1, read on the forward strand.
CCCTGTATTGCAGACCAGTGTGTCAGTGACACAGCCATGTGTCCTCACATATTGAGAGTGTCTTGTGACGTAGTCCAGTATCCACTGGGACATGTGGTGGTCCACTCCTGAGAGCTCCAGCTTGTCCCTCAGACGGCTTGGTTGGATGGTGTTGAAAGCACTGGAGAAATCAAAGATCATGATCCTCACAGATCTTCCAGGCTTCTCCAGTCAGAGCGAGAGAGGTTGATATAGTCTGTAATGCAGTCTGTGATGCTGTTGAGGTCATCCTCCAAAGGGCTGCAGAGGTTGTCCCACACAGTAGAACGGAATCAGTCTCTCAGAGCATCCTTAGTTTCTGCCTACCATTTCCTTACTGTGCGTTTCACAACTGTGTACTACAGGTTTATACACAGGTTGGAGACTAACCAGGTTGTGCGCTAGCGTTAGCAGATGGCGGGACATACACAGCTATCAACATATATATAAGGATTAAAAAGGTGTATAAACTCCTGTGGTAGGTAGTAGGGTCTCATGCTAACAGCTAGCAGCTCCATGTCCTTACAGTGAAGCGTCTCCTTGATAGATAAATGTCCAGAGTTACACCATCTATCGTTCACAATCACAGCAGGACTCCTTCCTCTCTTCTTACCATTCTCTGTTGTTCTGCCGGCCCGGACCAGACCAGATGAAAACCGTCCATGTTTTGTGTGAGTCCGGAGTTAGCACGGTTAGCCTTGACTCTGTGAAGCACATCAGGCTGCTCTCCCTGTAGGTCCTCTGATGTCATGTCAGAGCCGCCAGCTCGTCCACTTTATTGGGGAGAGATCTCACATTCCCCAAAATAACAGATGGATCCCGGTCCCAGCACGGCGTCTCCTACCCCTCACCTTGCGGGGGATGTTGGCTCGTTGATCCCTGCTGTAAACAATGGGAGAGCAAAACTTCACGCGCTCTCCGGGCACAGATGCTTCTTCTTCTTTCGTGTGTCGTCATCAAATGTCCAGCTCAGTAGAACTCAGCGACATTCTCATCTCAGGTCCCACGTCAAAGAGGCCGGCCTCCGAGGGTGGTTTATACAGTGGACAGGTGGTGATTATGTGCTCAGCGGTCTGTTCTGGCTCCCCACACTCACACACTGCTCTGTCCTCCAGGCCCCACTTCCTCATTGATGCTTTGTAACGTCCAACCCCAGTTCGGAGGCGGTTTAGCAGAGTCCATTGCCGGTGGGGCAGTTCCTCTCCTTCAAGACCGCCTCCAGGGTCATAGATGTAACGGTGGACTCGTGAGGGCCCTGCTGACTCCCACTCCTTTTTCCAGGCTGCCGTGAGCCATGCCTCTGTAGACAGGTCCTCAGGGATAGACCTGAGTAGGTCTTGTGCCGCCTTGTTGTACGGGTGGCGGGACTTCAGTCTATGAGGAGGCAGTGCTGTTGTGGTGGTATTGTGCAGGATATGCCAGTTGTATCTTTGGGCTTTCCTTGCAAGAGCGAGGGTAGCAGTCTCTCGTCGGAGGCCGGCCGGGGCAATTCCCACTAGTGTTGGCAGATGGTAGGCAGGGGTAGATTCCGGACAGCCAGTAATAGTCCGAAGGGCGGTGTTTATGGCAGTGTCGACTTTCCTGGCGTGTGGGCTTCTGCACCAGGCTGGGGCACAGTATTCAGCCTTGGAGAAGACAAGAGCTACTGTTGATATTCGAAGCACCTTGGCAGTTGCATGCCAGCTAGTACCAGCGAGACGTCGAATTATAGCGACCCTTGATGACACTTTGGCCGTCACTTCTTCAAGGTGTTGTTTGAATATTAGAGATCTATCCAGGCGTACGCCAAGGTATCGTGGGGCTTGCTGGAACTCAAGGCGCTTGTTATTAACGAATATGTCCAGTTCCCGTCTGGCCTCACTGTTGTTCAGGTGGTAAGCTGCTGCAACTGTCTTGCCGATGCTGTGTTGTGAACGCCACTCACGCAGGTAGGCTGCCAAGGTGTCCATGTCCTGGTTTAGGCTGGCCTGCATCTGCTCCCACGTTTGTCGTCTCATCATAATGGCCAGGTCGTCAGCGTAACCATATTTCCGGGATGTTGTTTCCGGTAGGTCGTGGATGTAGATATTAAATAACATCGGTGCGAGGACTGAACCCTGCGGAACACATTTCCTCAGCCTTCTAAGCCTGTTGCATTGACCGTCACTGGTCTTTAAGGTGAAGCTGCGGTTCGTCACCATCTCAATGATGAACTTCACCATGTGCCGGTCGGGAATTATCTTTAGTAACTTTAGGTGGAGTCCGTGGTGCCAGACAGTATCATAAGCGGCTGTGAGATCAAGCAACACTACTCCAGCCTTCTGTTTTTCCTGAAAGCTTGGGTGTCTTGGGTGAGCAGTGTCACCTGGTCAACCGTTGACCGACCGCGGCGGAAGCCAGCTTGCTCCCGTGGGAGTTGAGGGTCCACTATTGGCTCGATACGATTATAGATAAGCCTCTCCAGGATTTTGAATGGGACGTAGAGCAGTGAGATGGGTCGGTAAGATTTGGGGTCTTCAGAATGCTTGTTTGGTTTTTGGAGGGCTATGACAGCAGTGCGGGGCCATATCTTCGGGAGCTTGGACCTCCGAAGGCATGTCGAGTAGAATGAGCTGAGCCATACAGATGTTCTTACGCTCTGGTGAGTCACAAACTCAGGGTGGATGTAATCATGGCCTGGTGCTTTCCCTTGTTTGGTCTTACTCAAGGCAGTCTGGAGTTCAGCTGATATAAATTCCCCTGACAAGTTGGCGTCCACACTAGCTGCTCTACACAGGGAAGTCAACTGGTGTGATGTTGTGCGGGCAGAGTTTTTATCAGCATCAGGGTTCTTAAGGCTGTTCTTCGGGAGTTGGGATGCGATGGCATTTGCTGTTATTGGGCACCGGGAGGTCGACGGTGTTCTACCTGTCAGCTGGTTTATCGTCCGCCACGCCTTACGGCTGGAGTGGGTGAAGTCAATTGACTGAACTACTTCTGTCCACCTTGACCTTCGGGTAACATCTAGCTTCTGCAGATGCCATGAAAAGATTTGAAAACGAACATAAATATACAGAAAAATATGAGCTCATGGAAGTAGTTAAACATTTTCCCCTACAAGTTTAAACTGTTGCCAAACCATTTCAGAAATACTGTTACTAGCAACTCATTTTTGCCTAGTTGCACATTTACCATACTAGAATGACTCTGCTTGCCATAGAACCGGCCCTCGTGGCCCAAATATTAAACCGGCCCACTGGGAAATGTCCCGGTGCCCCAGATTAGTCACTCCGGGCCTGACTGTAAGTGTGCTTTTAGTTTCATTTTTTACGAAGTCCTGTTTATTTTCATGGAGAAGGTGACTTCATAAAATACTGAGGCTGTTTCAACTTCCAGGGAGGGTTCTGATATTCAGCTTTTGCAGGGCTTTGAAAACGTATTTAGTTCCTTTATTTCGTTTATACTTAATCAATTTTTTGGTAGTCTTAAATGTTCAATATCATAAGTAACACTGAGGTTAGGATTACATCCAGTGCTGTAGAATCAAGAAAGTTATTTCTAAGGCTTTGGGGTTCAGTGAACCACAGTAAGAGATCATTATGCGTAAATGCAGAAAACATGGAACATTGGTGAACCTCCTATGGAGGGGTAGGCCTACCAATATTACCATTAGAGCTAATCTAAAACTCAAGCAATAGGCTCATGATTAAACACGAGAGGAATATTTGCCAGTCAAATATAGTGGCATTACTTTGATGGTTCTGGTGTTGCTTTACAACATTAGTGTTGTTGGAGTATTTGCTGTTGGGCACAAGCTGTTTCCAGCTCCTCAGCATGGTACATGGCCAAACGACAGTCTGTGAACTTCCACATATGTATGTGCGATCAAAGTCAGGTTTTAACTTGCCTTCCTTTTTCTTCCTAGCAGACCTGATCCAGTTACCCTCCTCGATTTAGTCCACCTTCCAAACTCCAGTTGCAGCCAGTCTGGTCTGGATTCTGCTTCGGTCAGCCTCTGCGACGCTCTCTTCTGGAGAATAAAACCATTCTCACCTTCACTGCCATTCCTCTTGGAACTGCTGCCGGTCCACCCTCGAACGATCAACTACACTACCTGCAGAGACAAGACAAAGAATCATCAGAACCACCAACCACCCATCCGTAGTTACCTGTTCACAACATACCTCCTCCAAGTCATAGGCACCTCAACTTCCAAGTAAGATCCACACTCACCAGTATAGAACTCACAATAAACTCCTCTCTACCTGCTGAAGTAATAACCTACCTGTTCCAACTTCCAGTGGATGTTCCTGGGCAGCCACTCACCTGAGTCTCCTCCAGAATCCAGTCAGTCCATTTCCAATCTTCTGGTTTTTCCCGTGGTTCTTTTCCTGTGTTCCCTAATCCAGTCTAGTCCTAAATTTATTAATAAACGTTGTTAAAATATTTTTGAGTGTTGTCTTAAAGTGCAGGTTAGAGCCCCCCTTAAACCATAATTTAGAGAAATATGGTAGGAAAAGTTTCTAAATAAAAATGTACTATTGTATGCACTATTTTCGCTTTTACAATTGATTTTGTGAGAATGCCAGACCGGAAGTGACATGAGGTAGAGGAGTCCTGTACACTCAATTAATAGAAACTATGGCTTTTTGTGTCAACTTTGACACAGATTAAATGTTAAACATTTACAATTACACATATGATGAACCACAACCATACAGCTTTGAGCCTACTGCCTGCCCCAGATAACACAGAGAGATGAGAAGGAGAGCAGGGGAAGCATAAAAACCGAAATCAAACCAATACTAGCAGATGCTAACACTTAGGGTTGCCAACTTTCTGAAATGGAAATAAGGAACGGGGTGGGGTGGGGGGGGTGGGGTGGGGGGGTGGGGGGGGGGGGCTAGAATGTTCAGTCCAAAAAATAAGACATTTTAAGGAATCATGCAAATATCTTAATATAATTATACTTCCAGAACTTTTTTTCCAGTGCAAAACAATAAAACATAAAAAACTGCTAATAAAGAAAATATAAAATATTGCACTCAAATACTGCATTCAAGAATTACAACACCCATATGTATGCACATGGAAAATATCAAATAAACAGATTACCCTCCAGACTAAGCACATTGTGCCGCTATTTTTTCCATGTGTACTTTTTTTGATTTCTTGCAGCAGCGAGAAGTTGTTTGTCCTGTAGAGCTGCACTGCAGAACTCTGTACAAGACATCTCATAATTCAGAGTGATGATCAGCTCACTTTTTATTAGTCCAACTGAACATTTGTTTCGTACATCTGACCATTTCTTTTTCATTGCTGAGAACACCCTCTTCACATACCCATTGGAAGATGGGATGCTGAGGACAAAGGACACCACAGCAACGATGTTTGGGAGATCAGCTGCCTGTGGAACTGCCATCCACTTCTCTGCTGTTCCCTTGGATACCCAGTCATCATGCTCAGTGAGATGCTTAGAATGTTGTTGGCAGTAACACACTCATCATAAAGCATATCCATGGAGATGTTTTGCCTGCTAACCAGGTGAAGCTGCTAAATGATCTTCTCCATGCCATCATAAGAGATACTCCCAGATGTCAGAGAGAGGGGCTGTAGAAGGAAAAGCCAGTAGTCTTCTGAAAAATTAAACCATCTCATTTATCAAACTTGTGTATGACCAAATCAGGGTGTAAATGTTGGGTACGCAAAAAATTTACACTTTTCGGCATTTATCAATCTGTAACTGAGCGTACGGTATGCATAAAATATACACCAAGTCAGGAGGAGGTGTAAATTTTACACCCATCTCAACCTTCATCACAATGCGCAAAAAACATGCATAAAATTCAAGATTTAGGAAAAATAATGCCAACACCTCTCACATTAAAAATAGGCAATTTTAATGAAGTTATGCTTGGGCTATGTCATGATATTCTGTCATATTAAATAAACAAGGGACGGCTTGCACACCACAGGGCTCCAAATTGTAGTAGGTTAAAAAAGTTACGGCATTAATTGCTGCAGTTAGTGTGTGAGTAGTTGTTTTTTTTCTTTCAATATTAGGCTACCCATGTTTTCGGCTGCCCAATGTTTTTGGAACGAATGATCCCCTTTTTTATGAAAGTCTGTCATTAAATAAGGTGCAAAATGTCAAACTCTAAAGTTTCCCACAAATTGATTTATAGAATAGATTTCTCAATAACAGCAGCAAACAGAAAAATACATTCTCCCGTAATGAAGCTTAGATAAAAATAAAAACCTAAATAGACCCAAAGTGGCAGTGAAACAGTTACTATGTAAACATTCTGTAACATATATGAATATAAATGAATAAAAAGTAACTAGAGAATCAGACCTAGGATGAGCAGGATGAGCTGCTGAGTTCTCGCGAGAGCTGTGTGTAAGTAAACATGGCGGTATACTGGTAAAATAAAAAAAAAAAGTCAGGTAAAATGAGGCAATAATTTTGAACCAAATGCAGCTTCTGTCCATTTAAACTAACCATCAAATTATTTCTTTCATCTAATCACCCTGGACGAGGAAATATTGGATTCGCTGGAGTGCTACCTAGACGAGTGCTTTGATAACATCGTTATGGGTAAGTCACGGAAGCCTGCTTCAGATTCACCAACAAGTACTCCATCTCAGAAAAGCACTCGTTCTGAGGCCAGCACTTCCATCAACTCGCCAGATAGAAGCTACGGCGACATCCTGGACTCAATAGATAAGAAGCTAACCAGCCTGGACACCCGTCTCGCGCTGGTTGAGGTTCTACACAAAGAATTTCAGGCTCTGAGGGAATCTCTGGAATTCAGCCAACAACAGGTAGCTTCGCTCGATACAGAAAATCAAACACTGAAAGAAGACGTTAAAAGACTCACCGAGGGGATGACGCAGCTCTCTGGAGAAAATAAAAGATTCAAGGAGTCGATCTTAGACATCCAGGCCCCATCCACGAGAGATAATCTTGTCTTTTCTGGGATACCAGAGCAGGCTGAGGAAGACGCTGAAACAACCGTCCGACAGTTCATCCAACATCAGCTGAAACTGGCAAGCGACATGGTTAAAAACATAACCTTCCATCGGGTTCACCGGCTCGGAGGTAAGAAACCCAACAACACCCGTCCGCCACCAATTGTTGCCAAATTTGAACACTTTAAACAGAAAGAACAGGTCAAAGGACGTGGGAGAGAGCTGCGGGGGAAGAATTACAGCGTTAATGATCAATTTCCGAAATAAATCCTGGACAGAAGACGCATGTTATTTCCAATTAGAAAGAAACATATTAGTGAGGGCTGTAAGGCTACAGTTACGGTAGATAAACTGTAGCCTATGTTAACGATCAGCTGTTTAGGGACCCTCAGGATACTCCTTGGCTATATTAGTCATATTTAACAGAGTCTAGATAGAAGTTGTTTTATCAGACAACTATAGTTTAAAGAAGCAAAGCTCAGCAAGTTGTTTATATCTGTAATGTGGGTAGGGGTAGGGCTGTGCACTAGAGTGACTGCTTTCTTGTTTCATTTTTTTTTCACATTCGTGTCACCAAATCTCTTTATGACTTTTCTTCCTTTTTCTTTCACACACACAGACTTTTGTCATAGCACATTTATGTTTTTCCATCATACTGTCATTCTTTACACACCTGTAATGGTACGTTATTACCCTCGCTTTATCTCTGCTTCTGGATTTTCAATCAGGCAACTCCATAGACAAACCAAGACTACACCTATATTCATCTTTGGCGATAGTAAATGTCTAATGTTTATCTTAGCCCTATGAATCCTGTAAAATGTTTAACATGGAATATTCGCGGATCTGGCTCCAGAGATAAAAGGATTAAGATTTTCAACCATCTTAAAAGATTGAAGGCAGATGTCATCTTACTACAGGAGACTCATATATCAAGCTCAACTGCTAATGATTTAAAAACACCGGAGTATCCTAATATATTTTCTTCATGCTATAACTCTAGACAACGAAGAGTAGCAATATTAATAGATAAAAATACTAATTTTAAAGTAATAGACACAGTTACAGATCCAGAGGGTAGATTTATAATATTAAAACTATTTATACATAACCAAAAGTTATGTATAGTTAGTGTATATGGTCCAAATGTTGACGACCCCTCATTCTTTCATACTTCCTTCTGGGTTTTGGCTAATCACATGGATTACTCACTTGTTCTTGGGGGAGATTTCAACTTTGGATTCAATGAATAAATAGACAGGCTCAGTACAGCAGGGACTCCGCGCAGCTGGCAATCTTTAGATATAGTTAAACAGTACATGAGCGATTATGGACTTTGCGATGCATGGCGATCGCTTCATCCCAACGACAGAAAATACACTTTTTACTCAAATGTCCATCATTCTTATTCTAGATTGGACTATTTGTTAGTCAGCAGCTCACTGTTGAATGACATTTCAGACACTGAGATACGTCCTATAGTTATCAGCGATCACGCTGCTGTTTCTTTAAATTTAGCAAATAGATTAGCAACCCTTCAATATAAAAATTGGAGATTTAATACATCATTACTTAAGGATAGAGAATTTATTAAATATATTGAGAAAAAATGGGCTTCATACATGGAATTTAATGATCTCCCTGGTATGTCGCCATCCACTCTCTGGGAGGCAGGGAAAGCTGTGATTAGAGGTAAAATAATTTCATTCTCATCAAATAAAAAGAGAACAGAAAATAAACATGTTCAGGAATGAGAAGAAAATATCAAATCATTAGAAGCTTCCCTGAATAAAGAGAGTTTAAGCAAAATATGGAAAGCAAAATTAGAATTAAATGGAATTATTAATAAACGGACGCAGTTTTTAATCCAAAGATTTCGAATAGAAAACTTTGAACATAGTAATAAATCAGGTAGCTTCTTAGCTAATCAGTTAAAAATAAATAAAGAAAAAACAACTATATATGCAATCAAAGACAAAATTGGGAATATAATATATGATCCTGAAAGAATAAACAACACATTCAAAGAATTTTATGAGACTTTATACACACTGGAGATAAACCCATCAAATAATGAAATTGAACAATTTCTGGATAAAATAACTCTTCCTAAACTTTCAGACAGTCAAGCAAAGGCCCTGGATCCACCGCTAACAGTGTCTGAACTCCAGGAGGCCCTCCAATCCATGCCTAATAATAAAGCTCAAGGCCCAGATGGATTTCAAGGAGAATTCTATAAAGAATTCTGGAATATTCTGGCACCAACATTTTACAAAATGTTACAGGAAACAAAGGAAAATGGTCGATTACCACCAAACATGAACTCTGCCAACATCAATCTTCTATTAAAACCAGGAAAATACCCTATGTCTCCTACCAATTATCGTCCCATTTCTCTTATCAATGTTGATCTGAAAATAATTTGCAAAGCTCTTGCAAGAAGGATTGAGAAAATAACACCTTTAATAATCCATTCTGATCAAACAGGTTTTATAAAAGGTAGTAGGCTCTACTTCCACAAATTCACGTAAATTAATAGATTTAATAGATTATTCCTACTGTAAAAACGTCCAAACCAATATATTATCTTTAGATGCAGAAAATCAAACATCATCAAGGTTCTTCCTTCAGAGAGGTACCAGGCAGGGATGTCCACTTTCTCCCTCCCTCTTTGCTATTTTTATTGAACCATTAGCAGCAGCAATCAGGCAAAATAATAATGTTAAAGGTATACAATGCAACAAAATAGAACATAAAATCAGTTTATACGCAGATGATGTACTACTTTTTCTACAGCATTCACAAACTTCCTTGTATCAGGTAATTGAGTTAATAAAATCTTACTCAAGAGTTTCAGACTATTCCATAAATTGGTTAAAATCTACAGTCCTTCCAATCAACTGTTCTTACCAGGGTCCTGTTGCTTTACAGCTCCGGTCGGGAAATATTACATATCTAGGTATCCATATCTCACCAAGACTGTCAGACTTATCTAAGCTAAACTACGTCCCACTTTTAAAAAAAGTGGAAGATGATCTGGCAAGATGGAAATCCCTTCTAATATCACTTATTGGAAGGGTAGCTACAATAAAAATGATGGTTTTGCCTAGAATCAATTATTTATTCTCAATGATCCCAAGCAAACAATCACCTGATTGGTTTAGATCTCTGGACCCTTCTGTCTCTAAATTTCTTTGGAAAGATAAACCCCCACGTATCAGCTTAAAAACAGTGCAGAAGTCCAAAGATAAAGGAGGTCTAGACCTACCAAACCTTTGTCATTATTTCTTAGCCAACAGGCTCCAATACACATCAAGATGGGTAAAACACAGTTCTCTCGATGAGTCCTGGGTAGATGTTGAATAGACACTATGCAATAAGATAAAACTTTCAGATCTACCATTTATTAGCTCAAATATAAAACAAAATGAATGTTTTAAAAGTATTAGCATCAGCTCCTCTCTGACAGCTTGGTGGGAATTTCTTAAAATGACAGAGACCTTACTAGTACCATGCAGGCGTACACCCATCTGGAATAACCCGGATATCTTACAAAAAAAATGCATGATCAACTTTCCAAACTGGAGTTCTAAAGGAATTGAATACCTGGAGCATATGTTTGATGGAACAGACTTTATCCCATTTAAAACATTGGTTTTACAATATGGAATTAACAAGAATAAATTCTTAGAATATCAACAAATTAAATCAATTATAAAAAATAAATTTAGGCTCTATACATTTGATTTACAAATTCCAGGAAAAGTTTTAGACTTTCTTAATATTAACCCTCCCAAACTGCTATCTAAAATATACAAAACATTAAATAGAATAGATGAATCAATAGCCCTTCCTATTTTAAAATGGGAGATGGACTTGGCTGGTGGGTGGGGGATGCTGGGTTCGGTTGCATCCCGGCCATCGGGACGGGGGGGAGGGTGTACGGGGAGAGGGTGGGCTAAAGTCAGCCTGGGTGTCTAGTGTCCTGTGTTTTGTTAGAAGTCTGAATGTTGGGATGGATTTAGGTCTTCCCCTGGGGTGGGGGCGGGCGGATGGCCTGGGCCCCCATGGGGCTCGGAGGGGCTGCTGCCGTGGGCCCCGACTTAATGTGCTGGGGCCTCCCACCCCTGGTGGATCGGATGAACGGGGGTGCCTATTGGGGTCAGCAGGGGAGCTGGCTCACTGGGGTTGGCATCGTTTCACGCCAGTTATTTCCTCCCCATCCCCATTTGTCTCTGTCCACCTGCTCCTTCATTCTACCATTCACAAGACTTTGGGAGGTGGGCACGTCACTGGGGTGCGGGATGGAGTTTCCGTCTTCGCTACCCGGTGGCGGCCTGGCTCCCAATTTTATTGAGCAACTTAGAAACTTACACTTGCAACATTTACATGACACACGCACATGTAGGGACCTGGCGGTGGGTGCGCCTCGGCACTGGAGGCAGGGGCCCATGCCCCACCCCTCTGTTTTAAGTGCACATTAGAACAACACGCAACAACACTACAATTGAGCAGGGGAGAGAGGCTGGTGGTCTTTTCACACCCCTGTTCGTTGGACCATCAGGGGTTGGAGCCCGGGTGGTATATCAGGCCGTCTGGTCGGGGACCTGGGCTGTTGGGCTTCTCTTGCCGGGGTGGGGGCCTTGGCGGTCTGCTTGTCCCCGTCCTGGTGGGTAAGGGGTCCGTCTCCCGGGTGCTCTATCGGGGCGTCTTTCCCTGGGTCTGGGAGTATAGAGTATGTATGGGGTGAATGAATGAGTGTACAGCGTCCTTTTTTCGTGTGTCCTGTATTTGTGAAAATGTGAGCACACGATAGGGACCTTCTTAGTTTTTATTACTGGATCTGAACTATTGGTGTGGTTCTGATCAGTTTGTTGTTGTTGTTTTTTTTTTTGTTTTTTTTTTTTACCGCTTCTCTGCCGTCCGGCAGAGGCGGAGGACTGGGATGTTTTCTTGTGTTCTTTGTTTGCCTCCCTGTCTTGTGTCGTCGGTTCGCGCCTCTGCTGGTCCAGTTTCTTTTCTTCACCTTCTTCCTTTCTTCCTTCTTGTCTCGGTTTCGTGTCCATGACTTCAGCAAATTGAACTAATAAAGATTTTTTCATACATATACATCAAGTGGAGTGTTACAGCGAAGCTGTAATACTCTGCTTGGGAAAGTAAATCTGTTTGGCTTGTACTTGGTACTCAGACACCAATTCTGAGTGGCAAACTGCTAGACAGGACACGTTAAAAAAATAAATAAATAAATAAAGTAACTAGAAATGTTCTATGTACAACATGATGTGCAATGTATGGTTACAGCTTAGATGTTTTTATAAGATGCGGGTTGTGCGCAAAATGCGCACAGCCGTGGCATTGTGTCATTCCGGTCCTACTGCAGGTGCTATCCATACTGGGTGTAATATAAACCCGCACTATCTCTTTTAATCATCTGGTCTGAAGTGAGCCCCATAAATTTCAAGGGTTTTCTACAGGCAAACCACAAGTTAATAGCAGTTAAGCTGCATAAAATGCAGGCAGCCAGATACGAAAGATGCTGCGTGCCTTTTGGGTTTTTTTCTGTCAAAATGGGCAACATGTCCCGACAGGCTGGTGTTTGTACAGCAAACACAATGATTTATCATTTTTAGAAAAATTATCATAATCCAAAGCTATTGAACACACTGCCTCTTGATAACACAACCGCAGGATCTTATAACTAGAAACTGAGAAGGCAGCACAAAGCAGTAGACTCCCCTACCTTACGTCACAGGTTACGATTATGTAACTTTTAAACTAACATATTTGCGTTTATGCGAAGTGAAAACTGAATGAACCTCAATAAACATTTCAAATGGTAATGTTGGAAAACATTATAAATGCGTATTACAAGTATTTAACCCGCACTTTAAGTTTTTGCCAGTCCTCAGAATAAAAAACGGGCGGACGGCCAACAGGATGTGCTGGATGGCTTCCCTTGGTTGAACAGAGATCGGGCTGACGACACAGATGGCATTCCCTGAGGACCTGGCATACCGGTAGATGGCCGGATGGTTGTCCCTTTACAGGACTGTGATCATGGCCAAATTGACATCCCCTGACAACCTAAGGTTAAGGCAGATGGCCGAATGGATGTGCCTTTACAGAACATAGATTAGGCAGATGGCCTGATAGTCCTCCCTGATGACCGGAAGTTCTCACAGATGGATGGACGGACGTCTCATAACAGAATGGAGATTGGGTGAATGGTCCAATAGTCCTTCCCTGAGGACCTGCCATTGAAGGAGGTGCTTGAGCTCTGGAGACAGAGGTGGGTCATCCATGACCCCCTCTGGGAGCTCTAGCGAGGTGCAGGCACGCTGGCCAAAGGGGACATACTGCAGTCGGGACCTAAAGGCTCTGGCGCTGCGCAGGCACAGGAGTTGTTGTGTTTGTGGAGATAAAGGACCCGGATGAAGCAGAATGATGTAGAGTATTTAGAGTAGTTTTACTGAAAAGAAAATATCAATCTTACAAAATAAACAGGCAAGCAAAAATACTCTAGACCGCAGGACAGAGAATAACAATGATGAAAAACAATGAGATGAAAGAACCTCTGAGCTTAAATATGCAGATAAACTACTGATAAACAGATGTAGGTAAGTTAAGAGAACTGGTGGAAACAGGGCTTGACTGGGGAGCAGAATGGCAAGGAGGAAACAGGAAGTAATAAACAGAAAAATAATCCTAAATAAGAAGCTACAAAACTTAACTTAAAATATCAGCCAACTACAGACGAACTGGAGGAACAAAAAGAAAAGGTAAAACATAAAAACAAAAGGTGAAATCATTTAGGAGCTGGAGGGGAAAATATATTGAAGAGCCAAAATAACGCAAAGCCAAGGAAAAAATAAAGTAAATAACTAACTAAAACACAAACATAAATTCCTAACATAATATGAGTGGCTCGTTCTCAATTGCCCCCGGGAGCTCAGGTTCAGGTAACAGAGTGTGCAGACTTCTACCGTCTGGGAGCTCAGGCTCTAGGGACCAGGCAGCCAAGACAGAGGCTGACGTGATGTCTGGAGCTGCCAAGTTGACTGGCTGGCAGCCAGACTGAAGCAGGCTGTAGGGTGATACCCACTGGAAGATGACAGGAAACAACTGGATAAACCCCTGTATATTGGCATTTACCCCCGTCAACGAGATGGTAGCCTACAGGTCGGGAGACGAGTCGTGACTCTTGTTTGTGCCGATGCGCCAAATGGCCCACCCTTCTTGGAGTCCTTGGAGGGGGAGAATGGTCCCCCCGAGGACTCCCCTATTCTGCAGGGGGACCAAATCTCACGTGGGCAATGACAGTGAAACCTGGAGAGGTCTGCGAGGTCTTGTGAGGCCATCTGGCAGAGTCTCCTGTCAGAAGCAGCTTCAATTCCCACCTCCGGCTGAACTTCGAACACATCCTGGGGGAGGCGGGGGATATTGAGTCTGATTGGGGTAAGTTCTGTGTCTCCATTGTCGTGGTGGCTGACTGGAGCTCTGGCCGCAGTGTGGTTGGTGCTTGTTGCGCCTCGAAACCCACTGGTGAACATAGGTGGCAAGGGATGATGTCAGGCTGAAGAAGGAGTCCCATCTGGTCTCTTTTGCCTGTGGGACACCAAAAGCAGCTGATGGTTACTGGCAGGCAAATCGAAGTGTGGCTCTGGTGGTTGCTGAGGAAAAAACTTGGATGCGGCAGGTGTTTGGAGAGACCATGGAAACGACCTCCGTGTGGCTTTGAGGCACTCTGGATGTTGTGGGGCAGCAGGAAAACCCAGGACACGGTGGAGGCACTATGTCTCTTGGCTGGCCTGCGAACGCCTTGGGGTTCCTCCTGAGGACCTGGCCCAAGTGGCTGGGGAGAGGGAAGTCTAGGTCTCTCTGAAGAATCCCATAAAGTCATCACTACTGAGAGAAGGGGGAATAGTTGGCTCCACAGAGCCATAACTCTGCATAACCTGGCAAATGTGCTAAAAAGAAACCTAGATTTGTTACTACACTCAACAAATATATAAACGCAACACCTTTGTTTCTGCTCCCATTTTTCATGAGAAGGACTTAAAGATCTAAAATTCATTCCAGACACACACTATTACTATTTATCTCAAACATTGTTCACAAATCAGTCTAAATGTGTGATAGTGAGCACTTCTGCTTTGCTGAGATAATCCATCCCACCTCACAGGTGTGTCACATCAAGATGCTGATCTGACATCATGATTAGTGCACAGGTGTACCTTATACTGCCCACAATAAAAGGCCACCCTGGAATGTGCAGGTTTGTCTCACAGCAAAATGCCGCAGATGCCACAAGCATTGAGGGTGCGTGCAATTGGCATGCTGACAGCAGGAATGTCAACCAGATCTGTTGCTTGTCCATTGAATGTTCATTTCTCCACCATAAGCCGTCTCCAAAGGTGTTTCAGAGAATATGGGAGTACATTCAACCAGCCTCACAACTGCAGACCACGTGTAACCACACCAGCCCAGGACCTCCACATCCAGCAGGTTCACCTCCAAGATCGTCTGAGACCAGCCAGAGATGAACTTTTACCAAAACTGCATTCTTCACAGCAAGTGAAGAACTTGTGGTGTTATTTTTTACTCTGAGCTGACTTTAATCCCTCACATTAAAAATATCTTAAAAATAGTTTTTTTTATTACCTGAAGAACGTCGCCAGAGTCAGCCCCATTCTCTCTCGGGCTGATACGGAGATCCTGATGCAGGCTTTTATCACCTGTAGAATTGATTACTGTAATGCCCTGCTTCCTGGTCTTCCCAAAAAGAGTAATTCAGGTTTACAACTATAACAAAATTCAGCAACACGTGTCCTGACGAAGACCAGGAGAAGGGAGCATATTACTCCGGTTTTAAAATCATTGCAGTGGCTCACCGTATATTTCAGGATCGATTTGAAGGTTCTCTTAATAGTTTTTAAGTGTCTTAATTGTCTTGGCCCTTCTTATCGCTCAGAGCTGCTTTTACCATGTGAACCCTCACGGCCTCTGCGCTCCACTGGCAGGCGTCTCCTTGTGATTCCAAAAGTCAGGACACACACCCATGGTGAGGCATCCTTTCATTATTATAGCCCTCATCTCTGGAACAGGCTGCTAGACGACCTCAGGGCCGAGGAGAACGTTCATGTTTTTAAGAGCAGGCTCAAGACTCACCTTTTTAGCTTAGCTTTTAATTGATTTATTATTTATCAGTGTGTTTTATTGCTCTGTAAGTTTTATGTGCTTATGTTTTAACAAAGTTTTATTAGATATTTATGTTATTATAAGGCTAACTATTTTTACTATTGTATTTATTACTTCTTATTTTACTTATAATAGCTCTGGTTATTTTACATTTTTACTTATTAATCCTTTTTCCAGTGTTTCCTCTGTGTGAGCCCTCTGCCTCGGGGCGGTGTTCTGTTGCAGTGGCCTCAGTGCTCTCCAGGTAGTGCTCAGGTGGAGGTGAGGGTCTCCACCCTCCCTCCTCTGGGCGCCCTGTGTTGTTGCCCTAACTTCTGCCGTGTACCTGCTGGTGTCGGGGCAGACGGCTCTCCTGATGGCGTTTTCCTTACGTACCTGACTCATCTTACGCGTTTTGGGTAGGTATCTGTGTGTGCATGTGTGTTTATGTGTTGTTATATGCCAGTGTTTGTCTGTGTGAGTGTGGTAGCATGCTTATGTGTTAAAATAACTTAGAAAGACTTCAAACCAGAAAAAGGTAGATCAGTCGAAGAGTGAGCACCAAACATCAAGCAGCTCGACAGAGCTCACCAGTGACAACAGGAAATGACGCAGTAGCGAAAGACATAAACATAACACATACACAAAAAAAGTGTGTTCGAGCAGCTTTGCAGTCATCTGGAAGTTTGTTCCAGATAAGGAAAATATAGAAACTGAAAGCTTATTCTCCATGTTTCTTTCTGATTCTAGGGATTATCAATAAATTAGAGCTGTAGGACCTGAGCCGGGGGTGTATAAAGATAGAAGGTCTTCAACATATTTTGGCACTAAGCCATTCAGTGATTTATAAAGTAGTAGGAGTATTTTGAAGTATATTCTTTGAGCTGCAGGGAGCTACAGATTTTATAACTGGGGTGATGTGGCCTACTTTCCTGCTTCTAGTGAGGACGTGAGCTGCAGCATTCTGGATCAGCTGCAGCTATCTGATTGACTTTTTGGGAGACCTGTTGCAGTAATTGAGCAAACTAAAGATAAATGCATGGAGGAGTTTTTCAAGCTCCAGTTGCGACATTAGTCCTCTGTTATGGGAAAATTTATATTAAGAATGATCTGTTCTGTGTATTCTTACATACCGAGATATCTGTGTGCTATTTCTTCATGATATAGAGATAGTCTGATTCTGTGACACTGTATAATATTAGGTAAGGTCAAAAGTACTGATATTAGGATTCCTACGTCCTGTATTGCCATGGAAACGTCTTCAGAGAACTGAACATCCTGACGTGTTCTAAGATTGAGCCTGTCCTATCAGACGAAGAAACCTGGTAGTCTGCGGTAGTCAGTGAGATGAAATGTTTACTAATATGGTGTAGATAATAGTAAGGTTATCTAAATCTAGAAAAGGTCTCTGTCATTCGTAGGAAGCAGGGATAGCTGTTGTGAATACTCTGTAATACTGTTCTTCCTTGTTTTGTCAAACAAGTCCATTAAATCACCTCCATATAATGAAGGAATCTCACTAATCATTTTTATTCAATAATGTTTTTCCGACAACACCTCTTATCCTAGAAATGTTCTTCATGTGACCCTGGAGTAGGGTGTGGCATTGAGAATCGAGAGTCAATTGTCGATTCCCCCAGAATCGTTTAGTTTTTTAAATTCCGGTTCCTATTTTCGATTCCCAGTCTGCTGACCAGAAGAAGAACCCGCTGAATTCCAATGGACAATCCACCTCAAGTGTTATAGTGTTACTGTCAAATCATGGAAAGTGTATGGAGGCTTTCTAAGCTGTGGCTTCACGTTAGCAAACAAAATAAAAAGACTCGGTGGGATACCCAAGTAATAACTTACCTCCCCGTGTTGGACACGCTGCACCGGCATACAGTGGGGCAAAAAAGTATTTAGTCAGCCACCGATTGTGCAAGTTCTCCCACTTAAAATGATGACAGAGGTCAGTAATTTTCATCATAGGTACACTTCAACTGTGAGAGACAGAATGTGAAAAAAAATCCAGGAATTCACATTGTAGGAATTTAAAGAATTTATTTGTAAATTATGGTGGAAAATAAGTATTTGGTCAATAACAAAAATTCAACTCAATACTTTGTAATATAACCTTTGATGGCAATAACATATTCTGTCTCTCACAGTTGAAGTGTACATATGATGAAAATTACTGACCTCTATCATTATTTTAAGTGGGAGAACTTGCACAATCGGTGGCTGACTAAATACTTTTTTGCCCCACTGTACCTCATTAGCTTTTCCTCCTGGATCCTAATGTCAGCCTAGCGCCGCACTGCAGTCCTAATCCGGTTAGTAAAATAACGCTGATGTCAACATTGCGGCAGTAAACAATTTATACTCGAACCATTGTTCATCTCAAGTGCAAATATCCATCTAACGTTAGCTAATGTATTAGTGTTCAAAGACAAATAGCCTGAGATTGCTAAGCTAACATTAGCCATGCAGCTGACAATACTCTGAAGTGCTACGCTTTCTCCATTCATCATCGCAGCTGAGGGAAACGCAACAACTAGAGGAGTTCCACAGAGAGGTTTCTGATTTTAAAATGTACCTGCAGCTAATCTAGACTGGATTGTTTAAATGTTTTTTTCATATTCTGCACCAGGTTTGTCCATCAGTGGGAGCAGATGCTGCATGTTTTAGTTTCTGCTGGAACAGACATTCAGGATGTTTGGAAATTGGTTTTCATGGAAATGAAAACCAAAATCAAATTGGCTCTCCTGGAAAAATGTTACCACTGTTTAAATAAAAATTTCAATATTTATCCCAGAATCCATAGATAACAGGGCTGTAAGAAATTCACAGTAATGTACAAAGTTCCTCGAATTAAAATGCATGTGCCCATTTACTAGTTCGGAATATTTAATCAAGTAGGAACAATATAATTAGGGACATTTCTTTGTTGCAGCAGCAGCACTCAAAAAAGAAACTTTCCAAGTAAATAAATAAGCTCAATCTACAAATATGTAGGATCAACAGACAATGATTAAGAAGAAATAGGGGTGTATAGAACAAGTACTGTATTTTAAAGTAGGTTGTTTAAACTATGCAAAAAATAAATAAATCACCCTGTCCCTTCAAAGTATTGGAATAGAGAATCGTTTGGAATCGTCCACATTTAAACGATGCCCAACCCTATTCTGGAGGTTCATATAAGGTTTCCTCTGGGCTTTTTAAGCTGTGCTCTGTAATACTATTTTGAAACTGTTAGGACTTTTACAGATGTTTTTTCATAGATACAGAGATGTTGGGGTAATGAAAAAAATGCTTAAAGATTCTTATTGTTAAAAGATATTTTTAACTGACAAATAAGGATCATTCATATTTATTGATTACTGCAAACTGAAATATTCTTAGTGTTGGGTCTGACCGATGAATGTTGGAACTAAGACATTCTGATTGTTAAGATCAGACAAATTCCTTTTCCCCCTCGGCGGCACGCCCCTTCATCGGCATTCTGACCAATGGCGGAGCTATCCGCTCCTTCACCATTTCGAATCCGCTGGGCGCTGGATAATTTTGCTGCGCCAGTTGGCTGGGATAGCAACTTGATAGCAGCCCTATTGGAGACAGATACGGGGAAAGGGGGGCAAAGCGCCCACACCTAGTATAATAGTGCAAAAAGCCATTGTTCTTCCTCTTCAAAACTCACTTTAGTGGGGTTTAGTTCTCTCCACGGAACTGAGAGAAGAGATCTTCATTTGCAACACGTGTTCTGGATTTTTGCCTTCCATCTCTGCAACCAAGTTTTCCCAATAGTTTGGCTGGCCCGAACTATCTCCTTTTGATCCGCTTAATTCCCCTCCTTTTGTTTTTCCTCTGCACGGCTGACGAGCCGAACATCTCGCTTTCCCATATTTTTCTTCCACTACTGGGAGCTCCCTCTCCTTTTGAAAGAAGTAAGAGCGTTCCTCTTTATCTTTATCTTCTGTGACCTGGGTGGAGAGAGTTTAGAAAGTTTTCTTTATAAATGTATGCATGCATGATTATTGATGTGAAGTGAGTTGCCTTCCTTGAGCGCTCTGTGATTCCTCTGTGCTGTGTTTCTACTTACGTGTAAATTTATGAGTTTTGATCTTGTTGATTGTGAGTTTCCCAAATGTTTTGTCTTTTATTAGTGAGCAGAATTGTTAGTCTGTAGAATTTTTGGTCCCTCTCCGTTAGTTTGATAGTAAGTGTTGGTGTCATAGGCATTTTTGGGTCAGCACCGCGGAGTGCCTGTCAGGAACGCGCAGCACGCAAGGACATTTTTAAACCCTGTTTCTTCCATATTTCCCAACCAGAGTCTTTATAAGCAGTTGCTAACTCACTGATAAGTGCCACGAGGTTTCTTTGTTAGAAAGAAACCACCGGCCTTTTGCTCCGTTCAAACAATAGCAATAAAACCTCCCCCCGTTCTTTTCGACGAGCTGCATGTTCACGTCGTAAACCACCTCCACGCATGCACGCGAGGGGCTGTGTACGACGTCAGTAGGAGGCACCCCGTGACGTGCCTAAGTGACCTCATCGCTGGCCGCCATATTACTCAGGTATACAGTACGGTACTCTTGACAGACCCATTTAGTATAAGTGGTGTTTTTATCTTAGTTGGGTTTTTAGAATACATTTGTTAAATTGAATCAAATCTCTGGTTTCTTTTATTCTGAGTGTGTGTGTGAATTATTGCAAATAATTCATTTCCTTCAGATAGGATCTTTCTGGTGTAATCACTAATAATTAATCATTATAAGTGAGATTATTGGTTGATAATTCCCTTTTGATTATATATAATATTTTGTTTCTATCCCAGATGCTAGAATGGTGCCCCGATTAAATGATTTAAAGGATAATTAACTACTAATTTACAATTATTAGTTAATATTCTTAACATAACCAGATAGATCATAACAATTATCAATTAATTAATTATTTTTAATTGATAAATTCCCCTACATTAGTGTTATTCACAGAACTTTACCAGTTTCATCTGCTTTCTGATTTGGTTGATCGTTTTAAAGGAACTTCTCATAATGAATGTTCAGTCATACCGAATGTGTAGCTTTACCTCTGACGGATGATTTTTTTCAGTCTACCAAAGAGCTGTACTGTGTCATATTAAATAACCTCATCTCTTCAAAAAGGGACAATCAATATTTTGCCAAATGGAAAAAATGAAAGATGCGACAGAATGCTTTGTTTTAGTATATTTTTATAGACTATGTTTATAGTTTTGGCTCTCTTTCAGCTTAATGATATTTAAATCCAAACACATGTTGTTTTCCTGAATGACAGGAGATCAATTCTTGGAAGTAGCTGTCCAGTCAGCCAATGGAAGAGTGAATAAAAATTTAACCATGAATGATAATTTCTCATGTGTATATAGCCAAAGCACAGTTCAGTATCATTGTAGGGTAATATGGTTACATATTTTTGCAGGTATAAAGTCAATGTTTTAAGGGAGAAAATTTTTCTTAAGTGAAGGAGGTCATGAAGTACTGACAGGTAGTGTGTCACTATTTACAACTTGTTTTGTTTCATCGTTTGACAGTTATGGAACAGAAATGTATGTAAATTAGAATTGCTTGCAGAGAATTTCAGTCACTGTCATGCCGCAATCTGTCTACCAGTCTGAACAGGGCTCTTCTCGGTTTGTAGCTCAGAAATGGCTACAAAGCTGACTGAATTATCAAAACTACACATTTTTATTACAGTAAAAAAAGTATAAAGACTAAAAACGATATAGTGTGAATCCTATAGTCTGAAGTTGAAGTTTAATAATGACATCAAAAGCAACATGAAAATATGACTGAAATAAATTTCCATCCCAAATGTCAGGTATTTGTTTGTACCAACAGGTTTGAATATCGATCGATCCATTCATCCATCCATCCTGCCATCCATCCTCTATACCTGCTTATCTTTTAAGGTCGCGGGTGAGGTAGTGTCTATCTCAAATGGTCTAATTATAAATATCCTCATTTAGATTAATTCAGACTTTACAATTGTTAAAACATATTGGTAACACTTGAAAACAGTTTAAAGTATAGTGATAACAACCGCTAGTAATAACCTTTTTTACTTAACCAAGGTGATATTATTTAATGTTAATTGCATTTGGGACAGAGCCGGCAAACAATTTGTCTAAAATTTCCTTCGAAGCACAGAGAACATCCTTTACTGCAGTATTCTGCACTTTGATGCCTCAGTTCAATTAGAAAGCAAAGATGCCCAAGATAAGATAAGGACTTGAGATGAGATAAGGCAAGTCTTTACAAAGTTATTAACCACACAAGCAATGTGTTCTTTTCAATTTAGATGTTGAAATAGCCATAAAAATTGATTTAGGTGGACACATGTTGGTAAAGATGAAATTTTAATATTAATAAATATTTTGAGAGCAGTATCTGTTGTTTCCGTTAGACTTATCTTAGTGAAATATTCACTTGGGGGAACATAGGTGTACAGTGGTTTTGGACTGATAGTTTGGATGTTGTGGTTCCTCCAGGTCAGGACCAGACATATTTGTACTCTCATGTCAGACTGACAGGAACAGTTTACATGTTGATACTGTGGTTTAGTGTTAATATGAAAAAAATTCAGGTAGTTAATCTTTTGTTAGCTTTTATAACTCTACATATCTGCACCACTGATGGTATTAGACCTGCCCAAGGTGTGCCCTGCCTCTTACCCATTAACTGCTGGAGAGGGCCACCAGGCTGACCTTGTACAGGATTTAGATGTTTAAAAATCAATTAATTAAAGTGTTCAAATACAACAAAACTGTTACTTAGCTCTGCTCCGTTCCATGTCCTGCTTGGATTGCCATATCTAACCAAGACTAAATTAGAAAATTGTTTTTGGCTTTAAACACTTATACACTTATTTTTACATTGTTATGAAAAAAATAATGAAGTGTCTTGTTTACATCAAGAGCTGTAACTAGATATTAGATTTGAACAAAGCAGCAAGTCACATGACCCAGAAAGACATGGATCCGCTGCCATGTGTCTGTCACTGTGAGAAGTCTTAGATTTTTATTAGGGAACTTCAGATAATTACAGATTTTTTTAAATATGCACAAAATGTAGCCTAATTAAAAAAAATGCTTGGACACAGCATGGCATCATGTCTCACTGAGTGGGGACAGGACAGGAATTAGGAGTGGACAATTTAAAAATCCCGTGTTTGTGAGATGAAGATGATACCTGGGATTTGATCATCTTCATCTCACAAACACAGCAATTTTAAATCGTCCACCCCCAATTTAAAAATGCTGTGTTTGTGATGAAGAGGATGCCTGGGATTGGATCAGGGCATCTCTGATAGTGCTTTAATATGTGGATTTATAATTAAGGCTATGGTGCAGTTAGTAAAGTACATAATCTTCCTTATATATGAAATCAAGAGTTCTGCCTACTTACATTCCCTCACTCTCACATCTTTGTTGCCAGGCTTAATGAAGAATTCCACTTGCCAGGCTGGGCAGGCACTGTTCGGACAGTGGGGATTTTTCATCCTGTAATGTTGGCACGGGTCATTAATTGTGCCTTTTCATAAGGCCAGTATGCTTGTCATTTGGGTATAGCACCTCAATACATCTCCTGAACTCCACACCACTTACAACGTACACACCTGCGCACGCACATGTTTTTTCTCTGCTCATCCTCTGGGTGTGTCAAGGCCTGAGTGGTCTTGCCGCCCACCCCGCAGACTGGTCTGACCCACATTCTGTCACTAACTGATGAACCCTCCTCAAGGGTTTTATACATTCATGCAATTCATTGTACTCATGGAGAAGACGGAAAGGACATTTTATCTCTCCTTGTGAATGGTTATATTTGATAGGCTGTGATAAGTCTGGTACCATTAAACTTAGTAGATATTTCTCAGATTAAAAAAAATTACTTTTAATTTACTTCTGATTTTTTTTTAGTTTATGATTTTATTCAGTTGTTATAGTTTTTAAATGATTTTTTCTTTCTCTCAACTGCCAGAACATGGGTATATGGGCCAACAATTTATATGATTTCAAGTATTTAGTTGTTTACCACTACATTTAGACGCATCCGGGAGATTGGCTACGACTGCTCGGTTCTTCAGGTCAAACCATTTCCAAGCCTCAGCCAAAGTAGGAAGTGTTTCAACGGGGCCAAGGAGCAGGAGGACTGGACTGTTGGCCAGTGGTCCAATGTCCTCTTTTCTGATGAAAGTAAAGTGTGCCTTTCATTCGGGAATCAAGGTCCAAAGGTTTGGAGAAAGATGGGTCAGGAACAGAACCCAAGCTGCATGAGGTAAAGTTTGAAATATCCACAATCAGTCATGATTTGGGGATGCAATATCTGGTGCAGGTGTTGGTAAACTGTGCTTCGTTAAATCCCATGTCACTGCAACAGTCTACCCTAATGTTTTAGAGGACTTTATGATTCCTTCTGCTTAGGACCTGTATGGAGATGTAGATTTCATCTTCCAACAGGACCTGGGCCCTCATTTATCAAACGTTTGTAGAAATGTTCCTATATTCTATCCTACGAAGGAAATTTAGGATGTGCGTAAGTACACGTCAAAGTGTGATTTATGAAGTATGCGGTGACCATTCGTACGCACGCTCCTCCGCAATCAGCTGTTGATAAATCCCACTTGTGCGTACTCAGGTGCTCGTGCCGTTCACAGTCATTTGCATACAGAAACGCCCTGACTTAACCATATTTGGTAGCACCACATCATGCATTAAGTCCTCACGTTCTTCCTTAAAACAATTTCCAAGAGAGGAAAAAAAGAGACAGAGACCGAGGTGAAACATGGGTAGGGCAATAACAAAGTATTCATGATCAGTGGTTTCTCTGCTTCATTCCAACCCACATGCATCCGTTATATTTTTGCTGCAGAGCAGACGTAAAAAAATTTGGTGAATAATTTAATTTTCTAATATTAACTTTTGTGGAAATCGTTAACGTCTTTGAACATATTAAATAATTTAATAATGAATATTACGGTTTGATTCTATCAGCATAGGGGGAACTAATAATAAAAGATAACTCTGCCTAGGACAAAGATAACGGGCAGTAAATGCGGACGGGACAGTGGAGATGTTCCTGTTGAAAATTTGGGAAAAAATGGTTCTGTATTAAACTAAATACAGTAAAACATATCTCAGTACACAGCTGCACAAGATCTAATACAGAAGGTGTTAAGATCATCATGTTTGACTCTTTAGTGGCCGTACGTAATTGCAGACACGGCTTGTGCTGCCATCAGTACGCAAGGAAAAAGGACAATCTGCTTCACTGATAAGCAGGAACATTTAGTGTCACAGTGCAGTTTGCAAACCTTTTAATTAAATGTGTGACAAAATCTCAATAAGCTGAATCGCTTGGTGTAATAAATAAACAAAAAAATGGGAGGGGGGGGGATCTGCGGCGCAGAGCGCTGATTGCGAGTGACAGGATCGCCATGCATGATCACCTGCAACATTAAATTACTTATTTCTTCGCCAATTTCAAACATTTCCTGAAAGTTTATTGCTAATCTGTCAATAACTTTTACGTTATTTTGATATAACACAGACAGACGCCAACATGAGCTCCTTGGTGGAGGCGATAACTCTTGAGAGAAAAATTCTGTCAAAGTAAAACAATTTCAGAGTTGCAGTTCCTCTGTTCTAACAGTAGATGCTGTGCGTACGAACAATCAGAACTGTCCTTATATTTAGGAACATTTCTACGCACAAGTACGAATTGATAAATACCACACAGTGCGTAGAATTGTGCCTATGCACGACATACGCACGGATCTGTGCGTAAGTACGCTTGATAAATGAGGCCCCTGGTCCCTGCCCATACCACCAGAAGCACCAAAACCTTATGTGATGCCAATGCCATCACAGTACTTGACTGGCCAGCCAACTCACTGGACCTAAACCCCATTAATAATTGATGGGGATGAAAAAAAGGGACGCCAGACCAGCCGTGTCGCCAGACAGATTTCACCGGGGCACATGGCCCAGTATTGATCTGCAGTGCCCCTGTAAAGATTTCCCCAATAAAAATAGAAAATCACTTCAAAGTTTTAAAGCTGCATAGACTGCTGCGCATATAGTATTGTAATTCATTGCTAATGTGTTTATTCCACATGAACAATGTGCACATGGCTAATTAATAGGTATAGTAATTTATTCACATGTACTCTCCCAATTCAATGGAGACTCCAATATATCTGTGTATCTCCTAGATGGATATCAGAAAGTTTTTTCCCCTCAGCAGGAATAAAGCAGCGAGGAAACCCAGTCCAGTGGCATAGGTACTGGAGTCGAGGCAGCTGGCGATGTGAATGCTGGATTCGAGGCGGTCGGCGACGAGGATGCTGGAGTTGAGGCGGTCAGCGACGAGGAACCAGCAGATGAGGAGCCTTGATGCGAGGAGGCCAGCGACGAGGAGCCTTGAGACGAGGAGGCCAGCAACAAGGAACCATCAGACGAGGAGGCCGGCGGCATTGAACCTCGCGCCTGGACGGCCGGCAGCGGAGCACCTTGAGTCTGGACGGCCGGCAGAGGAGCACTTTGAGTCTGGACAATTGGCTGTGGTGGTTGGCCTTGTGCTGCGGAGTCTGGCGGTGCTTGACCTTGCGGTGTGGAGTTTGGTGGTGCTTGAACTTGTGGCGTGGAGCCGGACAGGGCTGAACCTTGTGGCGTGGAGTCAGAACCCTGGAGTGCTGCTGAAGCGGGCTGGAGTGCTGCTGAAGCTGGCTGGAGTGCTGCTGAAGCAGACTGATGGACTGCTGAAGCAGGTTGGTCGACTGCTGAGGTTGAAGCAGGCTGGTGGACTGCTGAGGCAGAAGCAGGTTGTGAACTGTCGAGGCAGAGGCAGGTTGGTGATCTCCTGAGGCAGAAGCAGGTTGGCGATCTCTTGAAGCAGAGGCTGGTTGTTGTGTTGTTGAGGCAGGTTGGTGAACTGCTGAGGCTGGTTGGTGTGTTGCTGAGGATTAAATTGACAGAGCTCGACCTTGTGGCTTGGAGTGGGACTGAGCTTGACCTTGTTGCTTGGAGTGTGACGGAGCAGGGACCCATGAAGAGGCGTGGAGGATTTCCGGGGACATTTTAATCCCGGAAGACTGTCCGTCTGGGCACCCTCAGTGGTGACAGGTAGCAGAGGGGTGTTCTGCTGAACACGCTCGTTGGAGGCAGGAACTGGAGGCGTGTTCCCCTGACCACCCACAGAGACAACAGGAACCAGAGGCGGGTCCCCCTAAAACACCCTCGTTAGAATCAAGAGCCCGAGGCACATTCGTCTGGAAGCCCTCGTTGGAATCAGGAGCCCGAGGCGCATCCGACTGGGTGCCCTTGGCGGAGGCAGAGTCTTGGAACGGAGGTGCATTTTCCTGAATGCCCTCAGAGGAGTCCGCTGGTCCAGGAGCCATCACTGGAGTCTCTGTAACCATCACAGGGACCATCAGGGGTCAAAGGAACTGTCACAGGATCGTCAGGGGCCACAAGAACCATCACTGGAATGTCAGGGGTCCTAAGAACCGTCCCTGGAATGTCAGCGGTCCTAAGAACCATCACTGGAGCAGGAGCAACCTCTGGAACCGTCACTGGAACAGGAGCAACCTCTAAAATCGTCACTTGAACAGGAGCAACCTCTGGAACCGTCACTGGAACAGTAGGGACCTCTGTAACCAACTGTGAGGACCTGGGCTCTGGACCACACTCAGAAGTCCGGGGTTCCGGTTCAGCCTCTGAAGTCCTGGGTTCAGGAACATCCCCCGAAGAACCAAGCCCAGGAACACTGGCAGAAGGCCCGGACTCAGGTTCAGTATGATCAGCCTTTGGATCGCATTCTAAAGATCTGGGTTCCAGAGAGCACCCGTAGGGTGTGAATCCCGAAATGCCCTCCGAAATCCCAGGCTCCAGAATGTGTCCAAAAGTGTCGGATCCTGAAACCTGTTCTGATGTCCCATGGGAGGAGGAGACCCGGTACTGCGGGGAAAAATGCAGCATTGCGGCCGAGGAGGAGGCGAAGGGCGGAAGAGCTTGGCCCAAGCAGCCTCCCTAGTCCACTTGGCTTCTTACCACACCCAGGCTAGGTCCAGGGAGGACAGGAAGAGTTTATGCTCCGGTAAAGTGTCGGGCCGGCAGATCGCCTGACAGACCGGTCCTTCCAGGAACGATGAAGGCAGATGCAGAGCTCCCCTGGGGGGAAAATGGACCCAGCCCGCAGCCCCTGGGAAGTGAGCTGGGAGGCAGCAGTGTCTGCCGGAGGATCTCAAGTCTTGTGCAGTCGGGCTAGAAAGTATGCCGGGGATCGGTAGCTGAACTCCTGAGGTAAGTTCCCTTGATCCATTATCTCTCCTGAGTCCTTTTTATGGCTGGATCCTACTGTCAGGTTCGGTAGTCTGACTCAGGCGCAGAGACAGGCTTGGAAAGGTTGTTTCCCATTTTATTAAATTCAATAACGGCATGAGACGAGGAACAAAACAAGGGTAGATTAGACAAGGATCATGCGAGGACAGACAGGCACAGGGAGGTATATATACAGGGAAGAGTAATCAGGGAAAAATAAAAACACCTGGAAGCTGGAGGGAAGATAAAGGGTGAAACAAATTATTGATAATTAACGCAGACAGACAGGAAGAAAAAAATGACGCAGACAGGGACGGAGCATAACATCGCCTATGAGTAACTGTTCTTACCTACTTGTTTTTAATTTTCACATGAATTATAGTCTTGATTACTGTAAATGTTTTTTGTTTTTGTTGTTGTTGTTTAATTAAGAACTGTGAGGTTTTTTGCGGGATCAGTTAGTGAATAAAATCTGTGAGCTTTTTCAGCAAGATCAGTTAGTGGAAGGAAGAACTGTGGGCTTTTTCAGAAAGATCAGTTAGTGAATAAAAACTGAGCTTTTTCAGCAAGATCAGTTAGTGGAAGAAAGAACTGTTAGCTTTTCAGGGAGATCAGTTAGTGAATAAAAACTGTGTTTTTACCTGCTTGTCCTTACATTTTTGTCATTAATTCTTTGTGCCCCAGTACAGTATTAGTTCTAGTGACATCCCTGTGCCAGACCCAGAAAAAAAGAGAGCTGACAAGTATCAAGGAAATCTGGGCTTCCATTAGGGCTGGCCGATATGGAAAAAAAATAGAATATCACGGTTGTGAATTATATTACATTCATTTTGAATCTATCACCTTTTTTTAAATGATGACTAACATAACTTAAATTACATATTAAAGAAGAGAAACATTGAATAACTAAATTTGTTCAAATGTGGAATAACCAACACAGTGCTAAAAAACTTATATTACTAACACACACCTCAGATGATACAAATTCAGTGAAACTCCTGAGTGAAACGATTATAAAGTCAGAGTATTTTTTGTTTTTAAAATAACTTCACTGAAAAACACATAAAAATCATAAACTTATTTAAATGCAATTATATACATTTTTTATCTTGATTTATCTAATAATACAGAAAACGTAGAGCACACAAACTTACTTTGGTTTATAAATATATTGAACAAATATAATAAAATATTTTAAACTAAAAAAATAATATTCAGCTAGAAATATAGTGGAAGATGCATTGCGCAATCTATAATAAACCAATAAATAATCCTCATACAAGGAGGGAAATAGAGTTAACAGGTTAATTTAGGTTCAGGAGCAGAAACACGACTCAAACCAGCTTTGTACTTCCTAATCAGTCCTAACTCAACTCACCTAGCACCTCAGTCCTCCTTCTGTACTGTGAACTTTTCAGCAAGATCAGTTAGTGGAAGGAAGAACTGTGAGCTTTTCAGTGAGATCAGTTATTGATCAAAACTGTTTTTACCTGCTTGTCCTTACATTGTTGTATTGTGTTGATTATAGTCCTATTGTAATTGATTTCTTGTATTTTAATAATCAAATAGATTTTTGCTGTGTTCCAAATTTTAATCATGTAAAGCACCTTGAATTGACTTGTGTTGAAAGTGTGCTATACAAATAAAATTGCCTTGCCTTCACGTCTCTAATCACACTGCGATACACATAAACCCTGCCTGCCTCTCATCCCTTGACTGTCTCATTCGTTTTCAGGCGATCAGTTCGAACTTCTGCACGTCTTTCGTGCTTGCTTACCTTACTTGACGTCTCTGCATTCCTCCCTGGCATGGACATCCTTAAGCTCGGCATCAATCCGTCCGGGTCGAACGAATAGTTCCTCCTTAGTGGGCATGCATCTGTTTGGGCATCCCCCCAGCCCGTGGTCTGCTGAGTTTCCCTCCATGTCCGGCTTTGCTGGAGACAGCAGGATTCCGGTCCATCTCCCCCGGACTTGGCCTCTTCACCCCAGATCTCCAAGCTGGATGTGTCTCCCCCCCGTTCACTCCAGCATCCACCCTCTCCTGCCTCTCTCGCATCGCCTCTCCGACTCAAGCCGTCGCCCCGGCGTCTTCATGCCACTGCTTTGGCTGACCCGGCTCCTCCCTCATCTATCCCCTTGCCTGTCATGCTGGGCTTTTGATTATCGATAGGGCGCCCCCGTCGAGTGGCAGCCTATAGCGGCAGCTCTGCTCATTTCTAAGCCTTTTTCTATTTTTTCTGATTTCTTTTATTTCTTTTTTATTTTTTGTAATCTCTTGAATTTAGATGCAACACGAATATGCACTATTGTGTCATACTAGTTTGGTTATATCTTTTGTGTATTTTCTTTCTTTCATCTGTGTTTGGTGACTTGGCTGGTGGCTGTCTTGTTTCAAACCGAGACCAGCAACCAACCCTCTAACCGGAAGCTATGCTACTGGGGAAGAGGCCCGACATTTCCAGCGAAAAAGAAAAGACGGAGGTGCCGAGCTGGGAGGGAGCGTCGTTGCCCACGAAAGAGATGATATAGACCATCTCTCCCTTCAATCACTATGGGGAATATACAACCTCTCACCAATAAAATGGATAAACTAGCTGGGCTTATCCTGTACCAGAAAAAAATGTAGGCAGTGCATCATAATGATGTGGACGGAGACCCCTGTTAACATCGCTTACTCCGGAATCAAACCTGGTGTTGCCTGGTTTCCAATTACTGCGAGCGGACAGGACTAGATATAGCGGAAAGAAGAAAGGAGGGGGCCTGGCAGTGTGTGTAAATGACAGATGGTGTAATCCTCATCACATTACTGTGAAGGAGCAAATTCTGCAGCAGAAACATTGAGCTATTAGCCGTTAGCATGCGACTTTACCATCTCCATCGGGAATTCTTGCATGTTATCGCGGTAACAGCTTATGTCCCACCCTCTGCAAATCCAGAAAAAACCTGTGACACCCTCCTTTCTGTAGTTCGCAGACTGCAGACACAGTCTGCACAAGCACTGTTTTTAATATCAGGTGATTTTAAACATGCATCATTGGACTCTATACTTCCCACTTTCATGTGACATGCCCCACTGGAAGCAATAAAACACTGGACTTACTATATGCCAACATTAAAGGTGCATACAGTTTATCATCTCTGCCTCCCTTGGGAAGATCTGATCACAATCTGAAGCACCTGGTTCCTGTGTATGAGCCCTTTGGGTGCAGGGTGCCAGCACAAAACCCGCACAGTACAGAGATGGTCAGAGGAGCTCTAAATGACTGGTTTGAGTCTACAGTGTGGGTGTTGTTTTATGATGATTAAGGGGAGGACATTTACAGTGTTGTGTCCTGCATTACAGACTATATTAGTTTCTGTTTGGAAAATATAGTACTGGAAAGTATAGTACTGTACAGTGCTACCCAAACAACAATGCCTGTGGTACAGAGATGCGACTGTCCTTTGGTTTTGGAGGCTACTACCAAGGGAGAAGGTTTGCTTCAGGCTTGCCCCAGAGTTCAACTCCCTTCTGCCCCAGTCTACCCTCCCTTCCTCTGCTCTCCGCAAGCTTTATCCCATCCTAATTGTGGCCCTTCTTTTGGGACATGATCGGTCACAGAACTCAATCCTCATCCACTCCGACAATGCAGCTGTCGTAGACATTAACAAAGGTCAATCTTGTTCCCCCACTATAATGTGGTTCATCCGCAGACTCACTCTCTTATCAGCCCGACACCAGTTCATACTCCCTGCAGCACATGTCCCCGATCACCTAAACTGCATTGCTGATTCTCTTTCTCGTTTCTCCTTTCAGAAATTCTGATGGTTGGATTATGCTGCAGACCTTAACTCAACTCCAGTCCCACCGTTTTCAGCCACAATCTTTATTTAACTCCTCAGCTCCACAACATCACCACCATTTCTCAGAACTCCATCATCGATGGTCTCTCACCCGGTACCCTCCCTGTTTATATCTCGGGCTGGAATGCCTTCAAGGCATTACACGTAATGTATGGTCTTTCTTTTGCCTCTCTTATTCCCCTGTCTATTTGCTAGTTCATCTTTCACTCCCATACAATTCAAAAAATCCACGTAGCTACCATCAAATCTTATCTCTCAGGAATAAGCTTTTTCATCAGCTGGCAACGGGTATCCTCTGTCCAGCCCACGACCATAGCCACATATCTATGGTATTGAAAGGTCTTAAAAAGTTAGAACCAACCATTGCTGCACATCGCTTACCGCTCACCTCTGACCTCCTCACCTGCTGCATTCTCACGCTTCGCTACAGCTATCTATCCCCCTTCGTCAACCTCACTCTTTAGTCCATGCTCCTTGTAGCTTACTTCAGATTCCTGCGTTGTTCCAAGTTTGCCCCCTCTTCGTCCAGACATGACCCTTCCATTCACCCCTGTCTCTCAGATATCTCGATTCTCAGTCAGGACACCCTCATTTGCACTCTACGTAGAAGTAAAACAGACAAGCTCTGCATTTCTGTCCGAATCCACCTATTTCACCTCAGTTCTAACCTCAGTCCCTACGAATCTATCACTGGCTACGTTCAGTCCCTGTTATCTACTTACGCCTCACCATTCGACCCCCTTTTCATCACCGAATCGAGCAGCCCCGCTACCAGGTTCTGGTTCGTTAGTCACTTCCGCTAGATTCTTCGCCAGTCCGGTATCTCCCCTGAATTCTTCTCCATCCATTCAATCTGAATAGGTGCAGTCACTTCAGCTGCCTGGTCATCTTAGGCTTTTGGTCTTCTTTAGCATACCAATCCTACATTCATCATAATCTGCACAATCTGCCCCATTCTAATTCGCTTCTCTGTTAATCACTTCCCCAATACCATTTTGGGGGTCTTGAGAAGGCTCAGAAAGACGATTACCTGAAGACTGCATCCCCACACTGGGTCTTCCTCTAAGTCTCTGACCGTACTTCTCCCAAGACCATTCAATCCTCCATGCCTTCAATAAACCGTTAATTCATAAATGTAACATGGTCCTTGCAAGTGAAGTGGAGTTAACAGGTTAACTTGGGTTCAGGAGGAGGACCATTCCTCAAACCCACTTTGTACTTCCTAATCAGTTCTAACTCGACTCACCCAGCACCTCGGGCCTCCTTCATATCTCTAATCATGCTGCGATACACATATAAACCCAGCCTGCCGACAGTAGTTTTTTTTATGAGGGAGGATTCCCACATATCGGTATCGGTTTATATAGGTATCGGAAATTATGAGTTAGGCTATATCGGTATATCGGATATCAGTAAAAAAGCCTATATCGAACATCCCTAAAATCAACATAGGCAGAGGGAGTTAAGTTGTTGACTTCTGCAATGGGACCAAGATAAACTGACTTAATTCTGAGGTTGTTCTGGATCAGCGTCTATGGAAGACTAAGCTAGTTAGCAACATAACTAAAATAGGTCCGTATTAACAAGTGAAGAAAACATGGAACATATAAAAGTCAGATAAACATGGATAGCAGTGTAAGCTAAGTTGCCTCAGTTACACTCAGTGTTCATGATTCATCATCAAGAAAGATAATGGGCAAAAATGTTATACACGGAAGAGTTTGACAGTGAAAACCATTGCAAAGACGAGGACTCAAGTTTCAGACTTTAACTCATGTTGCACTTAAAGGTTGAATATGTAAAAATATTCCTAAAAACTATATAAAAAACATTCACGGGCTTTTAGAGTGGTGTATAGTGAAAGTAGATTTCCATAAAAAATTATATATGAATTAAAATATAATAAAATGTACACTGAAGACGGGCACAACAATGATGTAATGTTTACAACTACCAGCCAATAGCAGCCGCAGGTTGCCAGATAAAGTCTGTATGATCCAACTATATGGTCAGCTCAGCTTATCTCGCACTGAGAAGAATGGAGGAGTCAGCAAGTCAAGCAGCTGCATCAGAGCCCCATTGCTTTTGTTGTCTGTCTCAGGAGAGAAGTGACAGCAGAAAAACAGAAACTAGAATAGTTTTAGGTGAAGTCTACTCTAGATGGACCCAAAAAAAACATTACCACGGCATCAAACACATGTGGAAACAGCGACTTTCCTTCCAGATCGGCAAGCTAACTCACTTGCTAACTTTTCTTTTTTTTTCTTTTTTTTTGGGACTTGCTAACTTTGCTAATGTTAGCTGTCAACAAATCAGGCAACCCAACAGCTGGAATGATATTTTGATTGTTGCACCTACAACCTAGATAAACTAGATGTTGCTATCATTTTCATGTTACATATCCAACAATTACATTGCAAAAACAAATACTTTAGACTCAACTTTGACTCCTAGTATAAGTCCTATTAACAGTCTTTTTTCTCATAATAAAGAAAGAAAGCTCACAATAGGTTAATAATAGTAGGTTCACACGAATGTGAAGCTGTTTAAATAACTTAGGATAATTTCATGACAAAAAAACTTGCCTCTAGGACTCTCTCACTGCTGAACATTTAAAGGACACGTCTGGCTAAAGGTTTCAACACATTCTTTCATTTACAACATGTACCTCGTTCATTATTTTCGCATTTATGCAGGATGTTTTAACATCTTTATTATTTAGATTTGAAAACAAAGGATTAATTGTGTTTTGTTTTTTTCAAACACTACAAAAACGTTTAGCAATTTCTTTGAGTTCTTCAGAAATTTGGCATGAATAGGTGTTAATGTCCTTCCATTATTTTTCTTTAGGTATAATTGCCTTTTTTATATTTCTAATAGATCAAATAATAAAATAAATAAAATATTAAACATGTAATATATAACTGGTATATAATAAAAAAATATTTTCAAATGTTACTTTGGTAATTTAGACCCCGGAAAAACTTTACAGGATGTCATCCAAATGAGATGTTGTGACATAACCTAAAACTGTCTTCTTGTGGTCAAAAACCCTCCAGTGTTAGAATTAAAACAATTCTGCATAGGAGAGTTGGCCAAAATTCCTCAGTCATTCAACTCAATTCAGTTTATTTATATAGCACCAATTCACAACAGGCACTTTACAAGAAAGGTAATTTCAATGCAATTATACAAACATTCCAATCAGTTAAAATATGATAAAAATGTATTGGCAGCTGTAGCAAAGTTCTTTGGTTCAGTGGATGATTACTGTATTTATATAGGTTCATGTTTGAAGATGTTTTTGGTTTTACTCAAAGACAATCATGATTTGAAAACTCCTCTGAAATTTCTAATTTTATATTTGTCCTAGTTTCATTTGTTTATCTTTTGATTATCTGTAAGGTTTATTTTTCTGAAAAATGTGACAAAAATGCGGAAGAAACCTTAGAGAAACTACCTTAATCATGGCACTTTTACATTTGTAGATGTAGACTTTACTCATTAAAAAAAATATACTCAATTATAAAATATCTTGGGATATAACAAACTCAATGTCTAAGATGTTGATCAAAGATGTAAAACTTCCCAAAAATTGTAAAGAATTTATTCTATTGTTCTGTTGTCTGCCAGTCACATTGTGGTTGGAATCTATTTTTTATTGGTTTAAAAAGACATGTTGCATTGTACATCTTGTGACATTATTTTTCACCTGTTTTAATCAGTCTGATAAAGCCTATTTTTCACATGCTAATTCCTCCATGCTCATATGTAGGAAGAATAGCTTGTATTGTATGTCCTTAGAATTCTATTTACACATTTTGGCATCAATACTGACAGCTTATCACTACCTCACAGCACGACCTAAACAAAGCCTGTATTTCTCTCTTTAAGGGCGGAAAGGATTCCCATATAAAGGAAATAAGCCTGTGGTTTCCTTCAGTACAAGGGAGGTGGATAAAGAAAGTGAACAAGACAATCACTAACACTCCAATGAGCAGTTTTAGCTTTATTTATTAGTTTTTGGAATTTCCACGGCTAATTTATTGTTAAATGTAGTTATGGACGTGCAGATAATTTCCTGAACAAAACATTTAGTAATTAGCGCATGGCCAGATTCTGAAGAGCATCCCCTGGTAAAAATCCATTGGCTTTGGCTCAGAAAGGGAACAAGGAGAGAAGCCAAAGCATTAGCTATTTTTAACTCATCCTTTTCTCTCCAAGATCCTGCTTCACTTCTACCCAATCTTCACCTATCTTCTTCTTTTTCATTTCCTTTTGTCGTGTTTCCCTCCAGTTAAAGTGACAGATTTCTGCCAAACCCCCCCCCCCCCCCCCCCAAGACAATAGCTGAATTTATGTTGCAAATACTATGCTATTGACTGAAAACTGTTACAGAAAATAGAGAATAATCTTTAAGTTAATAAAATGAACGCCCCAAAACAGAGAGATACCTATTCCTTGTGTTTATATTTCCCTGCTGTTTCTGTTTTTGCACCAATTTAGTGAAATGTCTCTCATAAGCCCGTTTCAGACTGGCCATGAAAAACTGTAATTTTTTGGACTCTGTCACTTTTGAGCACCCTTCCAGATTTTATCCAGATAACCTTCACCGGTAATTTTCCAGCTGAAGACCTAGTAACAAGAGCGGACTTTTCACAGTAGGGTGTTTGCTTTTAGAATGTCAATTAACGTTCCAGAAAAGCTGGAGGGGTGTGGTGCAGGTATGCAGAGAAAGCTGTGATCACACACACTGACGACACGTATACCTACCTCGTCCCTCATTTTTTGCGGGGTTATAAATAATCCTGAAGGAGATACAGATAATTAAAAAAATAATTATTGTGGGGTAAGGTTCTAAAAATAACCTGCAATAACCTGTTAAATCTGAAAAGTAGTCTTCAATTTCTTTACAATTACAGACGTGGACAAAATTGTTGGTACCCTTCATTAAATAAAAGAAAAACTCATAATGGTCACAGAAATAACTTTAATCTGACAAAAGTAATAATAAATAAAAATTATATAAATGTTGACCAATGAAAGTCAGACATTGCTTTTCATCCATGCTTCAACGGAATTATTTAAAAAATAAATGCATGAAACAGGCCTGGACAAAAATGATGGTACCCACAACTTAATATTTGGTTGCACAACCTTTTGAGGCAATCACTGCAATCAAATGATTCCTGTAACTGTCAATGAGACTTCTGCACCTCTCAGCAGGTATTTTGGCCCACTCCTCATGAGCAAACTGTTCTAGTTGTTTCCGGTTTGAAGGGCGCCTTTTCCAGACAGCACGTTTCAGCTCCTTCCAAAGATGCTCAATAGGATTGAGATCAGGGCTCATAGAAGGCCAGTGTTTTCCTCTTAGCCCTTCTTGGGTGTTTTTAGCTGTGTGTTTTGGGTCATTTTCCTGTTGTAAGACCCGTGACCTGCGACTGAGACCATGCTTTCTGACACTGGCCAGCACATTTCTCTCTAGAATCCCCTGATAGTCTTGAGATTTCATTGTACCCTGCACAGATTCAAGACACCCTGTGTCAGATGCAGCAAATCAGCCCCAGAACATAACCGAGCCTCCCCCATGTTTCACAGTAGGGACCGTGTTCTTTTCTAGATATGCTTCATTTTTCCGTCTGTGAACATAGAGCTGATGTGCCTTGGCAAAAAGTTAAATTTTTGTCTCATCTGTCCACAGGACATTCTCCCAGAAGCTTTGTGGCTCATCAGCATGTAGTTTGGCATACTCCAGTCTGTTTTTTTTAATGATTTGTCCTCTGGCTCAAACAGCGAAGGATGTTCCGATCTGACACTGATGTTCCTTGAGCATAAAGTTCAGCTTGGATCTATTTTGAAGTCTTTCTAGGCTCTTTTGTTACCATTTGGATTATCCGTCTCTTTGATCTGTCATCAATTTTCCTCCTGCAGCCACGTCCAGGGAGGTTGGCTACAGTCCCATGGATCGTACATTACTGAATGACATGTGCAGCTGTAGTCACAGAAACATCTAGCTGCTTGGAGATGGTCTTATAGCCTTTACAGTTAACATGCTTGTCTATGATTTTCTTTCTCATCTCCTGAGACAACTCTTTCCTTTGCTTCCTCTGGTTTATATTGAGTGTGGTACACACCACGTCACCAAACAACACAGTGACTACCTGGAGTCCTATATATAGGCCCACTGAGTGATTACAGGATTGTAGACACCTAGGATGCTGATTAGTGGACATACCTTGGATTAACATGTCCCTTTGGTCACATTATTTTCATTCTTTTCTAGGGGTACCATCATTTTTGTCCAGGCCTGTTTCATGCATTTATTTTTTAAATAATTCTGTTGAAGCATGGATGAAAAGCAATGTCTGACTTTCATTGGTCAACATTTATATAATTTTTATTTATTATTACTTTTGTCAGATTAAAGTTATTTCTGTGACCATTATGAGTTTTTCTTTTATTTAATGAAGGGTACCAACAATTTTGTCCACGTCTGTATATATGTTTCAAGGTTTTACACTCCTCACCACTCATTTTATACACTTTTCTCAGACATATATTAACATTTACTCACATTTCTCACTAGTTTAAATACTCTTGCATCTCAAACCATCCTAGATTTTGAAACATAATTTTTAATATGACGCGGTTTCTTTACCGCAGCCGCTCTGCAGCATCTTTTTCCTGAGTGAGGAACAAAATCATGGGTAGATGTCTGCAATTTTTTCTTCTGAATGAGAAGATTCTTATAACCAGACATGATAAATTTGGCAGGAAACGCGAGCAGATTGACAATTGCCTTCCATCAATCAAGAAGCAGAACACAATGCGTGTTAGTACGTTTTTAAGAAAGCATTTAAAACAACACAATGCACGTTGGTAAGTTTTAAAGAAAGCATTTAAAACTGTCTTAAAAAAATGTAAAAAATCAGCGAAACAGCGAGGCAGCGTGAACAGCGTTGTAGCGATGAACAGCTGTACGTCAAAGGCTGCTTCACACTCCTTTCGTTTGCTTCTATTTTCCAATCAGCTTTGACTTTTAAGCTTATGTGCACGAAATTGCTCACAAAAGACAAGCACTGTGAGGAGTTCTGCTGTTACGTCCTATCCCCCCACTCCCCACCACACCTAACTTAGAGGATTCATCAGGGTCCTCTGGTACATTTGCTGTCGTCTGAAAGCAGCAGAAAGGCAATGTTCCGGTAAAAGGTGGTGTATTTGAAAACACAACTATTAAACACTGGATGGAATTGTCCGTGAATTTCACAGAATGTCTATCTGAAAACGGCTTCAACTTAAAATTAACTAAATATAGATTAAATTATTTGCAATTTCATATCTTCATTGTTCTGAATAACTAAAATGTCTATGCTTTACAGCTTCAGTTCAGTTCTTTATTGTCCTACATGAAGTAATTTGGTGCACAGCGACAGTCAAAGACAGTCAAGGCATAATCCACATATGTCAATACAAATACCATACTTAATAACAAGAAATTAAACTGTGGCCGAATTTTGACCAACACTGTAAAATCTAACAAGTTAAGTTTACTTGATATATTTAGGAAACCGATTGCGTTGGAAAAAGTAACAAACTTAATTGCAGAAAGTATATTGAAATCATTATATTTGAGTGATCTTTACTTTTATTGAATGTTGAGACGACTTAGTATCTCAGTATAGTTAAAATCAAATCAAGCTGTTACAATTTAAACACTTTGAGTCCCAAGAAATTATTCTGCCAAGAAAAGTGGGCATTACTTGAAATTTGGTATACACTACACTAAAGCTGTCTTAGAGTCATGCACCCAATAAAGTTGACAGGAACTCAATATAAGTCACATGAAATTAATACAATATATATGCTCTCAAGTACAATAAGACTCAACACAAGTGACGCATTGAGCAGAACTTTATTCACTGTGGGTGTGGAGTCAAGACTGACACCAGTATTTGAACAGTTAAATAAGAAAAAGTTTGGAACACACTGGGTACTTCATTACAACAGACTTTCATGTCACTACGCACCCTGGGAAATATGATAATCAGGTCACTCCCAACATGATCATTAGGTCACTCAAAATGTTAGGGTAACATATAACTCAAAACAAGTATATGTTGCACTTACTCAACACATTCAAGT
Source organism: Apricaphanius iberus (assembly GCA_028564705.1). NCBI lineage: Eukaryota > Metazoa > Chordata > Actinopteri > Cyprinodontiformes > Aphaniidae > Apricaphanius > Apricaphanius iberus. Next base: position 243,462 of record JAPXFQ010001609.1, read on the forward strand.
TAGAAGAATGTTTTCAAAATATTGAGTTTCAGCTACTTAATGTAAATAACTAAATCTCAATGTAGAGGTTTACAGTGAAGCATGGCATAGTTCAGAACATTTGAGGCAACTATTAACGCAAATTCAGCAAATCCTCATGTCTTGCAATTTTATCCAATTATTGCAACTTTAATGCATCTTTAAGCAATTGTGATTCTTCTTCTCATGTTAAATCATACACCATCACTTTTCAGGTATATACTCGCTGTTTATGTGAGAGGGAGCGAGAATGAAATATGTTGCATTAATGCAAAAATCTCTGCCAAAGAACAGGTTCATCACTCTCTACATGAAAGCAGATGTTAATCGTTTTTTTACCTCATGCAATATTTTGGTCAAACATGAAACAGAAGTTATCAATTGATTTAAAAAAAATTCTACTGCAAAACACTATTGTGAGAGATTACAATTCATAATTCAAAGAAATGCAGAAAAAAGGGCCACTTTTAAACGTACTGCCCTCGCAATAGATGAGTCTCAGTAGTTTTAGTGCTGATTGGTTGTCGGGATGTCTAGGGCTGTGCTGAACTGACAGCACAGGCAGGATCCTGGTGAACATGTGCAAACTGCCTTGGCAGAGGGCAGCACTCCTCTAGCTTGCTGTCTCCACTGTGGCCAATTAAGTGAATTTCAGCAAAAGAGCATTTTATTAGTGTTTGCCCACAGCTACAGACTATGGTGATATATTCTTCCTTTGAACACACTGAAAAACAAATTGCTACATTTTGTGGTGAATGGCTGAAAGAGGCTCTGCTACCCATGCCTCCAGGACAGACCTCGGAATTTGAAAGTATGCCGATTGAGAGGCAATCCCTCAGCTTTATCATTCAGCATGACAGTATGGGGCTGCACCGTAGGACTCAGATGGGGGAGGCCGATACCAGATGTCAGCCATTAGCTATTTCTCTCCATCTCTCCCCTCTCTGCGTGCACATATCCATATGCACGCCCTCCAACATAGACTCCCTCTGCTCCCTTTGGCAAGACCAAGCTGTTTGCTTTTGTGGCGTGACAACCCCTTCCTATTTATCTGTTATTACACTGGAAATGTCAGATCCAACAAACAAGAGGGGACCTTAGAAGTGTTCCAGCACTGTTGGCTGGTAGTCTGTGTTTACTGCCGCTCCTCTCCTTGTGGAGCTCTAACCTTTACTCACAAGCGGTCCCTCTATCGATCATTCTCATTCTTACTTTACGAAACCACACAAAAACTTTTAAACTGATCGTGCATGAGAGTCTTTCTATGCTACAGAGGCCTGTTCAATCTGCGTTAGCAGCGAGATGAGTCTCTACATGTCATAATCTTTCCTGGCTAGGTGCCCCTCTGCCTCCCTAGCACTGCATCAGAGGGACCTTTAGCAGTGCTAATGAGGATTAGGCCGTTTGTGTTGTTTACACGTGTGTCACTCTAATCCTTTTAGCAATAAGCTGTTTTGCAGGAAGTGTTGGTAATTTATGCATGGCACAATTTTCATAGGAATGTATTATGACAGGACAGACATTCCCCATTCTGTATGTGTTTACTGAGACAGCAGGTAATTTGGGAGTTGAAGATAAGATCCTGGATTGGCCTACAACATGAAATAAATATCACACACAAAAAAAGTATTCAGTGCCACAAATGGTTTTTAAATGAAATGCTTTACTAAAGTATTTATGCTTTTTCACATTTTGTCATGTTACAGCAACAAACTTAAGTCTATTCTATTGGAATTGTATGTAATAGGCCAATGCAAAGTGTTGTACAATTCTAAATTCAAGGTTATTGTCTTTTTTTAAAAGGTGTACCTCCATCCCAGACTTAAAGGTTGGACATGGAACATGAGCATGATAGCTATATCTAATTTATAACATATTGTGTTTGGTACGGAATGGTTGTACAGATAAATATCCTACAAAACTTTATTTTGCTGTGGTGATTGTGGCAAAGGGGTTAAGTCTTCAACTTGCAACCAGAGGATTGCCAGATTCAAGCCTAGCTCCAGCTCTAGCATTGTGTCCCGGGACTAGACACTTCACGTTGGCTACTGGTGGCTCCAGTTTCAACCGTTTAATCCTCAAGGGGTTGCGGGGGGGCTGGTACCTATCTCCAGCTGAAGTGAAAGGTGGGGTACACCATAGACAACATAGATACAGGCAACACAGAGACAGACAGGACAAGCAACCATGCATGCATACATTCAAACCTAAGGCCATTTAAGAGAAATCAATGAAGCTAACAGGGAGGAAGCTGGAGTAACCAGAGGGAACCCACACATGCACGGGGAGAACATGCAAACTCCATACCAAAAGACCGTGGGTCGGGATTCGAACCCAAAACCTTTTTGCTGCGCTACTGTGCAGCCCAATGTTTAAACTATACTGACAATGGAAACCATATTTGCCCTACTGCAGAAACTAGCGTTCACTGTATTCTTTGTTTTCCCTCTCGGGGGTACAGCCAATCAGAATTAAGGAAAATGAATGGCACTCCTGAACAGTCAATAGTGTATCAAGTAGCATCTAAGCATTTCCGTTACCATAGGTGCATATTCTTTCCTATATCTTAGATATATTTTATCTATCCAAATATATCTTTATATATATATATATATATATATATATATATATATATATATATATATATATATATATATAGGGATGCACTGATACAGATACTGGTATCGGGGCTAATCCAGTTCTTATTCTTTAATTCTGTTTATTGTTTTTCCAATAAAATATCAAACCAATAGGTACAGAAAAAAAAAAGAAAACAGTGGAACCACTCTGCTCCGCACCTGCCCCCAAACATTCAGCCAGCTTGGAAGACAAAAATGACAGCATTACAAATACTTTGAAAATGTATATTTGTGCCCCCCCATCCATTTTTATATAAAGCTGCTCATCCCCTTCGTATACTCAGGCCAGGGTTATCCGACACCTAGAGCTCTTGAGGGAGGAAAAGAGAAGAGTTCCAAGTCCTTGTAAATACTGAAGCTTTGCCCACTAACGTCAGTCTGATCTTTTCCAGTTTAAGGTTGCGTTTTTAATTTTGTTCATTGTATGTCTTCTCACATTCACTTGTTTTCATCCTTAACTGAACTCCTAATTTTCAGAGGTTACACACAGTACAGTCATTAGAAGTGTTTTTTTTAAAATAAATTTCTAATAAAGAAGACTGAATGAAGAAATGCACTCAAAATATGCTTCAACAAAGTTTGGAAACATTTTTTTAATCATAAACCCGTAATTTTAACAGGGTTGTCAACACCTTTGAGAACCACTGAACAGGGCACATGGATATATATTTTTAAGGATGATTTGTGAAATGATATGATAGCTCATATCTTCCCAGAAAAAAGCCAGAAATATATGATGAAGCTTTGCTGGCCTACAAATGTGGACCTATCCATGTCAAGCCCTGTCAGTGCATACTGCCGCTCTCTAGGCTTTCATCCTCTCATCAAGCCTGACAGTCCCCTCCTCCACTCCCCAAAGTCCCATCAAAGGCTCATTCTCCACGCTTGTGGCCCAGCCAGGGAAACTTGCTGCCAAAGACGGGTGGGAGCCAGGACAATTTTGAGAAAGTAGAGAAGTCCAGTAGGCCAGAATCTAAGTACATTTTTTGTCCAATAAGTGATCCAAAAAAGGTTAAGACTGGTATATGGGTAGGACACGCATATGTACCCAGCAGACACCCGGATGTATGAAGTGATAAGATTTTACAATGACATATTTTACATATTCTATCCATATTATCATACTACAGCAGCAATGGAAAAGATTTAGACAGCAGATTTCTTAAATCACTTTTACAACATGGTGAGTATGTTTATTGTGTATTTTATAGACATGATTTGAACAAGTTATACAGTAATAACATATATAGGTGCCATCTGTAAGGACAGGGACATGTACTCCTAAAAAAATCTAAAAGTTATGCTTTTCTTTTAACTTTCAGCATCCATATTAGGTTAATATCTATATTACACTGCAGAGGCCAGTTAGGCTATCATACCTGCTGCCCAGTATTTTTTTCTCTTGGTGTCCCACTCCCTTCCCTTTTAGATTTTAAACTTCCCTTGCCACCTTCCATTTTTATGTTGGTATAAATGAGTACCCCACAAAATCTACAATGCGTCTTTAAAATGCAATAACTCTCATGGCGGTGCTGTGACATTGACCCCCCCAGCAGACCAGTTCCAGTTCAGTGCCCAGGCCTCCAGCTCAGCGAACACACTGGCAAACACACACAGTCTCAGATATCCACACATCAACACACTATGTGTGTTGTGTGCCAGACCCCAGGTGCACCAAGAGGAGCAGTTAAATTTCATCATTACCCTTTCTTCCCTGTGTTGGGGCTTTTTATAGGGCCTTTTTACAGCACGCTCTGAAGGTGCCACTCTGGTCCCAATGGTGCACAGGAGAGAGAAAGATGGAGAGAGACATGAAGAGGGTTAGATGAGACAGGGGAGGGCAGGATGGGAAGAGTGGAAGGTGGAGGAAAATAATCTGTACTGGAGGGGGAGGTATGGAGGTGAGAAAGAAACGTGCATGAGCAACCATGAACATGCCCACTGTTAGGTGTACAAGCTGGTGGGGCACTGGGGAATGAGAAAAAATAAATGAGAAAAAATACTGAGGGGTTCTGGGTAAAAAATGCGGAGAGTGAGGACCATCAGTTGTCAGTTTCACTGCTGCCTGATATAAAAACAGTGGTAAGGGTGTTGGATAAGGCATATGATGAATGGGCTGGAGACACTCATCCATCCAACTAAAGGATTTGTGGCCACGGAGTGGTGTCCAGACATGTCAAGAAAAAAAGGACTCTGTGTATGTGTGTGTGTTTTAAAAACCAGAGCAAGATAGAGAGAAAAATCTTGGGTTGTATTTTTATTAATCAGGAAGGGACAGACTTGCGATAGGGAGATGGGATGAGGTACAAATAGAGGTCCCTGTAAATCTGAGAGTATGTTTTTAAGTACATATTCAGTTGTGGCATGGTGGTCTCCATGCATGTGTGCTGAGTGTCTCCTGTGCATACTTCGATGAAAAACCCTCTGTAGCAGCAGGAAGATGACAGGGCTGTGCACTGGAAGATGTATGGCAATGCATCTGTCTAACTCTGAGCAGGACTATCCATATCAATCTTTGCTATCAGTACTGTCCAACTCTGCTTTATGGCACCAAGCAGAGGCCATAATGACACGTGGAATATGAGCTCCTCAGAGTGGAGTAGATTGATTGGTAAACAGACACAGTTGGTTGAAATACACTTGTACATCATTGTTCTGACTCAAGCAGGTGCTCTGAAGACATTGAAGTTTGATTTAAGCCAAATCAAAAGCTGGTTTCAGAAGCAGAAAAAGCTAATTCTTTGTTGTCCTGAATGTCATTCATATGGATTTCAATTTTAGTACAGTATAGTTTCCATATAGTTAAAAAAAACTTTGCAAATAAGTTCTCTCAATTCACCATTTATAATTAATCATATTTACAAGCCTATAATTATGACAAGATGTAAACAAAATACTGTAAGGAAAAATACATTTCAAAAAAATGGGGAGATTCTTCCCATTGTTTGGTTAATAAGTCAGTTTTGTTATTAATTCTAACATTTTTGGAGAAAAAAAATCTTGTTTTTTTCCCCCAAAAATATTATCATAGCATTTTCCATAAACAATTATAAAGGCATCCTTAAGAATTCTCAGGAAAAAGGATGCTCCTGGTAAGCAGTAAAACCTCAATTTCTTTTCACTGGTTTTGTCTCACACAGTCATTGTTCAGAAGATGAGTGAAAATCCTTTTATTATTATCGTGTTTTGCATGGGCTCAATTACTATGTTCCATGGCTAAAATTTGTTGGAAAATGTTCAGCAGGTCAGCATGCACAAAGGTAAGTTGGCTAAATCCATTATATTCAGAGAAAATAACAACAGCACATTTATCAATCCATTTATACCCACTTATCCTTGCTGTGTCATGGAGGGCTACTTTAAAAAAACAGTATTTAAAGGAACATAAGGCAGGATTAAGAAATGAAAGTCATGAGTGAAGCAGCCACCAGCCGAGGTTAGTTTTTTCTACTTTAATGAAAAGTGTGTTATCATGTATGACCATTATTTACTTATATATATATATATATATTTTTTTATTTTTTTATTTTTTTTTTTCACCATACAGTTTTTCTTATGGGTCAAGTTCAAATATGAAATGTTCTGAAATACTGTATATCATTTTTTTTTTATTCTTCATTAAGTTATAAAAATATTTGATGTTACGGATATTATAAAATGTAAGTGCATTATAGAACATAAAAAAATGCCACAGTTACTTTGCTGAGTAACTAATTACTTTTACAGTGTAGTAACTGAATTACTAACTGAATTACTTTTTAGAAAAAGTAACCTGTAACTATAACTAATTACTTTTTTAATGTAAGATGGTCAACACTAGTCTCTGGAGCACCACCAACAAAGTAAGATAAGTTAGTTGTCAAGTTCCTTCAAATGCAGCAAAATGGTTAATATGGTTTTATTACGGAGAAGGGGTAAGCAGCTCCAGGTTCTGCTTAGATGCAGAACCTGGAGCTGGCTGGAGAAAAGGCTCAAGAAGCAGACAAGGCAGGTTTGGATCAGGAGCTGTTAGGTTTGACGTGATGACTGTGATCAGAAAGAAGCTCTTAATTGTCTGACCAGACGACAGAAAGGAGATAAAGTGAGTGAAGGCTCTTTAAATATGGAGCTTCGAAAAATGAGGGATATTATTGTAATCCAGCACAGGTGGTAGTGGTTGGGACAGATTGTTTTCTGACATTAGTTATTTGTTCAAACCCATCATAAGAGTTGCATTGCTGTTAGCTAATCATAGATGATACATTTGCATATCATGAATATTAATAAGTAAGTCTCATAATCCGGTAGTTTCCCCCCACCCACTCCTCTGACATAATTCAACCCCCTATAAACAGGAGAGGGAGAGCATTTGTTCCAAAGAAAATGACTCGCAAGGCAGTGATTAAGCTTTGAAACAGCTGAAGATTAAAAACTATTACAATTTTCTTTGGAGTTATGTGACTATCTAACACAAGTTTTTACCCCACCTATATTAATACCCTTAATGTGAACGAATTAAATCAAGTAATGTACATTAATGAGGGAAGGCAGCGTGCCATTTCCCCCAATAAGTCTCATAGTTTAGAAGCTATAATACAGATCAAAAATATGTTTTCATGCAAAAGACAAAGTTGAACAGTTTATAGAAATACATATAAAAAGAGGAAAACTGTTGCAATAAAACTATCTTTGGAAAAGTAATACATTGTTGAACTGATTTAAATTGCTTCACTGTATTAGTGTAGTGCGTATGATGTTAAAAATTTGAATGGATACAGATTTGACTTTAATTCACAGCTTTTCTTCTTGTATTCTTTTTAAAGTCCTGAAGACAACTAAACAGTTTTCTATATATGTAAAATAAAACGTTAAGTAACCACTTGCTTTTTTGGGATATTTTTTTCGAGGTAAAACTTTCTAATGAGCTTATATTGAAAGTTGACATTCTTCAATACTCTGAAAAGACAAACTGGATACAAACCATCACAGCATCATTAGTTGTTGCTTGAAGGTAATTGAACAACAAAAATATAGTCCTAGTGAGGTTGGATATTACCTAGTACCTACTCTTTTGTAACAATAAATATAAGACTATTTCTACGGATGCACTGATACCAATACTGGTATTGGGTATCTTGGCCAATACAGTTCTTATGTTCTGTATCGGTTACAGTTAACCGATACCATGAACCAAAATGTGGAAAATGTGGAGATGTTTGTTTTGTGGTAATTGTTAGTATTAATTTATTGTTTTTAAAAAAAATGCATTCACCTTTCATCCGTTATTAGAGTCAGTTAAAAAAATAAAACCTATCTTCCAATTAATTTTATTTTTTTGTGTGGTTAGTATTGGTACTCGGTATCGGCAAGTATTTAAATCCAAATATCGGTGTTGTGGCAGTTTGAAAAAAGTAGCATCATAGCTCCCTAACTATTTCTATTATGATAGAGTTTAAACCTTGCTGCTTCTTGGGCCTTCTAACTTAACAGTAGGGGTAACAGTATGCCTTCTTCACAGGCATACTGTTACCCCTAACTTGTGCCAATGTCATCGCCTTGTGTTTTTTGCCAGCCTCAACAGGGGCTGGTCCTCAGCTCAAACCCCATGCCCTGGGTCTTTGCAAACTCTCCCATGTGCATATGCTCCGTATGGTTCAAGTGCAGTTGCCAATTTTCCACCATCTGCCTTTGCCCTGTACTTTGACACAGAAGCAAGGTCTCTGCTGGATAGCAACCGCCACCCTTCACCTTGTCGTAGCAGAGATGTTTTAAATGTTAACTTGCAGCCCGCAGGAGTAGAGCGTGATCTGCAAACCACACTACAGTCCCAGATGAATATGCTCATGTTGAAAGAGAGAGGATACATTTATTTCTTTTTGCCGTTCTTTTCGTATTTTCGTGTATTTGTCTCAGCTTGTTCTATGCTTTCTTGCCCCTCTCTCTCTTCAGATATGTTATCCACCTCTTTTCTCCATCTACCCCCTTTCTTCATCTTCCCAATCTAATAATGCTTCTCTCTTGCTTGGTCTTGCAAACGGCTGCCCACCAACGGTTTGTATGCAGAGGAAACATTTGAATGAAGAAGGTAGACAAAAGCCAGAACAAAGAGGCTGCAAAAAGATTCTAAGCTCAAAGCAATATATGTCTGCAGTTTGTCTCTGAGTGAAATCTTGTTGTTTGTGTGCTCAAGGGTCTTTACTTTAACAGAGGGCAGCGGTCCAACTCCAGGAGGTAATCCTTTACCCAGGGTTTAGTCCTGGAAAAAAGATCAGAAATAAGGCAAACATGATGATTCACTCACTCTAGTGACGACACATACTACTTTCCAAGGAATATCTGGAGCTTGCAGATGTGCTAGAACTGTGCTTTTGCAACATCAGGGTGCATTTATGATTAAAACCCTCTCACACCACATACAGATACAAATACAAAAACACACACATATCTACAGACCACCAACAAATTATGCCAGAAAATTAGGGCCAGATAAGCAGACGTTTCGAAGGAGGCATTCACCAAATGAATGACATACTTGGTTTCTTTAACTGTGACACTTTCATAAATACTTTGCTGGTTAACTATAAAAAGGTAGAGTTTGTGCTCAGCTAATCTACTCTAGACTTGAGTTTACATTCTGGTTTTTCTGGCCCTTATCTCAAATCACAGAAAATTCACCACCTTCTTTCAAGGTAAAACTTTAGAGTAGGATTTAATATTTTAGGATATAATGTCAATTTATTCAGCCAATACGAATCAGACTCTCTTCGTCTTTCATTGTCAGTCTCTTTTTCTCTGTCTGTGCACATCTCTGTGTGTGTGTTCTGCTTTGTGTGCATGTTTATTCCCTCTGTCAGGGAAACAGTGGTGGGTGGGTTCAAAAGTGGAGGTGGTACTTTAACGGTCTTTTGAAGGAGATAAATGCTTTACAGATGGTCCAATCAATATATTCAAATGAGACAAAGAGTCTAGCAATGAGCATTCAGCAACACAGTGTGGGTGATGGAGGTCGGGTCCCAAACACCTCAGGTCATGACCAGCATAAGAGCTCATGGCAAAGATACAACACAACTGAATCCATCTTATCACAGTCAGATTGAGTTGATTTTTTTTTGTTCTAAATAGTTGACATTCATTATATTTGATGTATTCACATACATATAATAAAAACAATCAATAAACAAAAAAGGCATCTATGTGTTTTTTAAACATGTGAAATTAATTTTATTTTAATTTTACATTTTAATTGTCACCAGATCACTAGATAGCAGTGTTCCCTTGTAACAAGAAGGTTCTGGGCTCGAATCCTGGCTTGGGGTCTTTGTACATGAAGTTTGCATATTCCCTCTGTGCCTTTGTGGGTTATCTCTGGGTTCTCCAGCTTCCTCCCACAGTCAAAGCACGATTGTTAGTGCAATTGGGTAAGTAAGTGTAGTAGATGGATGGATGCAAGGTTTGAATAATTTAAACATTTGAGTAGTTTTTTTTAGTTTTTGTTTTACTTTAGATTTGAAATTGTATTTATTTCGTTTTTACCATTTGATAGTTTAGTTGGTTAATACGTAGTTTCAGTTAAGTTCTTATTAGTTGCATTCATAGTTTAAGTCTTTTTTAACATACCATATAAAGATGTTTGAAAGAAAGCCATCATGAGTACAATTATACTTTTGATATTTATTTATTTTTTTCTCCATGATCTGTTATCATATAATCCCAAATTCGCCTCTGGTGCTTTCTCCCAACATCTACTGACATTAAACTAGGTATGGATGGACAGCAGCAACACAGATGACCTGACTGACATATCTGGTACATTAAGTAAAAAAAACCCCATAAAACTGGAACTGGATGGATTATTTGTGTTCATTAACACAGCAGATTCGGCTCAACCTACATTTATCTTTTGCATAGCTCTGTTTCTTACTGTTATTATTTCTCTTGCAGTTGCAGTGTTAGTTAGCAATGTTAGCTTATTTATTTGTCAAGGCTTACCTGATGTGAAGTGGTGATGCAGCAGACTGCTGCATTTTTACTTATCGTTCCAATCACTGTTTTTGATAGCTTACAACCAAAGACATCTTTTGTTTGCCTTGGGGTTTGCATCGGTGCAATTCTCTTTTGTTCTATATTCTGTTTACAAAGGCACAAAAAGACATTGTTACCTACTGCTGTACTACTAGGACTCATCTATGCCTTAAACCTGAACTACCCACCTGGTTTATAGTAAACATCTAAACTAGTGCAGAAACTGGTTATACTGTAGAGCTGAAAGGAAGGACTATTTCTATGAAAGTGCAGGTCAACTGAAAAAGAGACTGTGGCTGAGATGTTTCTCTGCAGATGTCAACAATAGACATTATTGTGGTTTTTTTTTACCCTTTAAAGGGAAAGTACTGTTTTTGCAACCTGAAACTTATTTTTAGCATGCATTATGTTAGTTTAATTAAAAAGACACGTTTAGAGCCTCTCTGAGTCCTTTGAATGTTAGGAATCGTGAGTGCTATTCACCTTACGTCTTGGATGTTCCGCGTTGTTGTTATCTGTCATGTTTACATGCTTTTAATCCAATTGATTCCATTTTACACCAGCAGGTGATTTCAGTGACATCAACGCGGTCCGCCATTACATACTACAGCTAAAGTCTGCCATTAGCTATAGTCTGTGTAGGTAGTGAAAATGGAAGCATGTGAAGCTGTACTAAGTCCACTTGGTCATTTTGTTTGTGCAATTTGAAAATGTGCACACATGAACCATGTTGATATTTGCAGTAGTTAGTTCTGTCTAACCAACCGCCGTGGAGCACATAGTGAAAGCCATTCTCAGACTAAGACTGGGATGCCCAATGGCAGTGACATAATTGACATAAGTGTAGTTGGATTAAAGCCCATAAAACACCCCTGCAGACAAATAAAAGCACCTCTGAGACACTCCAAACTCAAAGGAGAGTATAGCGCAAGTGATTCATAAACAACATTGGTGAGATGGAGTTTTGTGGCAGATAATGCCTTATTTAGACGCTGCACTTTGGTTGCCCCATTGACTTCCATTATATGGATATATGTTGATCACGAATGGATATAAACATCTCCTGAAGGACTCCAAGTGGCTCCAATAAAAATGCAGCTAATGATCTCTGCAGGTGAATGTGCCTAGCTCCAGTCTGTTTGAAAGGATGGGTAGATTCTGTATGTGTCTGAGCAACAGGACAAAGACAAACACTCACAACTAATGGCAGTTTAGAGAGACCAATCTATGTGACATACATGTGTTTTTACTGGAAGACCATGAAGGGTGAGAACCCATACATGTGGAAGGAAAACATTAAAGCTGAATGCATTAAGGCTGCATCCATAACTGATAAATCAGCTGGGGGATAGAATTTGCAACATTGCTGCTCTTTTCAGCTGGCATGGTTTTCATTCACACTACTCTTTTAGTCAAACGAGCCAAAGCTTTTTAGCAACATGTTAACCTCCTCAACTGTGGTGGCACTGTGATGTTACTGCACTTCTTGATGCAGCGTAGGAGACTCCTTCTACAGTGAAATGTAAACAAAGATGGAGTGGCAGCAGACTGTAGCCGTTTTAGCATTGCTCTGTTGTATTTGGCAAATGTGCCAGATAAATACTGCTTCAGCAATGGGCTAAGGATGATCAAAGAGTAAGGCGTAAGACCATGGAGAATGCTGTTACATTCCATATGAGGCGATGTGCAATGAGTAGTGGTGCACAAAACTTCACAGGACAGATGTCAAACTGTGTTCTGTAAATAACATGTAATTCACAATGGGGTCTTGACCACCCACTTCAAAAATCTCTGCTTCATACAAATAACATTGGTTCATATCTGTCCATAAACAATTACACCGTTTCCCTACACATCCTAAGAGGGGGGTTAAAAAAATTAGAGCAGCTCAAGTGGGAAAGCAGCAGCCATTTGTCTTTGGGATAATATGAGTATGGGTGCATTAGAGACAAATAGCATCCACTTCCATTTCCTTTATCATTGTCAGGTCAATTAATAGGCTAAGGATCCGGAGTCACTAGATGGAAGCAACACACACAAGAGCACAAAGGGATGTATTTCAGCTGGTGACCTTGGATGCTCCTCCCAACACAAAAGACCCTGAGAGATAGATGCTTCTTTAGAGAGCACTGACGCCCTGGTAGTGTGCTATTGCTGACACCTAGCACTTCCATACACATCATGAAATCCTCGGGAAAAACAACAACTACAACAAAAACAACAACTACAACAAAAACAAACAATCACAAGCATAGGGGCTCAAACTAAAACTGGAAAATGTTAAACCAGATTACATATGAACAGAGTGGAGGATGTTAGTATCATCAGATGTAGTAGAGAAAACAGAATGAAAATTCCAGCTGTGGCCTGCCTGTTGTGAGGTTCATGCCCTCTGTTGTAAAGCTACACAGAGAGTGATGAAGAGCATTTCTTGACAATCTACATTTATCAGTCTGGTAGATTAGAATGTCATCTGACTTTCAACTGGAGGATGCCCTGGGTTCATGCTGGGAGAGGCCAAGCGCTCAACATATATTATACATTGTATTAGTTAAAAAATTATGAAGACGGTTGTTCTGTAAGTGACAACCATAAAGGAAAAGTTAGTTTTATAAGGATATATGCTGATCGACACTCGATATAAACTCCTGCTGAAAGGTTACAAGTAGCTCCAAACCTGTCTGGGTGAGTAAATGAGCATAATTTTTGCTAAAACTAATGTCCAGGATTAAAAATCACGAAATTTTCTTTTAAATGTAATGCTTATTGGACATCTACAAAGATGACCACCAAATTATTTAATCAATGCTTTATATTCCCCATCTGCAATAAACCAAAATTTACAAATATTTAAAATGATAAACTGGAATAAAATCTTTGCCCACTACCTAACACAAACAAGACGATTACTAGAAAAATAATGGACAAATCATAACTATGTGGAATGTGAAAATCTTACAACTAAAAGGTAAGAAAACAAACTACTGACATTTCTGAAACACGACGCATCAGCACTGTCATCAGATATGATCAATCAAACTAAGCTGAAATACAATTAAAGCAATCTTTAAATAATTTTCTTGAATATATTTATTTGTAGTCATTAAAAAAGCAAATAAGCATTAATCAGACTATTCACTACCGAGTGGTATGCCAGGCAGGCAGATCAAAATTTGCCTCTGGCAATTGACTCACTTGGGTACACAGTCTGCCAGACCGGCGTTAGGCCTTGGTGGCATGAGGCAGTTGGTTCCTCCGCTCCACAATCCTCCATCCGCCATCGTCGTCACCGTCCCAGGGTCGCTCCTACTCCTCTCCAGGAGGACCCGGTCTTCCCTGTTTCCCAGAAGGCCTCCTGTTCGCAGAATGGCTTGCGCTCAGTAGCTGCTCCTACTGTTTTCAGGGAAGGCTTGAGGCCCGGATCCTCAGAGGGTTTTCAGCCGATCTCGAACTGCTCCTAATCATCTCCAGGGGGGCTCGGTCTGTGACCTCCCAGTTCTCCAGAACCCTGTCCAGCACCAAAATTTTCAGGTCATACAAACTCCTCACCTAGTTCCTCGTAGCGTCAAGCCAGCTGCACGCTTACGCTGCCTGCATGCATCCACTTTTCGGGGGTCCGCTCCTGCTGCCGAGCCGGCATGACAAACTCCCGGTAACAGCATCCTTGCGACCTCAAGCTCCGATCCCAGTGCCCTAGCAATCTCAAGCTCTGATCTCAAGGCCGTGGTACTTTTTAGTCCAGGTTCCACACCCCCGCCTCGCTTCGGCATCTCCTGCGGTGAACCCATTGGAAGAAAATGGGGTGGGCTTTTCTCTTTTCCCTCAACCAGCTCCTGTAGAAGAAAGTAACACTGGCCCATCCGAGATGGAGATGGCTGTTCCGGCAGCAGTACTCAATGCTCCTGATTCCATAATGAGTTTTTCTGACCCAGCGTTCCAGTCTCCAGAGTGTTTCCGTACTCCAGTTTCCAGAGACTGTTTTGGTGCTCCAGTTTACAGAGAGAGTTCCAGAGTCTCCTGCCTGCGCTCCTGAGTCTAACGCCCCTTTTCCACTAGGGCCGGTATGGTACAGAATGGGTAGCTTTGGAACAGTTCTTACGTGTTTCTATTACCTTGTGTCAGGTCCGAGAGAACCATTTTTTTTGACTACCTCTGCTTTGGTCCGAAGCGTGCCAAAGTGACTCAACACGTCCACCTATGGACTGATTGGACCAGTAATGTGATATCCCTCTCACTCTTACCTAGCAGCAGTAGCCGCTGATTGGTCTTGAGTTGTTTGTTTGAAGTGATGTCTCAGAATGTAATAACAGTAACAGTATCAAGATCAGAAATGATCACCATAAAATTGGAAATATTCAAAGTATAAGAGAAGGTTTTATTTTTATTTGCTTTAAGTAAAAAAATGGAGCAATTCCGGAGAGAAAAAACAACCTGTGCTTCATAAACTTTTTTATAGTGTTTAGAGAGGGTTTCGGTTTTGATAAAGCTGAAAGGTGATGGGGAGAACCTACATCGATATGGGCTACAGCTTTGCTTGTAGCAGGGGATAAATGGCTTGATATGGGCGGCAGCTTCTGGCAGAATTTTATCATGGTTGCCAAGAGGAATGGACCTGCAATCTGGGCTGTTATTGCCTTCTACATGCGCGTTGGAGCAGCAAAGTCGGTGTATGAAAGAATGGAGAAACCCATGTGAGCCTTCAGTGAGGGAAGGAAGAAGGCTGGTAGACGGTGGTATGTCACAATGTCACAATAAATGAGTCAACTCCCCCTAGCTACTTAAACTTTAGCGTCCCTCGAAGTACTGGTCGAGGAGGTGGAGTAGCAACTATCTTTCATTCCGATTTACTAATTAATCTCCAAAAAAATAATAGTTACAGTTCCTTTGAGCATCTAGTTTTTAGCTTTCCTCATACACATAACAAAGCAGTAAAGCCACTTTTGTTTGTGGTCTTATATCGTCCACCAGGACCTTATTCTCAATTTTTAGATCAGATTTCAGATTTTCTATCTGACTTAGTTTTAAACACTGATAAAGTCATTATAGTCGGAGACTTCAATATTCATGTTGATAATGAAAGTGATAGTCTAAATACAGCTTTTAACACTATCCTAGACTCAATAGGCTTTACTCAAAATGTGCAGGGACCAACACATTCTTGTCACCACACTTTAGATCTTGTGCTGTCTTATGGCATTGACTGTGAAGAAATAACAGTCTTTCCACATAACCCTATCCTGTCTGATCATTTCCTTATCACTTTTAAACTTACTCTAATGGATCATATCAAACCTGAAAGAAAACTTCATTATACCAGAACGTTATCAGACAACGCTGTAGCAAATTTTAAAGAAGCTCTTCCAACTTTAATTTCCTCAGTTTATAAATGCAGAACAGAAAACAGTGATTTAACTCGTGACCCCTCACAACTTGACATTTTAGTTCATAGCGTTAATTCCTCCCTGCGTCGGGCAATAGACAAAGTTGCCCCCTTGAAAAGGAAGGTGGCTAGCCATAGAAGATTAACTCCCTGGTTTAATTTAGAGCTACGTACCCTAAAGCAGAATGTTAGAAAACTAGAGAGAAAATGGCGCTCCACGCATTTACATGATTCCTTTTTAATATGGAAAAATAGTTTATTGCTATATAAAAAGAGCCTTCACACAGCTAGAACAGCATATTATTCATCTTTAATCGAGGAGAATAAAAATAATCCTAGGTTTCTTTTTAATACAGTTGCCAAACTCACACAGGATCATAGCTCTATCGAGCCAACCATTCCCCAAGCTCTAAGCAGTGACGACTTCATGCAATTCTTTATAAATAAAATAGACTCCATAAAGAATAAGATAATTGGGAACCTTCCCAATATGCTTGCTTCCTCCTTAGTTAATGAGGCAGCCTCAAAAATGGTGGAACCTAATATATGCTTAAACTGCTTTAATGCAGCCGAACTTTGTGATGTACTAAAATTATTAGCTTCATCTAAACCTTCAACTTGCGTTTTAGACCCAATCCCAACTAAACTCTTAAAAGAAGTTTTCCCTCTGATCGCTGCTCCAATTTTAAATATAATGAATCTATCCTTAGTCAATGGATATGTACCACAGGAGTTTAAGATTGCTGTAATTAAACCTCTACTTAAGAAACCCTCTCTTGATCAAAACGACTTAATTAACTATAGACCGATATCTAATCTTCCCTTCTTATCTAAAATTCTTGAGAAAATAGTTGCACACCAGATATGTGAGCATTTAAACAATAATGAGCTGTTTGAGAAGTTTCAGTCAGGCTTTAGAGCTCATCATAGCACTGAAACAGCTCTGGTGAAGGTTACTAATGATATTCTCATAGCCTCAGACAATGGACTGGTGACCATTCTGGTCCTGTTAGATCTCAGTGCTGCCTTTGACACTGTTGATCACAATATTCTCATAGAAAGGCTTCAAAGTGTCGGTATAATAGGAACAGCACTAGGTTGGTTTAAATCTTATTTGTCTAACAGATTTCAGTTTGTTCAGGTAAACAATAGATCTTCCTCAACCTCAATAGTTACTTGCGGAGTACCACAGGGTTCAGTGCTTGGGCCGATTCTCTTTACTATATATATGCTTCCTATTGGTAAAATAATTAGGCAGCATGGGATAAAATTCCATAGTTACGCAGATGATACACAGCTATATCTATCCATAAATCCTGATGAATCCAATCAGTTAGGTAGACTACAGGCATGTCTGGAAGACATAAAAACTTGGATGACTCTAAACTTCTTGCTTCTAAATTCTGATAAAACAGAAGTTGTCGTCTTTGGACCAGAAGCTCTGAAAAAGAAACTACTTAGTCAGCCCCTTCACCTGGACGGCATTAAATTAGCCTCCAGTAATAAAGCAAAAAACCTCGGTGTCATTTTTGACCAAGATATGTCATTTAGATCTCACATTAAAGAAGTCTGTAGGATTTCCTTTTTTCACCTTAGGAATATTGCAAAAATTAGAACCATCCTGTCCAGGAATGATGCTGAAAAACTAGTCCATGCCTTTGTTACTTCAAGGCTGGATTACTGTAACTGTCTATTATCAGGTAGTCCACAGAATACAATTAAAAGTCTTCAGTTAGTTCAAAATGCTGCTGCTAGGATTCTGATGAATATTAAAAGAAGAGATCACATTTCCCCTGTTTTAGCTTCTCTTCACTGGCTCCCAGTAAAATCTAGAATAGAATTCAAGATCCTCCTTCTGACATATAAAGCCCTTAATAATCTAGCTCCATCATACATAAGAGACCTGATTGTTCCATATGTTCCCAACAGAGACCTTCGCTCTCAGACTGCAGGTTTACTGGTAGTTCCTAGGATTTCTAAAAGTAGAATGGGTGGCAGATCTTTCAGCTATCAGGCTCCCCTCCTATGGAACCGGCTCCCAGGGTTGGTTCGTGAAGCAGACAATTTGTCTATCTTTAAAACTAGGCTAAAAACTTTCCTCTTTGACAAAGCTTACAGTTAGAGATATGTTTATAGGTAGTTAGAGTCAGGTTAGACAGGTAGATAGGAAGAGACAGGTTAATGTTAGTAGTCAGGCAGAGTGTCAAAAGTTAGGAAGAGATAGGAAGAGGTAGAGTAGCTAGGTAGAGATAGATTAATGTAAGCCAGGTAAAGATCCGGAGCCGGTCGCGGCTTACCGCCGCGGAAGAAATGCGCCCCACAGGGGCCAGCCAGCGCCGGAGAGAGGTCCCTCAAGGGGATCCTCCCGCACAGTGCGGCCGCCCATTACCTGCCGGGTTGAATCCCCCGGGCAGACTGTGCGGACCCCACCCGTTTATCTCTTAAACGTTTCTCGCCCTCTTCAACTCTGTCCTCTCAGTTCTGTCTATTTTTCCTTAAGATAGTTCTGTCTATTTTTCCTTAAGATAGTTGTCGACTATCGGTCTCGTGCCGGTATTTAGCCTTAGATGGAGTTTACCACCCACTTTGGGCTGCATTCTCAAACAACCCGACTCCGAGAAGACCCCGGCATGACGGGGGCCGTTACCGGCCCTACACCGTCCACGGGCTGAGCCTCGATCAGGAGGACTCAGACAGAGTGTTGGTAGCCAGGTCTCCTAGTAGCTAGGAGACAGGTTAATGTTAGTAGCTATGCTGCTTTAGGCTAGGCTGTTGGAGGACATTATTAGGGTCTGTTCCTACTTTCTCTCCTACTTCTCCCCAACTGCATGATGTGCTGTCAATTCAAGCACTAACCTGTTTTCTATTATAGTAGGTGCTCCGGATTAGCCCTGCTTGACGACCCTGACTAAGATGGCATTGCAGTGACGGAAAATTCTCCACGTCCTGCAACAAACTTCTGCATCAGTTCTATTGCTCTTTCTGTGTCTCTGTTATGTATTCTCCAAGCCACAGACGGTCGCGGCAGATAACCGCTTGTGCTGAGCCTGGTTCTGCCGGAGGTTTCTTCCTGTTAAAAGGGAGTTTTTCCTTCCCACTGTCGCTGCATGCTTGCTCAGTATGAGGGATTGCTGAGAATTCCACGACGCAATCTTCTGTGGTTCTGTAATTTCTACACTAAACATTGTATTGTAATAACTCTTTTTGTAAAGTGCCTTGAGATGACATCTGTTGTGAAATGGCGCTATATAAATAAACTGAATTGAATTGAATTGAATTGGTAGCAGCAGAGAAGCAGAGAAGAGATCTCAGCAGTGATCAGAGAGCCGGAGAAAGACCGGTGCACTTATCTGCTTCCACACGGCGGATGGAGCAGGCGACGTCGGTGTGTGTGATATAACAGAGAAGCTGGTAGCAAGCCCGTGGTTTCGGGGAGGGAGAAGCCGGCATAACATCAGAGAGACAGGATGTCTCCTTGGTGATAAGAGAGCTGTTTCGATTGCAAAGAAGCAGATTTGGAGTCTCCACAGACCGGATGATCGCTGGTTACACTTTTAGACCTGACTGTAAAAACAGCAGTAATATACCACTTATCAGCCAGTTTGAAACTGTAAATACATTGTGTGGTAAGAAACTGTAATTTGCATTGCATCATGGGAAGAATAACCTAAAATACAGTATTTCACTTCTTTTTCTAAAAATGTTGCATGGTACTGTATTTTCTCGCACTATGCTCATCTTCCGCCGATTCTTGTTTTTAACTGTGATTTGAGATGACTTTTGCCGTGAATGGAGAACGTGCGACATCTGCCGGACACTGTCAAGTGCATCTTCATCCAACCAGTCGATTTTCTGAATTCTGTGCAATCAAGCAGTTGTTGGAGTCTGAAGAGGAGGGACATATTGGAAGTACGTTTGGGCTAATACACTGACATTTTAAAGTTTAAATTAAATTGTTGGGAAGACAGGAGGTTTACTTCAGAAAAAATGCAGTCTGGGATCTGGGGTAGGCTACATGAGTACGAATATATATAATATATACAGTCTATGGTACGAACATCTACAGGCACCTCTGAAAGATGCAGCCGATAGCATTAATAGCTAGGCGCGGGATATTTTTTTTTGAGGGAAGCGCATTGATTCTCTTAAAAATACTTGGCCACAAAGATTGAACGGGAGGATTAGAAGCATTATATTATACATTGTCATATATGTAGGGCAGTTGCCTAACTAGACCAGTAGATGGTGCTTGAATACTGTCTTTTACCCAGAGGATGGTCTAGCAGGCCACCGTATTTTGTTTGGGACTCTCCTGCAGCAGCGCCATCTCGGTTTAATGTTTACTGTGTCCCGTCATAAGGTCAGCACTAGAAACGGCGCTCTGCATAAATATGGGCAATAATGATAAAATCGATGTTGTTCAATGTAGCCTGTTAGGCTGGCATGTTAAAATATAATATGCACTATGTTCAGCAAGTTAACCAGAGTTCAATATTTTCAATTCCTCCGTGTTTTATTTAAAGAAGGCAGTCGTGAATCTTGCTAGCTTTATGTGTAGCTACATCGTTAGCCCCACTGTGAATCTTTTTTATTATTATTAGGCTTGGTTGAATGTTTACTGTGTCCCGTCATAAGGGCGAAGCCGCCAGCACGACTAGTGATAAATAAACAGCGTGGTCCGAGCCATTAATACGACAATCGCCTGTGTCCGACTCGTCCCTCCTCTACATCACCACTTCATTCATAACACAACGCAGAGTCACCGGGTGTGGAGAGACGCAGTCCCGTGGCGATGTATTGTTGTAAGCATTGTAGCTACCGCACAGCTCATATCAGCACCTTTTTAGGTCATGTTAAAGGTCACAGACACTTGGCTAACAACAGGTTTTCATGTGGCATCGAGGTGTGCTCAGGCAACTTCAGGACATGTTCGGCATTAAAGTCCCAAATGCACAGGAATCATGTTCCAACTGTCCGACAGAAAAAGAGCAGGTGTCAATATAGCGGCTAGCTTAAATGAACCATTGAATAATGCGGTTATGAGGCCGAAAATATCCCCCTGCTATGCGTTCATTTAAGAACACACATACGCACTGGCAGAAAGATGAAATGTCCTTTTGAGGGATGCTCGAAATATTTTAGAGTGAGGACATTGTTTGCTTCACACTTGTCAAGAAAACACGGGCAGACGTTGTGTGCATCACAGACACAAGAAGATCCTTGCATATGGCTTGGAAATGTCCAAGTCCACGATGATATTGACATGATTGATACTTCCCCTGATGATAGTGAAGGAACGACCCCAGATTTCAACCCTGACACTTGTTTAAAAAACCTGGCATTCTTCTTTATGAAACTGCAGGCTAAACTGCGTTTGACAACCACTACAGTGCAGTGCATTGTTGAGGAATTTCAGGAGATACACAATAGTGGAATAAGGCATGTACTTAGTAAGGTGGAGGAAAAACTGAATGGATTGGACATGAATTATGATGAAATACAGAAGATAGTTAAGGAACTTGAACAAGATGATCTTTTAACTATTTACAATGAAGGTGTATTGAGGTCTGATACAACCAGGAAAACATTTTTCAAAGAAAAATTTGATTATGTTTCACCTGCTCAGATGTCCTTGGGAAAAGATAAGACAGGTAAAGAACGATTCTGTCAGTATGTGCCTGTGAAAGATACACTTGCTGCCTTGTTTAAGCAGTCGGATGTGATAGAAAAGTATGTACAGTCGAAATTACAAGTGCAAAGTGATATGGTTTTAAATGATGTACATGATGGAAAATGTGTGAAAAGAAATGTAATTTTACAAGGAGCATCACTATCACTGTCAATCATTCTGTACCTGTATGCCTTTGAGATGGCAAACCCTCTTGGCTCTGGTAAAAGAAAGCATAAACTCATGGCCATGTACATGACTCTTCGGGAAAAAGCATCTCATAACCGTTCCTCTGTTGACCCCACACAACTCGTTCTGCTTTGCAGAGAGGATAATTTCAAGTTGTTTGGTCAGGAAAAAGTATTTTCCAACCTTGTTGCTGACCTAAAAGACTTGGAGGATTCAGAGTTTCAGTTACAGGATGAGAGTAGCCTTAAGGCGTCACTGATTGCCATATGTGGGGATAACCTTGGCTCTCATGGTGTTGGTGGATTCACTGAAAATTTTAGCTCAAGCAAACACTTATGCAGGTACTGTTTGAATGACAGATAGACATTTTTCAAAAATGCATTTAGACCACAAAGAACACCAGAAAATTATAATGACTGTGTCCAACAACTGACCCCTGACCAGAGTCTTTGCGGAAAAGCATGTTCCCTGAAAACTCTCTTAAACCGAAGCATCACTATTTGTTGCATTACCCTGACCTTATCCTCAAATTTGGACCTCTGATACGTTTATGGACCCTCAGATTTGAGAGCAAGCACTGTTACTTAAGGACTGGAAAACTTCAAAAATTCATACACCTAAGTAAAACACTGGCTGAAAGGCACCAGCTCCTTCAGTGATACTTAGGACAGGGTAATTTATTCCCACCTCACATTCAGATTTCCGGTGAGGCGAATGAAATTGATGTGCAGTCATATAAAAGCGACATACAAATGGTGTTACAAACATCTGACGTTGAGAAACTGAAAACCTCTGAAGTTTCAGCAGGCCTTGTAGTTGTCCTTGAGCACACTGGGGAAGCTTTAGTCTTTGGGAAAATATTGCTGATACTAGTGATGAGAGAAATGTGTTCTTTGTTGTTTTGATGCATCAGTCAGTTCCATTAGTTGATCTTGGGGTCTACTACTTGGTGTCGGATAACAAGTATGAATTGATTAATGCAGATAATCTGCAAAACTATTATCCGCTCCGAGTGTACAACATCTTGGACTTCCCTACTGTTTGCTTGCATCACTCAGTATGTTCTTCATTGTAGGGATGGAGGTCACGTGGATACAGGAAGTCCAGAGAGTACTCCCTGAATTAGACCTGGACAATGAGCAGTCTGCGGCTCTGATTGAACATCTGTCATGGGAGATTGGTGTTAAAAAGAAAGAGGACTTTGCATTAGTCAACAATGAAGACTTACTACAACATTTAAAACCAATACAGCGTCGCAGATTCATCCAGGCCTTCAAACCCATTGGTGAGAAAAACAGTTCAGTCTGAAATGTAACCACAGATGTTGGAATGCTATTATACCTGTATGGGGGGGAATAAGTAGCTAGATATCTAAATCATGAACTCAAATGCATTCTATGCTCAGTTTGAAAAAAACAATGCTAAGGTTCTCAATTGTAAACTGTAGATATTGTAAATATGTTTAACTGATATGTATGTGTAAACAGTGGGGCAAAAAAGTATTTAGTCAGCCACCGATTGTACAAGTTCTACCACTTAAAATGATGACAGAGGTCACTAATTTTTATCATAGGTACACTTCAACTGTGAGAGACAGAATGTGAAAAAAAAATCCAGGAATTCACATTGTAGGATTTTTAAAGAATTTATTTGTAAATTATGGTGGAAAATAAGTATTTTAAATTACAGTAAATTGATTATATCCACTGTATGTAATTTACCTGAAAACATTAAACACATACATTTAATACAGTTTATTTGTGCTTGTCAATGTTTCTACTAAGAACTCATGGCATTCAGCTTTATTTCTACTCCCTGCTAGGCTTTAGCAAATTAGCCAAATTTATACAACAAATAAACACACAAGTGGGGGGTTTGTTCTTCACACAGTTTGTTGTTTATTATTTGACAGGCTGTGCTTCCGCAGTGATTAGCATATATCCAGGACTAGACAGATAAAGTCATATATGAGAGGAGAGTGAAGGAAGAACAGAATAGTGAGTAAGATAAACACCCACTGATAAGGATTTATTTTGCTCCCTTCCTGACATTGGGATGTACAACACTCCGTGAAGGCAAGCTGTTCTACCATACCTTCACAAATATTCCATGTCTATAGGGGCTGAAGCAATGCTTAGCAGGAGCAAATCTGAGGGGCCTAGAAAAGCAGACAGACAGCACATGTCACATATCTTTCATTATAGCATGTGCACATGTGATTCCCCACAGACACGGTAGCAAATACACTGCAGGAAACATGAGACCCAAAGATGTATTATATCAAATAAATACAGTAAGGTCCACAAATATTGGGACATCGACACAATGCTAACATTTTTGGCTCTATACACCACCACAATGGATATCAAATGAAACGAACAAGATGTGCCCTAACTGCAGACTGTCAGCTTTTATTTGAGGGTATTTACATCCAAATCAGGTGAACGGTGTAGGAATTACAACAGTTTGCATATGTGCCTCCCACTTGTTAAGGTACCAAAAGTAATGGGACAATTGGCTTCTCAGTTGTTCCATGGCCAGGTGTATGTTATTCCCTCATTATCCCAATTACAATGAGCAGATAAAAGGTCCAGAGTTCATTTCAAGCTTACTATTTGCATTTAGAATCTGTTGCTGTCAACTGTCAAGATGAGATCCCAAGAGCTGTCACTATCAGTGAAGCAAGCCATCATTAGGCTGAAAAAACAAAAGAAACCTATCAGAGAGATAGCAAAAACATTAGGCGTGGCCAAAACAACCGTTTGGAACCTTCTCAAAAAGAAGGAACGCACCGGTGAGCTCAGCAACACCAAAAGACCCGGAAGACCACGGAAAACAACTGTGGTGGATGACCATAGAATCCTTTCCCTGGTGAAGAGAACACCCTTCACAACACTTGGCCAGATAAAGAACACTCTCCAGGAGAATGGTGTATCTGTGTCAAAGTCAACAATCAAGAGAAGACTCCATCAGTTTGAATACAGAGGGTTCACCACAAGATGTAAATCATTGGTGAGCCCCAAAAACAGGAAGGCCAGATTAGAGTTTGCCAAACAACATCTAAAAAGTCTTCACAGTTCTGGAACAACATCTTATGGACAGATGAGACCAAGATCAACTTGTACCAGAGTGATGGGAAGAGAAGAGTATGGAGACATAAAGGAACTGCTCATGATCCTAAGCAAACCACCTCATCAGTGAAGCATGGTGCTGGAAGTGTCATGGCGTGGGCATGTATGGCTGCCATTGGAACTGGCTCTCTTGTATTTATTGATGATGTGACTGCTAACAAAAGCAGCAGGATGAATTCTGAAGCGTTTCAGGGAATATGATCTGCTCATATTCAGCCAAATGCCTCAGGACTCATTGGACGGCGCGTCACAGTGCAGATGGACAATGACCCAAAGCATACTGCAAAAGCAACCAAAGACTTTTTGAAGGAAAAGCAGTAGACTGTTTTGCAATGGCCAAGTCAATCTCCTGACCTGAATCCGATTGAGCATGCATTTCACTTGCTGAAGACAAAACTGAAGGGAAAATGCCCCAGGAACAACCAGGAACTGAAGACTGTTGCAGTAGAGGCCTGGCAGATCATCACCAGGGATGAAACCCAACGTCTGGTGATGTCTATGTGTTCCAGACTTCAGGCTGTAATTGACTGCAAAGGATTTGCAACCAAGTATTGAAATGTATAAGTTTCATTTATGGTTCTTATTCTTTCCCATTACTTTTGGTCCCTTAAAAAGTGGGAAGCACATATGCAAACTGTTGTAATTCCTACACCGTTCACCTGATTTGAATGTAAATACCCTCAAATAAAAGCTGACAGTCTGCAGTTTAAGCACATCTTGTTCGTTTCATTTGATATCCATTGTGGTGGTGTATAGAGCCAAAAATTTTAGTATTGTGTCGATGTCCCAATATTTATGAGGTAGGTTTTGATCTTAATTACATTAAATGGTTTTGCAATCTCTTGTGAACATAAATCATTGAACATTACGGTAAAAACACTGTAAACAATATTTAGACAGTAGAATATGGGCTTTATTTTAAGTCAGTACAACTGTTACTTGAGTTACCACTCAAGAACTATAGGTGAATGTGGCTCGATGAGTAGAGCAGTCCGGTTGCAATTGAAGAGTGGAGAGTGCCTACTGTATCAGTGCACAAATATGTGGGCATTTGTGAGTGTAAAGTGCTTTAAGACGTCAGTATATTTTTTTCCTGTAAATTTCAGTCCAATAACCATTAATAAGGATACAGTCTGTTTTTTAAGTTCCCCAAACCTATAACTGAGTAGAACATTTTGAGATTCATAGTTTGTACAATATAAACTTTTAAGTAGGGAGTCACCAGTTCCGATATTCCTATCGGGTATTGTGGCCTTCACTGGCTTCACTTACTTGACTAAATAACTTCACTTCCTGTGAAACAGTAAAGCGTGATTAAAAATGCAAACAGAAAAGAAAAAAAAAAGAAAAAAAAAATCCAAATACATAAAAGTAAATCCAGATGTTGCCTATTCTCTTACATAAACCTTTTACGTAAGCTGTGTAATATAACTTCAGGCTTTAGTGAAGTCAGTTGGCAACAATAAAATAATTATATGCACAGAATTATATGAATTAGTATAATACCAACTGCATTTAGTTTAAAATTATTTTTTTTTCAGAGTGTAAATGATGGAGATGCCCACACAATGATTTTGTGGCTGATTTCCAATCCACACAGTTTTTGACTTGCCATTTTCTTGTTTTTTTTCTTGCTTGCTTACCATGAACATTAATTAATTTTTTATGTGAAAAGCATAATTTAACTCTGAGAATACCATACAGAACCAACATTTTTGGCATATGGTTACATCCTTTGTTTAAAGATATATTTTTTTAAATGACATGAATTATCACACACTGTGAACTGATATCCCTGTCATCAATAATAACCTAAAAACAGGAAAAAAATGCAACAGTTTGTATTTAAAACACTTCAAACAAAAAAAAAAATCAATTAAATTCAATCTAGCAGATTGCATTGAGCCACTGATTTACAGTATTCATTCTTGCCCTAATTTCTTCATACAATCTCTTCATCATAATCCCTTCTAGTATTTCACCTTCGACTTAAAACGGATTATGGTTTATAGCTATATGTTATGTGAGAATTTATGTAGTAGCTGTGGTTTTTAGACCTGCAAATCAAAGAAACTGCAATTCTACTTGCAGTATTAAATAGAAATTATGAGGTTAGAATTTAATATTGCTGGATAAAGTCAGATCTAAGCATGATTCCTTAAAGGGGCGATATCATGCAAAATCAAGTTTTTTGAGTTTTCAACCATGTTGTAAAGCAATTTTCTCATAAAAAAACCCCACCAGAGTGGTTTTTGGCTTAATTCACACGTCTGAGTAATCCTCGTGAATTCTGCTCTCTGAGCAGCTGCCCCTCCCTCTCCTAGAATTCGACTGAATGTTCAACTAGTGACATCAGTGGTTTAAAGTTGAGTGCTGGAGTGCTGGAGCGGCTTACCTGTGCTAGAATTCCAAACACACCCTCCTCCTTTTCACAGTTAATGGTGGTTTTTGGCAGCTTAAAACACTTTTTTTGTTGGATTTTTTGCCTTCTCTGTGAAAACGCCTGTTTGGCTGAATGGATTAAAGGATTTTATTCTACATTTCTAAAGAACAGCAGCTGGATCGAAGAACAAAGACACCTGATGGACAGAGAAGTAAGTGGCTACGTGCTAATGCTAATCTGTGTTATCCATTTATGAAGCTGCTTATGTGATCTTATAACAGCATCATGTGGTTAATTAATTGATCTGTACATCTCACAATGTACAGCAAAGGGGTGTAAACAACAATCATGGCTTTTTTTATATACTGGGCTGGAAAGATTTGCTTTGAAGGTTATCAACCTGATGAACTATGGATTGATCAACTTGAAGCCAATAATCTTTAAGTTGGAAAAATAAAAGTTGATGAAATCTGAATTCAAGAGTTGTCCCAGAGTGTCCCTTAGGAGTGGAGCTAGTGTGGAGCTTTACATTACCAGACTGAGCTTTGTTGGTTTGGCCCTGTCTAAAGCCTGGAGATTTAGCAAATTAAATAGGCTTTATTGACTCAATTTTTTACAAAAAAAAAAAAAAAATAAACCAAATGTCTGAGCCTTTAATATAACAGAGTTTCCTTGTGGTACTTGGTCCTTTTCAAATCATTTGTGAGAACACTGTTTGGGATGAAGCTTAGCATTGTTTCAGTTCGATCTGCTCCTGGTTGTGCACCACGGCGTAGCGTAGCGGGGGTGCAGGAGGCGGGGTTATAGAGAAACGAGCCATTTAACTTCGTGGTCTTACATTAACTACAGGATACAAGTTAAATTTCAGGACAAATTAATACTGTATAACACCAACTGTAACATTTTATCATGTACATATCTATCCCAGAAGTTGAAAACTGTAAAATAGCATTATACAGTCCCTTTAAAAATATGTATTTTACTATAGGCTTAATATAATTTAATTATGTTTACATCCTCATCAATATGTCAATGTGTCTATATGGATGAATCTCTGACTTAGGAATAATGTTTTTTGGCATTTAAGTTTTGAACTAACAAATTGCATTTATTAATAATGGGAAAAATATTAAACGTTAGATGGAACTTTCATTTATTATAAAAAAGTTAAATATGTAGTTAAGATGAATGCCACCTGCATTCACCAATCTTCAATTTCACTTTATTTTATTTTATTAATTAGGACAGTGCCTATTAACATCAGATACACTGAAACATGCCAGAGTTAGCCATAGGCTAGTTTTCATCTATAGTCCTGAGCCAGTTGTACATTTTGCCTCCTAGAGGGGACATAAAAGCATTATAGAACACATACACAACAATGACATATGACCAAGGCAACATATTAAATCAATATAGAATAAAAGCAGCATGGAAATAGTAATAAAAATAATCTGTAAATGTGCACATGTATAAATGAGAGCTGATGTGCATGATATCTAATTGTTAAGTTTAATTATGTTTCTATTTGTGCTAAAAGCCTTTGAATGGATATGGTCAAATCTTTGGTGCATTACAGCATTAGGAAGAAACAATTAGCAGTTTACAGTTTGCTTATTTTTCTTATATCATTATCCAGTGCATTATGAGCAGACAATGACATGAAAAATAAATTTGTTGTGTGATTTCTGTCTTTTATGTACTTCCCAAACTAGCCTAAGATGACCTCATCTCAGTTTCCCGGTTCCTTTAATCATGCCTCCTCTTGTCCTGATTGAATATTTATTGGCTTATTTATTCTTAATCACAGACAGCCGCTTGTCTGTCCTATCAAATTCAAGCTCCTTGTATTGCACACACATGCTTGCGCAATGACTGGTAAATGAACAGCTGAACCCCCATTCCTAGCTGCCCCTGGCAATCTCTGTGTGCTTTTCAGTGGGTATGAAATTAGATGTGTACAAATAAAGTCAAACAAATTTTTTAGCAATAAAAAACAAACAAATAAAACAAAAGATGATTATGAGATCAAAGGAAAATAACAATGGCAACTTAACTGCCTCCCACTAATTCATCTTGTGTTCAGTTGAATCAACTTCATGTTTATTGATACTAGTATGTGTCACATTTTTACGATAGGATCCAGGCACAAAGAGAAGTTCAGAGTTTGAAACTGTAGTTTTAATAATTATTAGTCCAAATCAAACATTTTAAAAAAAGTGTTCAGAACATTAAGTCCAATAAATGTCCCTGAAAAATAATAACTTATGTTACCAAAAACCCAAAGCCAGAGGTACCCTGCAGACTGGCAGATAATTTGGGTGGCCAGTTGTGGCCAGGTGAAAGTTGTTGTTTCACCTCTGGAACATTGCTAAAAACAGGAAACATCCTGTCCAGGATGCAGAGAAGCTAATCCATGCATTTGTTACTTCAAGGCTGGACTACTGTAAGTCCTTGTTATCAGGAAGTCCACAAAATGCAATTAAAAGCCTTCAGTTGATCCAAAATGCTGCAGCAAGAGTTCTGATAAATATTAAAAAGAGAGATCAATCAATCAATCAATCAAACTTTATTTATAAAGCGCTTTTCAAACAAACAAAGTTACTCAAAGTGCTTTACAGATTTAAAATAACCCCACAACCCCCCCTTCAAAAATAAAATCATCAATGCAAATACAACCCCCTCCCAACCCAACCCATCAGCCATACTCACACACACACAAACACACTTAGAAGCTACAAAAAGCGGGCTGAGTACAGATGAGCCAGGAAATGCCATCATGGGAGCCATCTGCATCAGCAGCAGCAGATCAACAGCAGCAGCCAAGGCTCCGACCCAGGGCGCCCAGAGGAGGGAGGGCTGGTACCCCCACCTCCACCCAAGCACTACCTGGGGGGCACCCAGGCAGCCACAGCCGACCACCGCCCCAGATGCAGGGGGCCCCCCAGAGAGGAAACAATGGCAAGAAGGATTAAAATAAGTTAAAATATAAAGTTTATAAAATATAAAGTATATAAAGTATAAAACAATAAGTGTAAAACAAATAATAAAAATGCAAAGCAGATTAATCAATAAACAGTTAAAAGCTAAACTAAAAATTAAATCAGGTAAAACATGCTGAGCAGTTAAAAATATATTAATTAATGGCTAAGCTAAAAAGGTGAGTCTTGAGCCTGCAATTAAAAACGTGAACGTTCTCTGCAGCCCTGAGATCCTCCAGTAGCCAGTTCCAGAGGTGAGGGCCATAATAATGGAAAGATGCTTCACCATGAGTCCGGGTCCTGACTTTGGGGATGACAAGGAGACGGCTGCCAGAGGAGCGCATAGACCGCAAGGGTTCATACGGTAAAAGCATTTCTGAGAGATAATAAGGCCCAAGACCATTAAGACACTAAAAACCATTAAAAGAACCTTAAAATCGATCCTAAAACATACGGGGAGCCAATGCAGTGATTCTAAGACCGGTGTAATGTGCTCCCGCCTCCTAATCTTCATCAGGACACTGCTGAATTCTGTAAAAGCTGTAAACTTGAGGTAGTCTTTTTGGGAAGACCAGAAAGCAGGGCATTACAATAATCAATTCTACTGGTGATAAAAGCATGCCTTAATGTCTCCGTATTGGCCCGAGAGAGAATGGGGCGGATTCAGGCAATGTTCTTTAGGTGATAAAAACCTATTTTGGTGATGTTTTTAATGTGAGGGATAAAAGTCAGCTCAGCGTCAAAAATCACACCCAGGTTCTTCACTTGTAAGGAAGGATTAAAAGACAATGATTGCAGTTTTGGTAAAAGTTTCTCTCTCTGAGCCTCAGGACTGATAACTAAAACCTCATTTTTGTCCTGGTTGAGCTGGAGAAAGTTTTCTACCATCCAGGATTTAATGTCTAAAATGCAGTTAAAAAGTGCATCCATTGGCCGTGTGTCATCAGTAGACATGGAGATGTACAAATGTGTATCATCAGCATAACTGTGAAAGCTAACTCCATGTCTCCTGATAACACTGCTAAGAGGGTGCATATACAGGTTAAAAAGCACTGGGCCTAAAACTGATCATATTTCTCCTGTATTAGCTTCTCTCCATTGGCTCCCAGTTAGATCCAGAATAGAGTTTAAGATTATCCGCCTTACGTATAAAGCCCTTAATAATCAAGCTCCATCGTACATCAGAGATTGATCAGATTGATCAGATCAGACATCTGATTGTTCCATATGTTCCTAACAGAGCACTCCGTTCTCAGACTCCAGGTCTACTGGTAGTGTCTAGGATTTGTAAAAGTATAATGGGAGGCAGATCTTTTAGTTATCCTGTGGAACCAGCTCCCAGTTTTAGTCCGTGAGGCAGATACTCTATTTTTAAGACTAAGCTTAAAACCTTCCTTTTTGAAAAAGCTCATAGTTAGAATGGCTTAGGTTATCCTGAGCTATTTTTGTAGTCACAGTATGCTGCTATAGGCTTAGACTGTTGAAGACACACTGGAGACTTGGAACTAGGAAGACAAACTGAAGACTCTGTATCACAAAAACACACTGGAGACTTGAAACCAGGAAGACACACAGAAGACTTGGAACCAGGAGAATTGGAACCAGGATGGCAAGGCAAGGTAATTTTAGTTGTATAGCACACTTTCAACAACATGGTAATTCAAGGTGCTTTACATAATTTGGTAATAAAGACACAAACAAACAAAACATATGATGCATTATAAAGCATTAAAAGCATATAATACAACATTAGAAAGTAAAAACAGCAATAGAGCACAAAACACATACATGTGATATTAATCGCTTACCCAAGGGCAGCTCTAAACAGATAATTTAAAGCAGCTCAATGTTTCAGCAACTTCTTCTGGGAGTTCGTGTCAGATTAGAGAAGCATAGAAACAGAAATCTGCTTCTCCATATTTGTTTCTGATTCTTGGGATGTTTAGAAGAATAGAATTGCAGAACCTGTGTGGTCTGGGTGGTTGGTGTGGTGACAACAGATCTTCAGCATATTTTGGTGCTAAGCTAATAATGTATAAACTAGTAGGAGTATTCTGAAGTTTATTCTCTGAGCTACAGGCAGCCAGTGTAAGCACCGGCGTGGTAGTAGGGGGAAAACTGGACCTGAATACCCACGGCCTGAGAAAGGAGAGGGGCCCATGAAAATTATTTTCCTTTCCTGATGTTTTTATTTTGAAATTATTGGGCACTCTAATTAATTGGTGTCAATTTATGTCATTATATCATTGTTACCAACTGCAACTGGGAGTAACAGGCCTATCTTAATGTCAATTTCAGTGCTCCACATATTAGGAGTCCCCCCCTTGGAGGTGCAAAATGGTTCATTTTGCTGGACAGCAGCCATAAACGCCAGCAAGCTCAGGCCACTCAGTCAGATTAGAATAGCCTAAACGTAAATCATCTTGCTGCCCAAAAAGCACAAATCAAGTCATCAAAAGAAGAAAGAGATGGAAGAAAAAGAAAGAAGGTAGAATGGTGGGAGACAGCTGTTGACTGCAGCCTGGGATGCTGGCATTCCGGGGGAAGAAGACTTAGGATGAGCTGAGCCGCTGGCTGGAGCCACTCGGGGAGAGGGGAAGATTGAGGACGAGCCGTGCGCTTTAGCTACTCAACAAGCAGGCTCTCCGCTATGATTAGAGGGGATTCGGCTATATCAAACTGGAAGGCTTGGGAGTCAGAAACTCAGGCGAAATTCTGACTTTATTTGGTGGAAGATATCGGAGTGCCAGGTAAGAAGTTAAATATGTTTTTTTTTACTTTCTTGTTATGTTAGCTAACACTAGGACAAAACCGGTTAGGGCAACTACGGTAACTAAAAATAAATACTAATTTGCTGGTGGAAGAGAAATCCCCGCCTGCTCGCTGATGTACTGACGTGACACACTGCTGCCGGCGCAGAGTACAAATGTGCAAGCAGCTGGGTTTGAATTTTAAAAGCAACAACTTTCAATTCAATTCAATTGACTTTTATTTATATAGCGCCAGTTCACAACAAATGTCATCTCAAGACACTTTACAACAAAAGTAATCTCAATACAATTATACAAACATTCCAATCAGTTAAGTTTTCTATGTAAGGAATCCCAGCAGATTGCGTTGAGTCATCGACTTGACGTGCCCAGATTGTGCAGACTCCAACCACAGCAATAACCACTACCTCAGTAACCCTAAAACTGAGCAAGCATGTAGCGACAGTGGAGAGGAAAAACTCCCCTTTAACACGAAGAAAACTCTGGCAGAACCCTGGCTCAGTACAAGTGGTCATCTGCCACGACCGTCTGGGGTTCTGAGAAGACAGAGAAGAGACAGCATGGAGGATGCTCGGTCACCCCCAGCATCATCTGGACCAAGCTCACCATCCAGCAGGGGGCATTATAGCTGAGCAGGGTACCAGACCGGGTGGAGCTTCTATGGGGAGAAAAATACTGAGAGAAAACTGGGTTAACAATTGCAATAACATCAGAAAAAATATATCTGGAGAGTAGTAGAAAAGAAAAGTAGAAGGTGTGTTAGGGTCAGTTGAGTCCGAAAAAGGTTAATTTTTTCCTAAATCTTAAGTCTATTAGGAATGTACGGTTTGAGGGAGATGGAGTTGAGGAGGGCCGCCGGACCGGGCTGCATCCTCCCCTCGCCGGATCGGGCTGAAAACTCCATCTCCCTCTACTCCCTGCCTGGAAATCCAGGAGGAAAGAAGGAGGTAAGTGGGTAAGTATTGTATTGCTTATGCATCTCCTTTTGCTCATAGGACTGCGCCCTCTCCAGAATCTATGTATTAAAAAGATAATATTATTGGTAAGTGATATAACTGGAGTACATAAAGGCCCGCTCTTACGAAGACTCTGGCATTATTTACCTCGACAACCCCCCCTAGCCGGTCCTTTGAAGGTAGTGCACTGACCGACGCATGCTGTCAGTAGCCTCTTTGTCCATATCACTTTCTATCCTTAAAACCTGGTGTAAATCTGTTTCTGTCCTGATTCATGATTCAACTTTTGTTCAATTCTCTAATCGTTTTATTCTGGTAAATTAATTAATTACTGTTAGAAATCGGAAAGGCATTATTAGGTCTAGTGTCTATATACTGTAAGTAACTATAAGCTTTATCAAAAAGGAAGGTTTTAAGCCTAGTCTTAAAAAGAAAACAGAGTATTTGCCTCTGTAATGGCATTTAAGACTCTTAATAAAGATGAGAGAGATTCCTTTAAGCGCTTGGAGGTTTTAATAAAAGTTGAATTGATCATACTGGAGAACAGCACAGATCACAGTGAATGCTGAATGCTGCCCCCCTCCTAACTCCCTAACAAGCTCATATGAAAATAAGTATTTATAAAGTTCAGCAACCTTGCCTCTATAACTTTGAAGACAAAACTATTAATCTCAGGGTGGGAATATCTTCGGATGAAGACATCTGGCTCTTTGCTGTGAATAAGTGACTTTTGACATATACAAAACAATGGCAATAGCTTGGGTTATATGTAACACAATAAGAGAAACTCTCAAAACTAAGTATGTAAGAAGAATCAATATTTTCTCAGGCAGTGATGTCTTCTCTAACCTCGAACTCAACACCTGTTGTCTGGCTCCTCTGCTCTCAGTGTTAATAATACTTAAAGATTAATCATAATAATAAATTTTTCGATCACAGTGTCCTACCCATTTATCTAATCTCAAAGATAAATCAAAATACTAAGAAAAATTAACAATCAACACTAACAATTACTAACCTAAGAGACGGGCTAACGGACGGACAAACTAAAACTGGGAGCTGGTTCCACAGGAGAGGAGCCTGATAACTAAAAGATCTGCCTCCTATTCTACTTTTTGAAATCCTAGGAACTACCAGTAGACCTGCATTCTGAGAACGAAGTGCTCTGTTAGGAACATATGGAACAATCAGATCTCTGATGTACGATGGAGCTTGATTATTAAGGGCTTTATACGTAAAGAGGAGGATCTAAAAATCTATTCTGGATTTAACGGGGAGCCAATGGAGAGAAGCCCAAACAGGAGAAATGTTATCTCTCTTTTTAATATTCATCAGAACTCTTGCTGCAGCATTTTGGATCAACTGAAGGCTTTTGATTCCAGTTTGTGGACTTCCTGATGATAAGGAATTACAGTAGTCCAACCTCGAAGTAACAAATGCATGGACTAGTTTCTCTGCATCACTCCTTGACAGGATGTTTCTAATTTTAGCAATATTCCGAAGGTGACAGAAAGAAATCCTAGAAACTTGTTTAATATGAGATTTAAATGTTATATCTTGGTCAAAAATTACACCAAGGTTCTTTACATTAATACCAGAGGCCAAATTAATGCCATCCAGATGATGTGATTGATTTAGTCTGAATTTAGGAGAAGAAAATTCAGAGTCATCCAAGTTTTGATGTCTTCGAGACATGTAATCTACCTAACTGATCTGACCTGATGGTTTCATCAGGTTTTATGGGTAAACATAATTGTGTATCATCAGCATAGCTGTGGAAATTCATACTGTGTTGTCTAATTATTTTACCAATTGGAAGCATATATAGTCCAGAGAATCGGTCCAAGCACAGAACCCTGTGGTACTCCACAGGTAACCCTTGAGTGTGAAGAAGATTTATCATTGATATTAACAAACTGGAATCTGTTGGACATAT
Source organism: Apricaphanius iberus (assembly GCA_028564705.1). Taxonomy (NCBI): domain Eukaryota; kingdom Metazoa; phylum Chordata; class Actinopteri; order Cyprinodontiformes; family Aphaniidae; genus Apricaphanius; species Apricaphanius iberus. The sequence goes on from JAPXFQ010001609.1 coordinate 279,515, forward strand.
ATGATTTAAACCAGCCTAGTGCTGTTCCCTTGATCCCTACATGTTCAAGCCTTTCTAAGAGAATATTATGACCGACTGTGTCAAAAGCAGCACTGAGATCTAATAAGACCAGAACAGTCACAAATCCATTATCTGAGGCCATTAAAATATTATTGGTAACTTTTACCAGTGCTGTTTCAGTGCTATGATGAGCTCTAAAACCTGAGATTCCTCAAAGAGGTTGTTGCTGTTTGGATGCTCACATACTTGATTAGCAACTATTTTCTCAAGAATTTTGGATAGGAAAGGAAGGTTAGATATAGGTCTGTAGTAAGCCAAGTCATCCCGATCGAGGGAGGGTTTTTTAAGTAAAGGTTTAATTACAGCAACCTTAAATTCCTGAGGCACATATCCATTTACTAAAGATAGATTCACACTTCTTTATATAACTTGGTTGGTGTTGGGTCTAACATACAAGTTGAGGGTTTAGATGAAGCCAATATTTGTGATAATTCAAAAAGTTCAACAGAATCAAAATGGTACAGACATAAACATGGTTCTACAGTTCTCTCTAATGCTGCCTCAATTACTGAGAGAGAGTTAGTCATGTTTGGGAGAATGGCGATGATTTTATTCTTTATAGAATTTATTTTATTTATGAAGAATCCCATAAAGTAATCCCTACTGAGAGAAGGGGGAATAGTTGGCTCAACAGAGCTATACACTCTGTGTAAGTTTGGCAACTGTACTAAAAAGAAACCTAGGATTGTTTTTATTAACCTCTATTAATGACGAGAAATATGCTGTTCTAGCTTTTCGAAGGGCGTTTTTATTAAGTAGTAGACTATTTTTCCAAGTTAGAAAGAAATCATTTAAGTGTGTGAGGGGGCTACACCGTCTAGTGCCAAACGCAGTGAGGAAGTCATACTTTGAAGCAGACCATCAATTTCTGAAGGGTTAGTGTTGGAATTACTGCCATCCACTGTGGTATTTTGAGACACATACGGAAACAATAATGGAACAGATTCTTTAAAACTTGTTACAGCATTGTCTGATAAAGTTCTACTGTAATGACATTTTCTTTCCAATTTGGGAGTGTTGGGTAAAGTAAATTCAAAGGTTATCAAAAAATGGTCATATAGGACTGGGTTATGTGGGAGGACTGTTACTTTCGTCCATTTCAGCATTTCAGCTTACCTTGTAATTACAAAAGTAATATAGTCTATTTGATTTTATTCTAAGTGTAAAGCTGTCTCCTGTTTAAGAATAAATATTTTAAAATCAAATTTTCACAAGTGCCATGGGTCAAAATGTTACTTCATAAATTATTTGTAGCTTAATGTGTTAAGTGGAGAACAAGTTAGCAAAATGTATCGATTCAGGGGTTGAGAGACAGAAATATTTATCAATACAGTCAGATATGATTGTTGCATAAAACCTTATTTATGCTTTTTTTTTATTTAAAAAAAAAGTCAATCTCTTCCTCATATGCCTTATGGGGCCCCCAAATTTGGTGCTACGCCCCTTAGTGAAAGCACTTTAGAACTGGGCTGATGTGTTCTACTTTCCTGGCTCTAGTAAGGACATGAGTAGCTGTTTCTGGATCAGTGGCAGCTGTCTGATTGACTTTTATTGCAGAATTGTGAGGATACTGATAAAGTGAAAGAATGAATGCATGAATGTGTTTTTCGAGGTCCTGTTGCAACATTCGTCCTTTAATCAGAAAGATATTCTTCAAGTGATTAAATCCTGACCTTCTTATTGTCCTTATGTGACCCTGGATGTTCAGGTCTGAGTCCATCACAACACCTAGATTTTGGGGTAGGTTCTAGCTGTATTAACTGAACCTGTGTGTTGACTCTTGACCTTTCCCCTATTCGTTCAAAAAATAATTACTTTAGTTTCGCCTCTGTTCAGCTGGAGAAAATGTTGAAACATAGATGCATTTATTTTCTTAATGCATTTATTTAGGAATTAGATAGGTTCCAAGTCACTTGATGAAATTGTAATATAGAGCTGAGTATCATATTTTGACACTGTGATGTATAGTTTATTATAGTCTGTATAATTTAGTTATGTTAGCTAATGTTATTGGATGTTACAATCTGGGCTAACGGAAACATGTAGATATTAAATTGGAGGGGCCCTAAGATGGAGCCCTGGGACACCCCACAAGTGATTTTTATTTGTTTTGAGGAAAATTTTCCTATTGACAAAAGAAGTTTCTATTCATAACATTTGATTTCAGGCTCCCCTCCTATGGAACCGGCTTCCAGGGTTGGTTCGTGAAGCAGACAATTTGTCTATCTTTAAAACTAGGCTAAAAACTTTCCTCTTTGACAAAGCTTACAGTTAGAGATATGTTTATAGGTAGTTAGAGTCAGGTCAGACAGGTAGATAGGAAGAGACAGGTTAATGTTAGTAGTCAGGCAGAGTGTCAAAAGTTAGGAAGAGATAGGAAGAGGTAGAGTAGCTAGGTAGAGATAGATTAATGTAAGCCAGGTAAAGATCCGGAGCCGGTCGCGGCTTACCGCCGCGGAAGAAATGCGCCCCACGGGGGCCAGCCAGCGCCGGAGAGGGGTCCCTCAATGGGGATCCTCCCGCACAGTGCGGCCGCCCATTACCTGCCGGGTTGAATCCCCCGGGCAGACTGTGCGGACCCCACCCGTTTATCCCTTAAACGTTTCTCGCCCTCTTCAACTCTGTCCTCTCAGTTCTGTCTATTTTTCCTTAAGATAGTTCTGTCTATTTTCCTTAAGATAGTTGTCGACTATCGGTCTCGTGCCGGTATTTAGCCTTAGATGGAGTTTACCACCCACTTTGGGCTGCATTCTCAAACAACCCGACTCCGAGAAGACCCCGGCATGACGGGGGCCGTTACCGGCCCTACACCGTCCACGGGTCAGGAGGACTCAGACAGAGTGTTGGTAGCCAGGTCTCCTAGTAGCTAGGAGACAGGTTAATGTTAGTAGCTATGCTGCTTTAGGCTAGGCTGTTGGAGGACATTATTAGGGTCTGTTCCTACTTTCTCTCCTACTTCTCCCCAACTGCATGATGTGCTGTCAATTCAAGCACTAACCTGTTTTCTATTATAGTAGGTGCTCCGGATTAGCCCTGCTTGACGACCCTGACTAAGATGGCATTGCAGTGACGGAAAATTCTCCACGTCCTGCAACAAACTTCTGCATCAGTTCTATTGCTCTTTCTGTGTCTCGGTATGTATTCTCCAAGCCACAGACGGTCGCGGCAGATAACCGCTTGTGCTGAGCCTGGTTCTGCCGGAGGTTTCTTCCTGTTAAAAGGGAGTTTTTCCTTCCCACTGTCGCTGCATGCTTGCTCAGTATGAGGGATTGCTGAGAATTCCACGACGCAATCTTCTGTGGTTCTGTAATTTCTACACTAAACATTGTATTGTAATAACTCTTTTTGTAAAGTGCCTTGAGATGACATCTGTTGTGAAATGGCGCTATATAAATAAACTGAATTGAATTGAATTGAATTGATTCAAGTCAAGTACTGTGCCAGAGAGTCCGACCCAGCTCTGTAGTTGTTCCAATAGTATTTTGTGATCAACAGATTCAAAAGCTGCGCTTAAGTTTCAAACACTGAAAACTTGTCGGTCACATGGTCTGGTGCCAATTTTTTCTAGCGGAAAAATGTCGGGCTTAATCGGCTTTGGGCAGGGGTATTTTGTGCCCTAGGTGAGATTTCACCAACAGCCCAAGAACATGACTGGCCCCTTTTAAAAACTTTCTAGATCCACCCCAGCTCATCACTCAAGATGAAATATTTTTAACCCTGTATACAAAATGTTGTAAACATTTAATAATAAAAATTATTTTTGTGGCATTATTACTTATGATCATTGATTTTTATTTATGTATTTAGCACATCAAGATGCATTACAGTGCACATCATATATTTTAAAAAAGCAATTTTTTTCTGGAGCAGAGAGGAAACTAACCAATATGGGCTTGTCTGAGGCCTCAAATAACTTACATAATAACGGGAAAGAAAATACGGAGGTTCCGGTATGCCGCTCGCCGCATTGTCACAACAACCCCGCCTGCTCTTGCTGAGGGAGAGCAGACATCACTGCTCTCTTCCTAAATTGAGCTTCCACAAACCGGACACTGCTCTGTCATTTTGCTGCAATGTGCTGCTGTTCGCCAGCATCACACCCCCCTACCCCCGACCCGCGGCAGCGCCATCCCTCCGTCGTGGGCGCCCTAGGCAACGGCCTATGTCGTCTATGGCCAGAACTGGCCGTGGGTTCAGGCTTTAATAAGTTGTCAATCATAATATACTCAAATATACAAAGGCAGTCTCAGTGCTGTGGTGAGGACAGAAACCATACTGAAAAATATCAAAGTGGTTGGTTATTGTTAGGAATTTATTTAACTGTTGCAACACAGTTTTTTAAAATAATCTTGCTGATGAACGGAAGATTAGAGATTGGCCTATTGTTAAAAAAGGACAGCAGTTTGAAACAAAGTCTAAGCAAACTGCTTTTTGCAGAAGTGTTAAAAATGATAATAGAGATTAATAAGATGGTCTTGAGTTTGACCCAAAAGTAGACTGAGGCTACACAGTCCACACTAAGCCGGATAAGGTTATACGGGGAGTTAGACGCATAATGTTATCCACTCAACTCGAGCATTTACGCCCAGTTTAAGGTTCGTTTAAGGTCCCATGATTGCGCAATCCAATGCCGACCTATGCATTTACTGGGCATGCGCGGGGAGAAACAAAAAGAACATAGATTGATGCGTATAATCTAAGTCACTGTCGGCGCCTCCTGGATTGCCTCCTGTGTCGCCTTCTCATCCGCAAGTAGGTTAGGGGTAACTTTGCAAACTTCTGAATTTGCAAAAGAAGCAGTAGCATAGCGAGACTTGTCTCCATCTTTGCTGTTGTCTTTATCTGGTGTCGCGTTTTTGTCGTCATCAACTTAGGACGCAGCATTTGATTGACGTCACTGCTCTGATTTAGCCGGGGACCGGATAAGTTGCGTCCAGACGTGCTCTTTTAGCCGTAGAGATAACAGTTAGATGGCTCTCTTACCCGGCTAATACTTATCCGGCCACAGACCACAAACAAAGCCGCCTTAGTGTGGACGACAGGGGGGTGTAGACTAAATACTTATACAATTAAGGCATTATCCGGCTTAGTGTGGACTAGGCCTGAGACTCAGAGGCATCTTAAATGTGTTTCTAGGTTTGTGTTGAGGAGGATATTGAGGTCCTTGAATTGGGATCTGTGGTTGTTGAAGATTTATGTAGTCCAGAGTTCAGGAGTCAACCAGTGGGAAGGATCTGTAGAAGGATAAGGAAGGGCTATGTTGGATTATATTCTTAATCAATATTTTAGACAATTAATGTGGAAGTTGTGAACAAAGTTCTGGATTTTGAGGCTGAACATTTATTAAATCATTTTAAACTGGCTGAACTGAATTTGGAACAAGTTCCCTTTGAGGGTGAATTGAACTGTATTGCACAAAGATAATCAGATGCACATGCAGGGCTGGCTTAAAGTGGGTTCTTAAGCAGATTTTGACACAGGTTGGGCCCCCTTTCTGTTCAGACCACTGCCTGGAATAACAGCGTTTCAATCTGGGGGAAAAAGGCAGAGTTTATTTGGCTGATCCTGCAATGTTACTAGGACTAAACATTACAATACTGATAACATTTTGAGAAAAATCTAATTCTGCCAAGTAAGCGGTTGTGCTAGATATTTTTGTCTTTCATTTCGACCGACTGGGTAAAAACAAAAAGGGCATCAGCATTTTTTTCTGGTCACTTTCATTTTTAAAATAAGAGTAAATAAACATTTAATAAGCCTACCATTTTCCCTTTTAATTAATATTCAAGACAAAACAAGCTGAATGGAGTGCCCCAGTAACATATAAACAATGCAATTAAATGATTTAACTTAAAGTTCAAACATTTCACCTGTTGTGGCCCAAATGCACAGTCCTACACCTTCCTTTTGGTATGCATTAACCTGAACTCTGCAACTTTTGCGTAATCAAATTTCTCAAAGAGGCTTGCTGGTCATGAGGTTCTGAACTTTTGCCTCAGACAGACGAATTCTCATGGCTGTTTTGATGTGGTTCGGGAAGCTGAATCCGCACTCTGTTGCTACACAGGAGACTGGAATAAAAAGCACTAATTCAACCAAAGTTTTAAAATCAGGGAACTTCTTTCCAAATGAAATAACTGGAAGTTGTCAAGACTCTTTGAAAGAAGGGTTTCCAGATTCCTGCCCCATGTATTTGTTGTGTTTAACCGGTCTCCTTAAAGGGGAATTTCAGTTTTTTTTCAACTTGGACATTACTATTAGAATGCATTACATTTGAACCCTCACCCAGACAAATTTCGAGCATCTTAGAGTCCTTTGGGAGAGGTTTACATCCAGTTATGATAAGCGTGTATCAGTCTTATGGGGGTTAATAGGGCACATCAGGTGCCGCCTCTAAAAAAGGCATTATCTGCCACAAACCTCTTCATTTAACCAAATTTTGTTATTAATTGGTACCACTTTTCTCCTCAGAGTAAGGGGCATCTCGGAATTGCTTTGTTGTTGTTTGCAGATATGTTTTTGCAGATGTTTATTCCAGCTGCTGAATGTAACTTGTAAAGTAACTTTTAATCTCACATAGATACTTTTACATGAGGGTAATCAGTAAAGTAACTAAGTTACTTTTGGAAGGAGTAATCAGTAGTCAGTATCAGATTACTATGTCATAGTAACTGTGGCAACACTGCAGGTTGGCACATATGGTCTTTTCTGGACTTTTCTAGAGCAACAGTCAGCGTAGTTGTTTTATAATCAGCAGGTTGTGTTCCCCGATTTCGTATTGAATCTCATTTATGGAGGTGGAAATGTCAAAGAAACCTAAAGACGTGATTAGTAGTGAGTGGTGACAGCTGGGAGGAGAGCAGGAAGTGAAAAATAGGAAATGAGAATCGGTTGGTTAGGGAGCATACTAGCAGACAGGCAGACAGAGGGAGAAACAATGGAAAGGGACTAGGTTAACAAAGGAAAGAAATAAACAGTAACTGAGCAATCTAATCAGAAAAAAATAAAGAGCAAATAGAAAACTGGTCTACAGAAAGAAATAACTAAGGCTAAGGTACACCAAACATAAAAGATCCATTCATCCATCCATCCATTTTCTGAACCGCTTAATCCTTAAGGGGTCGCGGGGTGGGGGTGGGGGGTTGCCTATCTCCGTCTGTCAACGGGCAAGAGGCGGGGTACACCGTGGACACACACACACACACACACACATACATATATATACAGTGGGGTGAACAAGTCTTTGATACACTGCTGATTTTTTACTTTTTTCCACATTGTGTATGCATGCATTTAGGCTTCCACAGACCTGTTAGTTCTTCTTTGAGAAGCCTTTCTGTTCTCTACTCATTACCTTTATTAACTGCACCTGTTTGAACTCGTTACTTGTATAAAAGACACCTGACCAAACCCACAAACTACAACCTCTCCACAATGGCCAAGACCAGAGAGCTGTGTAAGGAAATCAGGGATAACATTGTAGACCTGCACAAGGCAAGCAGCTTGGTGAGAAGGAAACAACTGTTGCAATATTTAGAAAATGGAAGTTAAAAACCGCTGCAGAACTACTTGGCAGGACCTGGTCAATGACCTGAATAGAACTTGTGACAGCAGTCTCATAGAAAACCATCAGTAACTCACTCTGCTGTCATGGATGAAAATTCTGCAATGCCCACAAGGTCCCCTGCTCAAGCCAGTACATGTCAAGGACTGTCTGAAGTTTGCCAATGACCATCTGGATAATCCAGATGAGGAATGGGAGAAGGTCCAATGTTGTTTTATGTTCTTATTTAATTTCAGAGTGGCATGGAGGATTATTATTATTATTTTTTGTATTATTATCATCATTAGTATTATTATTAATTACATAAAAGTATTATTATTAATATTAAATAAACAAGATGATAAGATTACACTCAGAAAGAAGGTCATGTGGTCTGATGAGACAAAAGTGGAGAAAGAAGAAGCATAAATACAATCCCAAGAACACCATCCCAAATGTAAAGCATGGATGTGGAAACATCATTCTTTGGGGATGCTTTTCTGCAAAGGGAAGGGACGACTGCACCGTATTGAGGGGAGGATGGATGGGGCCATGTATCTTGAGACCTTGGCCAACAATCTCCTTCACTCAGTAAGAACATTGAAGATGGGTCGTGGATGGGTTTTCTGGCCAGACAACGACCCGAAACACACAGCCAGGGCAACTAAGGAGTGGCTCTGTAGGAAGCATCTCACCTCGCCTTGCCAGTCTCCTGACCTGAATCCAGTTCATCATAGGTTATTTTTTATTTATTTAAATGGAACCAATAATGATGGCAGTAATTTTTGTAGTAAAATTAAAAGTATGACTGATAGTTGGTGGCTGTTTTCACTTTCCTCATTCAACAATATCTAGTAATAAAGCTGGATGTGTTAAGCATGAACAGGCTGGATTATTTAGAATGCTCTGACAGTTTTTCTACAGATAAATTCAGTTTTTAAAAATCTAAATATATAGTCTTACTCATGCTATTGCTATACATCGGACTATATCATATCGGCCACCCTCTATTGTTATATATATTGTACCACCAATTTAGTACCAATTTTATCCCTAGAATTAATTGATGAATTCCTTTGTAATAAAAGCATCTTGGAATACGTTATGTAGTAATCATCAGAGTGCTCATACAGATGTCAGTATGTAGCAGATATCAGCATGACACCCACTGAGCTCTTTACATGTACTATACAGCCGGGATGTCAAACTCCAGTCCTAGTGGTTCTGCAACCCTTAGATGAGTTCCTGGTCCAGCACACCTAAAAGAAATGGTTAAACTGCTTCCTCAGCAGGCAGTTAGGTTCTATGGGTTAATTTTGATTATCCAATTATTTGATTAACTTATGTTGAAACGGAGATGTCTAAAAGTTGCAGGACACCTGCCCTTGATGACTGGAGTTAGACACATGTGCTCTCGAGAGTGAAGTGATTTAACCTTGTGGAACCAGACACCCTGACTGCTTAGAAGGGATTCAAGAAGATAGAAGAAGAGTCCAAGCTTGGCACTCTTCTGGGTGCACGGTTTGTCATATATTCTGGCCAACATGCTTATAAAATAGAGGGTGACAATTTTTCGGGATTCCCACGGGTCACGGGATTCCTGCAGGATTCCCGCGGGACGGGAGTCAATTTCACTTTTGGTAACGTGATCAGGACGGGACAGGAAAAAATTCACGAGATTGGACGGGAAACCAGAAATTAGAATTTTCTTTTTTTCTTTTTTTTCACATCTGTCTTTAGTTGAATTCCATTGGGTTTACTACACTGCACGCACCAAAACTGAAACTGCTACGTTGTTGCTACACCACCTGGATAAACTGGTAAGCATATGATATCCGACTGAAAATGCGTGTATCTTATGCTGCGTTCGAGACCCCATTCAAACCAGTGGGACATGGGACTTATCCTACCTTCAAATAGGAAAAGTGCACTGGAATGCCTGTCAAAGTGGAACCTCCTACCTGCGAACTCGGGGTAGTTCGAGGTACCCCGACTTCACCAAAATTAAGTCGGAGGATAATGGTGGCGCCCACGGAGTCTCACGTCCTGAGAGGTAAAACTTGAACGAATAGGCTATAAACTGTACTTCTCTGCTTGTAGAGTTGTTTTAGACACTGTAATTTTAACACAACTTGTTTTTCATATTATGGTGTGAATGTCGTTATCTGTTAGCATGCCTCTTCATAAACAAAGCGACTATCTGTTTAGCTTGGCGTTCGTCCATGTTTTCTGTTTACATTCCACTTTGATTGCTTCGAACGCTTAGAAGTGGGAGCTAGTACATTTCAGGTAGGAGAAGTCCCACGTCCCACTGGTTTGGATAGGCTCTTGAACGCAGCATTAATAGTTTGGTAATCAGACGAGTCGAGTCCATTCATGATGTGGTAAGGTGGCCAAACGAGAATGCAGGATATGGTTAAAGACGGTGAATAAAGCTAAATAGATGATCTTTGATACCGTGCTAGGCTATGGTTTAAAGGGGGGCGGTAGCACCATAGGAGGTAAATTACTAATCTACGGGATTCGGGTCGGGACGGGAGTCTTTCTCTCGGGATTTTTTCGGGACAAGATTTTTTGGGGGGGCTGTCACATGATCAGGACGTGACGGGAGTATTTTTCGGGAATCGGGACGGGACGGGAGCGACAATTGATTCCCGTGTCACCCTCTACTTGGAAAGTCACTTTGACGTCCAGCAACCATTCATGATTTGCATGGTGTAATGGTAGATGTGCCCCATATGCAGAAGCTATTATCCTCATCATGGTTCTCCCATTCTAAGAACCTTTGCTGTATGTCCAACCAACCTCCAACCTCACCCCCCAGCCAGCAACTGTCAATAAAGACCATGATATATGATATATTTATGATATATTTAAAAGCAAAAGCAAATGCAAACAATAAGTTTTGATTTGATAAAGCAGAACAGTTCCCACTGTGGCTTCACTTTGTTTTCCTTTAGCATTGTTGTATTTTAACCTGCATGTGTTTTTTGTACAAAATTACTACTCACTGTCCTAACTAAAAGAGTATTATTTATGTGCTGTGATGTATTTTTTCCCCACAGACTGAGCTGTCGGTTTTTAAATGCAAAAAGTTGTTTGACTAATATGTCCTTACTACAATGAATGCTCACGTTAGTGACTAAATCAGTCAAAACTGGCAGAATCTGCAGATTGCAATAAGCAGAGGACACAAAAATGCCATTTCTTAATGTTTAGACCTAGATTCAGGCTAAAAAGAAAATAGACTACATGTATACATTTGTGTTTTTTTGCTTATTACCTTTTTTGACTGAGAAGTATCTTCCAAGGACCTTGATCATTTAAATCATCTAAAATGAAAATATCTGTCACACAACCATTCCCACATAACAGGTAAAAGTCCAGGTAAATTACTTTGTGACCTCACTTGGAGTTTCACCTCTATTTTACCCTGTATTTCCCACAGGCTGTCTTACTTTAATTGAAGTCACCACAGACGTGCTGTATCAATTCTAACTTTGCCATTAAGGTTTAATCGGGTGTGCAGGAGACCAGCTTGCCAGACCTTTTTGTGAGAGTCCCATCTGTTAACGATACAATGGCACCCAGACCAGCCTTGGCTCGTTGGGAGAGAGAGTAAGTGGGAGGGACCATTTCAATCTTTGGAACCAAAACGCTCCTCCTCCATCTCTGTCTGTCATGACACATACAAACACAGAGGACTTGAAACTCTTTTCAGACTTAGGTTTCTATTTTTTACATTACTCATATTACAGTTGTCTTGAAAATTTGAGATTCAGGTTTTTATTTTTTCTAAAGATGAGTTAAAAACATTCTGAAGGAAATAAATAAATAAATGTGTACTCAGATCAGCTACCCAAAACCTCCTCAGTCATCTCCATATTGAGACATTTACTTTGAAATATACACAGGATATAAAAGCACATACACCCACACCTAAACAGAATCAGATTTTTTTAGGTCATTGCAGGGAAATCATAACCTTTTGAAATTATGTAATTTCTGAGCTATAAACTTTCAGTACTGCCACACACACAAGTATTAAGGTGTTAAGTATATGGGTTTTCGCCATGAAAAAGCTCAAATTATTCCTTGCTTTTATTTGGAGGTAGTAAATTAAGGTATGGGACAGTATCTCCAGTACTGATAAAACAAGGCTTTTCATCATTAGAGACATCTCAAATAGCAAAATATTGAGATGAGATTGTGCAACCAATTGGATATTGTACCTTACATATTATATTTTATATATGTATTTATACCCACTTCCTTAATCAGCGGACATCCGTAGAAAGGGAGTGGTAGGAGCAGTCCACATTCCGCTTGTAATACAGTTTAATCTGCCCCAAACACCTTCATTTTTACCATTTCTATTATCCACTTGGACTTACTAATGCCCCGGCCATGCTTCAGTATTTTCTTCTGGGCTGATTTGGACTTAATACACAATTATGTTGCAGCAGGACTACCAGTCAGTTTGCGGCATAATCGTGTATTGAGTTCAAATTGGCCCGGAAGAAAATACAGAAGCACTTCTGGGGCATTCGTAGATAGAACATAACAAACATGTTAAAATTAAGGCGTTTGGGAAAGACTAATCCTTATTACAGGTGGAATGTGAACCTTTCATCAATTTATTACAGTTAACTGTTGTAATGGTGAAATGTTTCAATTCAATTCACTTTTATTTATATAGTGCCAATTCAAAACAAATGTCATCTCAAGGCACTTTACAACGAAAGTCATTTCAATACAATCATACAAACATTCCAATCAGTTAAAGGTTTTCTATGTAAGGAATCCCAGCAGATTGCAATGAGTCATCGACATGAGGTTGTGCCCGGATCATGCAGACTCCAACCACAGCTATTCCTCAGCAATCCCTCATACTAAGCAAGCATGTAGCGATAGTGGAGAGGAAAAACTTGCCTTTAACAGGAAGAAACCTCCGGCAGAACCTGGCTCTGTACAAGCGGTCATCTGCCACGACCGTCTGGGGGTCTCAGAAGACATTTTTACAAACAGTTCTACAAAATTTTTCATTTTGTGGAACAAATCTACCTCTGACATTAAACTGTAACAATGTGCAAGATACTGCTTTGTCTAAGCTACCAAGGCAGGACAAGGACTACATAAAAAAGAGGTGGTCCTTTCCTTTTCCAGCACATCTCCATCTAGAAAGAATGTAATCTGCACAATTATAAAGCAAATGGTTCTAGTTTGCTAGGTCAAAGAGGTCAATAATGGGGATGAAGAATTTTTCTTGCTCCAAAACCTCTTTTCTACTAATACCTACTTGGCTTCATTTGACTCAGCTCAATTTTTAGTTTTTTTCATGAGGTACTGGTACTTGATACAAGCTCCTTTTTAGTGTGAACTTTGAGGAGTTCCCAACAAGCCAAGCCAAGTTGAAAATGCAACTTCAGGAGACTGACAGTTATTGATTGTGTGGGTGCGGCATTATGGAAGTGACTCCATTAAACCTGTTATTTTAAAAAACTCACAGCACTAACTAAGGACCATGGCAACACTATAATACCCACTCTGGTCCAACCATGAGGTGCAGACAGTTTTGTGCTTAGTGACTGATCAGAGGATCTGAAAAATAAATAGCAGCACATAAAATCACATAACAAAACATTTTGGAATGATTTCCTCTGACAGCCCAACCCACATTGAGGTGGAACTCAATTTTATTTGGAAATGACTTCAACCATGTTAAGTGGAAGCAAACTGAGTTGAGCCGTAAAGCTTCTAATGAAAATAAGAAGCCCTATTTACATACAGACTACAAGTTTATCCAGATGTACACAAAGCAGTTATTAAGTGGTCCACATTTTATATACACCAAGACATAGATTTCCAGGTGTATGTGGTCGAGTCCAAAGCCCCATTATATCTCTTCAAAAAATAGAAAGAAACCTAAAAGGAATATAGAAACAATGCCTATTAGTAGCATCACGTGTTGTGAGAACTGATTTGGACCCATTGACTGCAGCGTTGTTTGGGGTGGCCTGATCTGTGCAACACAGCTTGATAATATCACTGACTGCTGTTGATCCTGCTGAGCGGCTGATTGTCTCAGTTGTTTCTCAGGAAGAGGCCTTTGATGGAACAGCACTTACATGCTTCACACGAATGGCACAGTGAGTCTATGCTTCACGTATCAGACATGATGCAGGAACAAATGAATGCTCACATCACATCTGATGAATACTGAAACATTTTTCATCATGATGAAAGTAATCCTTTTGAACTGAATACACAACTATGAAGATGATACAAACTGACAGTGATAAAAAGGACTATGCTATATATATTTGATCCAGTTGAAGTGATTACTGTTTGTTTCAGTGAAAAAGACCTTGTTGTCCTAGAGTGATGTCAACACTGTTAAAACACATACAACAATTTTGTAAAATACAAAGCTCAGCTCAGCAGGCCTCCACACCCAAGATGACCTTTGTGTGTGTGTGTCCAGTCACTTGGCCATATTCAGGGAGTGCTGTCACTCCTCTCGCTTCTAGCTGCCAACAGCAGCAGAGGGGAAGAGCTGGGGTTGACGTGACAGAGGCATAGTCAGCAATAGCCCAGGCTCTTTGGGGGGATCATGAAGCAATGTATGTGTGTTTGTGTCTGACTGCAGTTGGGGGAAGGAAGGTACGGCGATTGGGGACATGAAACAGTGAAGCATTGCATGTGTATTCGTGCCTGTGTGTGCTTCTTCTTGGTTGTCCATTAAATTCACATTTAAGACAAATGATTAGCAAATGATACACATTAAATGAAGAATACCCTCTTTAGGTGGTTATGTGGGTTCAGAATTAAAATGCATCTTCACAGGATTTAAAGAATGATTCCCCAGCTCAAAGTAGCATTTAAGCAAAAGGAAAAAATCATGAGGAAAGATAAAAAATTGGGGCAAAAAATACAGATACATACAAACAAATACAGCTCCACACGTTGATCGGAGGAACCTTAAATACAGTGCCTATGAAAAGTAACCACCCTATTGAATGCTTCAACCATTTTATTGGTTTTATGAATGGATCAAAATCAAATATATTTTTTGACAAAAAAACACTTTAATGTAAAATTGAAAAAAAGATTTATTCAAAAATAATTACAATCAAATCTTTAACATAAAATTAGTGACAGCATAAATATTCACGCCTTTCAAATCAGTATTTTGTTGATGCACCTTAGGCTGCAATAACAGCACTGTGTCTGTGTGAATAGGTCTCAATCAGCCGATTCGGATGTTGTCAATCCATTAAGTGGCCGTTATTAGCGGTTATCACTCCCATTAAATACCGTCAGACTGTGCCCTCTCTACCTGCTAGTAGGTTATCTACCATTCTTATCTCTGATAACACCCAACTGTCTGCACATGTCAAAAATACTTTGTCAGAGCATCATATCATAACTGGAGTTATCTAACCAATTTTAACCAACCCACGAGTTTTATGTCTTAACCTTAAGGTCACAGAAGGACAAATATACTTTCTTTTAAATGCCTAAACCTAAACCTAATTTGAAGCGGTTTTAAACACCAAACGGAAAGGTACGTTTCAGTAGGTAAAGAGGGCATTTAATGGGAGTGATAACCGCTAATAACAGCCATTTAATGGGCTGATCACATTCGAAACGGGTGCCTCAATCAGGCCTGCACATCTGGATGCTGCAGTTTTCCTCCATTTTTCCTTGCTTTGACTGAGCCACTCCATAACATCCACCTCATTGCCTTTAAACTAATTCTTTGTAGATTTAGCTGGATGCTTTGTGTTGCTGTCTTGCTGGAAAATAAATATTCTCCAAAGCTGTAGTTCTGTTGCAAATGGAATGGAACTTTGACTGGTTAAGAACCAGGGGAACATTTGTTTTCCTGAAACTTCTTCACTTGTTCAACTTCAGCGTAGTCATAGATGTCTCAGTGGCCTATCTCACTTGTTTCATTCTTGCACAGTGACTCAGTTTTTGAGGACAGCATGATCATGGAAGATTTAGGATTTTTTTGCTTTTTTTGTGTCATAAAAGCCAGATTTTGTTAATCATGACTGATTCGGAAAAGCAATAAAAAGGTGTAAAACATCCAAAGGTGAGTACTCTTGTCCTTGTTCCTTTGAATAACATGTGGAACTGTGATTTTTTTTTTTTTTTTTGCACAGAAATATATTTTGATGAGTTATTTCAAAATATCCTGAAGGAATTTTCTAAATACAGTTTACTCTAATTATAGACTTGAGGACACTTGCTAGGGTTAACCCAGCCTAGTTGGGCCGTAAACCATTCATCAGTTACTATATTTAGTCATCAGAAGCAAAAAAAAAGTCTGATCATATTTTCTTAGGCCTTCACCTATTGCCAGAGTAGAGTCAACAGACATGAGAAAACGTTGAGGGTAATCCCTTAGAGCTAAATTTTTGTACAGGTAAGATAAAATATATATTCTGCCAGCAGGATATTTTTGATACTGGACAATGATATAATCACATTAACAATAAATTAAACCATGAGACAGGGTTGTTAAATATGAACTATTTTTTAAACATTAAAGTAACAAACTTTTATTCCAGCATCTGTACCATACTTTGAGAATTTACCTTATTTACATGTATTTTTAACTCTTTCTCTTGTTAACTCGAGCCGGTCAATATTAATCATAAAGATTGACAACGTAGCATGTTTACTTTAAACTGTATTAATGACTGTTTAAACAATTTTTTATATTTATTGGAGTTAAATGAAAAAAAAGAATCCTCGGATATATATGTGGTTGATCCTGCATTTTAAAGCCTACCTTTCTGTTTGTGTGGGAATGAGACGGGAGACTAGAAAGAGAGAGCATCAGGAACTGAGGGTACCCCCTTCTGGTTATCCTCTGAGGGGTTGATGATACTAAAGACACTGGAGAGCGCCCCGGCTGTGACCCACCGACCTACACACTCACACACATCGTCCAACCATTCTGTTCTCTTTACAACTTTACAAAATAGGCTTTTAATTTAGCTGGACGGCAGGGGCGTGTGGGGCCCGCCAGCATCAATCATCATGAGGAGGCTGAGGAGCACGGGCCGTCCCCTGGGCTTTCTCACTGACGAGGATTCCCCCAGCCCCACCCCCAGACACACACACACACCCTGCCTTATGCTCTTTTGTACAGACACTCGTTTGCAAGACCTGAAGACCTTATCATTCTGTATTATGCACATGCACATGCTGATCGAAATATAGACACACACACACACACCGTCCATTACCCTCAGGGTGCAGATGATGAGACCAGACTAAACCCAGATGGGAAGTGGGGGGATGGGAACTGTGGAAATAAAAGAATGCACTTTCTCAGTATTTTTAAACCATTTTTAATCATTACAAAACTAGAATAAACCATGTGGCAGTAGACATAGTAGGGGGTACATTTTGTGAGCAGCCTGACAACTCTACTTTCTAGATCACATTTTATTTGTCTTTCCCATTTTGTCATCTGTTTTTGAATCCTTTGAACAATCATGTTCTCCTCTAAGCCAATTTGTATTTGCATGGCAAACATTCATTTCCATTTTTGGGTTCATGTGCCTACTTTCTTTGTTAATTGGATTTGGATCATATTCAAATGCTCAGTGTGTACCCAGCAATAATAATATTCCAGAAAGCATCTGGATGGATATCATGAGAGACTTTGGCAGCACATCAAATATATGACAGTGGGTTTTTCCCAGTATGTAAAGGATGGCTCCAAAGAAACAAAACATCAGCAGGATATGATTTCATAAAAAGTCAGAAAGTCATTCTTAAAGCTTTCAGACAGTGGGACATTTAATTAACCTTACTACAGAATGAAAACTCTATTTTTTTTATTCATTGCTCTTTAGCATTTATGTACACAAACTTCAATGCATTTTAGCAGGATTTTATGTTAAAGTTCAGCAGAAAGCAGGACACAAATTTAAAGTTAAATGAAAAAGGATACATGGCTTTCTTTTGTTTTTCTTGTGAATGATAGAATAACTTTGGTCCTCTCTAATTAGATACCAAAAAATAAAATTCAGCTTAACCAAATGCATTTGGAAGTTACTTTGCATCCTATAGGCTGCTAGGTTTTCCACCAGCCCTGTATTTAACGCTATTTTTCCCTCAAGTCTGATCAGTTTTTATTTTTGCTCCTGAAGAAAGGAATCTCAACAAAATGATGCTTCCACCATCATGTTTGCAGTGCTAGCTTGTCTGCACACAGTTTTTTATATATAGGTCAAATCAAGTTATCCAGTACCTTTGTTGTGTTCCTGAAGCTTGTGGGAATAAAACCCTCACATCTTTCTTTCAATAATGGCTTTTTTCTTGCTACTCTTCCACTAAAGTTAGATGTGTTGAGTGACTTATAGCTTTATAGTCAGCACACATCTGAATTTCCCCTTTTTCGTGGATAAATAAATCTGACATATGGATATCTGAAGCACCTACAGAGTTACAATGAGTTGTCTTATCTGTACTTGCTTTGCTTTGTTGGTGGATGGAATACTTCGAAGACCTCCTCAATTCCACAGACACGTCTTCCAGCCAGGAAGCAGGGCCTGCAGACTTTAGGTTGGACTCCCCAATCTCAGGTGTGAGGTCACCGAGGTTTTTAAAAAGCTCCTGGTTGGAAAGGTTCCAGGGGGTGGATAATTCGGTCGGAGATCCACGAGGCTCTGGCTGTTTTGGGGCTGTGTTGGTTAACGTGGCTCTAGAGTATTGTGTGGACATTGGGGGCAGTTCTGCTGGATTGGGAGGTAGTACCCCTATTTAAAAATGGGGACCACAGTGTGTGTTCCAACTACAGGTGGATCAAACTTCTGAGCCTTCCTGACAAGGTCTATTCAGGGGTTTTGGAGAGGAAGGTCTGATGGATAGTCGAACCTCGGATTCAGGAAGAACAATGTGGTTTTCGTCCTGGGCGTGGAACAACTGTCAGGCTCTACGCTCTCAGCAGAGTCCTTGAGAGTATATGGGAGTTCCCCCAACATGTGTTTTGTGAAGTTGTAGAAGGCATTTGACCATGTCCCTCGGAGACTCTTGTGGGGGGTACTCCGGTAGTATGGGTTACTCAGCCCCTTGATACAGGCTGTTAGGTCTCTGTACGACTGGCATCATAGTTTGGTTCACATTACCAGCAGTAAGTCGGGCTCATTTCCAATGGGACCTTGGACTCTGCTGAGGTTGCCCTTTGTCATAGCTTTTTTGGACAGGATTTTTTAGGTGAAATCAGGGTGATGAAGGGAACCGGTTCGGTGGCCTTAGGAGTGGGTCTCTGCTTTTTGCTGATGATGTGGTCCTGCTGGCTTAATCGAAACACGATCTAGAGCATTCCCTGGAGCAGTTCACAGCTGAGTGAGAAGCGGCTGGAATGAGAATCAGCATCTCCAAATCTTAGACCATTGTGTTGATTCGGAATAGAGCAGCGCAGAAGTTCAGCTAGTTGAACCTTTGACAGTGCTCACGGCCCTTAAGCGTCGCGTTAACCAATCAGAGCTTATAATTGTGGTGATGTCACTACACGTATTTTTCATGTAGCGGGAGCAGAAAAAACCTACATTTTAAGTCTAAATAACGCAGATTTCAAAAATCATAAATAACACTTACCGAGGACAGATGGAAAGGCGCTCTTCGGGAGGAATAGAGAACCTGTAGTTAGTGTCCTGGTAGGAGATTTGAGCTCTGATGCGGCCGAGGAGGTCGTAAAATTAGGCGCGGGACAGACGGAAATACTGCTGAAAGCGAACCTCATCCATACGTAGCTCCTGGAGCAAATGGTTAAACTCCCCAAACTCAGAACGCATCCGTAGAATAGGGTGCATCCGTAGAATAGGGTGTATCCACAAACAGCGCTTTGCCGAAGTCGACGTTGTCTAGCTTTATTTACCAAATAAAGCCAAGCCACGCTCTCAATACTATCTGCCATAGTTCAGAATGTCCGGCAACAGAAGAAGCCCCGCCCATGCGCTCTTTTTCGCTCAGAAGTGGCAGACTTTGCAAGCTTCAACATAAAAGCGTCAAACTAGATAGTTTGTGAGCTTTGCCTGACGCTGATAAAGCCTGCGTTGTGAATGCACTATAAGAAAAGATCCACTTTCATTGTTTTTGCATTCCAAAGTTTTATGGATCTGGAATTGCTGCTCTGTTCTTTTTGTGTAAAAGCAATAAACTACAAATTGAGAAGTATTCTGTTGGATGGTCAAGTGCACTTATAAACAATAAAAATTTCACAATTTTAAATATATAATTTTGATGGATTTTCAAGAGATTAGGCAAACAGTTTAAAGAAAAGCCCCATAAAAAACATTGTAACTTTTGTTATTTGTGTTAGAGCAAAATTCAAAATAGGAATAAAAGTCAATTTTTCCACATTACACTTCCAATTTATGTTATAATCGGTGTTGATTATTATGGTTGGACAATATTAGTCTTTCAATGAACATGTAACGGGAACGTCATTGAAAAGAGAACCAAATAAAGGCCACTATGGCCACAAAACCTTTAAAAAAATAGAAAGAAAAGAACAGTTGGGGCACTGTTGTATGCCCCAAAGACTTATGGGTAATGTGTTTTTGGTAATTTTAGAAGTTTTCTGTTGTATGTTATAGTTTGTGTTCTAAATATAGCCGTGCTCCTTAGTTATGATTTGAGTTATATTTTTGTCAGTGTTTGTTGGTTATTGTCCACGCACCGTCGTAGAGATGGCTGTGCACGGGAGTTAAACGTCTGCAAGGTGATCATTATTGCCCCGATGGTGTGATATTTAGAATATTCCATGCTCTCAACCAAAAAAAATGTAACAATTATTGTTAAGTAGTTTTAAGCTTTATCACTATTTTGTTACTTTAATGTCTCAGGTATGAGGGACATATACTTTTAGGTGAAAAACTCTTAACACTTAAATAAAATAAACTATTCTCTGTATTTGAAAAGTCATGCTGGATTAACTGAATTACTTGCATTAATTTTGACAAATTAAGTTCATGTTACTCAGAAGTGTGCTTTATTATGACCAAAGAAATACTTCACCATACTTAAAATTCCATGTTAAATCAACTTAAATACTTGCGTTCATGTTGACAGTTATTAAGTTCATGCTACTTAGAAATGTGTGTTGTTATGACCAAAAAGCTACTTCGCCATACTGAAAACATTGCTTTGAATTAACGTAATTCTGCCAGCAGTTGGCTTAACTTAAAAATTCTGGTGGAAAACGTTAACATAGTTTTTTTTGCTCTCCCAATGTTTTATTTTTTAGAGTGTAGTCTAGTATGGATCTGTGGCTTCACTCCTGGAGAAATCTGGAATACTTTACACTGAAAGACACATTTTGAATTCAACAGAATAGGTAGACTTGACTCTGATAAGAATGTTGTGGTGTTTTAACATGACTTTGTTCACATGCCACCCCTAATATTAGGTTACTTTATCCGTGAAAAAGCCTTGGGATGGAGCAGAAAACAGGCACATATGGTGTGCATTAGTTGTAAATTAACCAGAGCAAGCTTAAAGTATGGTTTGTCTTTGGAGCAATGTGAGATAACTTTTTTGTTCAAGAGACTTCAGAGATTTAGAGTAGGGTTTGGGTCTTTTTAAGGTTTTAATATAAATTAACTTTAATAACTAAAAATTTAAAATGTTTACTTTTCTGTCCACTCACCTTCACTGCCAGACATATCTACAAGACTTAATCATATCATTGTATTTAATCACTGATGTAATGACAAGTTCCAGGATAGATAAATGTTATTCCTAACCAGCAGTTTTTACCTATCATAACCTTCCCACAGGTTGATATGGCTGGTGCCATATTGCACACATGATACGGGTGAAACTTGAAAAATAAGAATATCCTGCACAAGTTCATTTATTTTAGTAATTTAACTTAAAAGATGAAACTAATATATTAAATGGACTCATCACATGTAAAGCGAGGCATTTCAAGCCTTTATTTGTTACAATTTTGATGATTATGGCTTACAGCTTCTGAAAACCCCAAATTCCCAATCTCAGACCTAGTAAAGATGATGTACAGACGTGGACAAAATTGTTGGTACCCTTCATTAAATAAAAGAAAAACTAATAATGGTCACAGAAATAACTTTAATCTGACAAAAGTAATAATAAATAAAAATTATATAAATGTTGACCAATGAAAGTCAGACATTGCTTTTCATCCATGCTTCAACAGAATTATTTAAAAAATAAATGCATGAAACAGGCCTGGACAAAAATGATGGTACCCCTAGAAAAGAATGAAAATAATGTGACCAAAGGGACATGTTAATCCAAGGTATGTCCACTAATCAGCATCCTAGGTGTCTACAATCCTGTAATCACTCAGTGGGCCTATATATAGGACTCCAGGTAGTCACTGTGTTGTTTGGTGACGTGGTGTGTACCACACTCAATATAAACCAGAGGAAGCAAAGGAAAGAGTTGTCTCAGGAGATGAGAAAGAAAATCATAGACAAGCATGTTAACTGTAAAGGCTATAAGACCATCTCCAAGCAGCTAGATGTTTCTGTGACTACAGCTGCACGTCATTCAGTAATGTACGATCCATGGGACTGTAGCCGACAGATCAAAGAGACGGATAATCCAAATGGTAACAAAAGAGCCTAGAAAGACTTCAAAATAGATCCAAGTTGAACTTTATGCTCAAGGAACATCAGTGTCAGATCGGAACATCCTTCGCTGTTTGAGCCAGAGGACAAATCATTTAAAAAAACAGACTGGAGTATGCCAAACTACATGCTGACGAGCCACAAAGCTTCTGGGAGAATGTCCTGTGGACAGATGAGACAAAAATTTAACTTTTTGCCAAGGCACATCAGCTCTATGTTCACAGACGGAAAAATGAAGCATATCTAGAAAAGAACACGGTCCCTACTGTGAAACATGGGGGAGGCTCGGTTATGTTCTGGGGCTGATTTGCTGCATCTGACACAGGGTGTCTTGAATCTGTGCAGGGTACAATGAAATCTCAAGACTATCAGGGGATTCTAGAGAGAAATGTGCTGGCCAGTGTCAGAAAGCATGGTCTCAGTCGCAGGTCACGGGTCTTACAACAGGAAAATGACCCAAAACACACAGCTAAAAACACCCAAGAAGGGCTAAGAGGAAAACACTGGCCTTCTATGAGCCCTGATCTCAATCCTATTGAGCATCTTTGGAAGGAGCTGAAACGTGCTGTCTGGAAAAGGCGCCCTTCAAACCGGAAACAACTAGAACAGTTTGCTCATGAGGAGTGGGCCAAAATACCTGCTGAGAGGTGCAGAAGTCTCATTGACAGTTACAGGAATCATTTGATTGCAGTGATTGCCTCAAAAGGTTGTGCAACCAAATATTAAGTTGTGGGTACCATCATTTTTGTCCAGGCCTGTTTCATGCATTTATTTTTTAAATAATTCCGTGGAAGCATGGATGAAAAGCAATGTCTGACTTTCATTGTTCAACATTTATATATTTTTTATTTATTATTACTTTTGTCAGATTAAAGTTATTTCTGTGACCATTAGGAGTTTTTCTTTTATTTAATTAAGGGTACCAACAATTTTGTCCACGTCTGTATATGTTATCAGTAGTTGGTTTTGCATCAGTTACTGCCTCAATGCAGCATGGCATGGATGCTATCAGCCTGTGGACTTGCTGAGGTGTTATGGAAGACCAGAATGCTTAAACAGCAGGCTTCAGCACAGCATTGTTCAGTCTTATGTCTCTCAAGCATTTCGGACTGTAGCCTATGCCTCTCCATTGTTCCTCTACTGATGAGACAGCGGAAGTGGGAACAACAACAGAATGAGCAGCAGCAGTGAGTGTGACACATTAAACAGTACGGTGCTTACAAAATGTAATGTGCTGATGCATTGTTGCCCATTTCTTCCCTCATTGTGCACATCCTGCTTATCCTTACTCTGTCTGCTTCACCAACTTTAGATGCCAGTCCAACAGAAGAATGTCAGGATCAAAGGGCACATATCGCCACCTAGCGTTGCGGAGTAAAACTCACTTCATTCAATAATTCATTTTCTCAGTTACCTAAGCTAGGACATGACTCAGCTCTGACTAAACCATTAGCCCAATTACTGCCAAAATCTCGTTTTAAATCTGCTTGTAAATGTACTGTGTGTGGTGGCTCTTGATGCACTAACTCTAGGCTAAGCCCACTTCTTTTTAAGGTTCCCAACACTTTTGAATTACCTTTCCCTGATAATCTTCTACAGGCTTTGGTTTAGGGATTTACGTCTATCTGCATCGGCCGATAAGCGTCTGCTGCTTTCGCCGATAGTTTTTCGCAGCGTTATTGCACACTGTTCACTCTATTATCTGCTTACTTGTTTCTACTGTGTGCAATAGTATAATGATTTTATTTATGGTTACATATTTATTTTCAGAATTTTAATTATGCAGTTTTTCAGCACTGAATTTTTTTTTTCTATCTCAAATGTTTTTATATTTATTAAATATTGCTTATATACGTTTTACTTGTTCTACCTCACCTATGCTTACTATTTGTTTAATATTGTTTTAAACTTCAATAAATGTTAACTTGGGACTTGTAACACTTTGGGAACATGTAACTTCTTTTGCAATTGCCTTTTGAGGCTTTACCTCCTTATGAAGGGTATCAAATGTGATTTTCTGCACAACTTACATGTTAGCAATAAATCAAGGTTGCCAGCAGTGTTATAATAGTTTTAAAACGTTCATTAGTTTTAGTTTTTATTAAGTTTTGAATTATAATTCCAAATTCTATTTTAGTTTTAGTTAGTTTTTACCATTTGATAGGTAGTTTAGTTTAGTTTTAGTTTTTTGAAAATGCTTAGAATCACTTTAGGTTTTTTCAGTTTCAGTTTTAGTCTTTTCGTTAAACAAGTTGTGTACCGGGGAAAGACAAAAAAAAAAGTATAAGAAAATCTCAGAAAATTATTATGCTTTTTTAAATGTATTGACATGGGCCAGATTAAAAACCATACAAATCAGGAAAGTATTAAAGATAAATGGCAGAGTAACTTTCAAAGTTCCGTAAACACAATAACAGCACCTGTGCTTTAAAAAGCCCAATAATTAATGCAGGTGCTACAGTTCTATAAAAACACTGACACTGAGTGGCGACACAACAAAACAAAAGTCAAGCCATTTTAGGTACTATGATCCTTTTGTACATTGGCACGTTCTCTCAACCTTTACTGACATGACACTAAGCAGATCAGAACAACACAGATGAATTGACTGACATGTTGAGATAATGCAGTACAGCCAGTAAACAACACCAACAACCAGAAACTACAGAGGGATTATTTGTCCATCAACACAGCGAATACACACACAACCTACACTAGCTACACATCTCCAGTGTAACACCGGCCCCCATTGCTATTGCTTGCAGTTTGCAGTCAAAGTGTTAGCTTGTTTGTTAGCCGTCTTAATTTACTTGTTATGAAGTTTTTGCTGCAGACTGTTTAATAATCATTTTAATCTCTTCTTCTGATAGCTTGCAATCCAAAGACGTCTTATTTTCCTTGAACAGGAGCGAGTCGATGAGATTGTATCCAACTTTCCTGTTCTGTTGTTTTATCAAGGCAATTTGAGCAACTAAAAAGCCACAACACAGATTTCTGGTGACAACGCGAGAGCGATTTTATGAGATAAGTTGTGAAACGAAAACAAAGTACATTTTCTCAATAAATTCCGTTCATTTTAGTTAGTTTTGTAAACACTCATTACAGTTTCAGTTAGTTTTAATTTTGTTTCCAATTTTTATTTTTATTTCAGTTAACAAATATGTTTTTTTACTTCTAGGGTTCGTTAGTTTGTTCGTTTTCGTTCACAATAATAACCCTGGTGGCCAGGAAAGGTACATAATCTTCATCAAATACATATTCTAACCCCTATGACACTCAGCTCCACATTCTTTCTAATTTGTTTCGTTTGTAGTCATTCTCTATACCTTTTTCCTGCCACCTCATGGTTATCTGTAATCACATAAACTGAAGCAAGAGGTTAGATAAGGTAGAGGCTCCCTGGGGTGCCATGTTGCTACGCCCCCCCCCCCCCCCCCCCCCCCCCCACACACACACACACTTGAGAAATGGCTCTAACACCATCATCCAACCAACCATCATCTCAGTGCTACTAACACATTCCACCCATAGACCTTTTCCCCTTTCAACAACCCCCCAGCTGTATCTCAGCTGCTGGCGGCAATGTTGATTTTAGTATGCATAGGGCTCAGCTATCTGCTCCACTGCACCTTGGCTCCCCTAGTACTTTCACTCTCTCTCTCACACATACACACACACGTACACACACACACACACACACACTTTTTTTATGTAGACAGCTTTGCACACACATCCTGGCTTAAAAAAACTAGACGAAGCAAGTAGCACAATATCTAAGATTTGTTAAAAGATTTCTGTTTTTCTGTAGCTACACTATTTTCATATTGTGTAGAAGTAAACATTTCTATTCTTTGGCAACACAATAAAATCAGGAGTGTGGTATATATAACTTAAGAATTTTGTCTTGCAATGTGCCAACCAAAGTAAACAAGGAAACAAAAGGCGCTACATATAGTGTCTTTTAATAGTGTCTATTAAAGGGACTATATCATGCTATTTTATAGCTATCAACTTCTGGTATTTAAATGTATATGATAAAAGGTTACCGTTTGTGTTATACAGTATTAATTTGTCCTGAAATTTAACTTGTATCCTGTAGTTAATGTTAGACCATGAAGTTAAATGGCCCGTTTCTCTATAAACCCGCCTCCTGCACCCCCGCTACGCTCCGCTGCAGAGCTGGGAGCAGATCAAACTGAAACAAATAGTGCTTAGCTTCATCACAAACAGTATTCTCACAAATAATCTGAAAAGCACAGAGTACCACAATGAAACTCTGTGTAAGGGCTCAGACGTTTGGTTTATTTTATATTTTTTTTGCAAAAAACGGAGTCACTAAAGCGTATTTCATTTGCTAAATCTCCAGGCTTTAGGCAGAGGCCAAACCAACACAGCTGTGTCCACTAAGCAAATCTTTCCAGCCCAGTATATAAAAAAGCCGTGGGTGTTGTTTGCACCTGTTTGCTGTACATTTTGAGACGCTAAAGATCAATTATTTAACCACACAATGCTGTTGTAAGATCACATAAGCAGTTTGAAAAAATGGCTAGCCCACATTAGCATTAGCACGTAGCCACTTACTTCTCTGTCCATCAGGCGTCTTTGTTCTTTGATCCAGCGGCTGTTCTTTAGAAATGTAGGATAAAATCCTGTAATCTATGCAGCCAAACGGCCGTTTTCACAGAGAAAGTAAAAAAATCCAACAAAAAAGTTTTTTAAACTGCCAAAAACCGAAGCAGCCATGAGCTGTGAGAAGGAGGAGGGTGTGTTTGGAAATCTATCAGGGGTAAGCCACTCTGCCTGCAGGGGCGGTGCAGACACCTCTAGCAGCAATATGCCAGTCCACGAAAAGGTGTTTAAGGTTGAAATATGGAAAATTTTCATTAAAAGCTAGACCCTAAAAACTAATTCAGGGGAGTTTTTTTCTTAACTTAAATATGTAATGTTTGTTGTGAAACTAAAACTTAAGTTAATAATTACTGTTAAAGGGGGGTATTATGCTTCTTCCAGGTACACAGTACCATTCTATAGCACACTCAAATGAAAGTTTTACCCTCAATCATTCTGAAATTTCTATATATATATCAAAATCCACCTTAAAGAAATGTACCTTCTCATAACATCCGTATTTGACGACTTGATATTCATCTGAGCCTCTCTAAGCCCTCCTACGCTATTATCATAGCACGCGCATGGAGTTGGACTCCGACAGTTTACAGAATTTTTCAGTGTGTTGCATTTTAGTATTTCGGAAAAAAAAACGTACATTTGTAATTAATTGCATCATGGGAGATCGTAAGATGACGCGCAAATAATCTGATTTCGACCCTGAAAGTGGGGTTTTTGAAGAACCAGCAAGAATTCAGAGGCTTTTACAAGACGTGTCGACTTTGGAATATTTAACCACCTCGGCACCCTTTTATTAATATTAATCAATATGAACCCTTGTCCTGCATTGGTTCATGAGAGCACAGAAATATGAAGCTACATTTGGCTCATTGTTAGGAAGCTGTTTAACTATTGGAACACAGCTTTTTTCAATATTTTTTCCAATAAATGGGAGATTAGAGATTGGTCTGTAGTTTTGCATTAATGTGCTGTCTAGGTTCTACTTTTTTAGTATTAGCTTGATAGCTGCTCTTTTTAGAGCTTGTGGGAAAACACTTAATAGGAGGGATGAGTAAACTATTTGGATCAGATTCGCCCTGATGACTGGGAGGACCTTTTTAAGAAAACCTGTTGGTAAGATATCCAAGCAGCAGGTGGCTGAGCTTATGGTGCATTCACACTGCACAGTTGGTCTGCGTCAGGCAGATGAAGTTTGACATATGTACTTTTTGGCTTCCATAGTCTGCTTCTGAGGAAAAAACAACGCATGGGTGGGGCTTCCTCTGTTGCCGCACGTTCTGAACTATGGTGGATCGTAACTAGAAAGTGGCTTGGCTTTATTTGCTACGTAAAGCTAGACAACATTGACATCGGGTGCATCAGCACCCATTATTCAGATGCGTTCTGAGTTTGTGGAGTTTAACCATTTGCTCCAGGAGCTGCTTATGGATGAGGTTTGCTTTCAGTGCTACTTCCATCTGTAATTTTAAGCTCCTCGGCCGCATCGGAGCTTAAATCTCCTACCAGGACACCAACTACAGGTTTTCTGTTCCTCTTTAGGAGCGCCTGTCCATCTGACTTCGGTGTTATTTCTGATTTTTTAAATCTTCGTTTGTTGAAAATGTTTTCACTGGACCCGCGCTTCATTCAAGATACGTGTATACTGACATAACTACAGTGAGACGCTCTGATTGGTTGCCGCACTGCGTTATCTGCGTTGGGTCCGTCAAAAGTTAAACTAACTGAACTTCTGCGTTGCTGCGTTGCCGTATGTAACGCAAGTGAAGTTGACGGAGCCAACGTACACAACGCACTGCAGAGACTTGGGCTAACTGTGGACCTCTAATCTACCATAGACTTTACATGTAATCTTGCCGCAACTGACGCTGATGCATGGGGTTTGGTCTGAATGCAGCATAAGTTTCTTGATAATTTCATCAAAGCTCGATTGATTTTTTTGTTTGAAAATCTGTCATTTTCTCAGCAAGGGAATATATAGAATGGATTTCTCAGCACTTGGCTCAATGTTGGTATTGGGGTTGAAACTGATGTACTGATTGACTTTCCGATGTTCAAGATCTTTTCAGTAAATAATCTGGCAAATTAATTTGCAGGCCCTGGTGGAGCTCAGTTTGGGAGCTACTGTCACAGGAGGAGGAGTTATTCTCTCCACTGTAGCAAATAATGTCCTAGCATTATTGTCTTTTCTGGTATAATCTCAGAAAATAATGATTCCCTTGTATCGTTTAAGGTTAATTGATATTTGTTCAGTCTCTCTTTATATATCTAATAATGAACCTGGAATCGAGTCTGCCATTTTCCCTCGGTGCGTCAACACTCCCTTTTTTCATTACATACCAGTGGATAACTTTTCCATGGAGACCTCTTTTTACTCATGACAGGTTTAACCTTAAGTGGCACAATCTTATCCATCATGTCTGAGATTTTGGATAGAAATTCATCTGTCAGCTTGTTTACTGAATGTGTGTTGGTGGATGTTGGGGATTTGGATCAGGTTTGAGTATAATTCAGTTTAAAACTTTCAGCCGAGTTTTCATTGAGGAAGAGATTTTAACAGTGGTCTTACTGTATTTAGAAATTTTAGCTAAGATGGTGTTTTGAAATGACATCCCGAAATGGTCAAATAATCCAATGTTAGTTACTTCGATGTTAGAAATATTTAAATCTTTGTAATAAGTAGGTCTAGAGTGTGTCCTGGGTTATGTTGACATTATAGAGGGTGTCACTTAAAGCTTTTGTCCCTGTATCTTGTATGTTGAAATCTCCCACAATTATTAGCTGATCATAGTTCATACAAATTGCAGAGCAAAGGTCGTTAAAGTCATTAAAAAAAAGTTGTGTTAGGTTTTGGTGGTCTATATATGTTTAGAAATAGGACTTTGTTTGGCTTCATTTGTCTCAGCACCCAGGTATTCGAAGGACTCAAATCTGCGTAGTGATACCTTTTTCAGGTTTAATTCAATCAAATTCAATTCACTTTTATTCATATAGTGCCAATTCACAACAAATGTAATCTCAAGGCACTTTACAAGAAGTCATGTCAATACAATTATACAAACATTCCACTCAGTTAAAAGTTTTCTATGTAAGGAATCCCAGCAGATTGCGATGAGGTTTAGAGAGCTGTGGAAAATTGCCGCCAGGCCTCCACCTCTTTTTTTTTCTGCTCTCACTAATAAAGTAATGTTGTGCTGGACAAGTCTCTTTTAGTACTCTTTGTTCTGTATTCTCATCTAGCGAAGTTTGAAAAAGAAACAGAACATGTATATCTTGTGTAATGATGAAAGAGACTTCCCTGTAAAAATTTTAATGTTTAATGTAGCAACTTTGATATTTCTCTCAGTCACTGAGAGATTATATTTACAAGGTATTATTTTTAAATTCTGTACGGTTCGGTTATTTGTAATTTTAGTGTGTAAGGACCTATTGTTAATAATCACCGGGATTTTATTTCCAGAATGACTGGACACATCTTCCTGGTGGGTAGCGTGTCTGGTTACAGTGTCTGCCCGATATCAGATGTCCGATACGGCGAGTGGCATTGGGGAGCTGAATTGTTTATAACTAGTGTTTGCGTGTGACGTTAAAAGCAGGATTCCCTTGTTCACCTGAGTCTGAAGGACATCAGAGAAGCACCTAAATGGCGAGACAGTCTAGGATAGAAATGAGCGAGTACAGCATTATCAGTATGTGTTAACCCATTTGAATGATCTGTATGAGTTTTTAGACTGGGCCTAATCTGGAAGTGGGCAGGGTTTAACACAGAAGTGGACCGAGTTAACTTGACATGGGTGTGGCTTTCACCTGTGTGTTTTTAAGCATGCAATTGATATGGGATGAACAGAAATTGTTATATTTATTGCTGATCAGAAAAATGTTTACATAACATCAGCATTGATCTTCAGATCAAAGGTTTTGATAAGGAACAATATACAAAACAAGTTTTGCAACAATGAATGCAACACTTGTAATTGCAATTATGAAGTAAATTGTGATTTTGTGCTTGTTTTTTTTTTTTGGTTTTTTTACTCTCCAGATATATGTTTTCTGCTGTTATTGCAATTGTTAACGTTGTTTTCTCTCAATGTTTTTTTCCCCATAGAAGCTCCAGTCTTGTAACCTGGTCAACTATAACACCGTGCTGGATGGGGAGCATTGGCCCAGATGATGCTTCAAGTGACTGAGCATCCTCCATGCTGTCTCTTTTCTGTCTTCTCAGACCCCCAGACGGTTGTGGCAGATGACTGCTTGTACTGAGCTAGGTTCTGCCGGAGGTTTCTTCCCATTTAAAGGGAGATTTTCCTCTCCACTGTCACTACATCCTTGCTCAGTATGAGGGATTGCTGAGGAGTTGCTGTGGTTGGAATCTGCATGATCTGGGCACAACCTCATGTCAATGACTCAACTCAATCTGCTAGGATTCCTAACATAGAAAACGTAACTTATCGGAACGTTTGTATAATTGTATTTTAATTACATTTGTTGTGAATTGGCGCTATATAAATAAAAGAGAATTCAATTGAACTGAGGTAGGATTATCAGCATTGATCTTCAGATCAAAGGTTTTGATAAGGAACAATATACAAAACAAGTTTTGCAACAATGAATGCAACACTTGTAATTGCAATTATGAAGTAAATTGTGATTTTGTGCTTGTTTTTTTTTTTTGTTTTTTTTTTCGTGCTTTTGCATTTTTAGTTTTTTATATCCACACCAGATATGTGTGTGTAACTAACTGATTTGTAATATAATTTTATAGTATAACTACCTTTATTTTTTTAATAAAATAAATCAAATTTAGCCAATCTTTATTAACCTCCTGGATACGCCCCTGATCAGCAGCACTTACCATTGAGCAATAGTCACTTATTATTCACTCTAAAAACTTATAGGAGTCTCTGGGTCAGAAGAGAGTGAGAAAGTATTTTTTTCTCACTTTGGTCGCATAACAGCATTACATCTGTTGAGTTTAAGCTGTAACTTTGTTTTCTGGTGGATCAGCACGATAGATGCACTCTTGGGCCAAAAAAAATCTGGAAAAAACTTGATCTGTTGCCAGAGAAACCATCTCAGCCAAAATAAAAGGAAACTAGATGTGAGGTTGGTTGAAACATTTTTCCATCCTGAAGGAGTGGGACTATATAAAGAGTAATTGAAACTGCAGCTTTTGTCAGTCACATAATATAACATATTCTGAAAACCTGCAACTAGCTACTGCGGTGCATTACTAATGACAGCTGATTGTTTTTCTCATACACAAATCATGTAGGTGACCTATTTTAAATTCAAAATGGCACACATCGCCAACAGGTGAGGAGTTTTCATGACTGGAATGAGGAAACTGTACTCCATAGCACTTTCCTTGGCAAAATGTAAATGTAACATGTTTTATTTTCCATCCCTCTCGTTATGAAAGGCGACGCGCAACACCATCAGATATCAGGAGAAATTCAGGAGTATGTTGACTCCAGGAGAATGCAACCAATTAGCTACTCAATGAGAATTTTTAATTCAATCCAATTACAGATATTTACTGGTATTACTCATATGATACTCATACTTGGCAAAAGTGCTTTATACGTACCATATACTCGTTTCAGCCGAGTAGCTAGGTCAACTCTAGTTGAGGATGATGAAGATGGGGGTGTGTTTGATCTGTTGTTGGTCTTTCCGTCAGCTGGTGTGTTTTTGCACCAAGTTGAATCTTCGATATCAGCTGGAGTCGCTGCAATCACTGCTGTTGTTGAGGGGTGGCGTAGTAGCTCAGCTTTTGAGTTGGTATGTCAGCTGAATCAGCAAGGTCAGCTGGGGATTTAATTACTGGTTTGAGTGATTCAGTGGTTGATGGAACTGAGTGTGCCGGTTAATTGTCATCAGGCGCCGCTGTAATCTGTGTTTGAGAACAGAAAGTGTTGGAATTCACATGAAAAACAGGCTTAATAGGAAGATTTTGTGGCCTCTCCTGTTGAAGCTGTGTTAATCTCTATTAAATAGGTTCTTTGTTACACAGAAAATGTTAAAGTTGTTAATGCATTTAATTGAGTATTGAGCACAGACTTCAGAAACGTATAAAATAAGTGTATTCTGCTAAACACTTAATCATTTCGACATGCAGTGATGGGGCCGGAAACAAATAGGTGTGACTGAGGTTGCTTAGTTTTCTACTACTCTCCAGATATATGTTTTCTGCTGTTATTGCAATTGTTAACGTTGTTTTCTCTCAATGTTTTTTTCCCCATAGAAGCTCCAGTCTTGTAACCTGGTCAACTATAACACCGTGCTGGATGGGGAGCATTGGCCCAGATGATGCTTCAAGTGACTGAGCATCCTCCATGCTGTCTCTTTTCTGTCTTCTCAGACCCCCAGACGGTTGTGGCAGATGACTGCTTGTACTGAGCTAGGTTCTGCCGGAGGTTTCTTCCCATTTAAAGGGAGATTTTCCTCTCCACTGTCACTACATCCTTGCTCAGTATGAGGGATTGCTGAGGAGTTGCTGTGGTTGGAATCTGCATGATCTGGGCACAACCTCATGTCAATGACTCAACTCAATCTGCTAGGATTCCTAACATAGAAAACGTAACTTATCGGAACGTTTGTATAATTGTATTTTAATTACATTTGTTGTGAATTGGCGCTATATAAATAAAAGAGAATTCAATTGAACTGAGGTAGGATTATAGAGAAACCGAGCATCTTACTTCTGGGTCCAAGAATAACTCTACGATAAAAGTTATATTTCAGGTCAAATTAATACTATATAATGCAATAATCATAAAAGTGCCTCATGGGTCATGTTAACGGAACATTATCCATATTTGACCGTTTTTTTAGAACGGTAAAAGAAAAATCTGAAGGGTGTCTGTCATTTTTACAAATTAGTTTTCACATCTCCCTCTGATTTATATGATACACAGATTTTTTTTCACCTCTATGCACGGAGTCCAGGTGAATAAATTCCATCCATTAATTGCCCCGCTTCTGCTTGAAATGTTGCGAGGGCTCTTGTGCATTTCTCCAGCAGTTATTGGGAGAGAGGCGCGGCTCACCTTGGACAGGTCGTCAGTCCTTCAGTGTCAGTGTGCAGGGTTAGACGCGCTCCATAGAGCCCGATGAGTGACACAGATGTTGTGCGGCGCCTGCTGCAGCATTAAACACAGTCGCTTGTCGGTAGTTTACCGGTAAGGAAATGGCTCGTTCTGAGAGTCTTCAAATTATGGTCACTAAAATGGGAGAAATGTTTTCTCACGTTAAACCTACTTTTTTGTCTGAAGTGAATAATGTAATTGCAGTCTCCACTGGAGCAAAACACGGATTCTGCCTGCAGATCAACAGCTATGATTACCCATGGGGTTAATCTATTTTGTCCGTGGAAAAAGATCCAAAACCTCCTGTGAATAACTTCTGCAACAATCTGACAATTAGATTTTGAAAAATCAACAACTGTTGAATAGGTATTAACTCATCAGACGATTGCCAGAGATAGGCAACCCCCCCCCCAATAGCATTAAAATTTGACAGACAAAAAGTAGATTGTGACCGGATTTCTTTGACCCTGCCGGTCAAAATGACAGACAAAACAAATGTATAGCGCAACATCTGATGTGCCTATCCCAGACGTTGAAACTTGTAAAATAGCAAGATGCAGGAGCTTTAAAATGATCAGTTAATAAAAAAATAAGTTCTATTAATGTAAAATACAATGTACAAGGAGCTGGGCTGTTGTTATGGAGCATTTGACACTAAGGTCACTGTGGTACCGTGGTTCAGACTATAGTAATTGGCTTAAAATGTTTAAAAGATAGCTAATGTTGTTAGCCACAAGGCTAACGCGAATTGTTTATGCTCTAAAAACATTCACAATTTTTTCCTTTAAGCAACAAAAATAATACACTGGTTATTTTTTTTATACAAATGTTTGTGAATGTGTTTCACACCATTTGGTTTGGATCAATTGGGGCAAAACTGTAAATGTAAGATTTTTTAAAGTGTGAATCAAAGAATGCAATGTATGCATTGTACTTAAGAAATTCAAAGGGTGTAACTGTTGTTTTGTAAACACTGAAAATTAATCTACAATCAGGAAACTCCTAACAAATTTACTTATGTGACTTCAACCTCCCAGTTTCAAGACAGAAATACTTTTGCCCCCAAAAAATAGCTTCTTAAAAGAGCTACTTGTCCATACTTAAAACATCATGTTGGATCAATTTAAATACTTGCCTGCATGTTGACAATTATTAAGTTCATGTTACGTACAAATGTGTTTTATTGTGACCAAAATAATACTTCACCTTACTTGATATATCATCTTGGGTCAACTTAAATACTTGCATTCATGTTGATAATTATAAAGTTCATGTTACTTAGAAATGTGTTTTATTATGTCCAAAAAGCTACTTTACCATACTCAAATTACTGTTTTCTGCCAGCAGTTGGCTTTGCTTAAAAATCCTATTGGAAAACGTTCCATATTTTATTTTTTCTGTTACACCAATGTTTTATTTTTTAGAGTGTTCATTTAAAAAAATAATACATCCATGGGTCTTTTAGAGGGGTTCAGAATTAATTTCCTTAAAAATTATATTTGAATTAAAATATAATAAAATGTACATTTAAAACGGACATGACAATGACGTTATGTTTACATCTACCAGCCAGTAGTTTCTCATATAAAACATTTCTACAGCATGTAAAACACGTGTAAACGTGAATTTCCCCCTGTACGGGTAAGCTCACTCACTTGCTAAATTTGCTGATGTTAGTTATCAGTTAAACTC
This sequence comes from Apricaphanius iberus, assembly GCA_028564705.1. Classification (NCBI taxonomy): domain Eukaryota; kingdom Metazoa; phylum Chordata; class Actinopteri; order Cyprinodontiformes; family Aphaniidae; genus Apricaphanius; species Apricaphanius iberus. Next base: position 315,169 of record JAPXFQ010001609.1, read on the forward strand.
TTATAAAGTACATTCCTCAAAATTCAGGTTGGTCACTGGGCGTATCGGCAGTGAACCAGACAACCCACCAACAGCTGTAATTATTTTTGTAGCTACAACCTAGATAAAATAAATATCGCTATTGTGCTCATGTATCATATCCAACCTTTAATGGTTGTTTACTACAAGCTATACATTTTCATGTGGTAGTCTAGGGGACAATTCTTTGGCGATTGCCAGGTGAAAAATACTTTGCTGACTGGACTTTTTTGTTGGGGATCTAGACGAAGCTAAAGTCATTTGGTTAGTAGTCATTTGGAATAATTATACCAGTAACCTAATACTGGGACAATTCTTAATGAAACTCTGGACCAGCTAGGTAGAATCAAGAGTGGAGAAGGGAAATTGATCGCTAGCGGATATTTTAATTTTCCCTCCTCTTTCAGCTCTGTAGGCTGACTGGTAGAGGTTGGCTAGCACTTCAGTTGACGCTTTTATTAGCTTTGGTGGCATCCCTGACCATCACTGATGACCTGACCAATGAGGAACTGCTAGGGAGAAACAAAATGGCTGCAAACTCAGTGCAAGGGATGCTGGGAGTCCATTCAGTATATTGTGAGCAAACACATCATTGAAGAGTGTAAAATTTGGTGGAAAGAGGATCATGGTTCTCAACTGTTTTTCGTAGGATAGGGTTGGTCTTCTAAGGCTTGATATTTGGATCAGACTACTACAGGACCTGCAGCTGTAATGGTACATTAACACCAGTTGGATGCTTCAACATCATTGAAGGCTGAAGCGTGTGTCCAAAGCGAAGTGGACGTGTGTCAAAATTGCCATATTTACATGACTTTATGAGGAAATACACAACTTGACTGGGACCACTCAGTAGCAGTCGGCTGGCCTCCTTCTCCGAGCTGACCACTTGGGCCAAGGAGCAAACTCCACCCGCAGAAAGTGAAACCAACCAGGAAGTGGCAAAAATTGCAGTTCCTCCCTCATCCGCTGGGGGCTGGTGCCAAAAAGGAGCAACTTCCCATTGACTCCCATGTTAAAAAGGGCAACTTTACAGCAAAAAGAAACATGTTTACAGCCAGGTTCAAAAAACATTTTAGGTTAGATAGTTCAGGTTTACTGTCATGACAACTCTGAGGGGGGTGAATATTTTTTTAACTCCTCCGTTTAGATGTAATTTAATCTTGAAATTCTGAATAATTAGGGGAGTGTCCTTTTGATTGACATGTGTGTTTAAGCTAACTCTGGCAGCTAATGGTGGCTAACAGTAGCTAATAGCTTACACCATAGTCTGTTTCCCCCCTGCTTGCTCAGGAAAGGCCTTCACAGCCTGGGACTAACGTAAAGACTTCAGCTATTTTGTATTTCTGAACTCCACTATCAGTTAATTTTCAATTTGTTAATAAGAGTGTCATTCTTATAAAGATACTTTAATTTTTTAACTACATTTTTACAAAAACAGTTATTTAAAATAAAATAAAAATATGTAAGGGCCATTGTTAAGTGGTAAAAATGTTTACAATGTATCTGTTAAGCAGAACATTTCAACCTTATTGACATTTACAATTAAAGAGCTTTTCACAAGTTTAATGTAGTGTTAAAAGGATAATAGATAACTAAAGCAAAATACTCACATCAGTTTTTTTTAAATGAAAATCACAAGAAATAAACCCTTCAAAACATTTCCCTCTAGATATAAATAATCAACATAATACGTGAACATCACTTTCATAAATGAGTGATACATAATATTGAACTATTTATCATATTCCATTTCTGTTTTTAGAGCTGTATTTGTAGACAGACCCACAATCCAATAACATACTCTATATTTGAATATGAGTTGATAAATAATTAATGAATGATATAATACTATACAGTCAAATTAATGCTATATTCCCGGGAACCCCAACTATTAAATAAGGCCTAAGTTTACTTTGATTCTATTCTACGCATATCACTAGATTTGAAATGAATCCAAGAATCAACGATCTACAATGTAAACAGCAGACTGCAAAAAGATCACAACTGAATTTAGTCACTTTAAATTTAAGTGGAATTGTCAGGTGCAGTGTGAATGTGTCTCCTGGTAGAAAGTAGCAGTTGTTAGATTGGACTGCAGGTGATTGGTGACAAGACAAAGGCTTGTTTGCTGTCTCCTTCTGGACTGCCTAGAAATTAAAGGTAATCTTCAATCTGATAGAGGCCAAGGTGGATACAGCCTATCTGACAGGCCAAGCACACCACAACTGTGTGTGTGTGTGTGTGTGTTGTTGTTGTTTTTCATTTAGTTCTGGTCAGTAGCAGCCTGGAATAGTCTGTATAAATCTTTGCTAAGATGCAGAATCCCCTCTAGTCAACAAACGTGCCAGAAATATTCACAAAACAGAGATTTATAAGAGTTTGTGACCAATTATCTATCTTGCCAATAAAATAGTATTTTATAGGTAGAACTGACATTCTGAGTGTGTTCCACTGACATGTTTACAGTGTTGTATGTTGAGGCAGCAGTTTAGCTGAGAGGAAGAGGTTGAATAAACTCATAAGGAAGGCCAGCTCTGTTCTAGGATGCACCCTGGATCCAGTGCAGGTGGTGGGAGACAGAAGGTGTCTGACATCACTGATGGACAGAGTTTCCTAGCCCATGCATTTTAAGCTACTGAACTGCAGAGCTCATTCAGTGACAGACTGTTGCGTCCTAGATGCATGAAGGACCGTTTCCACAGGTCCTTCCTCCCAGCAGCTATCAGACTGGACAATGAAAACTGCTCCAAACAAACCTAGATGTTTATACCAATGCTGTAATTTGCAGTAATCAACCAAACAACTACTACTGTTACTACAACTACTACTGTTGCACATTATTTTTCTCAGTTAATATATACTAACTTATTGAGGTGTCCATACAAAACACACCACTGTCATATGTATGAATCTCTAAATTGGCTAGCACTAAATTCAAGAAGACATTTTCACTGGCATCTGTTTACATTTAAAAGTAATTTCTTAAATGATCCTCCATATCTAAAACAATATTTAATTACATTAAAATCCTCATATAAGTTGAGGCTGTCATGATTGCCGAGTGACTCTAGAGCGCACACACTTGACCCAAACACAGAGGAACAGTTAAGCAAACTTTTATTGAAAGGTGACTGGCAGAGAGGGGATCCGGCACCGGGAGTAGTTCCGCAACTCTGGGGAGCTCGTTCTTGGATGGGGTTTTGGACTGGTGAGTGAGACAAACTTGGGAACGTGAATATTGCTAGGTGTGAGTGTGGGGGAGCTCTTACTTGCAAGCTGAAGGGGAATCGGCTGTCAGGAGCGGGTTGGTGGGTCCGGTCCGTGGCGGAGGTTGGAACAGAGCTGTGCGGGTGAGATCCTGAACGTTCCCTTCCTTCTAAGGGAAACAGAGGGTGAGCAGGCAGGGGGAGAGCCGAAGGAACCCAAGGGGGAAGGTCGGAGCTTTCCTGAGACTGGTGCGTGGGAGACTGACGGAGCACCAGAGAGACGCAGACAACCTAGGCAGCGACAGCAGCTTGCTGGGGACCAAACGCGGGGACTCAGCGGAACTGCGAGGAGGGAAAAAGTCAAAGGTGAGGAAACAACACTAAGAGTAGCTTGAATGGGATGCTGGACGTTGACCTGATTACCACTCAGGACGTATAACCATCTGGCGTCTGCTATAGGTCATCGCACTCCTTATAAAGCTCCTCCTTGATGGAACAACCAGGCACAGCTGGGAACACATCAGCCCTGATGCAACCTGCAGAATGAAGGTGACACACCCACACAGACACAGGATCCCACAGTACCCCCCCCTCAACGGACGCCCCCAGGCGTCCGACCAGAAGACGAGGAGGCCGACCCTTCAAAGTCTGAGATGAGCGAGGGATCAAGGATGGCCGACCGAGGTACCCAAGACCGCTCCTCAGGGCCGTAACCCTCCCAGTCCACTAGGTACTGGCGACCACGCCCCCTACGGCGGACGTCCAGGACACGGCGAACGGTGTAGGCTGGGAAACCATCCACAACCCGGGCGGGAGGAGGGGGATCGGCCGGGGGGCACAGAGGACTATTGAGGACCGGTCTAATTCGTGAAACATGGAAAATCGGGTGCACCCGAAGGTGAACAGGGAGCTTGAGACGGACTGCAGAGGGACTGATCACATCGTCAATGGGAAAAGGCCCTAGGAACCTGGGGGATAGCTTCCTTGAGCCGCCCTTGATGGGAAAATCTCTGGCGGATAGCCAGACCCTCTGGCCCGGTGTGTAGGCGGGTGCTGGAAGGCGCTGCCGATCTTGTTCTGGGCCGACGTCCTTTGGAGGACTGCCCTGGTCTGAAACCAAATCCTCCTGCAGGCCATGATGTGGGAACGGACTGATGGCTTGACTGACTCAGGGACTGAGGTAGGCAGAAGGGATGGCTGATACCCTAATGAGGCCTCGAAGGGTGAAAGACCAGTAGCAGCTGAAACATGGGTGTTATGGGCGTACTCCACCCAAGGAAGGTGGGTACTCCAGGTGGCAGGATTGGTGGCACAAACACAACGGAGAGCATTCTCCAGTTCCTGATTCAGCCTCTCACACTGGCCATTAGTCTGGGGGTGAAACCCCGACGTGAGGCGGGGGCAAGCTCCGAGGATGAGGCAGAAATTCCTCCACACTTGTGAGGTGAACTGCGGGCCCCTATCGGAGAGGATCTCCAATGGAGTACCGTGGATCCTGAACACATGGTGGAAGAGCAACCTGGCGGTCTCACTAGCAGAGGGCAATTTAGGAAGCGCAATTAGATGGCAAGCCTTGGAGAAGCGGTCCACCACCGTCAAAATAACAGACTTGCCTCTAGAGACTGGAAGACCGGACTCGAAGTCAAGGGCCACATGGGACCAGGGACGAGCAGGACTGGGGAGGGGCTGAAGTAATCCTGAAGGAGGACGGTGACTGTTCTTGTTACAGTTACAGACCTGGCAAGCAGTGACAAACCCAACTGTGTCCTTATTGAGACCAGGCCACCAAAAGTACCGGCGGAGGAGTGCTATAGTGAGGCTCGCCCCGGGGTGACAGGAAAACCTCGAGTTGTGGGCCCACTGGAGAATTTGGGAACGGACTGCGGTGGGGACGAAAAGCCTGTTGGGAGGCCCCCCTCCAGGGTCGGGTTCAGCAGCCAGAGCTTTACGGATGAGAGACTCGATGTTCCAGGTGAGATTGCCCACAGAACAGGAGGGGGGAAGAATGGGTGTGGGAGACTTGCAGGACTCATCCAACGAGAACTGACGGGACAGGGAATCAGGCTTGACATTACGGGTTCCGGGTCTAAATGATATATTGAGATTAAACTGAGAAAAGAAAAGGGACCAACGAAACTGGCGGGGGTTAAGGCATCTGGCTGACTGCAGGTAGGACAGATTTTTTATGGTCCGTCCAGACTATGACAGGGAGTTCAGTGCCTTCAAGCCAATGTCTCCATTCCTCGAGGGAGAGTTTAATCGCCAGCAACTCCCGGTCGCCAATATCATAGCGACTCTCGGTGGGGGAGAAACGCTTAGAAAAGTAGGCGCAGGGATGGAGCTTTTGGTCAGAAGGAGATCGCTGGGAAAGGACTGCACCAACCCCCGAGTCAGAGGCATCAACTTCTAGGATGAACTGTGAGCGAACATCTGGGTGGATGAGGATGGGTGCCTCCACAAACCTTTTCTTAAGGGTTTTAAAAGCCTGGTCCGCCTCTTCAGTCCAGACAAAGGCTCGCTTGGTGGAAGTTTGAGCTGTCATGGGGGCTGCAATGACACTGAAGTTACGGATAAACCGCCTGTAAAAATTAGCAAAGCCCAGGAAGCGTTCAACCTGCTTTCGTGATGTCGGGGTAGGCCACTCCTGCACTGCTGGATCTTCTCTGGGTCCGCCTTAACCTGCCCACCCTCATAAATATAGCCAAGAAATGTTATGGAACGTTTGTGGAACTCACATTTTTCCGCCTTGATGAACAGGTTGTTCTGTATGAGTCGCTGGATTACTAAACGAACGTGCCTCTTGTGTTCTGGGAGAGAGTTGGAGAAAATTAATATATCATCAAGATAAACAAAGACAAATAAATCAAGGAAATCATGAAGGACGTCGTTTACTAGGTTCTGGAAGACAGCAGGAGCATTGGTCAGGCCGAATGGCATCACAAGGTACTCGTAGTGGCCTATGTGGGTCTTAAAGGCGGTTTTCCACTCATCGCCTTCTCGGATCCTGACCAGGTGGTATGCATTCCGCAGGTCCAACTTGGTGAAAATGGACAAACCATGAACGGCATCCAAAAACCGAGGCGATGAGTGGGAGGGAATACTTGTTCTTTATGGTGATGGCATTTAAGGCTCTATAGTCAATACATGGCCTGAGTGTCTTATCCTTCTTTTCAACATAAAAGAATCCAGCTCCAAGGGGTGAGGTGGAAGGACGGATGATGCCGGCCTTTAAGGAACTGGCGATGTAGGCCGCCATGGTCTCCCGTTCCTTGCGGGACAGGTTGAACAGACGACCGGACAGGAGAGGGGCCCCAGGGAGGAGGTCAATGGGGCAGTCATAGGGACGATGGGGTGGCAGTGAAAGGGCTTGAGCCTTATTGAAGGCCCGATGGAGATCATGGTAAACCGGGGGAACGCTCGAGAGATCAGGGGCTTCGGGAGGCTTACAGGACTCAGGGGAGGTCTCCTGGTAAGAAGGAACCGTGGAAAGGAGACATGATCGGTGACAGGCTGGACTCCAGGATTCAATACTGGACCCGGTCCAGTTAATAGATGGGTTATGTTTTTGTAACCAAGGAAACCCCAATACTAAAGGCGAATCTTCAGAGGGAAAAACAAAAAAAGAAACACGTTCCTTATGGTTACCAGAAACTAGAAGGGTCACTGGAAGAGTGCGGTGGGTGATTGCTGCCAAGGAACTGCCATCCAGGGCGGAAGCATGAATTGAATGAGTTAGTTTTTCGATTTTGATGTTGTTTTGTCTTACTAACTCTGGGCTGATAAGGTTCTGTTCAGAGCCTGAGTCTACCAAAACACTAACAGAAAACTGGGAATCTTGCGTCTGAATGATGGCAGGTAAAGTTAATCGGAGGAGTTTCTTTAATTTAAATTCACCCAAGAGCACCCCCAGTCTTACTGTTGGGCTCTGTCTTTTGGGCGTCTTTCACAAGAGGAAATGAAATGGTCTGGTGAACCGCAATATAGGCAACAACCACCTTCCATACAGCGTTGCCGCTCGGCCGGAGAAAGCCGAGCCCTGCCGATCTGCATGGGCTCAGGTGACGGCTGGCGCGATAGGGTGGCGTGGCTCAGAACTCCCCGAAGCACGCCGAGGAGATGGACTGAAAGAGTTGGTAAGCCTAGTCCTGGATCTTTCCCGGATTTGTGAATCAATTATAATGGCTAGATCAATCAGATAGTCGAGGGAGCCTGGCTCGTCCCGACAAGCTAGCTCATCCTTTAACCTTTATCCTAACCTAACCTAACCTTTCCTTGGAAAGCAGCTCTTAAGGCTGCGTCGTTCCAACCCGACTCGGCTGCAAGAATGCAAAAGTCCACTGATAATTCGGCCACAGAACGACTGCCTTGCTTGAGACTCCACAGTCTCTTAGCGGCTTCTTCCTCACCCATCTTAGGGCAGAAAGAACACTCGAATTTCTCCATGAAGGTGGCAAAAGTTACGTGGGAGAGGGTACCCACATCATAGTTTGCCTAAGCCCACTGTAGAGCCTTGTCACGAAGAAGAGCAATAATTTAGGATATCTTGCTCATATCATCTCGGAAGGAGTGAAGAGATCTTTCAAACGCGAGGGAACACTGAAGAAGAAAACCCTTGGCCCTGCCTAAATCACCAGCATAAGGCTCCGGAGTAGGCGAAACTGCTTCCTGGAAGACCGAGGAGGTTTGCAATGCAGCTTCGTGCCGACCCAGAAGTATTCCCTGTTCTGAAAGGGCTGAGCGCAAGTGCGTGGCAGAGTCAGGTGGGCCAGACGGTTCTGTCATGATTGCCGAGTGACTCTAGAACGCACACACTTGACCCAAACACAGAGGAACAGTTAAGCAAACTTTTATTGAAATGTGACTGACAGAGAGGGGATCCGGCACCGGGAGTAGTTCCGCAACTCTGGGGAGCTCGTTCCTGGATGGGGTTTTGGACTGGTGAGTGAGACAAACTTGGGAACGTGAATATTGCTCGGTGTGAGTGTGGGGGAGCTCTTACTTGCAAGCTGAAGGGGAATCAGCTGTCAGGAGGGGGTTGGTGGGTCCGGTCCGTGGCGGAGGTTGGAACAGAGCTGTGCGGGTGAGATCCTGAACGTTCCCTTCCTTCTAAGGGAAACATAGGGTGAGCAGGCAGGGGGAGAGACGAAAGAACCCAGGGGGGAAGGTCTGAGCTTTCCTGAGACTGGTGCGTGGGAGACTGACGGAGCACCAGAGAGATGCAGACAACCTAGGCAGCGACAGCAGCTTGCTGGGGACCAAACGCGGGGACTCAGCGGAACTGCGAGGAGGGAAAAATTCAAAGGTGAGGAAACAACACTAAGAGTAGCTTGAATGGGATGCTGGACGTTGACCTGATTACCACTCAGGACGTATAACCGTCTGGCGTCTGCTATAGGTCATCGCACTCCTTATAAAGCTCCTCCTTGATGGAACAACCAGGCACAGCTGGGAACACATCAGCCCTGATGCAACCTGCAGAATGAAGGTGACACACCCACACAGACACAGGATCCCACAGAGGCACACTAATCAATTATTGTTTTATATTTGCAAAATTAATAAAGAAGTAGCTCGTTGGGCATTCCAGTTTAGAGTTCCATCAGATTGGAATAATTTACTGAATATAATCAGATTTATTACCTCAGTTAATTTCTTCAGAGAGTCATTATATGATTATTTGCCGAATATACGCTCTTCATTTTGACTATATTCACTTTTAGCTTTCATCAAACTTAATTTTATACTACTCTGTTTGACATTACAACCTGGGTTTACCATTTTATCTGTACGTTAATCTTAATAACTGTGAAGTACTCTGTTTTTGTAACTATGCCCATGATGTAAAAAAATTTTTCTGTAAAATTTGTGTTCTGTTCGGTGTCCTGTTCTGTTTTTATATCTGTTTTTTTGCTGCTGTTACAACCAAATTTCCCCTTGTGGGACTATTAAAGGATTATTCTATCCTATTCTAAGTAATATAAATATATTCTTTAACATGTAAAAACTGGGCAAAACCAGATTGAAGCATGGCTATTACAGGGCCTTTGTACTATAAAAAAATAAAATTAATAATATCATAATAAAGTTAAGTAATTGTAGGCAAAGGTAATTACACAGGGTATCATTTTTTGACCAAGACATGACCATCTTATTTTCTTATTGTTGCAAAACTAAATGTAACAAAACCATGATTCCACAATGCAGTCCATTGATGTAAGAAAATGTAGAACCAACTGATGGGCATCAGAATTAAGATGAAAGTCCACCCCTCATTTTACTTGAAGCACATATTTTGTTTAAATTGTTGAGCACATATGTATGCTGATCTAAATACACACTTATGAGTACACACACACATTTGAGAGCTGGGCCAGATTCTTGGCCCCGTGCTGCTGGGCCCAATGCAAGCTGCTTAAAGGGACTCATCTGGGATCAGCGACATATGAACAGCCTATCCTGGAGGCCTATGCACCACCAGAGCTTCGGGAAAAAGGTAAACCTGGTCAGAGCCTTGCAGAACCCTTGGACATGTATACCGTAATCTGAAGATTTAACAGCCAAAGGGCACTTATACACGCAGGCTGCCAAACGCACGCTTTCAAAAGTGTTGTCTGAAAACATTAGAAACACAACCCTAGATCAATGTCTAGTCCTTATAGTTTGTCTTAAAAAGATCCAGGGCAGGCTTGAGGAGTTTCACACATGGAGAAAAAAAAGAAACTAAGCAAAGGTACATTTTTACATATTACGAGTCTGTTCATTATGCTATTACAGTATCACATATAAAGTACTCGGGGTCCTCTGTGGCAATGGTCATTGCTACAGCCATCTCACAGCCACGATTGTGCTTGGGGTTTTAGTTGTGTTGCATGTACAGGGGTATCGTTTCATTTTGAAATCTGTATTTGCGTTGCATGTTGGGCGGGGAAGGAGAAAGGGATGATGGTCTCTGTATGATACAGGCCAGTGTCTGTGTTTTTTCCATCCACTGTGCAGGTATGGGGGGAGGATTTCCTGGTCTAGTGGCATGTTCTTGTAGTGGCCTGTATTTTGCATTGGGCAGTTAGACTCTAGGTTGGATCGGTTGGCTCATTTTAGTGCTTGATCAGTTTATTGGTAGGTTTGACTGATTTTACTTGGACAATTGGACTTGGTACCTTGCAGTGCCAGTAATTAAGATTCAGGAGTTGGTTGAGTTCAGTGTTTGGGTGGTGGTTTTGCTTGGTTTAGGGATATTGTCTGTCTGGTGTGACATTTGATGCAGCACTTTGGCGTCTGCTTGGGGGTGGAGGGGAATTGCAATGCCGGACGTGGGAATTGGGCCAGACTCAGACACAACAAACAACATGGAAGGAGTGGGGGTTAAAACTGGCTACCCACAGGTTATGGGATAACCCCTACCATCTGAGCTATGGCCACCCCTAAAGGGAAGAAATTAATGGAAGGAATAATACTGGAACAACACTAAAGTTAAAAACTCATGTCAGGGTTATGACCACTAAAATAAGAATATTGGGAAATTAGTTAAATAAAATAATCTGCTCAAATAAATACGATAAAATAAATAAGTTTCAAACTAAATGTTTTGTAAAACGAAATATTAATATATTAACTGAATTAAAAAAATGTTTCATAGTATTAAATTTAAAAGGCATACATCATGCAAAATCAAGTTTTTGGAGTTTTCAATCACCTGGTACTGCAAATTTCTCATAAAACACCACCCGCCAGTAGTTTTTGTCTTAATTCACACATGTCTGAGTAATCATCCTTAATCCTCCACCTCCCTCTCCTGGAAAATTACTGAGTGTTCAAATTGTGACGTCACTAAGTGAAAACAAGGGAGTGCTAAGGTGTCTCCACCCCCCTGCAGGCAGAGCGGCTTACCTCTGCTAGAGTTCCAAACACACCCTCCTCCTTCTAAAAGCTCATAGCTGCCTCGGTTTTTGACACTTAAAAAAAGCTTTTCTTGTTGGAATATTACTTTCTCTGTGAAAACACCTGTTTGGCTGCATGGATTACATATTGATTATTATTCTACATTCCTAAAGAACAGCAGCTGGATCATAAGAACAATTATGCCTGATGGACAGAGAAGTAAGTAGCTAAATGCTATTGCTAATGTATGTTAGCCATTTATCAAGCTACTTATGTCATCTTATAACAGCATTGTGTGGTTAATTAATTGATCTGTAGCATCTCAGAATGTTCAGTAAACGAGTGCAAACAACACCCATGTTTTTTTTAAAATACTGGGCTGCCAAGATTTGCTTACTGAACTGAGCTTTGTTGGTTTGGGCTCTGTCTAAAGCCTGGAGATTTAGCAATAGAAAAAAAACTTTATTGTTTAGAGGTTTCACATATTTTGCTGAGAAATATTGTCATTCTTGCACTGTGTCCATTCAACCTGCTGGTCATCCGGCTCCACTGAGACCTTTTGAACATCTGATGATGGAGTTCATTGAACTTGAACCTGCTGAAGGTAAAAAAAATTGTTTGGTGATCGTTGACATGTTTTCAAAATGGACACCCGTCTTCTTGAACACCTATCTTGGTGTTCAAGAAGAAAGACAAGCCACACAGAAAGAGCAAAAAGAACTGGTGTAACACTTTCTGTATTAAAGAAAGTATAAAATTAACAGCAGGACACGGACGACATTCAGTTACTGTCAGCATCATCCCAACCGATGCCCCATTGGATGTAAATTCTATTGAAAAGAGAAAAACACTGAAGAAAAAAACAGTAACAGTCGAATTAACAGCAAGTAATATAACTGGTGAGTAGTAGAAGAGAAAAGTTACAGAGTGAAAAGTGGTCAGTCTGTCCTCCAACAGTCTAAATCCTAGTTTATACTTCTCCAACAGCAAATTTGCACACAGACGTATTGACAGATACGTTTTTCATTTATGGTTCTCCGTTTCTTTCTAGATTAATCGATTACAAAAATAATTGTTTTGCCCAGCCCTAAACTTAGGCTGCAGCCGCTTTCAGCCAGAAGACCGCTGTTGAGAGACTTTTGCCCCATTTTTCCACTTGGGTCACTCTAGACCGAGAAACATATCGATTGGGGAAAACATATCGATATAATTACCATTACCATCAGTGGAGGGTGAGGACATGGGTGGGCTTATCTTATCAACACATCCAGCAAATAACAATCAAAAAGTCATCATGACAACTCAGATCCTCTTTAAAAAAATAAAAGACATTTGACTCATCTCACATCTCTCGGATATCTATTACACCATGCCTCCAGCTGTGTTCCTCACACCAGTACTGATGTTACCAGAGATCATCCAGTCTGTCAAGAGTCCAACTCTGTAGTCTTCTAGTCTGATCTAGCCGTCTCCCGCTTTCTGATGCCCAGGCTTCTCGGTCCTGCCGATTTTGCTGTTCTGCTGCTACCCAACCGGTCGCCTGCTCCAACTTGCGTGTAGAAAGACCAAAAAGCTCAGAACAGAACAGCATTCCTCTTTACCAACTGACGGAAACCCCCCACAGCCGGTGAAGCATCAGCCCGTATAAAGCCTCCCCCCAGCAGAAACTTCTTGGACGTTCTGTTACTGTAATCAATACCACAGCAAGCCATCTTTGTCCAATAAGTGCAGATGAACATCCAAAACCGAATAAACACTGCAGAGTCAACTGATAGTACAGTTCAGAAACACAAAATGTCTTGACATTAGTCCCAGGCTGTGAAGGCCTTCTCCGAGCAAGCAGGGGGGGGGAAACAGACTGCGGTACAAGATATCAGCTCCTGTTCGCCACCATTATCCACCAGACTTACCCTAGACGGACCTGTCAATCAAACAGACACACCCCTAATTATTCAGAATTTCAAGATTAAATTATAAATAAACGGAAGAAAAAAATTCACCCCCCTCAGAGTTGTCATGACGGTAAACCTGAACTATCTAACCTAAAATGGATTTTTTAACCAGGCTGTAAACATGTTTATTTTTGCTGTAAAGTTGGCCTTTTAAACAAGGGCGTCAATGCGAAGTTGCTCCTTTTTGCAGCCAGCCCCCAGCGGATGAGGGAGGAACTGCAATTTTTGCCACTTCTTGGTTGGCTTCACTTTCTGCAGGTGTAGTTTGCCCTTTGATATATATATATGCAATAAACTCAAAAGTTATCAAAAAAATATCAGGCAACTTTTATATTGGGGGAATGTTAGTTCCTCACACCAAAAACTATATGTAAGTACAAGGTCCAAAGTTTGTTGATCCGAGTGAGTGGTTTCCTTGCTGTTTTAGTAAAGCCAATTAAGACTAAGATGGCATTAAAGGCTGCAATTGGACTGTTACTTTCATTGTCCACATTAACATTGAAATTTCCTACTATAATGACCTGATCAGTATTTAATACTGAGATAAAAAAAATCTGAAATCTGATCTAAAAACTATGAGTAAGGGCCTTGCGAACAAAACAACACCAAAAAGTGGTTTTAATGCTTTGAAACGTGGACGACCAAAACTAAGGGTAAGACCTTCAAAAGAACCAAGGCATTTACCCAGAGGGCCCAGAGGAGGGAAGGCTGATACCCCTACCCCAAGCACAACCTGGAGAGCATGCCACAACCTGGAGAGCACAGCCACAGCCAAACACTGCTCCCGTGACAGAGGGCACCCACAGGAGAAACAATGGACGGATGATTAAAATAAGAAATTCGAATATAAACATAAGCAGTATAAATATGATAAGATTAAGTAACACAGCACTGATAAAATACTGCTAAAATATAATCAAGTAAAATATGCAAAGCAATTTAAACAAGACTATAATAGGTAAATCTCAAGTATCTAGACTAAATAGGTAAGTCCTGAGCCTGTTTTTTAAAATGTTAACATTTTCTGTGGTCCTGAGGTCCTCTCGCACCCTGTTCCAGAGGTGAGGGTCTTAATAATGGAAAGACTCCTCACCATGTGTGCGAGTCCTGACTTTAGGGATGAATAGGAGATGGCTGCCTGAGGAGCGAAGAGACAGCAAGGGTTCATATTGTCAAAGCAGTTCGGAAAGATAAGAAGGCCTAAGACCATCGAAACACTTAAAAACCATTAAAAGATCCTTAAAAGTGATCCTAAAACATACAGCAAGTCAAAGCGGTAATTTTAACAATGATGTAATGTGCTCCCGCCTCCTGGTCTTTGTCAGGACACGTGTAGTTGAATTTTGGTGAAGTTGAAAACTAGATATGCTCTTTTTGGGAAGATCAAAAAGCAGGGCATTACAGTTATCAATTCTTCTGGTGATAAAAGCATGCATCAGTATCTCCTTGTTGGCCAGAGAGAGAATAGGGTGCACTCTGGCAATATTCTTTAGGTGCTGAAAACCTATTTTAGTAATGTTTTTAGCTCAGACTAAAAAATTACGCCCAGGTTTTTTCACTTGTAAAGTGTCAGGCTGCAGTGATCAGACTGAGATCGCTGCTTGGAAGGCGGATGTTCCAAACGCAGAGCGAGACTGGAACCGATGATCCAGTTGGAGCAGGGTTTGGAGGAAGAGCTTGTGAAGCAGAGATGGACTTACTCGCTGGAACTTGTCAATCGAGCTGCTTGGATAAAACACCTAGCTGCAGAAAGCAGTTCTGGAACGATCTGGATAGATGTGTGGATGGATCAGGTCCGGGTGAAGGTGGTGGAAGTCCACAATGACAGTGGAGTCCAAGTGGAGTCCATAGAGGGACGAAACCCAAGAGCGCTCCTCTGGACGATATCCCTTCCAGTCCAACAGGTACAGGAATCCTCTTACCCGAGGACGGGAATCGAGGACACAGTGAACCGTGTAGGCTGGCTGATCGTCGACTAAGCGAGAAGCCGTGAGACGAGCCTCTGGGGGAGAGAGCGGTGAGGGGACGCTTAAGGAGGGAGCAGTGAAAGAAAGGGTAAATCTTCAGGGATGCTGGGAGTCGGAGGCGATAGGTGACCGGATTGATGCGGCGGACGACCGGGTAGGGACCCACACAACGGGATGTCAACTTTTGGATGCCTCGAGGGCAATCAGAGATGCCGTGTGGGGACCCAGATGAGATCTCCAGGCTGAAATGTGGGACCGGGTCTGTGATGCCGGTTGTGTTGAGCCATGTAACCAATGTTAACACGCTTGCTGGATGCCCAAGCCG
This sequence comes from Apricaphanius iberus, assembly GCA_028564705.1. Classification (NCBI taxonomy): domain Eukaryota; kingdom Metazoa; phylum Chordata; class Actinopteri; order Cyprinodontiformes; family Aphaniidae; genus Apricaphanius; species Apricaphanius iberus. The sequence goes on from JAPXFQ010001609.1 coordinate 330,515, forward strand.
AGATCCACGCAGCCTTAGCTCGGCGGATGTTTGAATGGGCCGCTGGGACCAATGGCCGCTGGCTGCTCTGCTGTGTGACCGCATACCATGGAGGCCGCCATTGCTCCTCCATTGCTGTAGTACCTCCATTTGGCCGCTAGGCCCCCATTGAAAAGCAATGGACTTTAGACACGTTAAAAACAACTTAAATGCCTTGTTTCAAATTTTTTAAAACTTTTTATGGCTACATATTCCTCCTGAGATAATGCTGGGCTAGTCAAAAAAATTTAAACCAGGCTCGTTTTCGTAAGATAATTTTTTGAAATCTTGCATAATTAATGAGGGGACTTTGATTCACAGGCTGTTTCGTTTGAATTTAATTATAGTAACTACATTTTAATAATTATTTCAAGTTACTACTTCTTAACTTTTGAGGTTTGAGAAATAGGAGAACCGTTGGAGGAACACAGATATGGCATCAGTCAGGCATGGGGCTATTAGCCTTTAACTTAGTTAGCCAAGTTTAGCATCAGAGATAAAGACGCAGGAGCAGAATGGGTGTGATTACGACCAACCTACACGCCCATACACGCCCGGTGAAGGCAGAGTCTATATTGAAGATCCCGCCCCTATGCCCTTTTTAGGAACATGCTTCGTCAGAGCTGGGGAGGAGGAGTCTGTAAATCCGCCATGATTTCCCCCATGAACGTGTGTCATTCTGGTAAACGGGGAGGAGTGAGGAGGCGTTGTCTTCTCTTTTTTATATTGTATGGCCGGGACCTCCAACTCTGGTTCCTGGTGGGAGAACAAGGAGGGCTGGTAGCTGTTGCAGACCTCAAATGGTAACAACCTGGTGGCAGAGGAGACCTGCAGGTTCAGGGCCAGCTTGGCTCAAATCAGCACCCGTAGCAAAGAAGCAGGTTGCGAGGAGACAAAACCCTGGAGATACTTGCCCACCACCTGATGGCTCTCTCCGTCTGTCCATTGTTCTCTGGTTGGTAGCCAGAAGAACAGCTGGTGGTCGAAACATTGAAGTGAATGAAGGCTTTCCAGAACCGCTCAAACTGGGAGCCTCTATCGGAGACAATATCCTGGGAGGACCCATGGAGGCTCACTAAGTGCTAGAGAACAAACTCTGCTGTCCCCTTGGCCTTGGGGAGACCGGAAAGGGCGACGAGATGGGCTGTCGACGAAGGTGGCAATGGTGGACATGCCGTCAGCAGGGGGTAGTCCAGTGATGAAATCCACCCTGATATGCGACCAAGGGACTGGTAGAGGACGAAGTGCTCCAGTCCCAGGCTGAGTAGGGGACATTGCTCTTGCGCAGACGGGGCTGCTGACATCTTTTATCCTGATGGGATACCACAGGACGCAGCGAATGAACCAAAGAGTCCTGTTGACCCATGACCAGCCACCGGTAAAGAGTGGCCACACAGGAGGGCTTCCTGGCGGCAGCGGATCGGGAAGTGGGGGCGTTTGGGTGGCGTTTCAGGTGGTGCTGGTTCCAGAACCAGAGCCATTCGGATGGAATACTCCAAGGGCCATCGGAGGGCGGCAAGGACCCAATGTGGGGGGATGACGGAATTGGTTTGGATGGCGTAGGATCCTGGGAGAAGCGCAGAGAGAGAGTTTTGGACTTCTCATTTTTTGAACCAGGTCGATAAGAGATGTTGAAGTTAGTGTTTGAAAAGATTCGCCCACTGGTCCTGATGGGGGTTGGGTTGTTTCACATTCCGGATGTGAATGAGGTTTTGATGGTTGGTCCAGATCAGGAACGGTTCTGGCATGCCCATGAGCCAGTGGTTTCACTCCTCCAGAGCCCACTTGATGGCCAGAAGTTCACGGTTGCCAACTCCATAGTGTTTTTGTGCAAGTGTGAACTTCTCAGAAAAGAAGCCACATGGATGGAGCTTCTGGTCTGGACCCTGCTGAGACAGAATGGCTCCAGTAACAATCTCGGAGGCATCCACCAAACAGTAAACGATTTGGTGGGATCAGGATGGAGCAGGACTCGCGCCATTGTGAAGAGCTGGAGTAGTCTGTAAAAGCTCCTCTCGCCCTCTGGGGGTAGGTGAAATAGGTTCAGCTGTGCAGTGGGTCTGGTCAGGTCCATAAGAGGAGCCACTATAGAGCTATAGTTGCGGATGAACTGCTGATCAAAATTAGCAAAGCCGAGGAAGGACTGCAACCGCTTGAGTGTAAGGAAGTGGCCCGGTGGTCACCGCAGAGAGGTTCTGAGGATCCATGGTTACACCTTAGGGTGAGATGACATATTCCAGAAAGGTGGTGGAGTGCTTGTGAAAGGCACACTTCTGTTGTTTATGGTAAAGGTGGTTCTGGAGGAGTCGTTTGAAAACGAGGCAGATGTGGCTGACATGTATAAACCAAGATATCGTCCAGGTAGACATGCACCCACTGTCCCAGGATGTCTGAGATAATGCCGTTGAGGAAACGTTGAAAGACTTCTGGGATGTTACATAGACTAAAGGGCATGACTTGAACATGTTGAAAGGGCGTCTTCAACTTGTCACCCTCTCTTAAACAGAGCACATTGCATGCATTTCGCAGGTCTAGGCGAGTATAGATGGATGTTTTTGACAAAGAGTCTAACACAGTGTTCACTGTGACGTAAGGTCCCCTCCTTCTTAATAAAGAATAACCCTGCAGATGCTGGAGAAGTAGAAGGGCGGATGAATCCCTGGTTGAGAGCCTCTGACATGTAGGTCTACATCTGTGCTCCCGGGAAAGTGGAAACTAGGGGCAATGCAGGGGCGCCGCCCCTGGCAGGAATTTGATGGCCATGTCTTAGGAGCAATGGGGTGGTAGTTGGGAAGCCTTTTGTTTTGCTAAAAGCTTCAGCCAGACCCCGCTAAGGTGGGGTGTTCTCCTCCACTGCCAGGACTGGAACGACCTCTGGTGCCCTGATGGACGGTGGGCGGCGACATCGTTGCGAGCTGCAGGGACCCCAGCTGAGGATCTGCTGCGTGGACCAGGAGATCTTAGGGTCATGTGTTCAGAACCAGGGATACCCTAAGATGAGTGGTGTGGGGCAGAAAACGATGACCAGGAAGCTCCTGAGTTCGGTGTTTGAAACAAAACGAAAACAAACTGAAACTATAATGAATGTTCACAAAACTAACTAAAACTAACATAATTTATGGAAAAAATTTGGTTAGTTTTCATAATGTGTCTCATAAAATCTAGAAGAATTACTTCCATGTCACTCTCGTGCTTTCCCCAGAAACAGATGTGATCATCTGTGTTGTGGCTTTATATATATATATATATATATATATATATATATATATATATATATTTAGTATATATATATATATATATATATATATATATATATACTAAATATATATGCAAGTATGCATATATATATATATATATATATATATATATATATATATATATATATATGCAGGATGAGAAGCATTTTATGGACCATGACTTGATTCTTGATACAACCAATTGTGGTCTGGGCTAAGGTGAGTGCATTAGCACTATGGTGATGTATGAAGTGCAAATAAAAGAGGGGGGTGAGCCTCCATAGATTAATTACACTAGCTCCCTATAGCTCAGAGAATAGATTTCAAAGTGTTTTTATTAGTCTATAAATCATTGAATAGGTTATCACCAGACTACATTAGAGATCTGTTATCGCGGTACAAACCATTCAGGTCACTCAGCTCTAGTCTACTGTCAACTGTCCCTAGAACCAGAACCAAATATGAAGAAGTAGCTTTCAGTTTATATGCTCCACATGTCTGGAACAAACTAACAGATGAATGCAAAGCTGCAGAGTCACTGAACTCTTTTAAATCAAAAATAAAACGTATTTATTTAGACTTGCTTATGAGTAACTGATAAGACTTTTGCGTTCATTCTTTTTAACAATCGTGTAGTGTTTGTATTTGTTTTATTCAGCCAGTGTTCATGGGTCTTGTGGATCCACTAGAGCTTTGGCTTTCCAAATCAACCCTGTTGAACAATTTTATGTTGAAATGCTCAAGAGATGTTAACCAATGTTTACCATTATCCCAATTACAAGCCATATGAAGAGCAAACATGGTTAATATTAGTCGTTTTCCTTTGCTAGATTACAATTATGAATTAATGTGCTCCTCTTTTTTGTTATAAAATGTAATAAAAAAGAAAATCAGTTATAATCAAGTGGAGTGAGTTGAACAACCCTGCCCACCGACAAATTTACAAATGTAAAACAGAAAATCCTAAAAACTTTGATTTTGGGCTCTAAATTGTGCTCAACCTCATCCTCTTCCTCAAAGTTACAACCAGACTCAGAATTTTCTGAAATATGATCCTTACAGTCTGAAACCTATTCCTCAACATCATCAGAAGCTTCTCTCTCTTCCTAAATCAATTGCAAGACCCTATCAGTTGTGATAAGTCACCACACCACAAGTCTTATTTTTAGTGTTACGCCCCTAATTTGCAGGTTGGATAGGGATAGAGAAAATAAAGTTTGGTTCCTGCAAGAGAGAGAGAGGGTAAAATGTAAAAGCAGGCAATGTTTTGGGTTGAATTTTCAACAATGTTCCAACTATCAGCAACACAATCAGCAGCTCCAGAAAGGAGGAAGACAGAGTGTAGGTACACAGGCCCTACACTTTCCACAATTTCATTAGCCCTGGGTCCAGTGGACCGGAACACCTTGTATGTAATGTAAATGCGTAGGGGTGAGGTATATATGCGGACATTGAACATTTGTTCTGATTTATCTTCTTCACAGAAAATTAGCCAAATCCAATGAATTTCAGGTTGAAAAAATAATTTTCATTTTTCTTTTGATAAAAACTGAAAACCACACAACCACCATACAATGGTAAATTACTGTTATTGCTTTTGTCATTTGCTAAATGTTTTCAGTCTTTAATTTTCATAATGTTACATAAATGTTCTTTTATGCTCCAATCACTAAGTGTTTTATTTTATTTTCATTACTGTTATTGCTAAATGTTTTGATTCTTGTTTCATCAGTTTTTAATTTTTGCATAAATGTTCTTTTATAAGTGTTTTTTATGCTTTCTTTTAGTGACTTCAGTTTTAATTTTCACATTTTTGTAACCATGTAAAGCACCTTGAATTGCCTCGTCTTTAAAGTGTGCTATATAAATAAAATTGCCTTGCCTTGCCTTACAAGTTGAAAATAGTTGGTCTGATGGGTTATTTGTGGAAATGGTTTTCCGTCTAGGTCTGCGACCATCAAAAGAGGATAAGAGTGGAATTATTTGAAAGTTAAATTGCTGAACCAGAGATGAATCAATGTCAGTCTGTGGAGCATTGCTCTACAGATTGCTGTTGTGCTCTGCTGAGAATAATAATAAATTATGAGAATAGGAAGAGGAGTTGGTCTCACTGGGAGTGGGAGATAAAGGCAGCCACCAAAGATTGATCATGACCATGTGGTACCATTGGGCAGGTGGTCATTGTATGGAGAGCAAAAGAAGCTTTGAGATTGCCGGTCCAGGTATTTTGGATCCAGAGGATTAACTGAAGAGAGACTAAAAAGCAGAATCCAGGAGAAAGCACATAGGGATGAATCCAGGAAATGGTTTTGGAGGCACATAATAAAATAAGACCCTCATCAGCAAAAGTTATAAATGGGATTGAAAACTTCTGTTGCAAAAATACTAGTGTTTTCAGCTGCCTCAAAATTGCCTCAAACACTCTCAGAGAAATCACAGAGAAGATCCCTTCTATCAGTGGTCTTCACCCAGGATTGTAAAAGCTTATTATCCATGCAGGATCAAATTACATAAGCACCAAGAAGAGTGAGGCTTTAAGGGTTGACATCTCTGAACTGCTTCAAAAATGTATTGCACTTAAGAGAACAAAATCTTTATCAGTGGACCAGTCCCAGAGCATTTTGACGAACAGTATAGCTGGATTCACCAGCTTCAAAGAATGTTGGTGGAAAAAAATGCTTGGAAAATTTGATCAACTCTATTAACAATTTTACAGAGCTGTATTTAAAGTATTTGATTCTGCAAGCCATCTTTTCATCTTTTCAGCCATTCAAAGTATTGATCCTGCAATCCATCTTTTCAAATAATCTATCAAGGCAAGGCAAGTTTATTTGTAGAGCACAATTCATACACAAGGCAATTCAAAGTGCTTCACAGTTGCGTGAATTAAGAAAACAGATAAACTGGGGAAAAAACATCAACTTAAAAAATAATTAATTACAATAAAAAAAATGTTTTCAGCCTGGTTTTAAACATTGTTAGAGTTGAAGCTTGTCTCACATCCTCATGAAGACTGTTCCAGAGTTTAGCTGCCTGAAACTGAAATGCAGCCTCACCGTTTTTATTGTTGACTCTGTGAACCACCAGGAGTGCCCTCCCTGAAGTTCTCAGGGCCCGAGATGGTTCATATATCTCTAACATGTCAGAGATGTACTTTGGTGCCAAACCATGAAAAGGCTTGTACACAAGCAGAACTGTTTTAAATTCTATTCTCTGAGCGACAGGAAGCCAGTGCAGAGACCGGAGCATTGGACTAATATGGTCGTATTTTCTCGTTCCTGTCAGGATTCGAACAGCAGCATTCTGGATGTACTGAAGCTGTCTAACAGCTTGTTTAGAGAGGCCAGTTAGCGGGCCGTTATAGTAGTCTAACCTGCTGGAGACAAATGCATGGATAATTCTCTCTAAGTCTGTTTTCGACAGTATTCCTCTGATCTTAGCAATGTTTTACAAATGGTAAAAAGCTGTTGATGTTATTGGTTTGATGTTGCTGTTTAAGTTCAGGTCCGAGTCCATGAATACCCCTAGATTTCTAACCTGATTTTTTGGTTGAAGACAGAGAGACTCAAGATTACTGATAACACTTTCTCTTTGTGTCTGTGGGCCAAAAACAACAATCTCAGTTTTGTCTGAGTTTAACTGGAGAAAGTTGTTTTTCATCCACACACACTGATCTGTTCAATACAGTGACAGAGTGTATCTATAGGCAAGGACATTTTATTTGTATAGCACACTTTCAACACAAGGCAATTCAAGGTGCTCTACATGATTCAGTGATAATGAAACCACATGATTCATTACAAACAAAACATATAAGTTTAACAGTAATCAATCAGTAAGAAAAGACAATGTAAGGAACAAATGTATGTAATTAATACACAATCACTAAAAAAAGAAATGAAAAGTACGAATAGAAATTAAACTACAACAATAAAAAATTATTTAAGGAACAAATGTATGCAATTAAAACAGATTAAAACAGATAAAACACCATCGGGTAAACAAAACAAAAAGTGATCAGAAAGCGCAGTTTAAGATTCAAATGCAGCTCTGAATAGTAGAATTTTTATCTTTGATTTAAAAGAGCCTAGCGATTCAGCGTTTTTGCATTCGTCTGGAAGTTTATTCCACATTTGTGGAGCATAGAAGCTGAAAGCTGCCTCTCCCTGTTTAGTTCTGATCCTAGGGACGATTAGTAGGCTAGAGTTGGAGGACCTGAGTGATCTGCTGGGTTAATATAGTGACAGAATATCTTCAATGTACTTTGGTGCTAAACCGTTCAATGATTTATAAACAAGTAGGAGTATTTTAAAGTCTATGCTCTGAGCTACAGGGAGCCAGTGTAAGGACTTTAGAACTGGGGTGATGTGTTCTACTTTCCTAGTTCTAGTGAGAATATGGGCAGCTTTAAAAACAGAACGTTTAAAAAAAAAAGTTGTGGGTAAGATATCGAGGCAGCAAGAGGAGGAGTTCAGTTGTTTAATAATTTCATCAAGATGCTATTGATTCAGTTTTTTGAAATCAGACATCTTATTAGCATTATTTTTAAGTGGGAATGATAATGTTGGTGGGTTTGTTGCTGCTTTACTTCTAATTTCTAGAATCTTTTCAGTGAAGCAGTTGGCAAATTCAGTACAGGCCATAGTGAAGTGTAGGTCAGGAGCTGCTGTCACTGGGGGATTGGTTAGTCTTTCAACTGTTGCGAATAAGGTCCGAGCGTTATTAATGTTTTTGTTAATGATTTCAGAGAAGAATGATTCCCTTGCAGTTTTCAAGGTTAAGTTATATTTGTTCAACCTGTTTTTGTAGATCTCATAGTGAACCCGGAGTTGAGTTTTCTTCCATTTTCTTTCTGCCTGACGGCACTCCTTTTTTCCGCTGCGTACTAGAGGATTGCTGGTCCATGGAGACTTGTATCTACCTGAGACTACTTTTACTTTAATTGGAGCAATGGTATTAATGATGTCTGAGACTTTAGAGAAAAAGTTATCTACCAGGTTGTTAACAGAGTGTGTGTTGGGTAGTGGGGGTGGTGGGTCTTGGGGGGGAGCAGTAAATTTGTTCAAAGATTTCAGCAGAGCTGTCAACAAGAGGTCGTTTTCTTACTATGGTGTCATTTTGATTAGATAGTTTAGCCGGGATAATGCTTTCAAAGAAGATGCAGAAGTGGTCAGATAATGCAACATCCAATGCGGAGATGTTAGAGATTTTTAGTCCTTTGCTAATGATTAACCCTCTAGGCGCCAAAGTCGCAATATTGTGACAAGCAACATTGCTGACTTTAACGAGCCAAAGCTGGAGATAGAGCCACTAATTTAATTACTGCTTTACACCAGGAGATGACGGACATGTGTACCTTTAATCTTGGACACCTTTTTGGGTGTGTTACCATGGAAACTTTTGTAGTAAATGAGCCGTTTAGTCAGCGCTGCGAGCGGGGGATGCGAGGTGGAGCTACTGCGGTCACAGCATAGAGAAAGCGAGTTTTAGAAAGATAAAAAATATGAGGCCGAGATGTCGGAGTTCCCCGCCGGGAAGTATTGGCTTATTCAGATTCTGAAGAGAAATATTTACCTCTGATCTGTTCAGTTGTCCCGGGATAAAATGAAACTAAAATGTCCCGCAGCAACAGCCAGTCCCGTTTCGCCATGACGCTTGACAGATGAGGAAGAGTAGAATCACCAGTGGATTAGGCAATTTGATGAGCCTATTAGTTATTTTTGGGACGGATCAGTAAAATTCTGTGGCCAATATTTCTATATCTTTCTGTTGATTTTATATAGTGAATAGAGTAACGGAGCCACATAAGAAAGGACAGAAACAGATATGTCCACCTGTTGTTGAAAAAACCCCACAAAAAATGAGACTTATAGATGTAGAAAATACATATATAGAGAGAAATCTAAATAAAGAAATACATTTATTGATGAAAAATAAGTTTTAAACAATGTAAAAAAGCAAAAAATTGTAAAAGTCATGCAATCCAATACTGCCAGCGCCTGATGACGTTATAATATGCAAATTAGATGTATGATTTTGCTCGTGTAACAAACTTTGGATCATATTGAAGATTTTTCTAATTTACAGTGTACCTTTATCTATAACCATATTAAAGCTACAACATTTTGAACTAGTGATATCAAAATGGAATATTTTATATAAAAAACCCGGGCGCCTAGAGGGTTAAGTCTAAGGTGTGACCTTGTCAATGTGTCGGCTGTTTGACATGCTGGGTTAGACCAAAGCTTAGGAAAGTTTCACTTAGTATTTTAGTCTGTCTACCCTGGGGGTTGTCAGTATGAATGTTCAGATCCCCCACAATAATTAGTTTGTCATATTCAAAACATATTAAAGAAAGAAGGTCATTGATATCCTTAAGAAAGTTTGAACTCGCTTTGGGTGGTTTGTACATATTTATGACTAAGACCTTGTTCGGTTCTTTTATCTCTGTAGCAAGGTATTCGAAGGAGTGAAATGTACCCAGAAGTATCTTTTTAATGTTCAGTGTATTTTAAAAAATTGTTCCCAGACCGTCCCCCCCTTCCTTGTTGCCTCTATAGGCCCATGTTCACCTGCTGTCAGTGACACGTAGATCAGAGTGTTATCTGCGTAGTTATGATAAGACACATTATTGCTGTTAATTAGCTGACCCAATGGAAGCATTTACAAGTTGAATAAAAGTGGTCCCAAGATTGACCCCTAGGGGACTCCACAGGTCATGGGAATTTTGTCTGAGACAAAGTTGCCAATTTTGACAAAGTACTTCCTGTCCTTGAGAAAGCACTTGAACCAGTTTAGAGCAGTACCAGAGATTCCCACCCAGTGTTCTAACCTATGTAAGTAAGCTCCCATTGTCCACTGTGTCAAAGGCAGCACTCAGGTCCAGGAGAACTAAAGCTGAGACTTTGCCTGCATTGGTGTTGATGCGGATACTCTAAGTTTGGCAACTGTACTAAAAAGAAACGTAGGATTGTTTTTATTTACCTCCATTAATGGCAAGAAATATGCTGTTCTAGCTTGTCAAAGGGCATTTTTATAAAGTAGTAGACTTTTTTTCCAGCTTAGAAAGGAATCATTTAAATGTGTAGAGTGCCATTTTCTCTCCAGTTTCCTAGTATTCTGCTTTAAAGTATGCAACTCTGCATTAAACCAGGGAGCCAGCCTCCTATGGCTGATCACCTTCTTTTTTAAGGGGGCTACACTGTCTAGTGCCAAACACAGTGAGGAAGTAATAATTTGAGCCAGACCATCAATTTCTGAAGGGTTAGTGTTGGAATTGTATTTGAATTTGTATTTGTTGTATTCTGAGAAGGATAGGGAAGCAAGAATGGAACAGATTCTTTAAAACTTGTTACAGCATTGTCTGATAAAGTTCTACCGTAATTAAATTTTCCTTCAGGTTTTGGAAGGTTGGGTAAAGTAAATTCAAAGGTTATCAAAAAATGGTCAGATAGGACTGGGTTATGTGGGACTATTAGTTCATCACACTCAATGCCGTATGTCAGTACAATGTCTAAAGTATGTTGAGCAGAGTGTGTGGGTCCCTTCACTTTGTGAGTAAAGCCAATTACGTCTAAAATGATATTAAATGCTGCAGTTAGGCTATCACTTTCAATGTACATGTGAATATTAAAATCCCCTACTATAATTGCCTGATCAGTTTTTTAAAACCAAATCAGATCTGAAAAAATCTGAGATCTGGTGGGCCTGGTGGACAATAGAAAACCACAAACAAAAGTGGTTTTAATATTTTGCAGCTTGTATTAGGAAAACTAAGGATTAGATGTTCAAAAGAGCTGTAGTTAATAACTGGTCTAGGGCGAATTTGCAAATCTGATGAAAGATGGTTGCAACTCCTCCTCCTCGCCCAGAACTTCTAGGAATGTGAAAATTTTGATAATTGGTAGGAGTTGACTCATTTATAATTACAAAATCCTCCTGCTGCAACCATGTTTCTGATAGGCAAAATAGATTAATTTAATTATCATATATCAAGTCATTTACTAATAAAGTCTTTGAGGAGAGAGATCCTATATTTAATGAACCATATCTAATTGCCCTATTTCCTTGTTTGGTCCGAGTTGTATTTATTTTAATTAGATTTTTATACTTTGCTTTTGTCAGGTTAACTTTTAGTCTATTTGATTTTGGCCGTGGGTAAAACACTGTCTCAATGGGGTATTGAGTGGGTAACAGTACAGAAGCTGCAGAGAGGTGGGTTAAACTGCGACTCTGCTTCCTGGTCTGGACCCTGGTTTGTCAGTGTTTTGAAGGACTAATAAATCCAGATTCCTAGAAGAGCTGCTCCATTCAAAGTGGGATGGATGCCATCTCTCCGGATCAGACCAGGTTTTCCCCAAAAAGTTTTCCAATTATCAATGTAGCCCACGATGTTTGCTGGACACCACTCAGACAACCATCGATGAAATGATAGCATGCGGCTAAACACGTCGTCACTGGTCCGATCGGGCAGCGTACCAGAAAAGATTACACAGTCCGACATCTTTTTAGCAAACTTACACACCGAAGCAACACTAATTTTAGTGACCTCCGATTGGCGTAACCGGGTGTCATTATCGCCAGCGTGAATAACAATCTTACTGTATTTACGCTTATCCTTAGCCAGCAGTTTCCGTTGGGTTTTTATGACGCCCGTTCTGGCCCCTGGAAAACACTTGACTATGGTCGATGGGGTCTCTAAACCACGTTTCGGACTATGGAGCTGCCAATTACCAGAGTCTGTTTCTCAGTGGGTGCATCATTGAGTGGGGGAAATCTGTTAGAAACGCCGACAGGTTGGTGATGCCCTTTGGGCTGGTAACTATGCTTTCTACGTACCGTCAACAAGTCAGCCTGAGATCCCAGCTGCGTGAGTTGTATTGGAGGACCGCTAGGTTATTCTATCCTTGTTGGCTCCACGCTGGCTAATGGGCTTCGACTATTTACTGGATTCTCAACAGCGCGGAGCCAGGCCTCTAACTCTGAAATCCTCACCTCCAAAGCTACAAAAATGCTACATTTATTACACTTAGCATTATCACTAAAGGAGGCAGGGGAGTAAATAAACATCTGACACAGAGAACAGGAGAGAGGAGCCACAGAAGGAGAAAGAGACGAAAGAGATGTAGCCATAGCTGCTATGAACCTAAGCTAACAAGCTAGCGAGATTTTAGCCCACCAAGAACAATCGTGTGAAACGGAAAGGGTTCCCAAAACGTAAAGTACACCAACTTGAAATAAGTTTAGTAGTGTGCTTGTGTGTTTAAATAACTCAGAAAGACTTCAACAAAGAGAAAAATAGATCAATCGGAGAGAATCTGAGCACCAACCACCAAGCAGCTCCGAGGAGCTCAGCAGTGACAACAGGAAGTGACGCAGCAAATGTCGCAATAAAGAGCATTCTGTCATTACATACAGTATGTCTTCAGGATCAAAGCCATGACGCCTGCAAGTCTAATATTCTCATTCTTAAGAAATGTGTCTGATATATTGATAAGTGCTTAGGATTACTGAGCCTATAAAAGTCACATGTAGGTTCCCCCAAGGCTCCACGCTGAGGCCTCTTCTATTAGATAAAAATGTGTATGTATGCTCCCACTAACCTAAATTATAACACGTTTCCATAACTATGCAGATAACGCTCACTACATTACTATGTCAACAGGTGACTTTGAAGAAATCTAAACCCTACATGAATGCATGAACAAATCAATAGCTGTATGTCACATAATTTACTCCTGCTGAACAGAAAAAAACTGAAGTAATTATTTTTGGACCTAAAGAGGAACGATCAACAGTTAGCATTAAGCTTCACTTAATACAACTAGAATCTACAGATCAGGCCTGAAGTTGTACTAAAGGACTTAGACCTGAACATCCAAGGCCACACAAAAGCAATAACAAGGTCTGGCTCTTATTACCTGAAGGACATTTCTAGGATTAAAGGACCAATGTTGCAACCCAACCTTGAAAAGCTCATCCGTGCATTTATTTTTTTGTCTGCTCGATTACTGCAATAATGTTCTTACAGGTAAGATGACACATTTTTACTAAAACCAGAACAGTAGAAGACATCACCCTAGTTCTAAAGTTCTTAAACTGGCTCCCTGTAGCTCAGCGAATAGATTTCCAAATAGTCCTATTAGTCCTACATGGATAAGCAGTTTTAAGTTTCTATGCTCTTTAAATTTGTAACATAGTTCGTAATGACTGCAAAGCTGCTGAAACACTGGACTGCTTTAAATCAAAACTTAAAACTAATCTGTTTAGAGCTGCCTTTGAGTAAACAATGATGACGCTTAATTGTTTTTTTTTCTGTTCTTTACTTCTCTAATGTATTTTTATGCTTTTCATGTTTTATTCTTAATTGTTGTTTTTACTTTGTATGCTTTTATCTCTTTTGTTGTTTTTTACCACTGTACCACTTGTAAATCACCTTGAATTACCTTGAATAAGTGCTATACAAATAAAACTGCTTTGCTTTGCCTTTCCTTAAAGAAGGCAACAAGGAAGGACGTTGGCATTAGCTCGTTACTCATGGAAACAACAAAGGGAATCTACAGAGTTTTAGAGTTACTGCTGAAGTTAACACTCAGGTGTCAAATAATTGGCAGTGAGGTCTTCTTATTCCTAAGATAATAGCTGATTAGGCATAGCTGTGTGGGAGCACACTGCTTAGCCATGCCCTCTAGTGGAAAACCTACAGCACAGAAAAAAAAAAATACACCACATAGACACAACCCCAAATCTCCTCTTCTCAGTCCCATCTTAATACAATTTAGAAACACAGCAGAGGGTTGTAGTCTTTCAGCCTTCAGTAGTAAATAATGTTGGGTTACACCCTGAAGATATCTGCAATGCATCAACAGGTCAACCCAGTTACACATGATAAAACAACCACACTCACCTGTTCCCACAAGCACTGCATAATCCTCCTAGAAGTAGCCGTTAGAAAGGGAACACACTGTGTTCATAAAAAGATGGACATGTTCTGCAACAGTATTCATGCAGGTAACAATACTCAGATGGTACTAAGTAGCCCAAGGTGTGTAAGTGAAATTTTGAAAACTGCCTTTTACAAGCAGACATAAAAGCTTGTCCTATAAAGCAGATGTGTCTGTTCGCATAGAGAGTACATTGTCCACATGCAGTCACACCCTGCTCTGTATCACACATTGTATTTCACACTCACTTTACAGCTGACAGTTGATTTGTCAGCAGCTAAAGGATAGCATTAGCTGCATCACTGTCATCCTTGGCCTTTGGCCAACAGTTCCTCTCTCATTTGGTCTCATTTTTTATGTTGGTTTAAAATGTGTAACAGAGGTAGAGCAGGGAGGAAGGTGATTTGTTTGGCTTGGGGTGCGGGTGGTGGTTGGGGGAGGGGTATGGCAGGGGCAATAATTAGTGTATTGAAAAGTAATAACAGTATGGATTAATGTGAGAGAAGTGGAGTGAAGCGCATCATTGAGTGAGACAAATCCAATGCTGGGAATTGGCAGACAAAGCAGAGGCAGTCAATAGGGATTATGTGGGGGGCTAAGCTGCCCCACTTTAGCTCAGGAGGGCTGGACCACAGAGGTGTGGGGCGCCTTGATGACCATGGTGGCAGCTTCTGGACTGGCACTGATTAAGACCTTTTGGAGATAGGTTTGCTGATGCCACTTACTCAGAACATGGTCCTTATGGACCTTGGCAAAGGGTGATGGGTTGCACAGACTTTCTCAGATGGTTGACCCAGATTTGATGGCCGCAAGCCCCCATATTTAGCTCATTTTTACCCAAATAATTTTGATTCCTCTTTTGGGAGGTGGTGCAATAGCTGCCATATTTGGATTATTTTCCAATAAGAAGCTAAATGTCAATCGCAAATAAATATTTTGCAAAATCGACCATACATAACAGACGAACAACCAACAAGTAGAGCCATTTCAGACATTGAGATGGGTTTTGCTCACAGCTGATTCTATAAAAAGAAATGGAATTACAATATTTTCCGGGCTATAAGCCACCACTTTTTTCTCATGTTTTGAAAAACCAGGCCTGTAATCCAATGCATTTTAACTATGGAGTTTTAAAGCTAAAGGCCACTAGAGGCCCTCCTCGATCTGTGGATTGTACAAGTCACGTCCGTTACCTTAAGGGATGCTGTGCCTTTCAGAAGACCAGAAAAGAGAGAGAGAAAGACGAGGAAGTTTTCACAAACAACGAATGCAAACATGGAACAGACAGACATTAAAAGAGCAAGGCAGTTTGCTAAAAACAAGTTTTCATGCACAAACCCTCATTATGGAAAACAAATGTAAAAAATGCATATTATGCCGCTGTTGAGTTCAATGCAGTCCATCTGGTTTTTAAAGAAGTTAATAAAACACCAGCAGCTTCAGATACCGTTAGCAGCACTGTATCAATGGTGAGACGTTACAGACGCCTGCGTAAAAAACTCTGTCAATGCAATAAGATGGGAGAAAAAAGCTTTCAGAGCTAATAAAAGTAGATGGCCTGAACATGAAGTCTTTCTTAAAGATTGGCTGAACGCACAGAGCGAGGACGGCCGAGGTGTTTCCACCGTGTTGAAATGTTAATGCAATCGAAGCTTCCCCAAACACCAATCACATTCCCAACAATCCCACCTGCACAAACCCTCACATATGGTAATAAAACATTAAAATAGCTGCTGCTTTTATTTCCACATTTTTGTTTTTTTCCATAAAATAGGCTCCTGCTACTTATAATCAGGTGGGCTTTGTAGTCTGGAAAATACGGTAATTGTAATTTGTGTGATTGTGTGAGTTATTAATGATTTAGGATCAACAATCTAAGTTTTTTTTATTCGATGTAAGATATGGTACAAAAGTTCCCATTTAATAGTTTTGAGAGAAACAAATCTGTGTGTAATCATTGTACTTGAACAATCCTGAAAATATATTTCAAAGTTGCTGTCTATACAATTCAAACTAAAGCTTTTGAAGAAAGAGGCTTTATGTTTACTAAGCCACTTAAAAAGCACAATTGAATAATTAAAAGACAAATAAAACACACGGCTGACAAAAAAACGCTTGGTTTGTCCAACTTAGTTTGTCCAGTTAAAAGCCATAAAAAATATGTTTTACAGAAAGGAAACAGTTTTACTTTACAAATGAGCCAAACGATCTATAGTCATGTATCTGTTATATTTTGTCCTCTTTTGTATATACAATACTTAGAACAGTCATTCCTTTCCCCAAGATAATTATAAAATTCCTGCACTTGTAGAAACACTTATTTGAGGGAGAGAGAGATTTTTTAAAATCTTGCTGCTGATCATATTTTTATTGAACCATTCAGAAAAAAACATGCAAATGTCTGTTGCACCATAAATATGCATTTGTTTCTTATAAAGTAAAAATAATATATAATACATATTTTCTTTCCATTTCACTAGTTAGTCACTAGTTAAGAGAAAAGTGTGCTCATTCCATGCTTAACTTTTGTTCAGCAATAGGAAGTACAAACAGCATTCAGTTTCCACTGAGAAGAAGCATGTATTAATTTATTTATGCATTCATTTATTCTCAGCCCATTTTCTTTGTGTATAATTCTTTAATTTTTATGTTAATGGCCACATGGGATGATGCAGTGTTTTGATGACTTATCTTCAGTGGAGATCCTTGGACGGCTTAACCAACCTATCCAAAAATAGCTGTGAAATCTGGCCAAATAATAGAGGGGTGGTGGTAGGAGAAGCGGGGGGCACGAACGGTGGATTTGTGGCAGCTGAGGCTTTGCATTCGAATGGCTTGGTCTGTCTGGTATGAAGAGACACCCCTCTCAACCCTGCGCCTCCTCCACAACACCCTAGAGAGAGAAAGACACAGAGGAGGTGTTATCGGATCCTTGCAGCCATAGCCCTGACTTGTTCCTGAATACAGAATGTGGCATAGGATCAGAAAAGTGAGTTGTCTTTGTTTTGTCAAGTGTGCCATAACAAAATGCTAGGGAGACCCTACCCGATGACCCTTCCTAAATATGCAAGCCAGCCTACACGATTGTATTCCACCTTGTTTGACTTCATCATTTTACAATGAATATAAAAACACTCATGGGTAATGGTGTTACAAGTAGTTGAGGTATGGGGACTGCCAGAAGACAGGTGTCCACAGTATCTGATACACCACTGTTGTCATGGGAATTACTTCTCAGAAGGATATGTATATGAAAACTATAGAAATAGAGTCCTCCCAGGATATTACCCAACAGTTTTGAAAATATGTTTAAATTTTATGTTTCTCAAACAGAGAGAATCATTAACAGAAGTTCTGTTAAATATTCAGTACCTTTGTTTTTTGGTGTTAGTATTTGAGTGATCCCTTTCATGTGAGGACTGTGATGCTGTGGTATTATGTTTGAAAGAAACAGTTGTTAAACAGGTGCAATCTGAGATTATAACTAAATTGAATCACTGTGGAAAAAACGATCATACTCATACAACACAACACAGAAAATAAAATCTGTTGGTATGAACTGGGGAAGTTTCTATTTAATCCCTTCCATTTTTATGTCCCATTGGGGGTATGTTACTTAATATCGGGTCACAGCTGCCATTTTTTGAAAACCTTTGTATGTACAGAAACATATTAAACATAATTTGAAAGCTGAGATTTTTTCAAGTGCTGGCAGGCCAAAGGGAGATTAGGGAGTTTTCCCTAATGGCTGCTTGTGTACGCAAGTGAGGCATCTTCCATTATTAAAGATCTTTGTAAGCGCAGTTGGTGCACTTGCAGCTGATTTCTACATCTACGTGCTGTGGTCCATTCTGCAAGGTTTCGAAATATCATAGAATCTATTGTTTAATCTATTTTGATATTGTTTGCTAACTGCTGCCTGACTCAGTAGCTCTTTTTTACTTTGAAAGAAAGTGCGCCTAATCTAGCAGGACTTACAAATATAGGTCTTAATCCCCTCACTTGGTCCTTCCAAATCCCCTAGGTCAAATACACTCACAACTCTCACATCTCCTCAGCAACTGGTATTTCCCAGTTTGAGATATCTCGTGGCTACAAACCTCCTCTGCTCCCAAACACCGTGCCTGGCCCAGTGGTACCATCAGTCCGTGCTCGCATACGAGCCATCAGAGGTGTCTGGAGCCAGGCTCACGCCGCCCTTCAACGCACAGCCACCCAAAACAAACGCACTGCTTATAAGAAGAGGCGACCAGCACCCACATACATATCTGGACAACAGTTATTGCTATCTTCCAAAGATTTTCCCTCAAGCACCATCCTGGAAACTTGCTCCCCGGTTCCTCGGTCAATTTCGCATCAAGAAAGTTATCAGTCCATCAGCAGTCAAACTCAAGATTCCTTCCGTTTTCCATGTCTCTCAAAAAAAAAAAAAAGTCACCACCAGCTCTCTGTACAGGATTCCACTTACCTCTTCCATGATCCATACCATTCATCCTCCTGTGACTAAAACCACCCATTATCGAACTCCCTGTTCCATTTGCTCTCTCTAACATCTCGGTTCTTCCACTGCAGCTCTTGCGTCCGCCTCCTTGGTTTCGCCACTGGAAATTTCCCAGAGACTATTTAATATTGAACATTCTGTCAATAAAACTTATTTTATTATACTCACTACCTGCCTGGTTTTCTGAACTTCGATGCTGCCTTCTGAGTCCAAAGATCCTACAAACAGACACAAAGCAGTAACCAGAGCAAAGGGTGGCTACTTTGAGGAATCTAAAATATAACACATGTATTCAGTTATTTCACCTTTTTTGTTTAAGTATATACAGTAATTCCATATGTGTTCATCATGTGTTCATTCATAGTTTTGATGCCCTTAATTGAGAATCTACAACGTAGTCATGAAAATAAAGAAAACACATTGAATGAGAAGGTGTGTCGACACTTTTGCTTTGTACTATATATATATACTGTATATATATATTTATATATTATTTTTTTCAGAACTAGAAAATGTTGCTTGAGAGGTATGGGATGTGCAGTTATAATCTAAAATCTTGTAAATTCGGTACCACTTCCGTTCTCTCATAATAGTAGATGTTCCACAGTTTCCGGTAAAGTTTTCCCTGTTTAAATATTGTGTTATTTAACCCTGTTTTTATTTAATCCTAATCCAGATGTAATTATTTCCTCTTTTCTGTTATGCCCCGGTTTTCTCATTATACCAATTTTCCATTGAAAGCCACAAATCATTTCTCCTCTTGTCATCTTTCCTTGACCTTTTCAGGCTGCCTTTTATTATTTATACTTATTTATACTTTTTTTTTTTTTTGTATATATATGTCTGAACACAATGGTTTTGCAGACAGTTGTTATTGCAAACTGGTTTTATTTGTATTGGACGCTGTAGAAGAAAATAAACACCGCCATATTAGTAATGATGTCATCACGCCAGTGTGACGTGATGACATAATTGATATGCAAATTAGCATGTGACCTAATCTGGCGACATCTTACGACTTTCAGGGGCAACTTCAGCTACTTTCTTTCAGAGACAGTTGGCAACACTCGGTGAAGGCATCAACTAATATTTGAAAACATGCTGGCAGTTCTCTGAGTTCAGGGGGTAAGTTAATGGCTGTTCTACTCAAATATAATGGTGCTGCCTCAGAACCATAGACTATATATATAAATGGACAAATTCTCGCTGACGTCACCCATAGGTTTCTGAAGAGCAAAAATGAAGCCAACTGGGAAGTTCCCACCGACGCCATCTTGTCCGCGTCACTCGCCTCGTCACTCTCAGAAACTCCAAAAATGGGCAAAGAGGTGGAGCTGAGAGTGGCGCTGTGAGGCTGGGGGCGGAGGGTTGACGCTCCGAGGCGACATAGCTAGAAGCTAGTCAGAAGCTAGTCGGGAGCTAACTGAAGCTAACGTAGGCTGCAGCCAGTTTCAGCCAGAAGACCGATGTTGAGAGACTTTTACCCGTTTTTTCAACAACGGGTAAAAGACCCAGAAATATCTCGAGTAGAGAAAACATATCGATATAATAAGACCCAAATGCGTCGGGCCAATACGGCCTAAGATGGTGTCGTTTCCATTAATATCGGGGGAGGGTGAAGACATAGACGGGCTCATCTTAACTACACATCCAGCAAAAAGCAGTCACAAAGTCATCATGAAAACTCACATCCTCTCAAAAAATAAAAGGCTTTTGACTCACCTCACATCTCAGACACAGGCCTGTTACTGCTCCGGTGCTATGCATTTTTCCGCCTTACTAAAGTGTTTGAGAAAAAAAAAATCAGGTTTGTGTGATCTGAACATTTCCAAGATCTGAGGCTATGTTCACACTGCAGGTCTTAATGCTCAATTCAGATTTTTTGAACAAATCAGATTTTTTTTTGTATGGTTGTTCACAGTACAGCTAAAATTCGACAGCAAACGCGCTCCATTGTGAACGATTCACGGCTCCAAAGCGCGGAATGTGCAGAAGAAGATGAGACATCACCATAGTACGTCACACACAACGCGCTCTGTTTACGGAAGTAAAAATGGCGGCTACAGATGTAATGTTTTTTTTCAGCAGTCTATCAATTTTTTCATAGTCTGAACCGACGGAATTTTGACAAATTAATTAACAAAAGCCTCACTTTCTGTCCATTGACTCGCTCCCTCTCCAGTCTCGGTTGCCATGCTCGTTAGTTTGTTTTCTCCGGCGCTGACGGATTTAAAGCGACATGGCCGTTCAGACCCCAGCCGCTTTCAAAAACATCAAATTTGTATGGGATTCAGTACCACATATTGAAGTTACCTGGGTCGGATTTGAAAAAAATCGGATTTGTGCCGTTCAGACTGCCAGAAAAATATCATATATGGGTGGCATAGGAGTAAAAAAGTTGGATTTGATGTGCTTTCACCTGCAGTGTGAATGTAGCCTTAGAGGCGCTTTCACTCTAAACCACACCACTGTAGGCCTAATTAAGACTATCGGTTATAGGCATAGTTTGTAGGGCAGGGGCTGGTCTTGGGTTTTCAATCAATCAAATAGATATAGTAGTCACTCCACGTGCTAATGTTAGGAGGATCTTTGTTGACATCTTTGTGCGCATGGGCGATTGATTGGGTCGCAGAAAGCAAACAAAATTTACGGCGGCTATAGAGAACACTTCCAGCACGGTTAGCAGGCAAAATCTCCGATATATAACCACTTTAATATTTGAAAACTGGGAGAGCTTTAGAGAGAAACTTAAAATCGCAATTTACGGTTAAATAGAAGTTATTTAAAGCGCCTTTTAGATATGTGAACGATGTTAGTTTGATTCACGGCGTCATGGCCACAAATCCGCCGGGGAGACATTTATCACTATAGCTTTTCACCTAAAGCCGACCTGTCACACATAAAAAGTTTACGGAGGCCTGAGATTATGTTGATTAAAGGGGAGGCGGGTGGATCTCTGCGAAGCAGAAAGCCGTGTTTGTGGTAAATGCGGAGGTCAGACGAGCAGAGACAGCGTGATCCGCATCAGCTGAGAGCAGGGGCGCTGCTAAGAATTTTGGGCTCCATGACAAGAATCTTGGCAGGGCCCCCAACACAGCTGAGATTTTTTTTCATATTAATTTACATTAAATCATGCACTTTATGGTATTTTTACTATCATTCTCGTATATTTAAGTCAATCAGACTTTATGTGAATCATATATAGCTGCTTCTGTACTGCTAGACGACCTTATATTCATTATTTTGTGTTTGCACTAGCAATGTAAGTGGATTACAAATTATTTACTTTTATTTTTCCAAATCGTTTGAAAAGTGGTATTGGACAGATGGTAAAACACAATCAGGATTTAAAAAAGATAGGTCTATAAATAATAAGATCAGATTAATCCTTGATTTAGTAGATTACAATTCTTTGATGGAAGATAAGGGTTTTATTTTAAATTTTGGATCTTTACGTAGCATTTGATTCTGTTGAACATACATGTATTATAAAAACGTCAGAATATTTTGGATTCTGTACAGAGTTTATTAAAGCGATACATATAATGTATGAGGATATTAATAGCTCGGTTTCTCTCCCCCAAGGAACACCTAAAGGATTCACTCTCAATCTTGGAATCGAGCAGGGCTGTCCCCTTTCTCTGTAATTATTTATTTTAGCCGCTGAGTTATTAGCTAAATCTCTAAAAAAACAAAAAAAACTGTCCAGATCCCTTTGGTAAATATGACAAAATTTGAATATTTTCTAAAGCATTAGGTTTCTATTTACATTTAAAAAATCTGATCTTATGTCAATACATGATATGGAGCAAACTGACTTATATGGGATTCCAGTTAAAATGAGGTAAAATCTTTGGGAATGATTGCTAAATGATACTAAAACCAGAGAATACTTAAATATTTTACCTGTAATAAAGAAATAAATCTATACTCAACTCCTGGTTGCAGGCAACTCCTTGCAGGCAGAAACTCTGATAGAAATCTTCTGCCAGCTACTGTACAAACTACTTTGAGCTGTTTGGGAGGTTTCAGTGCATCTCTTGAAGATGATGTGGAATTGTGTTACTACACGATCCCCTTTGTTATAAATACAAATACAGTATGATCCATCTCTTCCAACCACCCTTCACAGAATACTCTCATATTATCTGATCCAGAATGTTTGCAAACTAAATGAGATCTACAAAAACAAGCTGAACAAATATAACTTAACTTTGAAAACTGCAAGAGAAACATTCTTCTCTGAAATCATTAACAGAGACATTAATAACACTCGGACTCGATTCGCAACAGTTGAAAGACTAACCAATCCTCCAGTGACAGCAGCTCCTGAGCTACACTCCACTAGGGCCTGTAGTGAATTTGCCAACTTCTTCACTGAAAAGATTCTAGAAATCAGAAGATCAATCTGTAAAAGCAGAATCCAACCCACCACCATTTTCATTCCCATGTAAAAAAAAAATGCAGGTAAATGTCAAATTTCAAAAAACTAAATCAATCACATCTTGATGAAATTATTAAACAGATAAACTCCTCCTCTTACCCAAACCTTTTTTAAAGAAACTTCTACCTGTCATTAAGTCCGATCTGATGCAAATAGTTAACGCATCCCTCCAGTCAGGTGTCTTCCCCCAGGCCCTCAAAACAATCCAACAATCAAACCCCTACTAAAGAAAAACAACCTGGATAATGCATTGATGCAGAATTATAGGACAATCTCTAATCTCCTATTCATCAGTAAGATTATTGAAAAAGCTGTATCTCAACTGTTAACTACATTCCTGACAATGAACGACTCCTTAGATAATTTTCAATCTGGTTTCCGTGCCTACAGCACTGAGACTGCCCTCGTCAAAGTTTTCAATGACATACGGATAAATACAGAAAGCGGCAGAACCACAGTTCTGGTTCTGTTGGACCTCAGTGCAGCGTTTGACACTGTTGATCACAAAATATTACTGGAACGATTGGAGAACTGGATCGGACTCACTGGTACAGCTCTTCAATGATTTGAGTCTTAGCTCAGAAATAGTCCGTTTTTTGTGTCCATTGGAAATTTCTCATCAGAACAAACATAAATCACATGTGGGGTCCCCCAGGGCTCCATCCTGGGACCCCTACTGTTCAATATTTATATGCTCCCACTAACCAAGATTATAGCAGCCAATCAGATAAGTTACCATAACTATGCAGATGACACACAGCTATTCATTGTCACCAGGTGACTTTGATTCTATCCAGACCTTAAATGAAGGCATTGAACAAATCAACGACTGGATGTCCCATAAGTTTCTCCAGCTTAACAGAAACAAAACAGAAGCAATTATTTTTTGACCTGAGGTGGAATGATCCAGAGTCAGCACACAGCTTCAGCTAATACAACTAAAAACTACTAATCAGGCTCATAATCTAGGTGTAATAATGGACCTGAACCTCCAAGGTCACATAAAGGCAATAACAAGCTCAGCTTTCTATTTCGCTTCTAGGATTAAAGGACTGATGTCACAGAAGGACCTTGAAAAACTGATCCATGCGTCTATCTTTAGTCGGATTGATTACTGCAACGGCGTCCTCACAGGTCTACCTAAAAAAGCAATCAGACAACTGCAGCTGATCCAGAACGCTGCTGCCCATGTTCTCACTAGAACTAGGAAAGTAGAACACATCACCCCAGTTCTTAAGTCCTTACACTGGCTCTCTGTAGCTCAGAGAATAGACTTTAAAATACTCCTAATAGTTTATAAATCACTGAACGGTTTAGCACCAAAGTATGTTGGAGATCTGCTGTCACTATACCAACCCAGCAGACCACTCAGGTCCTCCAACTAGAGCTTACTTAACATTCCTAAAATTAGGAATAAACAAGGAGAGGCAGTTTTCAGCTTCTATGCTCCACAAATCTGGAACAAACTTCTAGAAGAATGCAAAAGTGCAGAATTGTTGGGCTCTTTTAAATCAAAGATTATAACTCTACTATTCAGAGCTGCCTATGAGCCCTAAATTGCGCTTTCTGATCACTATTTGATTCTCATGGTTTACGTTTTATTCTTATTTTTTAATTTACTTTTTAACCTATTGTGTTTTATCTGTTTTTAATCTATACGGCATAAATTTGTTCCTTACATCATCTTTTCTTATTGATTGATTGTGTCTATCTGTTAAACATATATGTTTCTGTTTTTCTCTAATCATGCTTCTGTAATCATGTTTTTGGTATCATTATCACTGAATCATGTAAAGCACCTTGAATTGCCTTGTGTTGAAAGTGTGCTATATAAATAAAATTGCCTTGCCTTGCCTAAATTGAAACAGCGCAAAATCATTTGTAGAAATGATCATATTATTATTCACATGATAAATATTCAAAACAATTTTATTAAAATTCACATAGTTTAAGAAAAGTCAGGGACCAACAAGGCTTCATTACTTAATTTGACAAAGTTGTTTAATATGCATATTTTAAAAGGTTCAAAATGACTGCCTTGGACATACTAATGTTAAAGTGTATTTGAATGTTCAGAATGATCAAGACCTCATTTTGACAGAGGCAAGGTCAACTGATAGTCAACAAACATCTTATGTTTGACTGCATTTATAAGTTAACAGAGAAAAAAGGGGGTGAGCTAACGTGGAAAAAATTTAGCAAACATGAGCTACAGTATCACATCACCATGATGTGAAGAGCTACAGAGCTACTCCGCTAATGAGTTAGCACTAATTTAAGTCAGAAAACATCACTTTAACTGAATAATGCGCACTTTAATGCAGCGGTAACTCACTACGAAATGTGGTGAAACCAAATAGTGAACCAAAACGCATAAACAACCATAAATACAGAGGCTGCTGGCTATCAACAAGACCGAGCCGACGACAGCCGAAGCAGATGTGGGATTTTCTTCTGAACAAGTTTACAAGTACAGTCAAAAGAACAAACAATCAAACTGAAAGTTTGTCAGTTGGTAAACCATCAAACAATTTTCCTGGCACTGTATTGCATCAGCATGCCCAAATAACCCAGGAGCAAGCATTAATTACTTACCAATCCAGTAGCAACGTGGATAGTTCAGCATCCATACATCCTCCTTTATCTCACAGCGGCTGACACACAAAACTGAAAAGTTGTAACGCTGGGTTTTAGAAGCTCAATTGAGCAACAGTTTGACAGAAAAGATCTCTCACAGCAGTGAAGGGAAGGAAATTTTCACGTAGGTGAAGTGTGCTGTACACATTTCGCATGTGCTGCTGCCAGTGTCAGATGATACCATTCAGTAAGGGAGAGGGGTGAAATGATAATATCATACATAATTCGAGGATTTTTTTTTTATATCGAATCCCAACCATATATACTTTGCTTATTTTAATAGATCAAATGAAGTATTTCATTTAAAAAACTTACACAAGACAATACCTATTGATAGCCCTCAAAGGGTGAAAGGGCCCCCTGTCTGTGCCGGGCCCTCAGAATCGTCCTAACCCCCCCCCCCCCCCTGACGCGCCCATGGCTGTGAGGAATTGCAAAGGAGAATAGCATAATCCTCAACGCGACTGCAACGCTAGGTAAGTCCTCATTGAACATTGTCCTTATAGCCTTTTTTATGTATTTCTGTAAATACGTTAAATTATCCTGTGACAACTTTAGTAATTCAGTGGCATCTGGTCTCTGGTGAAAACCTGAATATGACCACGTACGCGGTTCTTATTTTTTAAATCCAGTCTTGGAGAAAAATATGCCACCATGTAGCAGCTGATTAAATTAGCAGCAGGTGTTAGGAAAGGATTTACAGCTGCTGCTACAGCGTGAATAATCAGGTGCTGATTGCGGTTTGGGACATCTATATCAGAACGCGAAAACAATATAACGCAGAGGATTTTAAAATATGCAAACCTCATGTTTTTTAAATAAAATTTCTCTAAATTACAAATAAGTGATAATTTAAAATAAATAGTACATATTTTTCAGAAAAAAGGAATGTCTCCTTGTCCATGCCCATTAGCTAATGATTAGGCTAGTAATTAATACCTAGTTACTTTTGAGTATTATAATTACCACCTACTGACCTGTAATGGTATGGCTGTAGTATCCGTAGTTTGTTCGCTATACAAGCAATACCAGCCGTCTCCCGCTCTGGATGCCGCGGCTTCTCGGTCCTGCCGACTTTGCTGCTCTGCTGTTACCTGACCGGCTGCCAGTTCCATCTCGCTTGTAGAAAGAGATTAAAGCTCTGACCAGAACAGCATTCCTCTCGGCCACCTGAGAGAACCCCCCCACAGCTGGTAATGCATCAGTCGGTATAAAGCCTCCCCCCAAAGCAGAAACTTCTTGGACGGTCTGTTACTGTAATCAACACCACAGCAAGCCGTCTTTGTCCAATAATTGCAGACATCCAAAACCAAATGAAAACTGACAAGGCAACTGATAGTGGAGTTCAGAAACACAAAATGACTGAAGTCTTTACGTTAGTCCCAGGCTGTAAAGAGCTTCCCCGCAAGCAGAGGGGGACAGCAGTCTACAGAGCAAGCTATTAGCTACAGTTAGCCGCCATTAGACACCAGTGTTAGCCTAGATGGACCAGTCAATCAAAAAGAGATGCCCCTAATTATTCATAATTTCAAGATTAAACTACAAATAAACGGAGCAGTTAGAAAAAAAAATCACTCCCCAGAGGTGTCATGATGGTAATCCTGAACTATCTAACCTAAAGTGGTTATTTGAACCAGGCTGTAAACATGTTTATTTTTGCTGTAAAGTTGACCTTTTTAACATGGGAGTCAATGGGAATTTGCTCCTTTTTGGAGCCAGCCCCCAGCGGATGAGGGCTGAACTGCAATTTTTGCCACTTCCTGGTTGGTTTCACTCTTTGCAAGCAGTTTGCCCCTTGCTCAGAACAGAAAACAAGTGAAGAGGGAAAGTATGGGGAGCCTAAGTGTCCTCCCCTTCCGGTCGGCCCATGGGTCCCCTGGCCAAAAAATAATAAATGGAAGTTAATGGCGCGAAGAAAGTTATTTTCAGGTCTGCTTTGTCTTACGTCCTGAATCACACATATGTTGTACCTCAGTTTAAAGTGCAGGTTGCAGGTTAAATACTTGCTAATATGCATATAGAATGTTTTGCCTATTTTGCCTATCAGAAACCTGGCTTCAACAGGAGGATTTTGTAATTATAAATTAATCAACTCCTACCAATTATCAAAATTTCCACATTCCTAGAAGTCCTGGGCGAGGGGGAGGAGTTGCAACTATCTTTCATTCAGTTTTGTAAATTTGCCCTAGACCAACTATTAACAACAGCTCTTTTGAACATCTAATCCTTAGTTTTCCTCATCCAAACTGCAAAACATTAAAACCACTTTTGTTTGTGGTTTTGTATCGTCCACCAGGCCCTTACTATCAATTCTTGGACCAGATCTCAGATTTTCTATGTGATTTAGTTTTAAACACTGATCAGGTAATTATAGTAGGGGATTTTAATATTCACGTGGACACTGAAAGTCATAGCTTAACTGCAGCCTTTAATATTATCTTAGACTCAATTGGCTTTACTCAGAAAGTGAAGGGACCCACACACTCTGGTCGGCACACTTTAGACATTGTACTGACTTACGGCATTGAGTGTGATGAACTAACAGTCCTCCCACATAACCCAGTCCTATCTGACCATTTTTTGATAACCTTTGAATTTACTTTACTCAACGTTCCCAAATCTGAAAGAAGATTTAATTACCGTAGAACTTTATCAGACAATGCTGTAACAAGTTTTAAAGAATCTGTTCCATTCTTGTTTCTGTATGTGTCTCAGAATTCCACAGTGGATGGCAGTAATTCCAACACCATCCCTTCAGAAATTGATTGTCTGGTTCAAAGTATTACTTCCTCACTGTGTTTGGCACTAGACAGTGTAGCCCCCTTAAAAAAGAAGGTAATCAGCCATAGGAGGCTGGCTCCCTGGTTTAGTGCAGAGTTGCGTACTTTAAAGTAGAATACTAGGAAACTGGAGAGAAAATGGCGCTCTACACACTTAAATGATTTATTTTTAACTTGGAAAAATAGTCTACTTTATAAAAACGCCCTTCGAAAAGCTAGAACAGCCTATTTCTCATCATTAATATATGTAAATAAAAACAATCCTAGGTTTATTTTTAGTACAGTTGCCAAACTTACAGTCATAGCTCTGTTGAGCCAACTATTTCCCCTTCTCTCAGTAGTGATGACTTTATGGGCTTCTTCATAAGTAAAATACATTCTATAAAGAAAAAATCATGTTCCCTCTGGTTACTGGCCCTATCTTAGACATGATGAATCTATCTTTAATAAATGGATATGTGCCACAGGAATTTAAGGTTGCTGTTATTAGGCCTTTACTTAAGGAACCCTCCCTGGATCAAGATGATTTAGATAACTACAGACCTATATCTAACCTTCCTTTCTTATCCAAAATTCTTGAGAAAATAGTTGCTAATCAAGTATGTGAGCATCTAAACAGCAACAACATGTTTGAGGAATTTCAGTCAGGTTTTAGAGCTCATCATAGAAATGAAACAGCACTGGTAAAAGTTACTAATGATATTCTAATGGCCTCAGATAATGGATTTGTGACTGTTCTGCTAGATCTCAGTGCTGCTTTTGACACAGTCGATCATAATATTTTCTAAGAAAGGCTTGAACATGTTGTAGAGATCAAGGGAACAGCACTAGGTTAGTTTAAATCATATCTGTCCAACATATTCCAGTTTGTTCATGTCAATGATAAATCTTCTTCACACTCAAGGGTTACTTCTGGAGTACCACAGGGTTCTGTGCTTTGACCGATTCTCTTTACTATATATACGCCTCCAATTGGTAAAATAATTAGACAACATGGTTTGAATTACCACAGTTATATTTATCCATTAAACCTGATGAAACCAATCAGTTAGGTAGATTACTAGCGTGTCTGGAAGACATAAAAACTTGGATGACTGAATTTTCTGCTCCTCAATTCAGACAAGACAGAGGTTGTTGTCTTTGGACCAGAATCTTTAAAAAGGAAACTGCTAGGTCAATCACTTTAGCTGGATGGCATTTATTTGGCCTCTGGTAATAATGTAAAGAACCTTGGTGTAATTTTTGACCAAGACATGACATTTAAATCTCATAATAAACAGGTTTCCAAGATTTCTTTCTATCACCTTCGGAATATTGCTAAAATTAGGAACATCCTGTCCAGGAGTAATGCAGAGAAACTAGTCCATGCATTTGTGACTTCGAGGCTGGACTACTGTAATTCCTTGTTATCAGGAAGTCCACAGAATGCAATCAAAAGCCTTCAGTTGATCCAAAATGCTGAATCTAGAGTTCTGATGAATATTAAAAAGAGAGATCACATTTCTGCTGTTTTGGCTTCTCTCCATTGGCTCTCTGTTAAATGCAGAATAGAGTTTAAGATCCTCCTCCTTACGTATAAAGCCCTTAATAATCAAGCTCCATCGTATATCAGAGATCTGATTGTTCCATATGTTCCTAACATAGCACTTTGTTCTCAGAATGCAGGTCTACAGGTAGTTCCTAGGATTTCAAAAAGTAGAATGGGAGGCAGGTCTTTTAGTTATCAGGCTCCTCTCCTGTGGAACCAGCTCTCCTTTCTGATAAAGCTTATAGTTATATAGACACTAGACCTTACAATCCCTCTCCGATTTCCAACAGTAATGTATTAATTTACAAGAATAAAATGATAAGAGAATTGAACAAAGATTGAATCATGAACCAGGACAGAAAAAGATTTACACCAGGTTTTAAGGCTAGAAAGTGTTGGACAAAGATAATGCCAGAGTCTTTGGAAGAGCTGGCCTTTATCTACTCTAGTTATGTCACTTACCAATAATATTATCTCTCTAATACATAGATTCTGGAGAATCCGCAGACCTATGAGCAAGGAGAGATGCATAAGCACTACAAAACTTACCCACTTACCTCCTTCTTTCCTCCTGGATTTCTTAGGCAGGGAGTAGAGGAAGATGAAGTGTTCAGCCCGATTCGGCGAGGGAAGGATGCAGCCCGGTCCGGCAGCCCTCCTCAACTCCATCTCCCTCACACCATACATTGCTAATAGACTTAAGAATTAGGAAAAAAATAATATCCTTTTTCAGACTCAACTGACCCTAACACACCTTCTGCTTTTCTTTTCTACTACTCTCCAGATACATTTTTCCTAATGTTAATGCAATTGTTAACCCAGTTTTCTCAGTGTTTTTCTTCCCATAGAAGCTCTGGTACCGTGCTCAGCTATTATGACCCCTGCTGGATGGGGAGCGTTGGTCCAGATGATGCTCAAATTCACCGAGCCTCCTCCATGCTGTCTCTTCTCTGTCTTCTCACACCCCCAGACGGTCGTGGCAGATGGCCGCTTGTACTTAGCCAGGGTTCTGCCAGAGGTTTCTCGCTGTTAAAGGTGAGTTTTTCCTCTCCACTGTCACTACATGCTTGCTCAGTATGAGGGTTTGCTGAGGAATTGCTGTGGTTGGAGTCTGCATGATCCGGGCACAACCTAACGTCGATGACTCAACGCAATCTGCTG
Source organism: Apricaphanius iberus (assembly GCA_028564705.1). Taxonomy (NCBI): domain Eukaryota; kingdom Metazoa; phylum Chordata; class Actinopteri; order Cyprinodontiformes; family Aphaniidae; genus Apricaphanius; species Apricaphanius iberus. The sequence continues at coordinate 361,763 of JAPXFQ010001609.1, forward strand.
GGATTCCTTACACTGAAAACTTTTAACTGATTGGAATGTTTGTATAATTGTATTGAGATTATTTTTGTTGTAAAGTGCCTTGAGATGACATTTGTTGTGAACTGGTGCTATATAAATAAAAGTGAATTGAATTGAAAAAGATTGAATAAAATGCTGTACAAAAATTACCATTTGAAATATTTATTGAGGTTAATTTAAATTTCACTGTCCACAACCGCAAATACGTTAATTTAAAAGTTTCATAATCTTGATCTGTGAAATAAAGTGGGGGAGTCATATTGCTCTGTGCCGCTTTTTTAGTTTCTAGTTATCAGATCCTGTGGTTATGTTATCAAGAGTCAGTGTGTTCATTAGCTTTGGATTGTTATCATTTTTCTTAAAAATTGTAAATTATTGGGTTTGCTGTAAAAACACCAGCCTGTCGGGAAACATAGCCCATTTCCAAAGATAAAAACCTCCCAAAAAACAGGCAGCATCTTTCGTATCTGGCTGCCTGCATTTTATGCTGCTAAACTGCTATCAACTTGTGCTTTGGCTATAGAAAACCTTTGAAATGTATGGTGCTCACTTGAGACCAGAGAAAATACCAGCAATATGACAGAGTTTATATTGAAGCAAAGATCATAGACTCTAACCAGCCAGCATGCTGCAGTGCTTACTGATTCATGGGATGTCTGTCTATGGCTGCTTCTAACTGCAGCGATCGACTGATCGATAAGAAGCTCAGCTCTACACAGATGGGATCCCTGCTTTTTAAGAGTTTTTTCATACATTTGCTAATAACCATCTTAATTGAAAGTTTACAATAGAATATAGAATTGACGTGATATGTGGGTTGTAAAACAAACAGTAAAAGTAGCTTTTAGCAATGAGACTAACCGTTAGCGTCGGCCTACATATCAGAAGTCAGAAATTGAGCTAGCACTAGCTATAGCACGTAAAACACTCACCGAGACCTTGTAGAGCTTCTCCCGCATGCTGGCTCTCACTCCACCGACTGCCTTACCCCCGACATAGCTGCCACTTTCCACATGGTCACATTTATAGAGGTTTTCTACGTGTTTAACGCTCCGTTCTTTGTCCTGGAGGCTACGACCCTCGCTCTCCTGCCTCTTTAGTGCAAAAAAAGTTTAGCAAAATTCGAAAAAGTAGCTAAAATGCTCATTTGAGCTAATATGCTAATTCTAACAAGCATGCTAGTGCTAGCTAACATGTTATCATTAGTATGAGCAGAATCAGTACAAAACAGCCAAAAAGCTAAAATTACCTAAAATGCCAACTAGACCGACAGATGGAGACAGTCAGTGGGAATGGAACAGACAGATGGACAAGCTGAAAAACAGAGAGAGACTGAGAGGCAAAAAAAGACAGATGGAGACAGGAGAACAGAGAGACAGGCTGGGACAGATGAATAGACAGATAGACAAGCCGTTTGGGCTGTGAGTACTTTTGAAATGGGTATACTTACTTTTTTGGGGTCTGAGTACTTTTGAAATGGGTGTACAATCTGTTTTATAAATTAAGACAATTGTGTCTTTTGATATAGGTGGGAGTACTTTTTTAGGTGTGAGTACTTTTAAATGGGTGTGAGTACTTTTTTCAGGGGTGTGAGTACATTTGAAATGGTTATGTATACTTTTTTAGGGGTATGCATACTTTTGAAATGGGTGTGAGTACTTTATTAGGGTTTAGACTACTTTTTTAAAAGTTGCATATATTGTTTTAGGGGTATGATTACTTTTAAAATGGTTGTGAGTATTTTCTAGGGCTATAAGTACTTTTGAAATAGTTGTACATGTTTTTTTAGGGGTGTAAGTACTTTTGAAATGGGTGTTAGTACATTTTATGAGTGTGAGTGCTTTTAAAATAGTTGTATATACTTTTTAGGGGTTTAAATACTTTTGAAATGGGTATGAGTACTTTTTAGGTGAATAGTTGCTTCTGAAATGGTTTTACATACTTGTTTAGTGGTATGATTACTTTCCAAATAGGTGTACATAGTTTTTTTTAGGGATATCAGTACTTTTTAAATGGATGTGACTAACTTTTTTGGGGATATAACTACTTTCTTGGTGATTTAAGTACTTTTTTAGGGCTGTGAGTACATTTTTTAAGGATGTGAGTACTTTTGAAAATGGTGACTACTTTATATAGGTGTTTGGAAAAAAAAATTCCAAGGGGTGTAAATACTTTTTAAAGTAATTTACATACTATTTAGAGTACCTCAGTGTGTGTCCATAATCTTTTTAATTTTATGAACAATCCTTCTTTCCATCATTATATCCAGTTGTTGCACAAGGTGACCCCAGAACAGAATCAGCCTTCTTTATCAGGTTGTTGGGCCGCTTTAAGTCCCTGGCTCTGATGCTGCCACCCCAACAAATGATGGACGAAGAGATGACACTCTCCACCACAGACTTGTAGTAGGATTTGTAGCATCTTGCTGCAAACCTTGAAGGCCCTCATTTTCCTCAAAAAGTACAGTCTGCTCTGTCCCTTTTTGTAGCCGGCTTCACTGTTGATTCTCCAGTCCAGTCTGTTGTCCAGGTGAACTCCGAGGTATCTGTACTCCTCAACCACTTCCATTTCTTCTCCCTTGATAGAGAGTCTTTGACATATCCCTGTTTCTTCTGAAATCTGCAACCATCTCCTTTGTTTTGTTCACATTCAAGGTAAGATGATTGTTTCTGACAAAGCATATCAGGCTGAATTGTGTTAAATGCACTTGAGAAATTAAATAACGTGATTATCACAATGCTGCTTGCTTTGTCCAGATGAGAGTGAGTTGTTGAAGCAGGTTAAAGATGGCATCTTCAACGCCAACTCCATGCCGATAAGCAAACTGCACGTGGTCCTGATAGGTTTTAGTTTGCTTAGTCAGGTGAGGCAACATGAGTCTCTCCAGGAGCTTCCTGATGTGGTATGTCAGGGCATCAGGTCTATAGTCATTGATGACTGATGGGTGAGTTTTCTTTGGAATTGGAACAAGGCAGGATGTCTTCCACACCACTGGAACCTTCTCCTGGGTCAGGATAAGGTTGAAGAGGTGCTGCATAATCCCACAGAGATGCTCTGCACAAGTCTCCAGGACTCTGGGGCTGACACCATCTGAAACTGCAGCTTTGTTCCGGTTCAGTTTCTGCAACTTCCTCTTCACCTGATTTCTAGAGACAGACAGGTAGGAGAGTGATACAAAGGGGGTAGCAGCATCTCCTGACTTGGTTGAAGACAGAGTTGTGGAAGTCGAATAGTTCATGACTGAGGTGTGACAGGACAGGTGTTGGTCTGAGGAGAGTGGGATTTCTCTTTGGCTGGAAACAGGAGAGGAGAATGCTGAGCTTGTTCCTGAACTGAACCTATTGAAGAATGTGTTCAGTTCATTGGCTCTATCAAGACTTCCATCTATCCAGTTCTTCCTGTGCTTAAAGCCTGTGATGTGTTTCATTACGGACCAGACATCTTGGATATTGTTCCTCTATAGTTTGTTCTCCAGCTTCTTCCTGTAAACTTCTTTGCTGTTTCTGATCTTGAGTTTTAGTTGCTTCTGTATACTCCTTAATAACTCCCTATATCCATTCTTGAAGGCTCTTTTTTTCTTGTTCAGCAGTTCCTTCAGCTCCAGGGTCGGTTATTAGCGAAGCATCTCACTGTTCTGGAAAGGATGATGTTGTCCACACAGAAGTTTATGTAGTCAGTCACACGCTCAGTCATGGCATTGATGTCCTCTCCATGTGGCTGGCAAAGAGTCGTCCAGTTTGTGGACTCAAAACAACCCTGCAGGGCTTCTTCAACTTCATGTGACAATTTTCTAACAGTTCTCTTTGTTGTAGGTTGCCTCTGAACAAGTGGTTTATATTCAGAGCAGAGAAAGACAAGATTATAATCTGATTGTCCCAGAGGAGGTCTTGGTTTGGACATATAAGCATCTTTTACATTTGCATAAAATAAATCCAAGGTCTTGTTTTCTCTTGTGGAGCATCTGACAAACTGTTGGAATGTTGGAAGTGTAGAAGAGAGTGAGGCATGAGGATGATCACCAGATAAAATCACTGTTAAACTAAAAATCTTAAAATAAAACTAAAAACATAGACAAATCACCTACCAGACAACTACAGTTTTTCAATATAAATTACATAAACAACTATTTGTCAAAACCTTTAAATTAAAATCAGAATCAGAATCAGCTTTAATGGCCAAGTATGACACATACAAGGAATTTGACTCCGGCAACTTTTCTCTCCAGTACAGAACTTAAATAAGTGAAATTAAAAAACGGAAAAAAATAAAATAAAATAAATAAAAATAAAGGATAATATATACACCAAACCAGGGTTATTGTACAGTAAGTATATACAGTAAGTATATACAGCAGTGCAGAGTTTTAGTTTATTGTTCATGTGAATGGACTCACACTCTGTGACTATTCAGAGTTCATCAGAGCGACAGCCTGGGGGAAGAAACTGTTCTTGTGTCGGGTGGTTTTGGCGTACAGCGCTCTGTAACGCCGGCCTGAGGGGAGGAGCCTAAACAGATTGTGGCCAGGGTGTGAGGGGTCAGTGGTGATTTTTCTGGCCCGCTTCCTGACCCTGGCCCGGAAAAGGTCCTCAATGGAGGGAAGATCAGAACCTATGATCCTCTCTGAGGACCTGACTGTTCTCTGCAGTCTGTCCCTGTCTTGCCTGGTGGCGGATCCGAACCAGACAGAGATGGATGAGGTCAGGACAGACTGGACTATTGCTGTGTAGAATATGGTCAGCAGTTCCTGAGGCAGGTTGAACTTTCTGAGCTGACGCAGAAAGTACAGCCTTTGCTGGGCCTTCTTCCTTATAGAGTCAATGTGGGAGGTCCACTTCAGGTCCCGTGTGATGGTGGATCCTAGGAACCTGAAAGACTCTACTGTGGGGACTGGCCTGTTGGTGATTATGAGAGGAGATGTTGCAGGGGGTCTCTTCCTGAAGTCGACTGTCATCTCCACAGTTTTGAGCGGGTTTAGCTCCAGGTGGTTCTGACTGCACCAGAGGACCAGCTGTTCCACCTCCCTTCTGTATGCAGACTCGTCGCCGTCACGGATGAGTCCAATGCCGGTGGTGTCATCTGCAAACTTCAGGAGTTTCACAGAAGGGTCTCTTGACGTGCAATCAGTGGTGTAAAGGGAGAAAAGCAGTGGGGAGAAATATTACTAAACGTAAATACAGTATTTTTTGCAGCTAGCCAGTTCAAAACTCACTTCGTCTTTAATCAAGAATATTTTCAGCAAAGCATTTTGGTAACACAGGCCTCCTCACAAACACCTTCAACAACAAATGAAAAGGAATCACAATGGCACAGGAGAATCCTGACGAATGTTACATGAACCTATAGCTTAACACTGTTCAGACAAGTTCTGTGCTGATAAAAACCTGGCCTTAAAGAACCCAATCTGGACAGAAAACAGCATGAAACAGAATGCAGATTTGATAAACATAAGTTTAAAATGGTTTGTATAACATTAACACATACATATGCAACATAGCTCAACAGACTCACCTCTCCTCAGCCCAGCTAGTAGCGTCACACGGATGTGACATCCAACAGGGAGTAAGGAAATAAAATCTTCCTCATTAGAATAAAATACAATACAGATACCAAGAAAAATAAATGTACACGGAAAGATTGGAATTTTGGACAAAGAATAGATTTTGCATAAAATATAAAACTGTTTTTCTTTTATACACCTGTTACACATGCTACGGTATTACCCACATTAACAGAGATGGAAGAAAAAAAATAAAGAGTCTGTTTAAAGGTGTAGAATAATAGGTGCTTGACTATGCATTGCTTTACCCTGCATTGCATTGGGCAGGCCCCAATAAAGAGTCCCGTTTAGAGGTGTAGAACAATAGGTTGCTGCCTACATTGCATTAGGCAGGTCCCAACTTGAAAAATTCAGGAAACTTTAAAGGGGCCTGCCATGTGGTCCGTAATCAGTCCCAACCTCAATAAGAGGTTATTTTGCTAAGTTAGGTCCAGCAACATTAATGGAATGGGAATCAAAGCTTAAATACTTACAAAGTATGAGGTTATAGGTTATGTAGTTACCTTAATTGTGTCTGTTTGCTCTCCACACTGAAATATTATGATATTAAAGGAGAATACAAATACATATGTACCTTTATTGGGTTCACGATATAAGAAATACCCCTGTGATGGACTGGCGACCTGTCCAGGGTGTACCCCGCCTTTTGCCTATTGACAGCTATAGGCACCAGCCACCCGTGACACCTCGTGAGGATAAGTGGTTTGGAAAATGGATGTATGGATTTATGAAACACAAAAAAACTGTACTATTTTTCTCAGCTGTGTACAGCAGCAGACTGGCATTCTGAGGCAATAAGAGATCTGCCCTAAAGTGCATCCTTCTTGCTTAGCAGCCTCAATCTGTGAATTTATTCTGTCCAAGTTGTTATGAAACTAAAGGACTATAAAATCACAAAACTTGAATTAACACAAAACTCTCCCAAACAGATATAATTGTGTGGGAAAGGTGCAAAGAGAAACACCAGGCTGGAAACAAACCCATCATTTCCAAACAAAAATTTTGATTTGCTACCAGTGAGCCAAAGAGACTACTTGCCAACAAAAAGCCCAGGGCACATCATCAATCAGAACTGTAGACTATCTGTTGGACCCTCCTCTCCAGAACCCCCGAATAAACCTTACCATGGAGGCTCAGTAGTGTGATCCCCTTGTAGTTGGAACACATTCTGTGATCCCCCTTTTTAAACATTTAGACCACCACCCCGGTCTGCCAATCCCTGGGAACTGCCCCCGATGTCCACGCAATATTGCAGAACCGCGTTAACCAACACAGCCCCACAACATCCAGAGCCTTGAGGAACTCTGGGCCAATCTCATGAAAAATAAGAACACAATAAATAAGCAAATTTACACTGGACAATTAACATCATACAACACAGCAGTTACTCCAGAAACTATTAATTTTCCAAAATCATCACAGAAAAAAAAATAATCCTAAAATTATCTTTTCTACAATTGTTCATATTTTAAATAGCGATTGTAATTCTTTCCAGAAAACCCTCTCAGACGCTGTTTATGAGGAGTATGCTGTCCACTTCAGAGGGAAGGTAGGTACCATCAGATGTAATATTTTATCCTCCCAAAGTAGTATGACTTTTGATATTTCTGAGAGTATGTGTCTACCTGAGGAAACACTGGACAGTTTTGTCCTGGTTGAAGCTGAGAGTCTTGATAAAGTTTTCTCCTCAGTGAGACCCACCACATGTGTTCTAGACCCTATTCTCACAAGGTTTTTTAAACAATTTAATGATTATTTTGGAGAGGAGTTTTTAACACTAAAGAATTGGTCGCTTCAGATAGGAATCTTTCCTGCCACTTTTAAATGGGCGGAGGTGAGGCCCCTGTTGAAGAAGAACAATTTAGATTTTAATGATTTAAACAACTTCCGACCGGTATCCAACTTGCCATTTTTAAGCAAAATGCTAGAAAGCTTGTTTAATTAAACTTGGTGATTTATCAACATTCATAATGTCCTAGAGAAATTTCTGTCTGGTTTTAGGGTGAAACACAGCACCGAGATGGCCCTTTTGAAGATTTTAAATGACTTTAGAGTAAATTATGATGCCCAGAGGGTGACAGTGTTGGTTCTATTGGATCTGAGCGCTGTCTTTGATACAGTAAACCACACTATTCTTTTAACCCGTTTAAAACAGACTCTGGCGCTGTTCATAAATGGTTCACACCCTATCACACAGACAGGATTTTTATGGTAAGTGTGGATACTTGTTCCTCTAGGGTCCACAGTATCACATGTGGTGTGCCCCAGGGTTCAATTTTAGGCCTAGTGCTTTTTAACCTCTATTTGCTCCCTCTTGACAGTGTCATCCATGTCTCCTGATGACACACGGCCCATGGATGCACTTTTTAACTGCATTTTAGACATAAAATCCTGGATGGCAGAAAACTTTCTCCCGCTCAACAAGGGCAAAACTGACATTTTAGTTATCGGTTCTGAGGCTCAGAGAGAGAAACTTTTACCAAAACTATAATCATTGTCTTTTAATCCATCTTTACAAGTGAAGAACCTGGGTGTGATTATTGACTCTGTGCTGACTTTTATCCCTCACATTAAAAACATTACCAAAGTAGGTTTTTATCATCTAAAGAACATGGCCAGAGTTTGCCCCATTCTCTCTAGGGTCAATATGGAGACGCTGATGCATGCTTTTATCACCAGTAGAATTGATTACTGCAATGCCCTGCTTTCTGGTCTTCCCAAAAAGAGGATTTCAGGTCTTCAATTTTACAAAACTGAGCAACACGTGTCCTGATGAATACCAGGAAGTGGGAGCAGATCACTCCGGTTTTAGAGTTATTGCATTGGGTCCCCGTATGTTTCAGGATCGATTTTGAAATACTTCTAATGGTTTTTAAGTGTCTTAAGGGTTTTTGGGCCTTCTTATGTTTCGGAACTGCTTTTTACCATACGAACTCTTGCTGTCTCTGTGCTCCTCTGGCAGCCGTCTCCTTGTGATTCCAAAAGTCAGGACACATATCCACTGCGAGGTGTCTTTCCATTATTACGGCCCTCACCCATGGAACAGGCTGCCGGAGGACATCAGGGCCGCAGAGAACGTTCATGTTTTTAAGAACACACTGAAAAAAATAGGCTGGGCATTTCATGGATTTATATAAGCGTCTTGGGTGTGTTTAACACAATTACCTCATGTTATCAAGTTAAACAAAATTGTATAGAGTAAAAGCTACATGATTTGCAGAGAGGGCACATAAACTTCTTCAGATCACGTTAGGATGAAGTTTGTCAATAATGTAGTGATGGTAATTATTGCGATATAACGCGCGATCTCGTTATGCGCGCTTTGCATTGTTGGAAGACAAATCAACCGTCTCAGTCACATCCAAGTGCAGGCGTCACTACAACGTTTGGTCGGTAAGTCTGCATTTTCTGATTTAATTTTGTCAAAATGTCAGCCACATGTATAGTTTAATTTCTTGAAAGTCGTGATGTAACGTCAAATAAGAACCGTGAGCTTTTGCGCCGTTTTATCACCATATTTAATTTGACTTTACTTTTTAATCGGAGTTCGTGAACGTTAGCTCGGCGGTGCTTTGATCTTCTCTTTGAATTTGTTTGCTAACTGTAGGTTCAATTACATTGTGTGTTAACTGCACCATTAGCTCACCGGCATTAAGGTAGCCAACTCCACCATGGTCTCGACTTTCTAAAGTTCGAAAGTATTTTAAAGAAGGTACTGTCACGAAAAAAACCCCAGAATATATAGCCTGCAGAACAAGATTAGCGTAGCCCACCATGGCAACATGATAGTGAGGTATTCATCAGCGCCTTAAACAAATCCCGGAGTGGTCTGAAGATTTGGTACGGATATATTTTTTAGCCTACTGTTTGGAAAGCGCATCTGCCTTATTTATTACATGAATCATGACGTCTAGGTTGTTACATGAATGGCAACATGTTAAATGCAACGGTTTAGCTCCTGCTAATCAATGGCCGGTAGATTTTCTATGGTCGAGTTAATATCAGCTAACTCTCTAAATGATCTAATTTCTTTAAATTGTGGCATTGTCTGCCATGAATCTGATGGCCCGTGAAATTTATTTACGATGTGTTTGAGATACATAATACTGAATCGTCTCTTTTTTTTTTTACTGTCATGACGAATTCACAATTCTTTTTTTGTTGAGCGTAGAATAATGTTTTTGAACCGCGACAACAGTCGAATTCAGGACTGTGCATGAATTTGAACACTGTAATTTAAGTTTTAATAATCTATTTGTGAACTAATGTCATGCACTTAAATATAGGCGGCCTCCGTAAATGCTCATATCCCGCCCCATTGTTGTTAGAGCAATTGGATGAACTGATGGTTGGTTTAACGTTTGCTGCTAAATATAGGAAGTTGGCTAGATGCACATTAATGTCGTAGTTTAATGTTGAACTACGTGTACAGTAGAAACTTGAATGAACTGTGCTTTCAAATCAGTTGTAAGGGTTCTGTGTTTAAGTCCCAACTGACAGCTTACCACAGGTTTAGGCTACTTGAAGGTCATTGATCAAAGGATGCCAGAATTTACACCACAATAGTTAATCTCTGAATTTACAGAACACAACAACACACACACAGCAACAGCATGCAGTATATGAAAATAACGTTGTCGGTGACTGTTCATCATTAACCCTTTAAAAGTCCGACCCGAGAAATGATGGGGAGAATTTTTTTAAAATCTGAAATCATCATTTTGGCCTGTAACAAAATATGAAAAAAGTCAAAAATCATTCCAGAATATTCACCATTTATCCTCGAGTGATATGTCCAAATTATGGTTGTGTAGTCTTCTGCCTCCTGGTATCAGGTACATCAGACTATGTACAGCAAGTTTGGAGCAAGGTTTTTTAACATAAAGTGATGTAAGAGGTCATAGGTGAAAAAGATTTCAGAAAATGTATCAAATATGATATGTTTGGTTTTATAGAGTTATATTAATGTTTATACAGTGTTGCAATGCCAATAACTATTTTCCGTTTTGCTTCGGACTGATAGACAAACTCAAATCTGCTTATCACCTGGAGTCTGGAGTCAGCTGATGAGTCGTGGGCTCAAGTGTTTGTGGTGACAACAGAACATTGTCACTCTTACTGTTGTGCATACCTTCACCTTGTAATTCACCACATTTGATATTCAAGAATGCTTTTCTTTTTAATCAAACCCCATCTTATCCTCACTAGACAGTAATGCAATTTCTATTACTGAAATAATTCAACTTTTTGATGATATTATAATTTGCTGGCCAGCACCTGTGTATATATATATATAATTATAAATATATATATATATATATATATATATATATATATATATATATATATATATATATATATATATATATATAGAGAGAGATTTATGGTTATATAAAATATATCTTTCTATTCAACAGGACATGACTGAGGCCACTGCATTGAGTTCCATTGAGAAAACAACGGTGGGAATCTACGTCGGAAAAATGCCAGGCAATGACGTTTCTGATTTTGGCATAATCATCGAGGGTGTTATTGTTCTTCAAGATCTGGATAATGTTGCTGTTGCAACAGCCATGCTGTTTGGACTTTTTTACAGCCTGAACATGAGGTATCCACCACTGCTCCGCTACACTTTCGAGGTGATTCAAAAGGTGATAATGGAGCTAGATGGGACTCAACTCTCAAGAAAAGCCCAAAGCTTGAAGACCAAACTGCTCCAATAAGGAGATCTCACTGTTTAGCCTACAAGGCCCACAATAAATCACTGGTCATTTAGTCCACCAAGAAAAAAAAGTTACAGTTGTTTTTGCCTCACCAGTTGTTTGTTCCGTAACTAACATGTTGACAGGGCCAGTTTTTTTCTTACTTTTACAAGTTCTCTGTGTAGCAGAATTTTTCAATTTTAGTTTGTTTGTCTGTGTATTTGAAGAGATGGACAACTGTTCACTATTGAAATCATCCAGTCAGGTCCGTGTGAAACAGAATGTTTCGTTAAAATGAGCTGGAGAATTTTGAATTTTTCTAAGAATACTGTTGTGAATCAATATGTCACAGTAAGGTAAATGTTTGGATTTTAAGCACTCACTGTAATGCTGCTTATCTTTAAATAAAGATTTTTACATGAAACTTTATATTTTTAATCATTAATTGGTAATGTCAGGATTTGAAGAGGGTTATTAAGAAGGTATTAGACATTAAAATAAATCATTGCTGGAATAGTAGTAACTAATGTTGCATTCAAATCAGTTCTATAGTTCTATTGAATTGTTTTAAATTACAATTGTTACTTAGTTTAATCTTGACAATAGATGCATTGCACAGAATGTTTGTATTGTTCTCTTCCAAGATGGTTGTCTAACCTTTTTCACAAGAAACGGTCTAATTTCTGTGTTGTGACCAAGTCGATAAGACACTGAAAATCTGAATTACTTATTCACTGTTGATTTGTAGTACAGTAGAACAATAACCATCTTGAAAGAGAGCAATACAATCTGTTTTAAGGTGTCCTTTTGTCATTTGTGTAATTGACACTAAAATATTCTAATAACATGTAATGTGAAAATAACATGTAGTATTTAAGTGACCAAATAGTGTTGGAGTAAAAGTTATTGAATAGTGTTGGACTAAAGGGATACAATTGAGAAGGATCTAAGTGTTCCCAGAACTCAAATTACTTTATCAAAACATGTTGCAATCACTTTGTGTCAATACAAAATGCACAGGTTTATTTAATATTACTAGTTTGTGTTAATGGAACTCAATTGTTCAAGTTGCTGCCAAAGCAAATCATCTGTGTGCAACCAATGTCCACTATTGAATTAAGTAAATCCAACATGTTCTTTTTTTCAGTGCAGGCTCAAGACTACCTTTTTAGTCTAGCTTTTAACTGATTACTATTTATTCAGCCTGTTTAGCTGCATTACTTGTTTTATTTATTTATCTATTAATTTATTATTTATTTATGTATTTAAATTATAGTTCAGTTTTAATGTACAACTTATGTTTTACAGTTTTACTGTCTCCATTTTCACATTTTATTAGTTATTTTGTTATCTATATTAGCTTTTTGTCATTTTACATTTACATATTTTAATGCTTCCATTGTTTCCTCTGTGGAGCAGGAAACTGAAGAGCTGTTGGTTTAGCTACAATTTTTCATAACAGAATAACCTTTACAAAGGTATTTCTGGACACATTTGACTCTTTTGGATATGTAGCGCCACTGAAAAATTTAATTAAATTCAGATCACTTTTATTTATATTGCGCCAATTCACAACAAATTTCATCTCAAGGCACTTTACAACAAAAGTCATTTTAATACAGTTATACAAACATTCCAATCAGTTAAAAGTTTTCCATGTAAGGAGTCCCAGCAGATTGTGATGAGTCATCGACGTGAGGTTGTGCCCGGATCATGCAGACTCAAACCACAGCTATTCCTCAGCAATCCCTCATCCTGAGCAAGCATGTAGCGATAGTGGAGAGGAAAAACTCGCCTTTAACAGTAAAAAACCTCTGGCAGAAACTGCCTTAGTATAAGTGGTCATCTGCAATGACCACCAAAAGTCTAAACCTATAGCAGCATAACTAAAAAAAATAGCTCAGGATAACCTAAGCCACTGTAACTATAAGCTTTATCAAAAAGGAAGGTTTTAAGCCTAGTCTTAAAAAACGGAGTATCTGCCTCACGGACTAAAACTGGGAGCTGGTTCCACAGGAGAGGAGCCTGATAACTAAAAGATCTGCCTCCCATTCTACTTTAAATAATCCTATGAACTACCAGTAAACCTACATTCTGAGAACGAAGTGCTCTGTAAGTAACATATGGAACAATCAGATCTCTGATGTACAATGGAGCTTGATTATTAAGGGCTTTATAAGTAAGAAGGAGGATCTTAAACTCTATTCTGGATTTAACAGGGAGCCAGTGGAGAGAAGCCAAAACAGCAGAAATGTGATCTCTCTTTTTAATATTCATCAGAACTCTAGCTGCAGCATTTTGGATCAACTGAAGGCTTTTAATTGCATTTTGTGGACTTCCTGATAATAAGGAATTACAGTAGTTCAGCCTTGAAATAACAAATGCATGGACTAGTTTCTCTGCATCACTCCTGGACAGGATGTTTCTAATTTTAACAATATTCCGGAGGTGAAAGAAAGAAATCTTAGAAACCTGTTTAATATGGGATTTAAATGTCATGTCAAAAATTACACCGAGGTTCTTGACATTATTACCAGAGGCCAAATGAATCCCATCTAGATAAAGTGATTGATTTAGCAGTTTCCTTTTTAAAGGTTCTGGTCCAAAGACAACAACTTCTGTCTTGTCTGAATTTAAAAGTAGAAAATACAGAGCCTTCCATGTTTTTATGTCTTTGAGACATACTTGTAATCTATCTAACTTATTGCATTCATCAGGTTTTGTGGATAAATATAATTGTGCATCATCAGCATAACTGTGGAAATTCATTCCATGTTGTCTAATTATTTTACCAATTGGAAGCATATATATATAGTGAAGAGAATCGGTCCAAGCACAGAACCCTGTGGTACTCCACAAGTAACCTTTGAGTGTGAAGAAGATTTATTATTGACGTGAACAAACTGGAATATGTCGGACGGATATGATTTAAACAAGCCTAGTGCTGTTCCCTTTATCCCTACAAAATGTTCAAGCCTTTCTAAGAAAATATTATGATCGACTGTGTCAAATGCAGCACTGAGATCTAACAAGACCCAAAACAGTCACAAATCGATTATCTGAGGCCATTAGAATGTCATTAGTAACTTTCACCAGCGCTGTTTCAGTGCTATGATGAGCTCTAAAACCTGATTGAAATTCTTTTAACAGGCTGTTGCTGTCCCTCTCGGTACTCGGTAATCATAAGTTGCTCGTCCTATAGACCCCTCATTTGTTTACAAACACACTGGATGCACGCACAATGCATTTGCAGAAAGTGCTGCTGGCGCTTTAACACTGTGTTGTTCTAAGTGGCGGTTGTGTTCAAGTTGTGTCCTATATTGTTAACTAGCAATGTTTTCTGCATACTATAACAGTTTATTGCTCTACAAATAAACTTGCCTTGCCTATAACAGTTTGTCACCAAGTGACCAGAAGGAATATGCAGCAAAGTTAACTTTAGGGAATGGAAAACAACTTAAAGACTTCTACGCATTACATGCAGGTGAGTAGATAAATGATGAGACAAAATTGCCCAAACTGCAATGGCCACATATTCCCTTTTACCTGATCGACACACCGAGTCTCTATTCTCGGGAGAGCCTTAAATCGTACACGACAATGGATACCTACATGTACGTCACAGACCATCATGTTCAAGACATACTATTATATGACAAATTTGTGGTTCTGAAGACTGAGGTTCTGCCTAGTCAAAGACAAGGGAAGAGGACTGAGCTGTACAAAGTGTGGGTCATCGTTAACAAGAAAAACAACTGGATCCTTACTGCAAACTGCACATGCATGGCCAGGTAAGTAAATTAGTAAAATACAATTTATTAATGCTTAAAGTACTTTGCAAATCATTTGGAGTTGTGGATGCAGTTTTATCAGTCTTGAGACCATTCAAACAGGTTTGCCAGACTGGATAGTGTAGGGAAAGATAGACGGGACAAAGTCAGGGCTGTCAATGTAATCGGACGCTTCTCCTGTACAGAAACAAGAATTCCAGTGACTTCATGCTGTGTTAGCAGCAACGAGCAGTGACTAGCATGGCTCAGTCTCTACCATGGCGTTAGCATTATGCTTAGCAAGTAGCTACAAGATAAATGCCCGCGTGTGAATGTGATTGTGGAGTCCAGACAAAAAATTCCACTGATCTCTCCTTTATTTCATTAAATAAAATAGCAGTGGCATCCGAATTTCTCCTTTTACACCAAAAATTATAGTTTTTCTAGTCAAATTTAGGGATGTTAATTAATCGTGATTAATCGAGATTAATTGACAGCTACCCTGTGATTAATTAGACGAAAATGTTTAATCATTTGACTGCTGCACTTTTTACTAGTTTATAAATCATTTAATGATTTAGCAACAACATAAATTTAAAGATCTGTAGTCACCATACCAACCACCCAGACTTATCAGGCCTTCCCACTCTAGTCAAAATCGGAACCAAACATTCAGAAGCAGCTCTCAATTTCTACGCTCCCCTTATCTGGAACAAATTTCCAGACCAATGCAAAGCTGCTGAAGAACTGAGTACCTTTAAACCACAGCTGAAAACTCATGGGTTTAGAGCTGCCTTTGAGTAAGCAATTGATAATAGCTGGAATATGTTTTTAAATATGTAATATGTTCTGTGCTTCTAATGTTGTATTTTATGCTTTTATTGTAGTTATCCACCAATCATGCAAAGCGCCTTGATTTGCCTTCAAAGTGTGCTATACAAAGACACTTTCCTTGCCTTCTGAGTTATTGCTTGGGGTAGGCAGGAGGCATGTTGATGAATTTAATTAGGATTTTCAAATGTTTTGTAGTATAAAAATAATAAATCTGTCTATGCTGAGCCTCTCTTACTCTGGTACAGAAGGTCTTCCTCGTGTCAGAATCAGAATCCCAAAAAATATCAAGCTGGTCTGAGCTGATGTTGATGGATAGATGAGTGTAGCTAAATATAGGGCAAGAAAACCTGCTAGGGGGAAACTAACATGGAATGAACCACCACTAACAACCACTTGCACTTTATATCACTACAGTTTAATTTATCCATACATATATACACACGTGGACAAAATTGTTGGTACCCTTCATTAAATCAAAGAAAAACTCACAATGGTCACAGAAATAACTTTAATCTGACAAAAGTAATAATAAATAAAAATTATATAAATGTTGACCAATGAAAGTCGGACATTGCTTTTCATCCATGCTTCAACGGAATTATTTAAAAAATAAATGCATGAAACAGGCCTGGACAAAAATGATGGTACCCACAACTTAATATTTGGTTGCACAACCTTTTGAGGCAATCACTGCAATCAAATGATTCCTGTAAATGTCAATGAGACTTCTGCACCTCTCAGCAGGTATTTTGGCCCACTCCTCATGAGCAAACTGTTCTAGTTGTTTCCGGTTTGAAGGGCGCCTTTTCCAGACAGCATGTTTCAGCTCCTTCCAAAGATGCTCAATAGGATTGAGATCAGGGCTCATAGAAGGCCAGTGTTTTCCTCTTAGCCCTTCTTGGGTGTTTTTAGCTGTGTGTTTTGGGTCATTTTCCTGTTGTAAGAC
This sequence comes from Apricaphanius iberus, assembly GCA_028564705.1. NCBI lineage: Eukaryota > Metazoa > Chordata > Actinopteri > Cyprinodontiformes > Aphaniidae > Apricaphanius > Apricaphanius iberus. Next base: position 378,590 of record JAPXFQ010001609.1, read on the forward strand.
CCGTGACCTGCGACTGAGACCATGCTTTCTGACACTGGCCAGCACATTTCTCTCTAGAATCCCCTGATAGTCTTGAGATTTCATTGTACCCTGCACAGATTCAAGACACCCTGTGTCAGATGCAGCAAATCAGCCCCAGAACATAACCGAGCCTCCCCCATGTTTCACAGTAGGGACCGTGTTCTTTTCTAGATATGCTTCATTTTTCCGTCTGTGAACATAGAGCTGATGTGCCTTGGCAAAAAGTTAAATTTTTGTCTCATCTGTCCACAGGACATTCTCCCAGAAGCTTTGTGGCTCGTCAGCATGTAGTTTGGCATACTCCAGTCTGTTTTTTTTATGATTTGTCCTCTGGCTCAAACAGCGAAGGATGTTCCAATCTGATACTGATGTTCCTTGAGCATAAAGTTCAGCTTGGATCTATTTTGAAGTCTTTCTAGGCTCTTTTGTTACCATTTGGATTATCCGTCTCTTTGATCTGTCATCAATTTTCCTCCTGCAGCCACGTCCAGGGAGGTTGGCTACAGTCCCATGGATCGTACATTACTGAATGACATGTGCAGCTGTAGTCACAGAAACATCTAGCTGCTTGGAGATGGTCTTATAGCCTTTACAGTTAACATGCTTGTCTATGATTTTCTTTCTCATCTCCTGAGACAACTCTTTCCTTTGCTTCCTCTGGTTTATATTGAGTGTGGTACACACCACGTCACCAAACAACACAGTGACTACCTGGAGTCCTATATATAGGCCCACTGAGTGATTACAGGATTGTAGACACCTAGGATGCTGATTAGTGGACATACCTTGGATTAACATGTCCCTTTGGTCACATTATTTTCATTCTTTTCTAGGGGTACCATCATTTTTGTCCAGGCCTGTTTCATGCATTTATTTTTTAAATAATTCCGTTGAAGCATGGATGAAAAGCAATGTCTGACTTTCATTGGTCAACATTTATTTAATTTTTATTTATTATTACTTTTGTCAGATTAAAGTTATTTCTGTGACAATTATGAGTTTTCTTTTATGTAATGAAGGGTACATATATATATATATATATATATATATATATATATATATATATATATATATATTGTCACACTCTACTCAGGAGAGCAAAAACTGCACCAAAGAGACAAAAAGACACCAAGGCTGATTCCCATGCAACACACAGCAGTTGCAGCCCCACCCAGTGAGTCCCCAGAATCAGACCGGTTCTGGCTCCCATTCCTAATGCAGTGGGACCGGACAGGGTGTCTGCTCCTGTCCAAGACAAGACTTTACAGCTCCAGGAGAGAGGCAGAAGTAGAGGGTGAGGAGCAATATCCACTTTAGACTCATCTGGATTGAGGTGGGGTGAAAGGAGGAAGTGAAGCAGCAGTTCTTACCATTATCTGTAAACGAGGTCACGCACACACACACTACACAAACTGTTACACACACAGACTTTTTTTCATTTCCAAACAGAGGACAAAACTTTATACACTGCTACTCATTGAATGTTAAAGATGAAAATTCCTGTTTATTGCGCAATTGACAGCTTAGCTGATACTACCAACAATATTTTTTATGTAAACTGATCATCTGTATTATGTTACCGGTGTTATACCTGTAAGTGATATTTAAATGACATGTAAATGATGTTCCCCTGAAATGCAGCCTTTCTCTGGCCTGCAACATGCTGTTCTCTATTTGTATTTTTTTTAATGTCTCTATCTGTTTTTATGGAGAATTGAAACATGAATTTGTCAAAAGGAGGGAATAGGTCACTACATTAGCTATTAAGTTCGTTAAAGGCCCCAAAATTTAGAGCTCAAAAACGTTGTTTTTTGCCAAACCTTTGTCAGACATTCATTCTCAGGATAAGAGCAGCCTTCCCTGCCAAGCAAAGAATCCTGCTGACAACTCAAACAGAGGTGAAGGTTGCTGAGGGAATCCTTGCCCCTACTGCTACACGTAGCTGCCATGCTACAAGCTCATCTGCCATGGAACCAAACCATCTCCAGCCCCAATCTCCATGCCATCAAGTCCCCCCTGCTGAGAAAGAAAAGACTTTCTAGCCCACATCTGCCATTTTCTTGTGTGAGGACAAACAAGGAACTGATGTTATGATATGTCCCTAAGAGGATCACCTTCGACCCCTGCCACAAATGACACCTACAAAAACATCCTTAATCCTCAAAGTTAACCTCATCAAAGCCGAAATCAGACCTGATTATGGATTACTGGACAATGCCTGTGTAAACCTCATACTGAATGCATCTTCAGTGGAATTAATAAAAAAAATTGGTGACATTACACTTTGTCAGAAACAAAGGAATACTACTTTTTGCTCCTGAGACAGATCTACGATCTCAATCCGAGAGCGTCACAACTACTGATGAACTTACTAAATGACAACTGGATTTTCAGAAAAGAGACTAATAACTGGCTGCTTATGGTACAATAAACTGTGGGTGGGAACTGTGTTGTTTGTTTAGGTCAACGTTCACTGTAAATAATTATGCCAACTCCTTCTGAACTTTATCATACCTGTCTTAGTTTTCTGTTAATTACTACACCACACAACTGCTCCTTTTGGGAAAATCCTTTTTCTGTAACAGATAAAACAATAGCTCCTCCTTACTTCAATTTTGATGTGGCCTTAAATAATTTGAAATTGAATTAAATAATTTCACCTGTTTTACTAAAACAAATAAAGGTAAAATTTTTGTAAATTCTGTTAATACCTTTTACTACAGGTTTATGTACTCTTGTAAACTTAATTATGCCTGTTACTATGTTTACTGATTTTGATACTAAAGACCAGGAAACTAATTATCACAGAGCTAAAAGATCTATTAGTTCTTTGAAGAATCTGACCCAATTTATATCAATGATGGGAATCATTAATTTGCTGTTGATATTAATAAAAATGTTGATAGAATCAATTATCTATCTAATATTCTATTATAATGTCCAAAAATTACAACTTTCCAAAACATAATTACAGTAGACATGTTATTAGCTGAAAAATATGGTATTTGTTTAATTTTTGATGATCAATGCTGTTCATTTATTCCAAACAACAAAGAAGTGTTTTCATCTGTTCTTATTCTGTTATTCTGATAATGATGACAATACTGTCTGTTAAACTTTTTATTTTCATTTTTGCCTGATTAGAATGTAACACTTTATGAAAAGCTGTCCCAAACCAAAATATTGTGTGCCATCTCTGATGTTGTGTATGTAACTCTTATACATCTTCTTGTTTATTTTTTGTGGTCATACTATGCCCAAAGCGGTGGAATGTGAAAGAAAATTTTATTATCCTGGGACATTAGAAAGGTTCAATCCTCTTACTCAGCTCTTAGAGAGCTGTTCTTAATCTAAGGTACAAACAAGAACCAATTGTATATAAACATCTCATCTTGACTTATGACAAATCTTGTTGTTATCTGGTGTTACACTTATGACAGATCATGTGAATGTCTTTCTCAGCATTATACTAAGTGTCCCTTATTGTTATCTATATACTGAGTGTCCACTGAAACTATCTCCTGATTGTTTAGTGCTGACTATTGAAGTGAAACATCCTGTGTTTACCTATTCCATGTTGTTCTGTGATTGGTCTTGTGGTTATCCTATCATAACTGTATGATGTAATGATCGGACAGAAGCTGATTCTTAGGGTGTGGCTGACTTCTATATAAACTCATGCATCATAAGACCCTCCGTGCACGTAAAATAAACTATTTATGAATATGGCTGACACTTTTGTTTTTTTCTCTCATCCAAGGCCTCTCAGACACCCAGATTTCCATGACATGCAGCTTGCTTCTGGGGCAGACTGACAGAAGCAAGGCTGCCATATCACGCCATCAATAGGTGGCACGATATAGCAGGGTGAAGTGTCTTGCCCAAGGACACAACGACTAGCTAGATGAACTCTGAACTCCTTGAGCCACAGGGAAAAAGCGTTTCCTTATCAGTCAGAAGCGGGATATTTTTGTTTGTTGATTTGGCTTGAACTCTGAAATCTTGCTTCCTTTTTTTTTTTTTTTTTTTTTTTTTTGTTTTTTTTTTGTGTAAGTCATGTTTGATGTTCCACATTTAAACGGGATAAATCATGCAAAATCATATTTTTGGAGTTTTCAACCATCTGGTAATGCAATTTTCTCATGAACTCCCCCAAACCAAGTTGGTTTTTGTCTTAATTCACATATGTCTGAGTAATCCTCCTGAATTCTGCTCTCTGAGCAGCTGCCCCTCCCTCTCCTAGAAAACAACTGAGTGTTCAACTATTAACGTCACTGGTTAAGTTAAGTGCTAGAGGTGTCTGTACCGCCCCTGCAGGCAGAGTGGCTTACGCCTGATAGATTTCCAAATACACCCTCGTCCTTCTCACAGCTAATGGCGGCTTCGGTTTTTGGCAGCTTAAAACACTTTTTTGTTGGATTTTTGTACTTTCTCTGTGAAAACGATTGTTTGGCTGCATGGATTACATGATTTTATTCTACATTCCTAAAGAAAACCAGCAGAACAAAGACTCTGATGGACAGAGAAGTAAGCGGCTACATGCTAATGCTAATGTCAGTTAGTCATTTATCAAGCTGCTTATGTGATCTCATAACAGCATTGTGTGGTTAATTAATTGATCTGTAGCATCTCAGAATGTACAGTAAACGGGTACAAACAACAGCCATGGCTTTTTTATATACTGGCCTGGAAACATTTGGTTAGTGGACCCAGCTGTGTTGGTTTTTGCTCTGTCTAAAGCCTGGAGATTTAGTAAATGAAATAGGCTTTATTGGCTCCATTAAAAAAATAATAATAAATAAAATATACCAAACGTCTGAGCCCTTAATATAACAGAATTTCATTGTGGTAGTCTGTGCTTTTCAAATTATTCGTGAGAATACTGTTTGTGGTGAAGCTTACCACTGTTTGTTTCAGTTTGATCTGCTCCTGGCTCTGCAGTGCGGCAGAGCGCAGCGGGGGGTGCAGGAGGTGGGTTTATAGGGAAACAAGCCGTTTCACTTTGTGGTCTAGCATTAGCTACAGGATAGACGTTAAATTTCAGGGCAAATTAATACTGTACAACACTAACAGTAACATTTTATCATAACTTTGTGTATCCCAGAAGTTAAAAGCTGTGAAACAGTATTATATAGTCCCTTTAAGAAATTAAATAATTTATGTTGAGCCTAGTTTTGTTCATTAGAATTATTTTACACGGTTTGTGTTATATGCTCTATTGGTTAGATTCCCATTTTAGGCATTGTAAGATATAAGATAATTTTGCGTATTTAAAATTTATATAAAAATTCTTTAAAAATCTGATTGAATATTTTAGCTTAGCTAAGAGCTAACCATTGCTTCATATCCATAAAGCATTTATTGTACTGCTTTATCTTTCAAACTGTATTAATCACAGCAAGCAGGCTGCCAGAGATGTCTGCCCGTGTTTTGGGCAAAGTTATCGAGGTGTGAATGTGTGTCAGATGGTTCAGTGGTAAACTGGCAGACAGCAAGATAGTGGTGCCCATACCTACAGGGAAGCAAGGCACATAAATTCACTTGCACTACGTCATTGCCTGATTCGATTCCTCTTTAGCTGGACATGATATGTTGAATTTGTTCGTTTTATATAATGTTGAGGAACCAAGATCTCTCTAAAATACCTGAGACAAACTGGGTGAGGGCTAAAGTCAGTTTTAATGACTTACTATTGATAAACTTAACCACCAGTACAAAAATTATTGAATTTTTCTTAAATATTGTTTTTTTAATCCCTCTCCTCAAGGCACACTTTCCTGCATGTTTTAGATGTTTTCCTGCTTCAGCACATCTGATGCCAGTTGATGGCTGATTGAAAGTATTTTGCTGAACCACAATAATCTAAAGCTGGCACTTAAAGAAGAGAAACATCAAAAACTTGCAAGTCAGTCTGCCCTGAGGACCAGGGTTAGGGAATCACTGGTCTAAACCAGCCATTCTTAAGCACAGTGCCACACTCCACATTTGAACGACAAGCACTACCTAGAAAAAATCTTCTAGTTTTGTACATATGTGTTACTGACTGGCAAAGTGATGGTGCCACAGCAATATCTGGACCAAAACTGAGGCCTCCCTGCCAGTATGAGGGCTAATCTGCATTCCAGTTTCAACAGGAAGAAGGAAAGTTCTCCCCAAACAAAGCCCAATGCTGCGTGGAACTCAGTCTCTTTTGTCCGTGAGTCGTAAAGTGGCTCAAATCGGGAGAGAAATCTGTGCCTTAAATCTTCCTTCGCTAGCGAGGGGAGCGGATTCAAACGTATTAAATCCAAGAGACACAACAGCCTAGAGATCAATCAAGTGAACTGTTCTTGGCTGATGAAATAAGTCCCACTGACTTGTTCAAACATCTGTATGATGAATCCTAATGCATCACATTACCCTGAGAAAAAGTCCCTTTCTGCTGGCTCCTGCTAATGGTGATTTGCTGAGGCCCCACTATTCAATGTACCCACAAGGCCTCGCTGCTTGCTGTAACCACAGTTAGCATCCCATGCTACTGCTAATCACAGCAGCTATTTACAGATGATTTCCTGTGCGAGTTTTCCCTCACAAACAACGTCCATGGATGTCTAAGGAATGTCCACATTAGGTTGTCTAGGTAGAGATCAATTAGCGTAGGATAAAAAAAATTAACCACTGGTTTGATTGTCCATTTCCCTGTGTTTTTGCCTGTCTGACTGGCTGACAGGAGCAGCCTCTCTCAGAGCTCTCCAGATCTCTTACCTTATTCTCCATTTTACTTACGCTTTTTAACTTTCCTCATATATTTTCTCATATATTTTTTCAGATGTAGCTCTTTGTTTTCACCACCAGTAATGACTGATGTCTGATGTGGAGGGTTGCCAGACATTAACTCCAGACCTCTTGCCCACCAGGACTGTTGTGGTTATCAGTAGCATTCCACTGACTATAAACATAAGAACTTATAAAATCAAACACTTTTATATTCAATCAAAACCTCAAAACGAAAAAGTGATAATCTCCAAGCTTCCTTCACTGAAAAGTACCTCTTTGCATCTCTCCAGCTCGGCTTCTCACCCACATCAGTTCCGTTGCAGTGGGTGAATGCGGCTTCCGGATGGTTCAGATCCCGCTGCATAAAGGTTGTTTCTTGGGTGACCAACTAATTTTTGTGAGAGACTTCAACAGTCATACTGACAACCCCTAAGATAGACAAGCTAAAACATTAAGTGATAGTCTCCATAACTTTGGCCTGACCCAACATGTCCAACAATCAACACACAATCAAGGACACACTCTAGACTTTATTATTAGCAAAGGTAAATATCTTGAAAACCTCTGTAGTTGATATTGAATTATCTGACCACCTTTTCATTGTCTTTGAAAGCACAATCCCTGCTAAACTATCTAAACAAAGTGAGATAACTGTAAAAAAGCATTTCCTTGGGGACAGCTCAGTTGAAACAATTAAATAAATTAACTGTTCTGCCTCACCCCCACCCCCTTCATCCTCCAACACAAACCCAGTAAAAAAGCTAGCAGATACCTTTCTCTCTAAAGTTTCAGTCATCATTGATACCATTGCTCTAACTAAAGTTAAAATATTCTAAAGTAGAAGACTTTTCAGTGGACTAATGATCCACTAGTATGTAGTGAAAAAAGGCAGTGGTGCCAAGCTGAGACAAAATGGCGGAAAACTCGACCCCTTGTTCACTATGAGATCTACAAAGACAGACTGACCAGATACCACTTAACCCTGGAAGATGCAAGGGAAAACATTAACATAAATAATGATGCACAGACTTTATTCTCAACAGTTGAGAGAATAATTAATCCTCCAATGACAGTAGCTCCTGAACTAAACTCCACCAGGGCTTGCAATGAATTCGCAAGCTTCTTCAATGGAAACATTCTGACAATAAGGTCAGTCTATTCCCATGTCCCACTCCACTGTTTTAAGTGCACATTAGAACAAAACGCAACAACACCACGTTCGAGTTTGAGGAGAGAGGCTAGGGGTCTTCCCACACCCCTGTTGATTTGACCATCGGGGGTTCGGGTCCGGGAGGTAGATCAGGGTGGTCTGCTTGTTCCCATCCTGGTGGGCAGGGGGTTCGTCTCCCAGGTTCAGCGACAGGTTGCTTTATTGGGGTGTCTGTGTCTGGGCCTGGGAGTATAGAGTATGTATGGGGTTTATGAATGAGTGTACAGCGACTTTTTTTTGATGTCCTGGTGTGTTGGTGAGAATGTGTGTGCTTAAGAGGGAGGGTACGTGTGATTGTCTCTGTATGTCTCTGTTTACTTGTCAGGCTGGGTCTTCAGCTGCCTTCTTGCCTGCCGCATCTCAGGCCCCACATCAAGAGGGGGCCTTTTTCCCCTCCGTCATTCTCTGCCGGTGACTGATGCCCCTGCCGACTAGTGCATTGGTGGCTCTTGATATCTGGGGCTGGGGGCCCAGATGTGGTCAGGCTCTGCCCTGATGCATGCCTGGCGGATCCTGGGTGGGCAGGTGTGTCGGGTGGCCAATGTTTCAGGCCAATGTCCTCCTTGGGTTTGTTGGGGCACCTCTTATGGGGGTGCCAGTTTTGAAAATGGGTGGGTGCAATTTGGTGTATCGTGGGTGTCGGATATGCTGGGTGTTCCACTGGGGCTGCGATCTGTTCCTCTCTTTGGGGGCGGTCGACCCTGCGTTGGTCCGCCGGTGGTTCCTGGACTCTGGGCAGCTCTGGACGTATCCATCTCTGACCTCCTTCATGTCTGCATCGACTCCTGTAGGACGGATCGACAGCTCTATACACCAGCTATCAATCACTTGCATTGAGAAACCTTATTTACACCTGCATGCTCACACACATCAGTGTGGGACATATTTTGGGCTGAGGTTATCGTCAACGGATAGGTGGTACAAGGAGCTTACCAGCAACATTTCTGTTTTATTTGTTAATCCATTTTGTTGAGTTGTGAATGTGTAGTTCTTAGTTCATATTACTTGATCTGTTTTGTTAATGTTGTTCTGTTCTATTGGTTGTTTTTGTCTGTTTTGTTTTTTCCACTTATCCACCATCCAACAGAGGTGCAGGATGAATGTTTTTTTGTATTCTTTGTTTACCTCCCAATCTTGTATTGTCGGTTCAAACTACTACCTATCCTACTTCTCTTATTAATCTTCTTTCTTTTTTCTTTTTTGCTTTCTCCTTTTCGTGTCCATAACTTCAAGAAATTAAACCCACAGTAATCATTAATAAAGATTTCTGATACATATATATGTCAAGTGGAGTTCTATAGCAAAGCTGTAATACTCTGCTTGAGAAAGTAAATCTGTTGGGCTTGTACTTTGTGCTCAGACACCAATTCTGAGTAGCAAACTGCCAGACAGGACACTAAAAAAAAGTCAGTCTACACAGCAGAACCAAACCAACCACCAGCGTCACCTCCCCATGTAAAAACAATGTAGATAAAATGTCTGAATTCAATTAACTAAACCAATCACATCTTGATTAAATCATTAAACAATTAAGTTCCTTCTCTTGCTTCCTCGATATCTTACCCAGAGCATTTCTGAAGATAGTTTTCCCTGTCATTAGGCCTGATCTGATTCAAATAGCTAACACTTCCCTCTTGTCAGATACCTTCCCCCAGGCTTTGGAAACAGCAGTTATCAAACCACTACTAAAGAAGAACATCCTGCATTATACGTTAATGCAGAACTACAGGCCAATCTCTAATCTACCATTCATCAGCCAAGTTATTGAAAATAATTTGTTTCAACAGTTAAATAGCATCCTAACAATGAATGAACAACTGCTTTGGTATTTTTCAGTCTAGTTTCCTGCTTTTCATTGGCATCTGCTGAAATACAGACTGTGCAGAACCACAATGCTGGTTCTGTTAGACATAAGTGCGGAACTGGACACTGTTGATCATAAATACTAGGGATGCAACGATACCACTTTTTTCAAAACCGATTCCATACAGATACTTGGATCAGAGTACTTACCAATGCCGATACTTCTACCACACAAAAAATAGCTATCAATTGGGAGTCAGGTTTTATTTTCTTCTGTGCTTGTTACAAGAAATTATGGTGAATTAGATAAAGCATAAAATATTACTAAAAATGACCAAGGAACTTACATTTAAAAGTTAAAAACTAATATTTTCTGTGAAATTATTGCTGCATTTCCACATCTTAAGTATCGCTTCATGGTATCAGTTAACATTAGCCGATACTGATACGAATACATTAGGCAGTATCGGGGCCGATACTGAATACCAGTATCGGTATCGATGCATCTCTAATAAATACTACTGGAACAACTGGAGAGCTGGGTCGGACACTCTGGTACAGTACTTGGCTGGTTTGACTCTTACCTAAAGAACTGGAAATTATTTGTATTAATAGGTAAATTTTCATCAGAACAAACAGAAATAACATGTGGGGTCAACCAGGGCTCCATCCTGGGATCTCTTCTGTTCAATATCTACATGCTCCTACAAGACCAAACTATAACAGCCAATAAGATTAGTTACCATAACGATGCAAATGAAACTTAGCTCTACATTAAAATTGTCACTAGGTGATTTTGATCCCATCCAGACCCTAAATGAATGTCTTGAACAAATCTGTAGCTGGATCTCCCATAACTTTCTCCAGCAAAACAGAAACAAAACTGAGGCAATTAATTTTGGACCTAAAGAGTAACGATCAAGAATGAGTGCTAAGCTTCAGTTAATACAACAAGAATCTACTCACCAGGCACAGACTACTGGGCACTGAAACATGGTTTTTATTCTAAAAAATTAAAAATAGTAGCTTTAGTGCAATAATAATACGTAATGATTAATTTCATCCTAATAGTCAAGAAATATAATAAAATATTTTTCTGTTTCTGAGATTTAACCCATTTAATGCCAGATTTCGTATTAAAACTTGCACTGTGGAAAAAAGAAAAAAATTAGTAGCATCTATACCAAAGAGTTCTATTTTTGTCTAATCTGACCACATGAAACTATCCCAATCCTCCTCTGAGATATCCACATGGTCTTTGGCAAACTTTTGATTGGCCAGGACATTTTGCTTACTAATATCAACCTTTGTTACTGTAGTCCCAGCTCTCTTCAGGTCATCGACCAGTTCCCCCTGTTTAGTTCTGGGCTGTTTCCTTACTGTTCTCTTGATCGTGTGTAGTCCACGAGGTGAAATCTTGTACGGAGCCCCACGTCGAGGGAGAGTGATCCATTTTCCATACATTTTTCCAACAGTGGATCTCTTGCCTATTGTAGATTAGCTCATCCTAGTCTTGTTCAGGTGTACAATCTTGTCCCTGATATCTTTGACCAGCTCTGTGGTCTTTTCCATGGTGGAGGTTGGAACCTGAATGTTTGATGGTGTGGAGAAGTGTCTTTTATACTGATAATGAGTTCAAACAGGTGTCATTAATACAGGTAATGAGTGGGGGATAGAAGAGCCCCTTACAGAAGAAGTTACAGGTCTGTGAGAGCCAACCCTTCCACAGCCAATACTTATTTTCTACCATAATTTCCAAACATTAAAAAAAGTCAGACCATATGATTTTCAGGATTTTTTTTTTCTAATTTTGTCTATCATAGTTGAGGTATACTTATGTTGAAAATTACAGGCCTCTCTAATCTTTTGAAGTGTTAGAACACGCAGAATTGGTGGCTAGCTAAATACTTTTTTGCCCTACTGTATGTCTCCTTTTGCAAATAGATGATTGGTATCAACAGAAAAAATTATAATGAAAACCCAAAAATGTTGCATCTCAGAAAATTTGAGTAATATATGAGATCAAAAAAAATATTTTAAAAAGATAGGTCTGCCTTTTAAAAAGGCCTAATCTTTTTATACACGGTACTTGGTTGGGGCTCTGTTTGCATGAATTACTGCATTAATGGAGCAGGGCATGGTTCTGCTAAGCTGTGTAACAGAAGTCCAGGTTGTAAAGATGTTTTGATGTCTCTTTTATTCCTCCTGACAACACTTTATAGATTCAAACTAGTTCTTTGTCAAATCAAGGACAGTAACAACATTCTCACTGAATTTGCTTTTGGTTTCTTTGACAGCATCAGCTAGAACCAGGTCCTGCTGGAAATAAAAACAACATGTTTATAAAGCGCGCCAGCAGAAAGAAACATGTTGTGTTCTAAATCGCCCTGATAGATGGGTGACTGTAGACTTCAGAAGACAGAGTGGACCAACACCAGTGGATTATGTGGCACCCCACATCATCACTTACTGTTAAAACGTCACACTGGACTTCAAGTAACATGGATTTTGTTCTTTGCCACTTCTCCACATTCTTGGATCTGGATTTAAACTTTACTTTTCATCTGAAAAGAAGACTTTGGACCACTGAGCAACAGCCCAATTGTTGTGTTATCCCAACACTTCTGATGTTATCTCAGGTTCAACAGTGGCTGACATAAGGAATGTGACCCATGTATAGGATTCAACTGAATGGTTCTTGATGCAATGACTTCAGTCTCATGATCAGTGCACTCCTTGTGAAGTCCCATATGTTTTTCATATTGCTGGTACACACATTTTCCTTACTATTAACTTCCTATGAGTATGCTTGGATACAGCACTCAGTAAGCAACCATCTTCTTTGGCAGTGACCTTTTGTGGCTTCCCATCCTTGTGATAGGTGTCAATGACTGCCTTCACTTTGTTCTAAGATTTGGTTATAAAATGTTTCAGTTTAGTCTTCAAGAATCTAACCAGCTCTCATTTGTTTGCATTTGTTTGTATGGAGATAATCCAGTTTATCTAGCAAGATAACTTTTCATACACCAAGATATTTAGATGTCAGTTCCAGGACAGGAACACTTGGCCAAGATATTTCCCATCAGCAACACCAGAGATAGGAGATGTAGGAATTGTATCTACAGAGGTCTATATTCAAATCACAGAGAGAAGTGACACCACAATTTGTTTTGGACCAAAATAAGGGGCTCAGTTGTGTTATCTGAACAGTTCGCTGGTGGCCAGATCTGGTAGAAGAAGCCTCACTTGGAGTTAATTTGTACTGTAGAGTAATAGTAAAGAGAAACACTATCATATCATCAGCTATTTATTGGTGCACTTTTAAATAAAGTTATCATGCACATCCTTACATCTAAAAGTGTAACCACCTGACATTAGTATCTGACACTGATTTTCATCTGTTTTAAGCTCTTACTGCCACTGTCTCCTTTCTGTTTTTTGTATCTCTCTCCATAATACACTCCCACCTTCCATCTCCCTGCTCCCCTCTCTCAGCAATGAGCCCTCTAATCTCTCCTGTTGAATTGCCTGGCAGACACATGTCCTGTCTGAAGAGCCAGTAGGTCTGCTTCCTGTGCAGATGTACCACAGAGAATTCACAGTAGGTGCAAGTCAGGGAGAAACAGTGCAGCGTTATACTACATGCTGGCCCTGGAATGAAAAGCACACTGACCCAACTGTTAGTGTATGGTGTGTAGACATGACAGTTTTGGAAAATATGGCAGGAATGGCTAATGCTGTGCATAGTAAAGATATCAAATTCTGGATGTTGTTGCTTATGAATATCCTGAGTCAAATGTAGCAGAAGCTGCAGTAGGTATGGCAGGTACCAAGGCCACTGGGGGACTGGCAGATGGTGTGCACAGAGAATAGCACATGGCACATGCTATGGGTTGGAGTAGTTACACTGGTAGTGGTCATAGTGTAAGTGCATGCAGTGTGGCAGGACCCGAGTGCAAGGTATGTAATCAAATAAAGTCTCTGGTCAACAATCCCTAACCTAAATTGTATGTTTATACTCTCCCTTCTTGCTGAGTCATTATTAAATTTTGATGGAAGTTATTGTTTCTTCTCTTGTTGCTTGTATCTCTTAATCAATGTTAATTGCCTTGAAATTAGCATATGTTAATTAATGATATTTACTTGAAATTAAATATATGAGGGGTCCCACAGGGTTTCCTGTTCATCTAATTAGAAGCAATTAGCTGCAATTAACACATGTAAATGAGACAGCAATGAGTCCAAAACAAACAGTGTGTATATGGAGGCTGCTGCCCAGATTCCCTAATGTTGCTAAATATACACAAGCCCTGGGTTTCCTTATGCGGGGAAGTATTTTTGTGTGCAAAAATGCTGCCAATTAATATTAAAAATAGTAGCATGTGTTGTAACAGACGAGATGAAAGATAAATATATGCCATCTTAAACAAATATCCCTTGAAGACCTCTTCACTCCCAGCTCCTGTCCTTAAGATCTCTTCTATTTTTGGAGCAAGCTGCAAAACCAATTTGTTTTACAGACCATTCTATCAAGTGAAGAAAATCCCGGAGGTGTATTAATTGAAATTCAGCTGATGGCACATCTTGTTTTGGTCTAAACCACCAGCCGTGCTGAGTGTGGAGCGTAATCTCACACAGGGAAAATTGCCAGGAAATGAGAAGATGTAAACAAGAGAGCAGGTAGGAAATAAACAGAAGTCATTCAAGCATTCATAGCATCTCACAATGCTACTTTAAAAGTGTGCTACCAGCTTTCCTAATCATTTAGACAGATTGTGTTATATTTAACAAATCTGATATACTATGAATCAAATAAAAATGACTTGCAAATATATAAAAATTCATCCATTTTAACTTAAATTAAAACTGTTTTTTCCCCCAGTATATTTTAAAGACAGTGGGCAGATCTTTACACTTGTGGAACTACTGAGTGTCAGGGTTTGTGTGTATGTGCGTGCGTTTGTTTGACCTCTTTTCTACAGAAGGTGCAGCCTGTTGTCTGGGTCCCACTGATCGCACTCAGCCTAATCAGGGTGCAGCAGTCTTAAGCGGAGCGCCTACCTGGAGCAGACGCCAGATTGTTCGCTTCGTTAGAAGGTTATCAAGCCTAGTTCTAGCCTTAGACTAAGTTCTTTCCTAAGGAAATACTCACTACCACGCTTTCCTCCATCCATGCGTTGATCGCCTTCCAGGATCCGTTGGCTGGCTGTCTCCTCGTTTCTCCAGGTTCCTCCGCTGGCTGATCACTGAGTCAGCGTCGGTTTGTCCCTCCTGCATCACCTTGTCGCTTCTGCTGCACAACGCTGAGCTGGATCTGCCTGTCCACCCTCCATCCTCCCCGGAGACCAACACGCTCTGGGTTGAGATCATCCAGTTACCCGGAAAAGCTGCACGCACGCCCTGTCCTTTCCCCAAGCGGAAAGCAAGCCCTACAGATTTCCCCAAGTAAGCCTCGTACCATTTGTGCTTCTCTCCACGTCACGTTACTCCGCTCACCTTTGCCTCCTCTCATCCCCAGTGGCTGCCCCCTTCCAAGTTCGGGTAGAGAAGGTTCCTCCTGAGTTTCATAATGGTTTCCCTACTGTCTTTCCTGGCAACCAAACAATAAAATCATTATTTTCATTCCAACTCCTGAGTTTGCTGGTCGTTCATTCTGAAAGCATTGGGGCAGTTACAAGTGGCCAGGAAGGCAACCGATGGTTCTTGTCCAGAAAAGAGTGTATGGGACCCTCTCAGTATGGATCTGTCACTGATTTAGTATATTGCTCCTGAGAGATGTCAGTATGCAGCAGAAGAAAGGCTAGTAAAACTGATACCTTGTCTGTAAGAATGAAGGCACTTTTTTGTTTGTGATACTGAAGAGTGCACAGTGTTTTTGGCAATCTGATCTTGAGGCTTCCAGGTTGCCTCCAGGTTTTCCATGCATTTCTGAGTGGGCAGAGACACTGCGGCAAACACATAACTTGTGAAATGTAATCCCTATATCAATTAAACCTAGATCAGAGATGAACAATATGAATTCACAATATCAGTATGTATAATCATATCAAAAAGGACAGTTTGCTGTCCAATAACTGTTGGCTAATTTAAGTGTTATAAACTTGCATTTTAAATGCTAATGTTATGTCTCATGCCAACAGAAAAACTGTACACAAATTGCATCACCCTAAATGCTAAAGGTCACAGAGTGTAGGAAACACTATTGTCTAGTGATGCACCGATACTGATAACGGTATTGGGGGGTCAATACTGTTCTCATATTGGTTTTGGTTAGTTAACCAATTCCATGAACCGATACCTAAAGTGTGGAAACGTTTTATTATTATTGTTATTGTGTATCATGGAGCCCTGGAGGGTTAAAATCAGTTAAAAGGGCTGTGAAACTGTGAAACAATCCAGTTTATTCATAAAGCGGCAATTCAAACCACATAAATTCAAGGCACTTTACAAAACAAATTTACATTTTATCATAAAAACAGTGCATAAAGTTCAGTTCGTGATTTAAATGGATTTAAAATGTTTAAGGAAACCCATAAGATTCAGATTAATTTTCAATTGACTTGAATTATATACCACCAATTCAAAACAGAAGTCATTTCAAAGCACTTTACACGAAAAATAATTTTGATACAATTATACAAATATTCCAATCAGTTAAAAAGTATTCTGTTTAAGGAATCCCAGCAGATTGCATCAAGTCATTGATGTGAGGTTGTGCTCCTTGCAGCCTCCAACCACAGCAATCCGTTGTATTAAGCAAGCATGCAGCGATAGTGGAGAGGAAAAACTCCCCTTTAACAGGAAGAAACCTCCATCAGAACCTGGCTCAGTACGAGCGGTCATCTGCCATGACCATCTGGGGGTTTGAGAAGACAGAGCAGAGACACAGAAAGAACAAACTAATTGACAGATTGCACTCACCTGGATAAGCATGTATGGACAATTGCTTAAATTGAGATGTTTACTTTACAGCAATCCCTTATACTGAGCATGCATGTAGCGATTGAGGAAAAGCAAACTCGGCTTGGTAAGGAAGAAATCTCTAGCAGAACCAGAACCTGGCTCAGTGTGAGTGGGAAAGTCTGGCAAAGTCAACATCCCCAATGACCCTGCATGGTAAAGTAGGCCTGCATTTTCAGGAAACCATGTATGCGCTTTACACTACATTCAATCATTCACCCATTCACTGACACATTCACATTCTGGTATTGGTAAGCTAGCAACAGCTGCTCTGGAGCACAATGAAAGAAACAAGGCTGCCGTAAACGCAGACGCCACTGGGCCCTCTGACCACCACTAGCAGACAAGGCAGGTTAACTGTCTTGCCCAAGGACACAACGACCAAGACAAGACTGAGTAGAGGTTCAAGCAGCCACAACAAAATAACTGATCAAACACACACAATGTGGTCACAGTTAGATAAAGTAACATGCACAAGTATGCTGTGTCGACTGAAAAGGGTTTATGTTATATTTGTACTTTAATTTGAAAAAGTGATTTTTTTAATGAAATATCTTTTCATACGTTGTACACTGTAGAGTAAAGACTCCTAAAATTATTTCATCATATTGAATTAAGTTTTACTTCTAAGACATTATAAATTAACTATTTAGTTATTTTATGTGTATTGTATGTTTTGCTGGTACTTATATTTAAATGTATGTGAAAATTTACCAGACCAACTTTTCTTTTAAAATTTCAGAAACAGAAAAGCCTAAATGTTATGCCTAAACAGATTTAGGCCCAACAAGTTGTTTGTGGAGCTTAGTACCCCCTCTTCTGTCTTTCTCCCTGCTCTTTTTTTATCTGGATTTTATACTTGGGAGAGGTGAAATCCAGAAACAACATTGTGTTCTGTCAGTGCTTAGCTCATGAAGAGACCTGAAGGACTGTGTGTAGTGTTTTGGCACACATACATACATCCTTTCATTCCACCTGGGTATTATAACTTCAGACTATGTGTCATTTTCAAAAAAAACAGACTTCAATTATCCATCTAGCACTGGCAAGGTTTCATAAAGGAACCCAACAGTTACATCTGCAACATTCAGTGCTTCCTTTAATCATGAATAGATGCAGATTATGCTTCTTTTATGTCATTCTTTGCCACTTTCACCATTGCCCAAACCCCCACTAACAGCAGTAAAGGTAAAAAACCTCCCAGCACAGAGCAGAACATAATCTTGAGTTATTTGCTGTGTTGATTCGGCATTGACAGGCCTCTCTCTCATTCTCTCTCTCTATCTGTATGTATGGGGTATTTAGCAGATACCCGTCTTAGTCTCCAAGGTTTGTCATGGGAGACGGTGAGCGGCTTCAGCATACTTACCACTGTAAGAATCAGGGGTTGAGTGGAAGGTGCATTCCAGGAGGTTTTGCAGCTGAAAATACAGCATCTGCTGCCTTTGTTGTGTTATTAAGAAAATGTGGGGTGTGAGGGTATGAGGGATACGTACACATAAGGAGCGATCTTGGAACCTTAAGAAATCAGAGAAGAGCTTTATGTCATTAGAGGCTGTGGTATTTGCAGCTCCCTTTTTTTATTTATTTGTTGTTTTGTTTTTTTCAAAAGGCCTGATGTGCAAAGAAGAGAAGGAATGAGATTAAAAAAACTACAGTAAAGATGTGTAAAAAAAAATTGAATTCTCTGTTCATATAATGTATTACAAAGATTAAATTTAGTAAACTTCAATGAAAAATGAAAACAAGTTTAGTGCTTCTTAACATAGTTTAGCATAGCATTTAGCATATGATTTTATGAAACAGATTTTCAAAATATAGCACCAAGTAGTGGTTCTGGACGTTTGCTGAATCATATTTTAAATTGTTATAAAAATCAGCTTACTCCTTGTAACGTCTAGTCTTTTTAAAAGGAATTTTTCAAAACTTCACTCCTAAAAACATTGAACATATCATTTAGAATATGGGCTTTGAGGTAAATGTACCACCACCAGCAAAGAAAAAAAAAGTTAAAACCCTATTTGTTGCAGAGTAGGATGAAGATTCTTCCTTCAATTCAGGCATAAAGTCTGATGATGAATGAATAACACAAGGTATCAGCTTCCAACTGTGGGCAATCCAATCCTAAATTCATGTAAGAAAATTTCACATAGAACTCTTTCCTGTGCTGTCAAAGATTTGAAGGTTTATTTTGACTGTAAATCCAGCTCATCATCGGTCATGCATCATACATAATGTCCCAGTTTTATTCGTAGTTATTTGTATGTTTTGACCAATTGTTTTTTGTTATTGTTAAAGGTGCAATATGTAAATAATTTACAGTGAATTAATCACACAACAGTCTAATGTCTCAACCATGTTGGAAGGAAGGTTACATTAAAACAGATTTCGATCTCAGCCAGCTGGGTGGTTTTAAGTTGTGGATATTTTAAAAACTACTAAAAGCTACTACTGGACGTAGTTATTGTTTATAATAGCTGTCCCGTGTCCATATTTCCTGGTTGCCAAGTATTAAACACTAAACAAAAGTTGGCTCTAAAAATAACTCAAAGCTGTTTTTTCAATTACTGTTAGGGTTGCCGACTTTCATAAATTGAAATAACGGACACTTAGGCTGTTTGTTGAGCTTCTAACAATGAACTTTCAATATTTTATTCTAAAGTGACTGTCTTATATATTGTAGAAAAACCCTAAACACCTGTAAACCTGTTTATCTGCTCCTGTCTACCTGTCTGATTAATCTTGAGCGCGCAACACCTGCGTGTAAAATGCATTTATCCTACTTATCTTCTCTTACTGTATATCTTTCTGTATAGAAGAAGAAGAAGAAGAAGAAGAAGATTTTGATTTTTAAAACACCATTTATTCACACATTCTTACGATTCAAAATAGAGAACAGTAATACAATTACTGTAAAATGGTGCCAAACTCTAGTTTTCCATCTACAATTTTACAAAGAATTCCTTTCTCCGACCACTTCTGTTCAAATTCGTCCACGTTTTGACACACAGAATAGTAATTGTATTCAAGTCGGAGCCTGGCTTTTACATTGATTTTCCATAATGTCACGACCTCGTAAGCCTGCTCTTTTTGCAACTTATCCCTCCTGGATAAATAAATAGCCAGCTTGGCCTCGCCAATTAGAAAATTTAAAACCTTGTTTCTAACTCTGTGCTTCTTACTTTTCCTCACACCCCCAATAAATACTTCCATGGAAAACCCCATGCTAAAAACGTTAAAAATCCAGCTAAGAACTTTAAAAAGGGAATTAAGCCTTTTACATTCAGTAAAAACATGAAAGACATTTTCAGGTAAATTGCAAAAAGGGCAAGAGGTTGAGACATTTACATTAAACTTTGACAAAAAGGAGTTAGTTGCAATCGCCCCATGGAGTATCTTCCATTGTAGATCTCCAGTCCTTTTTTTCAGGGGAGGACTATATATTGTCAACCATTGCGGCTCACATTCTTTTAGTTTGGTGGTCCAAACTGTCGGGAGCCTGCCCTTCAATTTGTCCATGTTCAGTACCTTTACACAGTTTTTATATATAGTCTGTTTCTCAGAGTTGTGAAGGGACTGTTTTTTTTCCTCCCCGGTCCACAACAGAGGACCATCAGTGTCTTTAAAAGGAGGGGTTAAAAAAAGATCTGGAGGTTCATCCAATGGGTCAGGCACGAGTTCATTTCTGTTATATCTCCTTAAAAGCACCCATTCTTTTTCAGAAAGCCTCTTTCTCCAAAGTTCCAGTGCTTTCTGCGATAGTCTGACAGACGAGGTTTCCAAAGAGGAGGTTAAAGCGATGGCGTCTGAGAGCAAAGTTCCAGCCACCTGGATCAGTCTTCCAAGATTTACAATCTTTGATCGACACAAGATTCTCGATAGTCCAGGTAGTGATTGACAGCTTATATCTAATCTTGCATTGAACGTTAGAGGCTCCTTCAGCAACCAAAATAAGGAGCCGTGCTCGCATCTGGTCCAATTGAAAAGAGCACAGGCCTTAAAAATACTTTGATAAAACCCGGGCAAGGTGCTTAAAAACGGAGATTTAAAACCTGTTAAAAACCATTCGCAGTCTAGATCCAGATCACCCAGACGCCTCAACACACAACTTGCTGCACTCCTCCACACTAAATCTTTAGGACCAAATAAAAACCTCTTCACAAATTGTAACCTCAAAGCGGCCGCTCTGCTGGCCAGGTGGACTAGGCCCTGACCCCCCTCCTCACGGGGCAGAAAAAGGACGGCTTGGGGTACCCAGCGAAATCTATCCCAGAAAAAATCAACTATTTTTGATTGTATTCCAGCCAGCAACCCGTTCGGTGGTTCCAGGCACACCACCCGGTGCCACAGCTGGGAGGCCACCAGATTGTTTGCCACTAGTACCCTTCCCCCATAGGATAGCTGTGGATGTACCCACCGCCACTTTGCCATTTTCTCACAGATTCTCTCTAGAACACCATCCCAGTTCTTTTTTATTATGTTTTCACTGCCCAAGTAAATTCCTAGATATTTCAACCGTTCTTTCCTCCATTCTAAATGCTGGGGAAGTACAGGAGGGTTCTCCTCCCACCTTCCAGTCAAGAGGGCATCACTTTTTTTCCAGTTCACTCTTGCGGAGGAGACTTTTAAAAACTTCTCCACAACACTACTCAAGACGTCAACGTCTTTCTGGTTTTTTATAAAAACAAGGACGTCATCAGCGTAAGCTGACAAACAAATTCTTCCACTAAAACCAGGCAATGTCAGGCCACTCATAGCTGACCTTAACTTGCAGAGGAGGGGTTCCAGGGAAAGCGCATAGAGCATACCAGACAGAGCACAGCCCTGCCTAACACATCTATGCACCTTAAAAGGAGCACACAGACTGCCATTAATTTTCAGTACACTCTCGATGTCACTGTACAGCACCTTGATCATGGCTATGAAGCCAGCATTGAACCCAAAACTTTCCATGGTTTCCCATAGAAAGCAGTGTTCAACGCGGTCAAAAGCCTTTTCTTGATCCAGCGAAATCAGACCAAACCCATTCTCCAATGAACTGGAGACCTCCAAAACATCGCGAATTAGGTAGATATTATCTATCATAGACCTGCCTGGCACACAGTATGTCTGGTCAGGATGGATGACCTCCTCCATTGCTCTCCGCAGTCTCATGGCCAAGGCTTTCGATAAAATCTTATAGTCTGTGCACAAAAGTGACACTGGACGCCAGTTCTTCATGTCCTGCAGGTTTCCTTTCTTAGGCAGGAGAGTGATGACAGCTCTACGGCAGGAGAGTGGCAGGACACCATCTGTGAGACTCTCATTGAGCACACCAAGCAAGTCCTCAGAGAAGATGTCCCAGTAGGCTTTATAGAATTCCACCGTTAAGCCATCGATGCCAGGGGCTTTCTGTCCCTGCATTGTCCACAGGGCAGCACCAAGCTCACTAGCTGACAGAGGTTCAGCCAGCTTTAAATTTGTCCCATCTGAGACTTTTAACATTCCTGTTAAAAAGTCTTCTCGTAAGTCTCTGTTGTCTGCCCAACCACTTTTAAAAAGCGATGCATAAAAACTGACGGCTCTTTCTCGTATCTTGGCCGGCTCCGTGAGTTCATGTCCTTCATCAGACAAAAGGCACCGAACAAACTTTTTCTGCCCTCGTTTCTTCTCCAGTCCGAAGAAGTAGCTGGAGGAGGCATCCATCTGGGAGATGTTTTTTACCCGAGAGCGAACCAGAGCGCCCTGCACTTTTGTGTCAAGCAGGTTAGCCAAAGTGGCTTTTTTAGTCTTAAGGGCTTCAAAATGCCCTTGATTTCCTGTAGATTCGCATAACCGCTCATACTCCACTACATCTATCTCCAGATCTCTAATAGATCTGGTGATGTCACGTGTGACACCCAGACTGTACTGCTGACAGAGCTGCCTAATCTGTACTTTTCCATGATCCCACCACTGCCTCAGGGACGTAAAATCATCTTTCCTCTGTCTAAAATCAACCAAATAAAAGCCCCAAATCTCCCTAAAACATTTATCAGCAGTCACATTAGAATTAAAATGCCAGTAGGCGCTCTTGGGAGACACATGCAATTGTGAAACTGAACACTCCACTAAGGCATGATCAGTAAAACCAACAGGTAAAATCCTACACACATTAAAAATATTAAAATGGTGGGAAAAACAATAAAAACGATCTAAACGAGCCAAAGAGATCCTACCTTCTTTGTGGTGGGACCATGTGTACTGTCTGCAGTCTGTGTGCATCCTTCTCCAAACATCCACCAGACCATGACTGCAGATTAGCCGCTTCAGAGCATGAACCGATGTTAAATGAGGCTCTGTGTGATTCAGATCTAGACTGTCATCAACAGTACAGTTAAAATCTCCCCCAAAAAATAAATGATCTGTAACATTTAGATCTTTCAGTCTTTCACTTATGACCTCAAAGAACTGCACCCTTTCTGCTCCTGCATTAGGAGCATAAATATTTAAAAAAACAATAGTGAAACAATCAAAGATAGCCGTTACAGCCAGAGCTCTGCCCTCTACCAGCGATTCCACTTTTACAGAGTTGGGGAAAAAGGTTTCAGAGAATAAAATGCAAACCCCCGCTCTTGCTGATGAGCCATGGTTTAAGAACACACTTCCTCCCCACTCTTTATTCCATTCAATTTGGTTGTTAGTATCGCTGTGAGTTTCTTGTAAAAACATTACATCTATGTGTTTCAGTTTAATAGACTCAAAAAGCACTGCTCTCTTTTTCTGGTCTCTTGCTCCATTTACATTTAAGGAGCCGACTTTAAAAGCACTCATTGAGACTAAAATATTTAGAAACACATAAACAACAATTAAAAATAATCTCAGAATTAATTTCAAAGCCATCTTTTTTATTGCTTTAAAGCCGTTTTTTAACTTTTGTCAACAGTTTTTTCAGTCTATATACTTCCTGATTAGTCAGCCCAACTTTTGCCTTATTTGCCACATGGCATTTTACGGACTTGCAAAAGGCCTTAACATCAGGAAAGAAGGTTTCAATGTTCAGGCCTTTCATGTTCTTGGTCTCGACCAGAAACCTTTTAATAGCAGCAGCAGGATACAATTTTTCTTTTGTCTCAGAAGACTGGTTCAGCGACATGTCGCTTATGTCTGAAAAAGTGCTTTCACAGTCACTTTCCTCAGACTGATCCAACTGTGGATTCGACGGCTCAACTTGCCTGCTTGTTTTAGCTCCGGCACTTTCTTCGGTATCACATTCTACTGTTACATTACGCTTTTTGGAGCTCCTTTTCCCAGCTGGAGCAGGTAGTTCTAGCTCCGTCTCCTCTACAGGCTTCACCAGGTTTACACCATCATTTGCATGACCACTCTCTTCATCGGCTTCCTGCTCATCTCTCTTCCCTTCCTCACCATTCTCAGACCCTTTCACTGTGTTTCCACTATTATTGTTCTGACCTTCCACTACCTCCCTACTCTCCTCCGTAGCTTCTCCACTGATTTCCTCCTCTTGCACCACAGTGTACTTAAAATCAACATTGTTAAAAGATGTTTCCACTTTTTCTTTTTCATTGCAGGCTTCAGCTACCTTACACACTAAAGTGTTTTCACTCTCAGCCGCTACCTCCAGGTTACGGCTCACTTCACTCCCTGTGCAGCCTGACTCAGTCCCTGCAACTTGTGTAACTTGACTGAGTTCCTCCCTGCTAGTTTCAGCTACACATGAGATAGCCTCACCATTCACAGAAGGGGCAGGAGATTTTGCCCCATCACCAGCTGGTCCTGGAACTGTTTTATTAGGACAAATTCTTAAAATATGCCCTTCCCCCCCACAGCCAAAACACTTTAAGGCCGATGAGGTGACAAAAAGAATATAATCGTAATCCTCCACCTTTACACGGAGCTGCAAATTGAGCTCCTCTGATTTGTTTGGCAGGATCATGAAAACCTGACGCCTGTGTGACACGACATGGCTCAATAGAGGAGACTTACACCCAGACAACACCTTCTTAATCGGGGAGACTATCTTCCCATGCCTGGACAGCTCTCTCTTTAAAAATTCGTCACTGATGAAAGGAGGAACGTTTGACAGTACGACCCGTGTGGCTGGTTGAGCCAACGGGACGACCGGTACAAAAGCTCCCCCCACGGTTATGCCCTGCTCCACTAGCTTATTTGCTAGCTCTACCTTAGAAATAAACAAAACCACAGCCCCGTTCATCCGTGCCGCGGACTTAATAAAACTGTGTCCCACTACTTCCCCTACT
Organism: Apricaphanius iberus; assembly: GCA_028564705.1. Classification (NCBI taxonomy): domain Eukaryota; kingdom Metazoa; phylum Chordata; class Actinopteri; order Cyprinodontiformes; family Aphaniidae; genus Apricaphanius; species Apricaphanius iberus. The sequence goes on from JAPXFQ010001609.1 coordinate 403,580, forward strand.
GCCAAGGCAACCTCCTCCACGCTGCACAGGAAGCCGGTGCTAACACGAACACCGTGCTTCCTGGTGAGGGTGGCGAAGCCACCCGCGCCAGCCATGACGCCGGCGAAGATCGCCGCTCAGGCTGGCCTACTACCTCCTAACCACCAAAACACTTAAAACTTAAACACAAACACTAAATAAAACGACAGACGATAACTAGAAAAGTTTAGAAAAACAACACTCACTCAAGACGCTTTCTCTCTACTTCCACTCCACTTCCGCTCAGAAGAAGAAGAAGAAGAAGAAGAAGAAGAAGACTATACAACTTGTCTTCGCTCGTCATCATGTATGTTCTGGCCGTTCAGTAACAGGCAACTTTCCATGAAATTTACAGAGGGGAGGGGTGGTTGACTTAGAGTAAAATATATTTTTTTTCTTCCTAGGCTGCAGTTCTCCAATTTGACCACATTGTTCATCGTGGAGGCTACGGCCCACAGTCTGTTTCTTCTTCTGCATTTGTATTCCACTCAGTGTGTTTACACCAAAACTAAAGTAACTTTGCCACCGTTCGAAAATCAGCATTTTCTCTGCATTAAAATTTGTCTTTAAAATTCAAGGAAGTCATATGTTCGATCCAAGGTGCATTATTTCAAACGGGATCAAAAAAATTACCATTATCGCTCTAATGACTCTCATTCATTTTTTTTTTTGGCAGTAGGGGACCGATGGATTGGAAATAGAAGGGCGTGACTTAGGCTCCCCATGCAAAACATGGGTTAAAAAATTACCCACATTCAAGGTTATTTTATGCTGGCTGAGTTTTTCTTTGTCTTTGGATTTTCAATTCATTTCATGATTGAATATTCCTACTATTCTTTAAATATCGTGTCTTTGATTACTACAGGTCATTATTTCAATTTTTTCTTTCATACTTTATTAATAAAAATAGTTATGTTGCTACATCAAAGTTACACGCATTCAAACAGTCATCCAAGTGTGATTTAAAATGAAAGGACTTAATACCTAATGATAAATCATTTAAAGTAATTATTTTAGCAGTGAGTGGGGCCAAACACTTATATATTTATAATCTTTTGGCGATACAGCTGTTGATCCAGTGGGAGGGCCCGGGCAGTTCCTAAGAATGTTGCTGCGTGTTCTGCCATGAATTGGGGGATTCTCATCCTACTATAATAATTTTTTACTGCTGGAGTGGATTTCTTCTTCAAAGGATTCATCAGTTGAGTCTTATGAATCTTGAGAGGACTAGTCTTCATGCAGGAAAGCTGGATTTCCAGACACCCCAACAGCTTGATCCTATGGCAAATATTCTGGGTCATCATCATCAGAAATGTCACTTCGAAAATGTAAAAATGGCCACCTCATTTACATATGGCTCTTGCTGCAGCAGTTTTATAACCTTCTCAGCAGTAAATATGCAAACAGCTATTCTCTGGGTACAGAAAATCAAAAGCACAATACTTTCAGACGCACATCAATATACATACACATACATACACTTTTATTTTGCGGACTTGGCTAAGTAAGTAGGACTAATTATTTAGTTAACTACTTAGCTAAGTAGCCTAGAAAACTACTTAGCTAAGTATTTCTTGTTATCTTATTAGATAAATCTGTCAGCACCACCACCACCACTAGCAAGAAGCACTAGCTATAATTACTTGTAGCTTTCTAAAATACTGTTCTCACTATCAAAGTTAGCTAAACCTAATCAACTATTATGTACAATTCACAACTCCCATCAAATATGATTTGAGGTAATGTTAGACTGGTTAAAAAAAAAATACTTACATAGAGAGAGAGACAAAAAATGTGCTAAGTTGTGAAGTGTCTTTCCACTCCAAATGCTAGCAAAGGTTTCTGACCTATGTGTGTAAAGTTGAGGTAGAAATACAAACGCTGTGCTTGTCCAGAGTGTAAGAAGAAAAAAAAAAGATTATTTGTGGTAAACAAAAACATAATATTTACCACACACTTGGAAGAGTAACTAATAAACTTAATTTATTTAAAATATATATCACAGAAACACTGTACAAGAAATAACAGAAAATTAATTTGGGTAATTTTGGACCCAAGTTGTGATTTAGAGGTGTACTGATACAAAAACGTTTTTTTATTCAAAAAGTAAGAAAGGCAAAAATAAGATAATCATGTTTAATGGTCTAAAACAAGTTATTTGAGGAATACCTTGACTAACAAATGATGAGAATAATTTATTGCAAAGATATCAAAAATAATAACTCAGCCTGGTCACTTCTGACCCATGTTGTGCATCATAGTCTTAAAGCAATGGTCTTAACTTCAATGTCAACAAATGAGCAGGTGATCATACATGTCAAAATAACAGGGTTAAGACAAAGTCGAGGTAGTGGAGGAATAAATACATCTTGGGAGTTCCCCTGTATAACACACTGGACTGGAAACTCAAAAGTAAAGCTATCTACAAGAATGGAAAGAGAAGGCGATATGTCTTGAGGAAACTTAGGTCCTTCAAAGTTTAAAACAAAATGCTGCAAATCATACAAGTCTGTGGTGGGGAGTGTAATGTTTCCGACATCATCTGTCGAAGTACTGTAGCAGCATCAGAGCCAGAGGCTTAACCCTATTCTCCAGCTGCACGAAATATTCTTATAGTCCACCATGCGCAAAACAGTATGAATCTGATGGGTCTCAGAAAACGTGTCACGAACCTCTCCTAAATTAATGTGGCAGTTCTATTTTTTAGACTTTGCACTTCTAAAATGCATCAAGTTCAGCAGTTTAGACATGACAGGAAATCAGACAAGGAAAATTTAAAGACGCGTGCAGATTTACGATTGCTTAACTATGAAAAAACAAAACACAACATTACCTGTGACACCAGGGTTGAAGTCAGCCAGTCTGTGGGACTCTTTAATCCTTGAAGTGGAGAATCACCCATTTTATATAATACAAATGATAATTTTTTACAAGGACAACATGAAAAAAAGAGAAGACATGGACAACAATATGTACAGTTTTGGGAGTGGATGGTGAGTTTGTTACTTAGTAACATGGAATACTCCCCCCCCCCCTTGCATACAACCTTTTAAGTTACGCAACTGTTATTCTCCTGTGATGTTGTGATCTTTTGGTACCAGCTAGGCGGAGCACTTCCGAGAGTGATAAGCATATATAATGCTTTCGGTAGGTGCTGAACTTGCAAGTAACATGAGTCATTACATTTCGTGTTGCTTATGCCTCAAGTGAAAAGCAGGGATTCAAAAGGCGAAACAACCTGATAAGGAAGGCTGGTTCTGTTCTAGGCATGACTGTGGAACTACTGGAGATGATGATGCAAAGGATGATTTTCATAAAGGCAAGAAAATTATGGAAAGCTTCCTCTTTTGAGACTATCCTGCAAAAACAGGATGTCTTCGGTCAGAGGCTTCTTCAGTTTCACTGTAACACAAACCACTACAGGAGATCCTTCCTGCACATAGACTTACTGTGTCCTTGAAGATTTGAATGAGCTACAAAAAACACTTTCCCTCCAGGATCAATAAAATATTTTTTAATTTGAATTTTTCTGCCTGGGCTGCCACCGTATTGTGGTGGAGGGATGCTGTCAACCGGAAGGAGTCCTATGGGGCCTTTCTGGCCTGTGGGACCCCGGAAGCAGCTAACAGTTAATGGCAGGCCCAGCTGAGTGCAGCTCGGATGGCAGCTGAGGCAAAAACTTTGGAGGGGGGGGGGGGGTGCTGCTAACCTCCACGCAGGACGTTCTCGGTCAGTGGATGGAATACTTTGAAGATTCGCTCAACGTTCCTTAAGGCTCTAGATATTTTATGACTGTGTTGGTTAACATGTCTTTTCAGTATTGTGCGGACATATTGGATTGGTGTACTGGGGTAGTGGTCCAGTGGTCTCCCTGTTTAATAATGGGGACCACAGAGTGTGTTGCAACTACAGGGGGATCACACTTCTGAGTCTGCCTGGTAAGGTCTATTCAGGTGTTCTGGAGAGATAGTCGGACTTCAGATTTGGGAGGAACAATGCGTTTTTTTTTGTCCTGGGTTTGGAACACTGGACCAGCTCTACACCCTCAGCAGGTTCCTAGGTACCTAGAAGGTGGTTCGGAGTTCGCCCGACCAGTCCACATGTATTTTATGGACTTGAAGAAGGCATTCAATCATGTCTCTTGGGGAGTACTGTGGGAGGTACTCTGGGAATATTGGGTACCAGGACCTTTGATAAAGGCTGGTAGGTCCCTGTATGACCGGTGTCAGAGCTTGGTTAACATTGCAGGTAGTAAGTTGGGCTAGTTTCTGGTGAGAGTTGGACTCTGCCAAGATTTCCCTTTGTCACCTATCCTGTTCATAACTCATGGACAGGATTTCTAGCTGCAGCCAAGGTGTTGAGGGGATCAGCTTCAGGATCCGGTCTCTGCTATTCGTAGATGATGTAGTCTTGTTTGCTTCATCGGAACGCGATCTACACCTTTTGCTGGAGCGGTTCGCACCCGAGTGGCTGGGATGGGAGGCTGGGATTAGAATCAGCACCTTCAAATCTGAGGCCATGGTCTTGAACTAAAAAAGGGTAGAGTGTCTTCTCCAGGTTGGGGATTAGGTCCTTCCTCAAGAGGAGGAGTTCAAGTATCTGGGGGTCTTTTTCATGAATGAGGGAAAAATTTAGCTGGATATCGATAGGCGGATTGGTAAGGCATCTGAAGTTATGCAGACGCTGTGGTCTGTTGTGGTGAAGAGAGAGCTGAGCTGAAAGGTAAAGCTCTCGATTTACTGGTAGATCTATATTCCTACCCTCATCTATGGTCATGAACTCTGGATGGTGACCAAAAGGACAAGATCACAGAAAAAAGCAGCTGATATGGGTTTCCTCCTTAGGGTTGCTGGGCTCTTCCTAAGATATAGGGTGAGAAGCTCAGTCATCTCAGAGTAGAGCTGCTGCTACTCCAGATCGAGAGGAGCCAGTTGAGGTGGCTCGGGCATCTGTTCAGGATGCCTGCTGGACAGTTCCAGGCATGTTCCACCAGGAGGAGGCCCAGGCAAAGACCGAGGACACACTGGAGGGACTGTGTCTCTCAGCTGGTCAGGGAACGCTCTGACAGCTGGCCCAAGGGGCTGGGGAGAGGGAAGTGTCTCTGCTTAAACTGCTCCCCCCACGACCCGAGCCCGGATAAAGCAGAACATGATGGATGGATGGATGGATTTGAATTGAATCATCTGTACTGAATTACTAAACTAAAATTTTGGTTTGTAGAATCAAAGAGTTGACAACACTATTGGAAAAAACATACATCCATGTTCTCTTTATTCAGAGCTGAGATTTCTTCAGTTACTCCAGTCTCCTCCCACAACCCAAAATCATGTCTCATAGGTTAACTTACCGCTCTAAACTGCTCTCAGGTGTGAGTATGTGGTATGTGATCAATTATGTTGTATCTGTGATGAACTAGCAACCTGTCCAGGGTATACCCTGTCTCTTGCGCAGTGACTGCTCTGTAAAGACAAAGTGGGTATATAAATGCTGGGATGAAGAAAAAGCATTCATTCTAACCTAAATACTACTTGTTTGTACCATAATTGACCTTAGATCTCAATTTTTTAAATATTTTTTTAGTCTTGTATCTTTTAAAGTGTATAAAACACGGATGTTTTTTATATGCTGTGTATATTTTGATTTTAGAAAGGTTTTATTCACAGTCTTTTTCAGCAGCTGTGTGGTTACTTAAACTAACAGATCCTGACAGGTAGGTATGACTTGATACATTGCCAGTATTGAGCAGGCTGGGTTGAGTAAAAGGAGAAGTCTCACCCTGCTGCCTGCTGCTTGGTGGAGATAAAGATTCAGAGTGTTTTTACCTGTGTTTGCCTTTACCTCTGTATCTGGAAATTACACCAGGGAGTTGGTCGATAATGCCACTAGAATCAGACTCGCCACAGTGAGTAGCATGTTCTCCTTTCAGAGCTGTCACAGAGAAAAGACAATGCAGCACACCTGTAGGCTCCTCTGAGAGCTTCCTTGGTTGTATTGTAAGCTCAACACGGGGGGGCTCAGGCTGCTGCCTTTCCCTCTGGATACTTCCACATCACAGAGAAAAGACAAGGCCATAAGACGTGCTGAATTATTGCCTATGTGTATTGAATTCAGTCATGTAAAATGGAACATTTAAAAAGTATGTTCTAGGCTAAAAAAAATGCTAAAACTAAATATGGGGGTAAACAAGATGGATCATGTTATTTTAAACAGGTGGTGTCAACTGGTATTTATCCTGTGAACCAGCCTTAATCATGTAAAGCACCTTGAATTGCCCTGTGTTGAAAGTGTGATATACAATAAAATTCCCTTGCCTTGCCTTAAATTGCCAATTACAATATCTATATTACAATATCTAAATGACAGTAATTAGCATGTTTGAAAATGAAATGACTCAAAGGAATCTGGAGCTCTTTATCTCACTTATTGTGAGTCTTGCAAGAAGACATAGCATCTTCACCCAAATAAAGAACATGGAAGTTAGCTATTTGTCATGCTGATTCTACTTTCCCCCCATTATTTCAAGACTGGACTGAACTATCACACGTGACACTCGAAAAAGTAGAATAATGTGAAAAGGTTCTTTTTTTCTGTATATCAGCTGAAAAGATATATTCATTACATGCTTAACAAGTTATTTAAAGCCTTTGTGATTATTTTGGTGATTATTGCTTAGGGCATATGATAACACCAAATCCATAGTCGTTTTTCAAATTCATGATCAAACTATGAAAAAATTTATATTTTAGGTCACAAAGTCTAATATTCAAAGAATTCCTAAAATTTCCCTCAGGCCTAACCGTGTGAGTACATGACTCTCTAGTGCATCTTTGCATTAACTGTCAGTTGGACTGGTAACCAGTTTATAGGTCTATCTGCTTGTCATTCATTTACCTTTCTAGAATCTCTCGACAACTGCCACTCATCCCCTCCACCCATCTAGGCCTGGTGCCAGAGGGCCCATTCAGGATCACTCAAGACCGAGTATGACTGCAAATTGAGTATCAATAATGCAATGCATTGACCGAAGACTACCAGCAAGTACAAACTTGAGTTACATTCTGGTCACACTCCACAACAGTTACTGGCATTAATACACCACCTATTGTTTGCCAGCCAATGATAAACACAAAAAAGTGTACTGTATTATTGTTAGGCTAACTTACATGTTAACTGTAGTTGTGATGATAAATTTATCTATGCTACACACAAGGAAGGGAATCATGAAGGTTTGGCTCAGGATGGCTCGATACTGGGATCAATATGTGGTTTCAAATGATAAGTTACACATTAGCTTGCTTTCTGAGTGGTTTTACAAAAGTGCTTACGGTTATGATTGTATATTTGATTTGGGATATATTACTGAAATTACAAGCAGGGTTGGGCTGGTGTTCAAATTCAGACCAAGAGCTTGAAAGTTTATTTAAAATCGAGTTGGTCGTAAATGAGAAAATTCTTCTTTTAATAAATATCTCAACCTTTCAGGTGTTGGGGCAACCCATATTTGGAAGCCCTGCAAGGTTACACAGCCTTCCTGTCAAATAAGCAGGGTTATAATAGTTTTAAAATGTTCATTTTTTTGTTTTTATTTAGTTTTTATTTAAGATTTTCAATTCTATTTTAGTTTTAATTGGTTTTAACAACACAACAAAACAAAAGCCAAACCACCAGGAGTACTATGATGCTTTTGATAGTTTTGCACATATTCTAGTAGTAAGTAATCTCAAATTGGAGTCTAGCGCTTTCTCTCAGTCTTTGCTTGTATGACTCTAGGCGGACCAGAGCAACACAGACGACTTGACTGACACATTAAGATAATGAAGTACAGCCACTTAAAACCACCAACAGCCAGAAACTAGAGAGGGATTATTTGTCCATCAGCATAGTAGCTACACACACAACCTACACCAGCTACAAAGCTCCAGTGTAACACCGGCTCCCATTGCTAGTGCTTGCAGTTGCAGTGTTATTTGGCAATGTTAGCTTGCTTGTTTCGGTGCTTACACACCGAATGTGTTAGCTCCGACCAGAGAGTCAGGTTTACATATAAGTCAATGGAGGAGCATGATGAAGCACAACTGGGGATGCCGTGACAAATCAGTAGCAGATTTGCCTCGCGAAAAAGCTTTTCTGTGTGATTTGCGCGACCAAGTAAAACGGCTGGTGCGTTTCAGGCGTGACTGAAAATTTGTGCTGCATTTTACGTGGTGCATTTTGTGCATTCAAGCTTATTACATCTGCCGCAGAAGTTGGAGAAATCTCAACTACCGGTTCAAGTCGCGACGCGACAACCAGTTGGCTGATGGGTAGTGATGCTGTGAGTGAGTAAATGGAATCACAGCATCACCAGGACATGAAAACTGATAAACACAGTGGCTTATTAACCCCTAGTTATATGACACCAGCTGTTTTCTATACAGAGACAGGAATAAAAAAATAAACATTATAAAGAGGTTAAACTATTTAGACAGGAATGCTCTTAAGAGGTTTTTGGGTGGCTCCTAAAAGAACCAATGTGGCTGCAAAATGGCCTGCTTTTCTCCACCAAGTAGTGAGCCATGAACAGTTTCCTCACCTGGACACCCAGGTCTGGTAATGGCTCCACCGCTCACATATAAACTTTTACTAGCAGCAGAGAGATGGACAGCCGCTCAACTTAGTAGTTGGTGTGTCAGTTGGCAAAGCTTGGACCTCCCACATTTCTGCTTCACACGTGTGAAAATGGCACATATTAAAAGGCGACCAGTTAGCTTTGGAAACGCTTCAAGGTGCGATTGTGCAAGCGACCACCTAGGGACCAGTGGCAATTTTTGGACATGTACAGTGGGGCAAAAAAGTATTTGGTCAGGCACCGATTGTGCAAGTTCTCCCACTTAAAATGATGACAGAGGTCAGTAATTTTCATCATAGGTACATTTCAACTGTGAGAGACAGAATGTGAAAAAAAATCCATGAATTCACATTGTAGGATTTTTAAAGAATTTATTTGTAAATTATGGTGGAAAATAAGTATTTGGTCAATAACAAAAATTCAACTCAATACTTTGTAATATAACCTTTGATGGCAATAACATAGGTCAAACGATTACTATAGGTCTTGACCAGGTTTGCACACACAGTAGCTGGTATTTTGGCCCATTCCTCCATGCAGATCTTCTCGAGAGCAGTGATGTTTTGGGGCTGTCGCCGAGCAACACGGACTTTCAACTCCCTCCAAAGATTTTCTATGGGGTTGAGACTGGCTAGGCCACTCCAGGACTTTCAAATGCTTCTTACGGAGCCACTCCTTCGTTGCCCGGGCGGTGTGTTTGGGATCATTGTCATGTTGGAAGACCCAGCCACATTTCATCTTCAAAGCTCTCACTGATGGAAGGAGGTTTTGGCTCAAAATCTCAGGCCCCATTCATTCTTTCCTTAACATGGATCAGTCGTCCTGTCCCCTTAGCAGAAAAACAGCCCCAAAGCATGATGTTTCCACCCCCATGCTTCACAGTAGGCATGGTGTTCTTGGGATGCAACTTAGTATTCTTCTTCCTCCAAACAAAAAGTTCTACTTTGGTTTCATCTGACCACATGACATTCTCCCAATCCTCTGCTGTATCATCCATGTGCTCTCTGGCAAACTTCAGACGGGCCTGGGCATGCAGGGGGACACGTCTGGCACTGCAGGATTTGATTCCCTGTCGTTGTAGTGTGTTACTGATGGTAACCTTTGTTACTTTGGTCCCAGCTCTCTGCAGGTGATTCACCAGGTCCCCCCGTGTGGTTCTGGGATTTTTGCTCACCGTTCTCATGATCATTTTGACCCCACGGGAATAGATCTTGCGTGGAGCCCCAGATCGAGGGAAATTATCAGTGGTCTTGTATGTCTTCTATTTTCTGATAATTGCTCCCACAGTTGATTTTTTCACACCAAGCTGCTTGCCTATTATAGATTCACTCTTCCCAGTCAGGTGCAGGTCTACAATTATTTTCCTGATGTCCTTCGAAAGCTCTTTGGTCTTGGCCATAGTGGAGTTTGGAGTCTGACTTTTTGAGGCTGTGGACAGGTGTCTTTTATACAGATAGCGAGTTCAAACAGGTGCCATTAATACAGGTAATGAGTGGAGGACAGAAGAGCTTCTTAAAGAAGAAGTTACAGGTCTGTGAGAGCCAGAGATCTTCCTTGTTTGAAGTGACCAAATACTTATTTTCCACCATAATTGACAAATAAATTATTTTAAAATCCTACAATGTGAATTCATGGATTTTTTTTTCAAATTCTGTCTCTCACCTCTACCTATGATGAAAATTACTGACCTCTATCATTATTTTAAGTGGGAGATCTTGCACAATCGGTGGCTGACTAAATACTTTTTTGCCCCACTGTATATCGCGTTCGGTGTGTAAGCACCGTTAGCCATAGCTCACCTGTTATGAAGTTTTGCAGGCTGATTAATCATCATTTCAATCACTTCTTCTGAAAGCTTGTAATCCAAGACATCTTTGCTTGAAAGGGGGCGAGTTGACGGGATTATATCAAACTTTCCCGTTCTGTTGTTTTTATCAAAGCAATTTGTGCAACCAAGGAGCATAGACTGTATATATATAAATAGACAAACACTCGTTGACGTCACCCATAGGTTTCTGAAGAGCAAAAATGAAGCCAACTGGGCAGTTCCCACCTCCGCCATCTTGTCTGCGTCACTCACCTCGTCACTCTCAGAAACTCCATAAATGGACAAATGGGTGGAACTGAGAGTGGCGATGTGAGGCTGGGGGCGGAGGGTTGACGCTCCGAGCCGACATAGCTAGAAGCTAGTCAGAAGCTAGTCGGGAGCTCACTGAAGCTAACGTGGGCTGCAGCCGGTTCAGCCAGAAGACCGGGGTTAAGAGATTTTTACTCCATTTTTCAACAACGATCACTTTAGACACAGAAACATCTCGAGTAGAGAAAAGATATCGATATAATAAGACCCATATGGGTCTGGTCACTATGACCTAACATGGTGTTGTTTCAATTACCATCGGTAGAGGGTGAGGACATAGACGGGCTCATCTTAACAACACATCCAGCAAAAAGCAGTCACAAAGTCATCATGAAAACTCAGATCCTCTAAAAAAATAAAAAGCTTTTGACTGACCTCACATCTCAGACATCCATTAATTCATGCATCCAGCTGTGTTCCTCACACAAGTACTGATCTAACCAGCAATCATCCAGTCTGTCTAGAGTCCAACTCTGTAGTCTTCCAGCCTGATATAGCCGTCTCCCGCTCTGGATGCCGCGGTTTATGGGTCCTGCCGACTTTTCTGCTCTGCTGCTACCTGACAGGTTGCCAGCTCCAACTCGTGAATAGAAAGAGATAAAAGCTCCGACCAGAACAGCATTTTTCTCGGCCACCTGACAGAACCCCCACCACAGCTGGTGAAGCATCAGCTGGTATGAAGTCTCCCCCAAAAGCAGAAACTTCTTGGACGGTCTGTTACTGTAATCAACACCACAGCAAGCCGTCTTTGTCCAATAATTCCATATTAACATCCAAAATTGAATAAAAACTGCAGAGGCACCTGATAGTGGACTTCAGAAACACCAAATGACGGAAGTCTTTACGTTAGTCCCAGGCTGTGAAGAGCTTCCCCGAAAGCAGAGGGGGACAGCAGACTACGGAGCAAGCTATTAGCTACAGTTAGCCACCATTAGCCACCAGCGTTAGCCTACACGGACATGTCCATCAAAAAGACACGCCCCTAATTATTCATAATTTCAAGATTAAATTACAAATAAACGGAGAAGTTGGAAAAAAATTAACCCGCCTCAGAGTTGTCATGATGGTAAACCTGAACTATCTAACCCAAAATGTTTTTTTGAACCAGGCTGTAAACATGTTTATTTTTGCTGTAAAGTTGGCCTTTTTAACATGGGAGTCAATGGGAATTTGCTCCTTTTTGGAGCCAGCCCCCAGCGGAAGAGGGCTGTACTACAATTTTTGCCACTTCCGGGTTGGCTTCACATTTTGCAAGCGGAGTTTGCCCCTTGCCAAAGAGGCACAATACAGATGATCGCATATGTTTCTGGTAACAGCACGAAACTGCCAGAGAGCAACATAGAAATAATTCTTCTAGACTTTATGAGAGACTTTATGAAATTAAATTAAGCACATTTTCTCAATAAATTCAGTTTGTTTTAGTTAGTTTTGTGAACACTCATTACAGTTTTGGTTTGTTTCAAATACTTGTTTTTATTTTTATTTCAGTTAATAAACATGTTTGTTTTCTTCTAGTTTTCGTTATTTCATTCGTTTTCATTAACGATAATAACCCTGCAAAGAAGTGCTATTAAAATCTGTTAGCAGCTAGCAAATAATATAAAAATAGAAACATGCCTGAATATTTCCAAACCTTGCAGAATCGAGCGCAGCAGCTTGAGGTACTTGAGGTACCAGTAGCACATACAAAGATCTCTTATAAAGGAAAATTCCTCATTTTCACAAGCAAGCAGACACACAGCAGAATCATAACAGTGGCTCAATCACAGCTGCTTTTGGAGAAAAAAAACAAAAAACCTTCCGGCCACTGGTTTTGAATAGACCCACGGTTCGGTAAAACTCTCAAATCTCCACATGTCTAGCCCGTACCTGATCACAAGAATCTTAGGCCATGTCCACACGTAGCCGGGTTTTTTTTTAAACGAAGATTTTCCTCTGCTCCTTGAAAAAAAAATCTCCATCCACACGTAACCGGATAAATGCGTTTTTCAGCACATTCATAGACGTGGCAAACCTGTAGGGCGCAGTAGTTCTCCCCAGTCATATCCGCCAAGAGAAACTTTATATCCTCTCTTCAGCACGCAGCAGTCATACAGCTTATAAAAGCAAACAACAAGACGCGCTTTAACAATGGATGATACTAACACAGCGCTGAGGAAATAAAAGCTGTTTTCGAGAGTAAACACAGGTCGCACATGTGGTGTTGGAGCATTTTTTGTCGCGGAAAGTGGCGTTACGGCTCTTAAAACTCCGTTTTCAACCGTCCACACGTAGATACTGAAAACGGAGAAAACGCAAATCTCCACTTTAGCCGGAGTTTTTAAAAAGCTTCGTTTTTGGTGCCAAAAACCTCCGGCTACGTGTGGATAGGGCCTTAGTTTTCAGAAGAAGTATAATATGCATATGTACATTGACAATTTGTCTACAAAATGCAGATTTGACCTGGAAATATGTAACATACCGCCAACAGGATGTAGAAATCCAAATGGGTTAAATAAAAACTGCCCCCTCCAAAAGCAGTAAAGGAAAATCATTAGGTTAACCACCTTATTCTGAACTGCTATCAGAATAGTGCACTTAAAGTTAAAATAAAATATTGCATTTTTTAAATCTTTTTATTTTATAATAATAAAGCAGGTGTAGTAATTATTTCATCTCACAAATTATTTAATGTTGGAAACAAAACAAGAAAAATGTTTTGTCTGGTTTAAAGGCAACATGTATTAAACATGTTTACCACCTAACAGAACCGATCCTTTTGGTTTGCTTTTACCAGCTATTTGAATGTGATACGCAGTGTTGCGCAAGTTACAAAGAAATTGTAATATATTTCACATTACTAGTTACAATGTCAAAAATGTAATATTTTTGCATTACATATTACTGCCTTAAAAATGTAACTGAGTTACACTACTTTAAGTTACTTTTGGCTAAATATTTTAAATATCTAACACGACTTCTAAGCACCGTAACTTATCAATTTACATTTTACACAAGTGTCATACAACAAATACTGTATTTTTAGGACTATTTTATTAAAATTAAGTCTCAAGTTCCTTTGTATGCCTTCTCTTTCATGGTAATGTTTGTTATATCTAATCAAAAGAAGGTGCTGAAAGTGTTCATCACAAAGATGGTTGACAAAGATGAGACTCCGATGTCTGAAGTCTTACAAGAGATGGTTAGGAAAACAGTGTGAATAATGCCGCTGTTTAAATGTACAGTCGATCTTTTCCTCAGCCGTCCTGATTCTTTGATGTTTTAGTTTTGAGCAACAGGAAGTGGATCTTGTTCTATGGTATCCAAATTGATTTGGTCTGTTGCATTAGGTGGCCAGAAAAATTATTTAAAATGCATTTGTAACTTGAGTAACTGAAATTGTAACTGGTAATATATTGCGGTATATTTTGTAAGTAATGCATTACACTACTCAGTTACTGAAAAAAGTAATATATTCCTGTAACTCATTACTTTTGTAATGCATTACTCCCAACACTGGTGATACGTTTATAGTCTTGTTCCATAGCATACATTTCAAACATCTCTGATTCAGCAGGTTTGCTGTGACAGTTTCAAAAGCAGATGCCTATATCTTGTTTTCACCTAATTATTCACCATATGTTGAAAAAGGTTCTATTCTGTCCTGCACACAGATTAAAAAAATTAATCAGTGATGATATATGTAATTGAGTGAGGATGAATGTTTGGGAAGATTAGTCAGAAAGCTTACATTTTTGTTGATAGTAGTGTCATTCATTCTTGTTATGTCCAGCCAGAACAGCTTAACTGTATATATAAAGAAAGGAACATTGAACAACACTTTTTTTACAGTTGGTGTCTCGTATTGAAGCAAGACCCAGGTGCAGACGTAAAGTAAAAATGCAGAATCGTTTTAATGATGAGCCACAGGGAACTGAGGAACCAAAAACAATAACAAATGAATAAAGCACACAACATATCCTAAATATAGGCTGGGAAACCTGGACAAACAGGTGAGTCCAATGAAAGACAGGTGCAGTGACTGAACTACTACTACTTCATGCTCTGACGAATTTAAATCCACATAGTCAATCGTAATATTCTCTTAGAAAGGCTTGAACATGTTGCAGGGATCAAGGGAGCAGCACTAAGCAATTTAAACCAGCCAAGTGCTCCTCCCTTGATCCCAGCAACATGTTCAAGCCTTTCTGTATATATATATATATATATATATGCTTCCAATTGGTAAATTAATTAGACAGCATGGTATGAATTTCCTGATGATACACAACTTTATTTATCCATAAATCCAGGTGAATCCAATCAGTCAGGTAGATTACAGGCGTGTCTCTAAGACATAAAAACCTGGATGACTCTAAATTTAGTCCTTAATAATCAGGTTCCATCATACATTAGAGATCTGATTTTTCCATATTTTCCTAACAGCACTTCAATCTCATACTGCAAGTTTCTTGGTAGTTCCTAGGATTTGTAGAAGTAGAATGGGAGGAAGATCTTATTTATTATTTTAACTACTTTTACTGCTATTTATTACACAGTGTTTATATCTCTTGTGTAAGCATCTATGTGTTATTGCGATCTATCAGTGTTATTTGCAGGCTTTTGTGTTTTGTGGTCTTATATATTGACAGTGTACTGTGGACTTCTTGTAATTGCATCCCAATGCGTTTTATTTAACTCCATGCTGACTACTAGCTTGTATACATACGGGATAGACCTACTTTCACTTTTAATTCCTTTATTTCAGGATTCAAACTTATATGAACCTATACATATTTTATATCATTTCAAAGCTAAGGGTCTCGAAAAACATTTGTGTCGTTCAATCGAGGATAAAATTATAACTGTGGGTACAGCGAGTGCTTTTACCAACACCTTGCCCCCCTCCAGAAAAAGTGCAGCTTACCACTTTGTAGTCCAAAAAACATGACACCAAGCCATCTTGAAAGAATTTATTAATTTTTTTCATATATAAGGGTCTGATTAAAGTCCTCTAATAAAGTGATTCATCCAGGTAAACAATAAGTGCAATAAAACCCAGGTAAAACCAGCTCCAGAAAATGTACTTGACATTAATTGGTTTGTAGACTCAGATTCAGCACACAGTTTCAGAGCCTTCAAGGCTCTGCCTAATTATTAGTTCAGGGAGTGCACCTGTGAGATCAGACTCACCTGTTCTCCTTTGTTTTCCTTCCCGATATTTAAGTCCTGGCGTGCACCTTATTCCACGCCAGATCATTGACGTCTTTCGTTCTTGTGTTGTTGTCTACCAATTAAATAATCTTTTCCTTTATTCAACGTCTGCGCCTGGGTCTGTTCCTCACCGAGACACCAACTCCTGACAGAATGATCTGGCCACGTAAAGACCCAGCGGACGTTCCCGGCCCGGAGACATTGACGGACGTATTGTTGAGTCGTCTTCTGAGGTTGGTCGCCTTTCCTCTCCCCTCGGATTGCCTCGCAGGTACGGAGGAACTCCTCAGTGAGCTCCTTCCTCGATTCGCCCGTGCCCTGCCTCCGGATGGGCTCTGCAAAACCCTGCCTCTCCCGGCTTCGCCCCGCCAGTCCCCGTCCTTATCTGCCAGTCAGCTGCAGGCGCAGTTCCCGCTTCTGCTTGCTCAGTTCCTATCGCAACTCCGATCTGTAGCTCTGTCCCCGTTGCAGCTCCGTCTATCGGCCCAGTCGCCGTCACCGTCGCAGCTCCAGACCTCAGCCCAGAGACTGTTGCCGCTCCTGCCTCTGTCAGTCAGCCTCCAATTCCTGGTTTGCCAGCTCCTCTCTGCTCCCCAGCGGCTGGATCAGTTCATCTTGAGCACATCAACCTGTCTGCATCAGCCTGTTCGGCCCCGAAGTTGGCGTCTGTATCAGCCTGTTCGGGCCCGAAGTTGGCGTCTGCATCGCCTTGTTCGGCCCCGAAGTGGGCGTCTGCATCAACCTCTTCAACCTTCTCCTCCCTTCAGTCCCTGTTTCCAGAGCCAGCTGAGCCCCTTCAGTCCCTGTTTCCAGAGCTGCTGGATTTTCTGCCGCCGCCGCCAGAGCTACTGGACTTTCCTCCGCCAGAGCTGCTGGACTTTCCTCCACCAGAGCTGCTGGACTTTCCTCTGCCGCCGCCAGAGCTGCTGGACTTTCCTCCGCCGCCAGAGCTGCTGGACTTTCCTCCACCGGCAGAGCTGCTGGATTTGCCGCCCCGGCGAGAGCTGCTGGATTTGCTGCTGCCAGATTCACTGACCAGGTTCTATCGTCCCCTTCGGTGGGGACCCACCTGGTCCCTCTGTCGCCACTGACGACCAACCAGGCTTCTCCGCCAACCAGCCAAGCGCTGCTGCCTCATCCGCAAGAGAGGGCCGTCGGGCTCCTGCCCGTTTCGCGTCCCGTCCGCCTGTCTACCGTCCTGTCCAGCTTCCCGCTGGACCTCCAGGTCCCCAAGAGAGGACCGCAGGGCCGTCTGCCCGTCTCCTGTCCCGTCAAGGGATGTCCGTTCAGCTTCCTGCTGGACCTCCAGGTCCCCAAGAGAGGACCACCGGGCTGTGCGCCTGTCTCCTGTCCCGTCAAGGGATGTCTGTCCAGTTTCCCACTGGACCTCCAGGTCCCCAAGAGAGGACTGCCGGGCCATCCGCCCGTCTCCTGTCCCATCAAGATACGTCTGTTCAGCTTCCCGCTGGATCTCCAGGTCCCCAAGAGAGGGTCACCAAGCCGTGCGCCTATCTGCTGTCCCGTCAAGGGACGTCTGTCCAGCTTCCCGCTGGACCTCCAGGTCCCCAAGAGAGGAATCCTTTTGGGCTGTCCGCCCCTCTCCTGTCCTGCTGAAGGACGCCATCCTGGCCTTCGTCCCGTGAAGGGACACTATCGTCCCGCGAAGGGACGCCATCGTCCACTCCGAGGCCGCCCTCAGGACTCTCTTCCTGTGCGAGAATGACATTCGGGACGGCCGCCTGATTCAGATCCTGCCGGGAGACATCCGCCTGACAACCATCCCGTGAGAGGACACCACTCGGGTCGACCTCCAGACTCTCATCCTGGAGAAGGACGCCACCCGGATCAACCTCCTGACTGTCGTCCACTCCGGGCACGCCCTTTGGGCCATTCATCAGATCTCCAGGGGCATTCACATAAAGACTCAGGCCCACCTTCCGGTGGCCCTCTGCGCCCACTCTGGCTGAAATGTTTCTGTTAGGTCATCTGGAATCCAACCTGGATAGTGGGACATACCGTCAGAGCCTGCAAGGCTCTGCTAATTATTAGTTCAGTGACTGCACCTGTGAGATCAGACTCACTTGTTCTCCTTTGTTTTCCATCCACTATTTAAGTTCTGGCGTGCGCCTTATTCCTCGCCGGATCATTGAAGTCTTTCGTTCTTGTGTTGTTGTCTCCCAATTAAATTATCTTTTCCTTTATTCAACGTCTGCGCCTCGGTCTCTTCCTCACCGAGACACCAACTCCTGACACACAGGTCTTTTCTAAAAACTTGCTTTAAGTCATGGTATTCAGGTGGAACTTTAGAAAGAACAGGATCAGGCTCAGCTGTAGTTTTAGTTGTTGGTTTTTCTGGTAAGGCTGAATTCAAACAAGATTCCTAACAGAACGGACTCCAGGATTCTATTCTGAGATTGATCCAATTAATTTCAGGGTTGTATTTTGATAGCCAGGGAAAACCAAGAACTAGCGGGCTTTCTTTATTAGAGTAAACATAAAACTGGATATTTTCATGATGGTGTCACGGATATGCTGCAGCGAGGATGAAGGACTCAGACGCAGAAGCGGATTTGAAGGTATCTTTACTCTTGCAGCAACACATGAAACTTGCAGACAATGTCACGAGAGCCAAGACAAGAGAAGAAGCGGGGAAGAATCTCGATTAATCAATAATCCAGCGAGGTCTGAGGCTCTCGCCAGAGATTAAATAATGGCAGAAACACAAATGACAGGTGCATCTGATCACACAGGTGCAGTAAATAAATAATAATTAGGCAGGCTCTGACAGATGGTTCCCTGAGATGATTAAGGAAATGGGCTGTGTTTGGTGGGTGATAGAGGTCATATCACTACCATTTAAGACAGAAACTGCAATGGGTGAATTCAGTTCAAATGCCGGAATTTTGCATTTCTCTATGATCTCGGGATGGATTCGATTTTGTACGGAACCAGAATCAATTGACGCTGTGCACTGAAATGGGTTCTTTGAACCACCACAGAGAGTTGTAGTTACTGTTAATCTGTTTTTGTGATTCCCCAAGCTCTTCCAATTTGCATAGGCTCAGGGAACGATTCTTTGGGGGTCAAGGCTTGACTGTCGCTTGGTGACTCAGGTTTAGGATCTGAGTAACTAGAATTCATCACTTTAGATCTAGACTTCTCTGTTGATCGCTTATCCAGCTTATTTAGTGTTTCTAGTTCATCTCAAGAGGCTAGCTCATCTTTAATCTTTTCATTTAGCTGGGGCATTCCATCCTGACTCCTCTGCTAATATGTGGAACTTTACTGTAAAGTCGTTTACTGATCTATTTCCTTGTTTTAGAGACCACAGTTTTCTTGCTGCTAGTTCTTCTTTCTTAACCGGGGCAAAGGCTTGGTTTTTTGATTCCAGAAAATTGTTCTGTGATGTCTCCTCAATAGTGGATTCATCATAAAATGCTTCTGCCCCCCTAAGAGCGTTTCTTTCTGAGTTGGTGGTGTAACATGAATGCTTGGACTGAGCCAGGTTCTGTTGGAGGTTTGTTCCTGTTAAAAGGGAGTTTTTGCTCTCCACTGTATCTATATGCTTGCTCAGTATAAGGGATTGCTGAGGGATTGTTGTGGTTGGAGTCTGTATGTTCAGGGCACAACCTCACATCAACAACTCAATCTGCTGGGATTCCTTAAATAAAACAACTTTTAACTGATTGGAATGTTTTTTAAATTGTATTGAAATTACTTTTCTTGTGAAGTGCCTTGAGATGTGAAATATGTTGTGAACTGGTGCTATATAAATCAAATCAATCAGTTTAATTAAATCATTTTACAGTGCATATTTACAGTGCAATAGAGGTGACATTGCTCTGTTTCTAAGGTGCTCATCTGAACTAAAAATGCATGAGCTTTGCTCTTTATAACATACCTTTTTGTGGGTGTTGATAGATAGATGAACGGCTCATTTGTACCAGAGTCTAACTCAGAGTCAAAGTTGGATAACATTGACATTTGCTAAATGGGAATCAGTCTAAAATAACCAGTAAAAAACCTTATTCAGTAACTAGTTCTATTTGAATTAACTAATAATATTAGTTAATTCTATATACTAATTAATTAATTATTTGCTTTAACTCATTGACTGTCACTGTTTCTGGAATCAAACGTCATTAACATCAATAAGCCTGATCATGGAGCTGCTGTCATTGACCTGTGTTTAAGTTGATTGTTTTTATGCTTTGTCATGCGTAGAGATTCATTGGTTTAGCTGTTTTGCCTGTGGCCTGTGTTGCTGCACAAATGTAAATAGGCTTGGGTGTAAAGACCTATGTCTGTGCATTTTATTTTGTATTTTTTTTAATTGCTACACGCCTGTTAAATGTCTGTCTTCGGCCAACGAGAAGATATTTAGCTCTTTTCCATTAGAACCCTGCTTGGTTAAGCTCAGCTTGACTCTTCATAATTTGTGTCCTTTTCCACAATGATGTACCACCTCAATATAGGTGGGGTTTTCTATGTAATAAACCACTGTTTTAAATCAGCAATTAAAAACAAAATTGTTAGTGCCACAATGTTGCGTATTGCCATCTTCTTTTAAGCTCAATAGGCCCAGACTCTATTGTGAGTGTTAAAAATGGGGGGGTTGATTTGTTGAACCTGAATTGCTGTCATGACTCAGGGGCAGTTTACATGTAAACATTCCCATTTTTTTTGAATGTACAAATACAATTTTGTTTGTTTACACGATGGGGTGAGTGAGCTGATCTCATTGAAAACTATGTAGTACATATACCCAGCCTATAGATTGCCCTGTGTGTGCAGTGTTCTATGGTTTCCCCAGGTTTTCTTCTTATCTAGAAAAACAGTTGAAGAATGTTGACGTGCGCAGATCCGATATGCCCAGAGAGCTGGCAGTGATGTCATCGTTTTCGAAACTCCCCAGCCTTTTACGTGACAAAGAATTACCCAGCATTGTCAGAATACTTCACTCTGGAAGCTGTTTTTTAAAAAGATGTATCCCCCCCCACAAACCATTCTCGTGTAAATCTTTCTCGTGAGAGGCCAAATCGCAGAGGAAAAACTCAATTTTGCTGAAAAACTTTGTTGTGTAAGCAGCCCCTCAGTGACCACCCCCTTGCCAATCATTGAACAGCAGATCTTTAGGGGTCACTCTACCGGTACAATACGACTCGACTCGGATCGACTAATCCTCAGTACCTTTTACTCCCCACTGGCAGAAGTCTGGCTGAGCCGCTCCGAGCTGCACCGAGCCGTTACTATTTTTCGTACCAGCTCAGCTGTGGTTCCATCCGTACTGAACTGGTACTGAAAAGGGACGTCAGACGGCTGTCGGTCACTGATTGGCTGGAGGGCAGAGTCACTGGAGAGTAACTTGACAGTTTCTTTTAACAAGCTGCTCGCTGTGAGAGGGTTATCAAGGAGGAGTCAGAGCTCATCGCAGTTCAGAGCCGATGGCTCTCACCTGCAGGCCGAAGCAGAGAAACGGAGAACGCCGAACCCCTGAACTCGCTGTCTCGTACTCTCGGTAAGAAGCAAATTTCATGCCGCTTGTATATTTTCTTCACAATATTAACCTATTCAGCTGCATATTATCTTCAGTATGACGACTTCACATAGTAGTCATCTGAAACACGCACACACAGAATACTTATTTCTAAAGCAAACTTGTCAACATATGTTTTTACGCTGGGCTTTAGTGATTAATAAATAACCAGAGCATATTCATAGCCCACCACATC
This sequence comes from Apricaphanius iberus, assembly GCA_028564705.1. Lineage (NCBI taxonomy): Eukaryota > Metazoa > Chordata > Actinopteri > Cyprinodontiformes > Aphaniidae > Apricaphanius > Apricaphanius iberus. Next base: position 425,268 of record JAPXFQ010001609.1, read on the forward strand.
GGGGTACTATTTGCATCGACTTACCCATTCAAGCTGCCGGGGTCCTGTCTGTAGTGTCATTCTCCTGCAGAGCTTCTTACACTCGCTTGTACTACTCCACCATGTTTTTCCTTGCAGTGTGCAGCTTTTCTGGGGTCTGTATTCTTCGAAGAGAGGGCTTTCTCTTCCACGTGGGAGTAAAGAAAGCCACAACCTGAGCAAAAAGCTCACGGTCGCTAGTGAGGTCTCCATTGTTCTTCTTTTTCTCCGAGACTTTGTTTATTTCCCGCTACTACTCTGGGACCGCCCACCATATGACGCACCCGCTCACTTTAGACGCTCTGGTTTGTTGCAACTGTGAAGCAACACTTGAGGAGTCGAGCCGTGTCGAGTCGTGTAGCCGATAGTAACGGTACAGTACGGCACGGCAAAAGGTACTAGTGGTACTAGTGATGTTAAATCTACAACACGGCTTATTGATTTGACACGGCTTGCTTGGAACACCCACAAACTATAAAGGTTGTACCAACTACCAGTACCTACATAAATGTATTTAAAGGGCCTATATCATGCTAAATCGAGTTTTAGGAGTTTTTAACCATCTGGTAATGCAAATTTCTCATATAAACCCTTTTTTTGGTTTCTCCTAAATCCTGCTCTCTGAGTAGCGGCACTGCCCTCTCCCGGAAAATGAATGAGCGTTCACATAGTGACGTATTTTATGTCACTATCAACACTAGCAAATACTAGAGGTGTCTGCACTGCCCCTTTGGTTGCATGGATAACAGGACTTTATTCTACAGTCCGAAAGAACAGCAGCTGGATCACTTCAAACAACAAAGACAATAGATTGGACAGAGAAGTAAGTAGCTACATGCTAATGTGTGTTAGCCATTTATCAAGCTGCATATATGTGATCTTATAACAGCATTTTGTGGCCTGTAACAGAATGTTCAGTAAATGGGTACAAACAAACACCACGGCTTTTTCATATACTGGGCTGTAAAGATTGCTTACTGGACTCAGCTGTGGTGGTTTGGGTTCTGTCTAAAGTCTGAATCGGCTCTGTTTAATCTCTGCTCAAACAGTCAGAGCAGCGCAGCGCTCATGGTGATTGGGAGCGGGGAGGGGGGGCAGGAGGCGGGACTATAGAGAAACAAGTTTTTTTACTTTTCGGTCCAACAATAAATTCTGCTAATATTATTTTTCTTCATTTTAACATAAATGTTACCTTTCAGGAAAAAAAGATGTTCTTTTTGACTGAACGAAAGAATACATTATACAGTGGGTAAAGAAAGTATTCAAACCCCTTTAAATTTTTCACTCTTTGTTTAATTAAAGCCATTTGCTAAAACGAAAAAAGTTAATTTTATTACTCACTCAGCACACTATCTTGAGAGAAATGAAGATTTTTTTGTATTTACTAAAAAAGAAAAACTGAAATATCACCTGGTCATTACTATTCAGACCCTTTGCTCAGTATTGAGTAAACCCTTTTGAGCTAGAACAGCCAAAAATCTTGCTTGGAATGCTGCAACAAGTTCTTCACACTTGGATTTTGGAATCCTCTGCCATTCTTCTCACAGATGCTCTCTGGTTCTATCAGGTTGGAAGATTAACTTTAGTGGACAGTTATTTTCAGGTCTCCAGAAATGTTCAATTGGGTTTAGGTCAGGGTTCTGGCTGGGCCTATCAAGAACAGCCACAAAGTTGCTTTGAAGCCACTTTTTTATTTTAGCTCTGTGCTTAGGTTCATTGACCAGTTGAAAGGTAAACTTTCAGCACAGTCTGAGGTCCAGAGCATTCTGGAAGAGGTTTTACTCAAGGATATCTCTGTACTTAACCACATTCATATTTCCTTCAATCGTAAGTATTCATCCTTTCCCTGCAGCTGAAAAAGACCCCAACAACATGATGCTCCCACCATTATGTTTCACTGTAGGGATTGAATCGGGTAGGTGATGAGCAGTGCCTGGTTTTCTCCTCACAAACAGCTCGGAATTAACATAAAAAAGATCAAACTCGGTCTCATCAGACCAGAGAATATTATTCCTCATAGTCTGTGAGTCCTTTTTGTATACAGGCTTTCATATGTCTTGCATAGAGGAGAGGCTTCCGTCAGGTAACACTGCCATAAAACCCTATCTGGTGGAGGGCTGTAGTAATTTGATCCGATGGAACTTTCTCCCATCTCCCTACTGCATGTCTGGAGCTCAGACAGAGTGATCTTTAGATTCTTCTTTAACTCACTCAACAAGGTTCTTCTCCCACAACTGCTCAGTTTGGCTGGACATCCAGGTGTACAAAGAGTTCTGGTTGTCCCAAACTTCTACCATCTGAGGATTATGGAGGCAATTGTGCTCTTGGGAACCTTGAGTGCTGCAGAAATTATTTTGTAACTATGGCCCGATCTGTGCTTTCCTACATTTCTGTCTCTGAGCTTCTTGGGCAGTTCCCTTGGTCTCATCATTCTCATCTGCACTGTAAGATGTAATGTCTTAAATAGGCAGGTGTGTTGCATTCCTAATCAAGTCCAATCTGTTTAATTAAACACAGATGAACTCAAATGAAGGAACAGAATGATCTTGAGGCGGATCAGAAGAAATAGACAGCATGCGAGTTAAATATGAGTGTCACTGCAAAGGGTCTGAATACTTATGGCCATGTGATATTTCAGTTTTTTATTTATGATAAATAAAATTAACTCTTTATTTCAGCAAATGGCTGCAATGAAACACAGAGTAAGACTTCTGAAATGCTGAGCTCTGCGGAGCTGCTTGGTGTTTGGAGCACAGATTCTCTTCGAATGATCCATTTTTCTCTGTGTTGCGGTCTTTCTAAGTTATTTTAACACACAAGCACACTACTACACTCATTTCGAGTTGTTGTACTTTACGTTTTGGGAACACTTTGTGTTTCACACGGTTGTTCTCGATGTGGTAAGATCTCGCTCGCTCATTAGCTTCGTAGTAGCTATGGCTACCTCTCTTCCGTCTATCTCTCCTTCTTCCCCCTCTGTGGATTCTCTTTCCTGTTCTCTGTCAGATGTTTAGATACTCCCCCATCTCCTTTAATGATAATGGTAAGTGTAACAAATGTAGCATTTTCATAGCTTTGGAGGCGAGGGCTTCAGAGTTAGAGGCCCGGCTCTGCGCTGTTGAGAATCCAGTAAATAGTCGAGCCTCGTTAGCCAGTGCGGAGCCAACAAGGATAGAACACCTAGCAATCCTCCGACCGAAGCCACACAGTTGGGATCTCAGGCCGACTGGGTGATGGTATGTAGTGTTGGAGTCTGAGCCATGTATACGATATCAAAGGGCCCCAGAAATATGACGGCAGCTTTGCAATGGGCCAATGAGGGAGCTGTCCGCCTCTCTCTCTCCCCTCCAAGCCGCTGAGCGCTGGAGGACCTGTCATGCTGGTTGGCAGGAGCACCGGTCCATCAGACCCACTGCAGTTCCGTGCAGTGTGAGTGGAGCATCCGCACAAAGTAGGAGAGAACAGAAAAGGTGCCTTGTTTAAAGCTCTGAATCACGGAAATTTGCGTCCTCTCTGGTTCGACTCCCGGACTAAAAGGTGATCATCTCTCTTCCAGTTTGCTTCTACAAGTGGGTGAGGTCTCTCAGAACTTAAAGAAGAGACTTTTCATCCTGACACGTGTTTAGATTTTTCCCCTTTCTGCAACCAAGCCCCTTTGATAGTTTGGCTGGCTCCCAAACTATTTTCGCAGTCCGCTGAACCTCTCTCTCTTTTAAAAAAAATGTTCATCCCCTTTTTGCGCTCCGTTTCCCCTTTGCGTTTTTCAATCGCAATCAGTCGTATCTTTTTCTTCTACACCTGGAAGCTTCCCCTTTAAAAGTAAGACGGTTCTCATTTATTTTTATTTTTCCAACCTGGGTGGAATGAAATAGAAAAATTCTCTTTGTAATTTTATGCATGCACGATTCTTAACTTCAAGTGAGTCTGTGTCAGTTGAGCACTCCATGTTGGAGTTTCTGTGCTGTGTTTGTGTTTCTATTTGCGGGTAAACTGTGAGCTTTTTGTACAATTGTGTTGAAATAGTTATTGTTTAATAGACAAGCAGTGTTAGGGTTGATTGCATGTTACTGTCACTCGACCGTGGATTTTAACAGTGTCACAGCGTTCCTTCTGAGTGGCAGGTAAACACAGAGAGTCGTTTCTGTCCTCTTTTTTTACTCAACCTATTTCAAGTTTCTTTGTAGCCGAAGGCCAGTTCGGTAGATAAGCGCCATGTGGTCTCTTTGTCCGAAGAAACCACAAGGTTTCTTGCTCAGATCATAAAGTTTGGCCATAACACATCCCCCGACTTTCGGTGTTTGCCTGTCTGTAGAAGTACCTCACATCTACGCATGCGTGCGTGATCCGACGTACGTACCTACGAAGCGCCTGTGATGTGCCTAAGCGACATCATTGCTGGTCGCCATCCTGCTCAGGTATACCGTTAGCCTTGACAGAACCGTTTTGGTATAAGTAGTGTTTTGTTTTAGTTGTGTTTTTAGAATAAATTAAATTGAATCATATCTCTGGTTTATTTTATTCTGAGTGTGTGTGTGAATTATTGCAAAGAATTCATTTCCTTCAGATAAGTTCTTTTGGTAAACTCACTAGTAATTAGTTATAAACCGTGAGTTGATTACTTCCTATTAATTAGATATATGTTTTTGCCAGATTTTTATGAAAAACTGGACGGTGCCTCGTTAATAATTTGAAGAGATAATTAAATAAATAATTTATGAATTATTGATTTAACATCCTTAGACTAACCAGATAGACCATAAATTAAATTTCTAAATTTTTAATTGATAAATACCCAACAGTAGAAAGCATAGTTCCCAGCTTAAAGGGCACCACCATCCGTTCACGTTTCTAACAGATTTTCCCCACTCAGTGACACACCCACAAACAAGCAGACCCTGATATGATAATCGGCAGTCCCATAGTTCGAAACGCGGCATTAGTGACACCATCGAATATAGTAAAATGTTTTCCAGGGCCAGAACAGGCGACATAAAATCCCACCTGAAGCTGCTGGCTAAGGATAAATGTAAATTCAGTAAGATTGTTATTCACGCTGGCGGTAATGATACCCGGTTACGCCAATCGGAGGTCACTAAAATTAGTGTTGCTTCGGTGTGTAAGTGTGCTAAAAAGATGATGGACTGTGTAATCTTTTCTGGTACCCTGCCCGATCGGACCAGTGACGACATGCTGTCATTTCATCGATGGTTGAATGAGTGGTGTCCAGCAAACAACGTGGGCGATATTAATAATTGGAAAACTTTTGAGGTAAACGTGGTCTGATCTCAAGAGACAGCATTCATCCCACTTTGGATGGAGCAGCTATTCTTTCTAGAAATCTGGACAAATTTATTACTCCTTCAAAACAATGAAAAACCAGGGTCCAGACCAGGAAGCAGAGTCATAGTTTAACCCACCTCTCTGCAGCTTCTGTACTGTTACCCACTCAATACCCCATTGAGACATAGTCTTGCCCATGGCCAAAATCAAATAGACTAACAGTTACCTAACAAAAGCAAACTATGAAAATCTCATTAAAATAAATACAACTCTGACCAAACAAGAACATAGGGCAACTAGATATGGTTTAATGAACATAAGATCGCTCTTAGGAGGCAAAATCAGTCTCACAAACCCGGGCTTTCCACTGGACGTGTCAGCAGCATGTTACAGGAGCAGCACGTTTTACTCGGGTGTTCTGCTGCTTGGTCCTTTCCACGGGGGGCGTCAGCAGCACGTAGCAGCAGGGAAGCAGCTGTCACCGAAGGAGCCCGAAATCATCCGAGATCAGCAAAATCACGCATGGTTTTGTTAAACGCAACAACAAGCAGGAAAAGAACTACAATTTGGCTCCAAAAGGTCTGTGTTTTATATTCTGTCCTCTTTACATTCGCCTATAAGTTTATGTTATGTCAGGTAATATACAAAATCCCTCGAAGTGCAAAAGAATAATGTAAGTGGCGATCCGAGGTAGTGTAGACACTCCCACGACCTACTGACTTCTCATGGGGCCGCACAGGTAAAGTAAAGCGACCGGAAAGAAGCACCTTTGTTTTATTTTGAAAATATCCGGATGCCGAGCCGTCTGACTTCCTGTCTTCCCCTATCCAAAATGTCGAAATTTACATGTTTCACAGGTGTAGCGCGTAGAAAATAGGACTGCGACATGATGCTCCTGTGACGGGGCAAACTCGTGCTCCTTTCGCCTCCGATGAGCTTCTATAGGGGAGAAAAATACTGAGAGAAAACAGGGTTAACAATTGCAATAACAGCAGAAAAATACATCTGGGGAGTAGTAGAATAGAAAAGAAGAAGATTGAAGAAAAGTGGTCAGTCTCGCCTCCAGCAGTCTAAGCCTAGAGCAGCATAATTACAAGAATAACTCAGGATAACCTAAGCCACTCTAACTATAAGCTTTATCAAAACAGAAGGTTTTAAGCGTATTCTTCAAAATAGACATTTGCTTCACGTACTAAAACTGGAAGCTGGTTCCACAGGAGAGCAAGATCTGCCTAAATATATGGAAAAATCAGATCTCTGATGTACGATGGAGCTTGATTATTAAGGGCTTTATAAGTAAGGAGGAGGATCTTAAACTCTATTCTGGATTTAACAGGGAGCCAGTGGAGAGAAGCCAAAACAGCAGAAATGTGATCTCTCTTTTTAATATTCATCAGAACTCTTTCTGCAGCATTTTGGATCAAATGAAGGCTTTTAAATTCCATTTTGTGGACTTCCTGATAATAAAGAATTACTGTAGTCCAGCCTTGAAGTAAAAAAATGCAAGGACTAGTGTCTCTACATCACTCCTGGACAGGATGTGTCTGATTTTGGCATAATTCCGGAGGTGAAAGAAAGAAATCTTAGAAAGCTGTTTAATATGAGATTTAAATGTCATGTCTTGGTCAAAAATTACACCGAGGTTCTTTACATTAGTACCAGAGGCCAAATTAATGCCATCCAGATGAAGTGATTGATTTAGCAGTTTCCTTTTTAAAGGTTCTGGTCCAACAACTTCTGTCTTGTCTGAATTTAAAAGTAGAAGATTCAGAGTCATCCAGGTTTTTTTGTCCTCCAGACATGATTGTAATCTACCTAACTGATTGGTTTCATCAGGTTTTATGGATAAATATAATTGTGTATCATCAGCATAACTGTGGAAATTCATTCCATGTTGTCTAATTATTTTACCAATTGGAAGCATATATATATATATATATATTAAATAGACTCAGACCAAGCACAATACTCCACAGGTAACCCTTGAGTGTGAAGAGGTTTATTATTGACATGAACAAACTGGAATCTATCGGGCAGATATGATTTAAACCAGCCTTGTGCTGTTGTAGAGATCCATTGATCTCTACAACATGTTCAAGCCTTTCTAAGAGAATAGTATGATTGACTGTGTCAGAAGCAGCACTGAGATCTAAAAAGACCAGAACAGTCACAAATCCATTATCTGAGGCCATTAGAATATCATTAGTAACTTTTACCAGTGCTGTTTCAGTGCTATGATGAGCTCTAAAACCTGACTGAAATTCCGCAAACAGCTTGTTGCTGTTTAGATTCTCACATACTTGATTGGAAACTATTTTCTCAAGAATATTGGATAAGAAAGGAAGGTTGGATATATAGGTCTGTAGTTAGCTAAATGATCTTGATCCAGGGAGGGTTTCTTAAGTAAAGGCCTAATTACAGCAACCTTAAATTCCTGTGGCACATATCCATTTATTAAAGATAGATTCATCATGTCTAGGATAGGGCCAGTAACCAGAGGGAACACTTATATAATTTGGTTGGTATTGGGTCTAACATACAAGTTGAAGGTTTAGATGAAGCTAATATTTGTGATAATTCCAAAAGTTCAACAGAATCAAAATGGTACAGACATAGACATGGTTCTACAGTTCTCTCTGATACTGCCTCATTTACTGAACGAGAGTTAATCAAGTTTGGGAGAATGCCAATTATTTTATTTTTAATAGAATTTATTTTATTTATGAAGAATCCCATTAAGTCATCACTACTGAGAGAAGGGGGGATATTTGGCTCAACAGAGCTATGACTCTGTGTAAGTTTGCCAACTGTACCAAAGAGAAACCTAGGATTGTTTTTATTTACCTCTTTTAATGAAGAGAAATATGCTGTTCTAGTTTGTCGAAGGATGTTTTTATAAAGTTGTAGACTATTTTTCCAGGTTAGATAGGAATCATTTAAGTGTGCAGAGCACCATTTTCTCTCCAGTTTCCTAGTATTCTGCTTTAATTTACACAACTCTGCATTAAACCAGGGAACCAATCTCCTTTGGCTGATTACCTTTTTTTTAAGGGGGCTACACTGTCTAGTGCCAAATGCAGTGAGGAAGTAATATTGTGAACCAGACCATCCATTTCTAAAGAGTTAGTGTTGGAATTACTGCCATGTTGTATTCTGAGACGGATAGGGAAGCAAGAATGGAACAGATTCTTTAAAACTTGTTACAGCATTGCCTGATTAATTTTTACTGTAATGACATTTTCTTTCAGATTTTGGAACGTTGTGTAAAGTATATTCAAAGGTTATCAAAAAATGGTCAGATAGGACTGGGTTATGTGGGAGGACTGTTAGTTAATCACACTCAATGCCGTATGTCAGTACAATGTCTAAAGTGTGTTGAGCAGAGTGTGTGGGTCCCTTCACTTTCTGAGTAAAGCCAATTGACTCTAAGATAAAATTAAATGCTGCAGTTAGGCTATCACTTTCAATGTCCATGTGTCTCAACAGCGCGGAGCCGGCCCTCTAACTCTTAAACACCTAAGCTACAAAAATGCTACATTTATTACACTCACCATTATCACTAACGGAGGCGGGGGAGTAACTAAACATCTGACGGAGAGAACAGGAGAAAGAAGCCACAGAGGGAGAAAGAGACGGAAGAGATGTAGCCATAGCTGCTACAAAACTAAGCTAACGAGCTAGCGAGATCTTAGCACACCAAGAACAACCATATGAAACACAAAGGGTTCCCAAAACATAAAGTACACCAACTGGAAATAAGTGTAGTAGTGTGCTTGTGAGTTAAAATAAATTAGAAAGACCTCAACAAAGAGAAAAATAGATCAATCGAAGAGAATCTGAGCACCAAACACCAAGCAGCTCAGAAGTGACAACAGCAAATGTTGCAATATTCACAATGTCCACCAGCCAGCAGTACACAACACAGTCAGAAATCTGCTTGTTACTGCAGAGACATCTACAAATGAGAAGACGGAGAAGAGACAGCATGGTGGATTCTCGGTCACTTTTAGCATCATCTGAACCGATGCTCCCCATCCAGCAGGGCACATCATAATATATATATATAATATTTAAACAGACTGCTATGTTTGTTTCCAGATGTTTTTAAAGTATTCTATGAGCTGCATTTCTAGTAAATAGCTTTCCAGCTCAATTAAAACTTACATTCTGTCAGTCATTGTCCCTCAAGGGGGAATGTGTTTGCGAGCTGAAGAATTATAAACTCAAGTTGACCAGAGACATCACTGCAATGGTAGACAAACCTGCCAGAAAATGTCAGCATCCCCTGCTGTCCTGGTGGGGAATTGCTTTGCAACACTGACACACCAATGGAGAAGTATCAAAGGAAAACGACTTTCAGTATGTGTCTCAATCAAACTTGCTGATGGAGAAGTGTAAACTAGGCTTAAGATGGTTAGGGGAGAATGCAATCCAGACTGACGGCTCTACTTGGCTGCTCTCATATCTCATTCTAATGTGCTGGGTTATTTAATACCATATCTGTAGTTATGTTGCTTAGACTGTTGGAGGACAGATTGACCACTTTTCTTTACTCTGCTATTTTTTTCTTCTACTTGCATTATTTCATATTATTTAATCTGTTAAATTTGCTTTGTGTATTTTTTTCTCAATAGAAGCTACACAAAGTCTGCTCAGCTGTGATGCCTTGTTGGAGGGGGGCATCGACTGGGACAATGCTCCCAGTAACTCAATGTTTCCCATGTCCTTTTATCAACTTTTTACTTTCTTAAACTTAAAACTTCTTCTCAAACTCCCAGATGGTTGTGGCAGATGCCCGCTCATACTGAGCCAGGTTCTGCTGGAGGTTTCTTCCTATTAAAGGGGAGCTTTCCCTCTCCACTGTCGCTACATGCTTGCTCAGTGTAAATGATTTCTATGAGAGGCGTCTGCCTATATATATATATATATATATATATATATATATATACATATATATATATATATGTATATGCCTATATATATCCTATATATGCCTCTCTATATATACATATATGTATATATATATACATTTATATATTTTATATAGCACTTTCAAACGCACACACTTTCAAACACTGTACAGTTGAAAAACTATAAATTGAACAATAAAAATAAACTGAATAATTTAAAATAGAGAAGTACAAAGGAGCATATAAAAACAGGTATAGTAACAGCATTAAAAATAAACAAGAGAAATAAGAAGTCAAGGAGACTAAGAATCAAATGTCGGAGCGGAATTTTAAAAGTTGTCATCTACATCTAATGTACATCTAGTCTCGCTACATGTTCATCCAGCAGGGGTGAGTGGTACAATGAGTCGATGCAATCTGTTGGGTTTCCTTGGACAGACATCTTGACTGGAGTCAATGTATGATTGAGTTGAAAATACTTGTAAAGTGCCTTGAGATGATGTGTTGTGAATTTGTGCTAAATAATTTAGCCAAATTCAGTTGAATTGCATCCGTATCTTTATTGAACAAAAAATGTTTTAAAAAAATGTCACTGCTATTTTAGGCTATAAGTTATTATGACAAAATAAAAACACTCTTATCTTTTTCTGCAACTTTTCTTTCTGTACAGTCTTCAGTTCTTTCATTTAATCACTGTCTTTTTATTTAACATTTAAATGTATTTCTTCTCCTCTTTACGCCACCATAATCATCCCGAAAAAGCATGCAACTTGTGAACTCGGGAAACGCTAAATCCCCTCCCCCTGCATCCCCAAGCACACACACACATACCTACACACACAAACACACAAAACAGTTGCAGGGATCTTAGGCATTCATGGGCTGATGATTCCGATAATCCAAGTTCAAATACAATTCCCAGATCACAGGATTTAAATGACATTATATAGAAATTAGATTTCACATCTAGAGCGACTGCACCTCCCTCAATCCCATCTCTTTCTAATTATACTACTTTCCCTTCGAATCTGCCGCCGACTCGTTCTGCTGCTCCTCTCTTTGTTCATTCTGCTTGAATACAGATTGGGTTATTCTTTAGCTGCACAATGCATTTATTACAATACAAAGTAAGCCAGGAGCTGCTATATTTTCCCAGTGATGGTTCCCCTGTGAATTGGCAGTGTGTTTGATTCATGGTGGGCTGTGGTGTCAAAGGGAGCATAAGGAAGCCTATGCAGTGTTGTTCGTGTAACTAACAGTGAATATTTACAAATGGAGATCCAGTTCAGCTGAGCTATGAAAGAGTGTTTGAACCAAGAGTAATAAAGGTGGTATATCAGTGATATGAGCTCCTCTGATTCCCCAAACTGATGTAGGTGTTAATGCCTGCTGAGGTCAACTTTCACTTTTGATGAGAAGCTTTCAAGAAACATCATACTCTCTAGATGGAAACACATCTTTAAAGTTAGCCTGATGCTGCAGCTATTTGTATGTTTGTGCAATTTATCTATCGGTCTGGCCAGTCAGTGACTCGATGCAATCTGCTGGGATTCCCTAGATAGAAACTTTTTAACTGATTGGAATGTTTGTAGGATTGTATTAAAATGACTTCTCTTGTAAAGTGAGTTGAGGTGACATATGTTGTGAAACCAACCACATATAGATAAACTGCATTGAATTTGTAGGAAGATATTATAAGAAAAATTCTCTTATCAAGCGAGTATTAAGAGTCAATATACATTTGTTTTGATGTTGATTGAAAAAAAATCTTTGGTTAATGGTTTCTTGACATTTTTTTAAAATTTTAGCTCTCAAGAAACAGATTCAATACAAATCAACTCAACACTCAGCTAATCCAAAGATAAGGTTGAAGAATGAAAAAAACTATTTGTAAACATTTCTTGTACTCATTCTTTCAAAAGACTTCAGTGTACTATAAAAATGACCACATGTGACTATAAGACTTTTACATTAAAGCAGGTAGAAATAACACTTTATTTTCTACATCAGGAACAATGAAATTCTGTAACACAGGATCCTTTTGAAAATGTAAGCTTTATAACTTCCAAAGGATGGTTATTTAATCATGATTATAAATTTTGCCATAGGGAATGGAACCATTTATCACCAAGCTAAATTCATGGTGCTCTTGGATTAAACGCCAGCCAATAAGTATGCCAAGTATTATCTAACTTTTAGTATTTTAGCTTCCCAAACTACATTTTCTTTACAATATTTTAGATGTGCTCAAGAAAAAAGGCAAACAATAATTTGAAGTTATGCTCCACAGAAAAATCCACAAATACTGAACCACAAATAGATGGAGGTCTACTGCGTAATGTTTATTGTCTTAGTTGTTAAAAGAATCTGAAAAAACAGGCCAAAATATCAAATAGTAAAATCAGAACATTCATTCATTGTCTGTGGCTGTATAGTTTGGCTGCGATGCCTTGTTTTGGGGGCGTCATCTTCAACTCGGGTTATGAGTCACAGCAAATATTTTGTTTTAGGGAACAGTGTTTGAAATTAAAAAGACAGACTTCCATTTGTAACACAAAATGACTACATGCAAAAACAAATATATTTCTTAGTTAACCTGTCAATTAACATGTAACTTTGTAACCCTGTGAAATAAACTCCATGACAGACCAAAAAGGCTCTTAATTCAACATTTACCTTAACTCTTTGCAGTCAAGGGATCCAGGCGAACATTCTATGCAGGAGTGCTAGGGGCCCTCTAACCCTGTCCCTACCCAGCTCTCATTCATCACTGCCTTTCAGAGATTTCAGTATTTGTCATATGCGGAGCGCGGGACTGTGTACTGTGTGTGACCAAGCAGAGATGGGGCCAGATAAAAGGATCTTGCCAAGTCCTGATTAGATCTGCTCCCATGTTTGTCTTCCAATATCAAGGATTACATGATTTATTAGAGTGGGCTGGGCTGTGAGTTGCATGGTGCTAACTCTCCCACCTATACCCCATAGGGGAGTCCATTCCAGCAAACCCCATGCAAATGTAGCCACTATTCCCTCCCCTCTCTCCCATTCCCTGCCGCTTGTTTAATGCTCTCCTCCCCAGCTGAAGCACCTTGAGGTTGCTCAGATAATTTTCTCCATTAATGAACTCCATGATTGCAAATAAGCAACACTGAAACAGCAGATCGATGAACTGACAAGTATGAGATTAATATGTGTAATATGGGCCAATTTGTTGTATGTGGTGAGTTATTGTTGAAGGTAAGGGTACATGCTTGCTATCATGCACTATTTTCTTCTATGCAGGCAATGCATATCAAATAGTAATATACAGTATACTGTGTAAAATGTAAACAAACATTTCAAATAGGCAGAAATTAAAAGGAAAAAACAGCTTCAACTTGGTTAAAAAACAAAACTGTATTGAAAATGTTGAATTGTGATTGATAAATAAATATTTATACCTGTGTATTACATGTAATACATTAGTATTAGTATTAGTTCTAAAATTTGGGTTCTCTAATAAAATAAAAAAACAAAACTTTTAAAATTTAACCAAAAGATTGGGTGAAACAAATTGTTTTTCTTTATTTTATGTATAATTTAATCAGCATGTTCACTATAAAATTATGTAGATAAATTAGAATTTGATAATTGGAGGTAGCATGTGAATGTTTTTCTTTACAGCCACATCTAGGATGTGCTGTTCATCTACAAGTGCTTTGGTCTTAAGAAGCTCAACTTGCTAGTATCTTTGATTATAGTTATATTGCAGGATAGAAACTTTCATTCTTGATTTAACACTGATACGTTCTCACCCACGCATCTTATGACTTTACTAATTTAATATACAGTCCTATTTATTAAATTTGAATGTTACTCGAAAGATTGTTTCACAAATAAAAAACGATTACTTAGATAAACTATGATGATGTTCTACTTACACTATAATGAAAACACATTAAAGATTGGATTACTACATCATCACAATAAAACATTTCAATACAGAAATATTGACATAATAACTTGTTAATACCTACTTAAAAGTTGTTTTAAAATGATAATTTCAATCAACTTCATCAAAGTTTGTATTCGAATTAATTGAAAATTACAATTTATTCCACAATACATCCCATAAATATACAGTAAGCTTTACTGTGCTCTGCTGGATGCTGTGTATGACTAGTGATAATAACAGTGGACTGAACAAACATTTTCAGATACAAAACATAAACTAAAGTACTGAACATTTGGGTTAGATTTCTTACAAAATTGGAGTTTTGGAGTTAATGTTGTTAGAACTCAACAGTTATTGAAAATTACATGTAATAATTACCCATTCATCCATCCATCCATTATATTATATTGTAATAATTCTGATTTAATTCTTCTTAATGGCTAATTGTCGATTTTTAAATTTTATTTTTATAATGTTAAAATGAATGAAAAATAATAGAAGTAAGTCAAATCAAACTAAACTGATACATTACATGAATCAATAATCTAAAATATGAAGGCAAAAGTCACGCAAAATCATTCGTGGTTTTGTAAATATTTAAAACATTAAAAACTAAAGAATGGTTGATGAATTTGTTTAATTTTGCTCACTAGAGTAAAAATGGAACAAGCTTTTATTCACACACAATGAGTTTATTTAGAATTCTTGTGAATTGCCTAAAATATGTTTTATACATGTAGTGTGTGAATATAATTTGAACTGAACACAACTTTTATAAATATTGATGTCACTGCCTATATTATATAATTCTCTGTGCAGTCTGAGTATTTAGTTTATTTGCAGCATTTACAATCTTAACTGTGATAAGAATGAGAGTGCTGCTCTTCCTCCTCCTTGATTTTTCCCTGGATACTCCAAAAGGCAAATGAGGGAGGATGATGTTCTCAGAAACTACTGCTGGCCATCCATCTACCATGAAGACTTATTTACAGCCCACCCCCCTCCTCCCAGCCATATCAGTGGCCAACGAACCCCACCACTCACAAACCTGTATCGCCATTCTTCTTCCCTTTCCTCTTTCTCACTGGGTTTCACTCTGGGTGTCTCTCTCTTTTCTCTCTGACTGGGTGTGAAGTCACCAGCAGCATGCTTCAGTGGAGACCAATTAGACCTCCCTCGCCGTGTCATTGTAAAACATTCCCCTCTGAGGTTGTGACCTTATAGCCTTTTCATCTTATCTGCAGGCAGAGTCAGGAGTGAAGAAGCGTTCTCCATGCAGTCGCATAACTATCCCACCAACATTTGCACATGACATGAGTCAAAAAGTAGTACAGACAGATTGGTGAAATGGACATATAGTACAAGTAAAAAGGACTGTGGGTTTAAATATAAAAATGTGAGAGAAAAACTATACGAAACGAAGCACCCTCTTCCATAGGACTTGAAAGGGAATTAGCAGTCTGATTCTGCTCCTGAAACGTACCTGATTTACAGTACAACAGCCTCTGTGAAAACAGATGTTTTTGAGAGGTTGTTGCTCTGGAGCACAATGCTAGAAAAGAAATATATAACCAATCAAATATATCAATTTTGCCTTCATTTTTTGTTTAATGTTCAGTGACGTAATTGCGTGATGTTAAAATGTCTTCGATCTTCTACTTTCCTACTACTTTCCAGTAGCATTACTTGCTGTTATTTCATCTGCTGATAGTTTTTCTAGCTATTTTTCTGTCCATAGAAGTTTCACCTGGTTTGGCCACCTGCTCAGCTGTTGTGCCTTGTTGGAGGGGCACATCATGCTCCCAGCAACTGAATGTCCTCCGTGAAATGTTATCAACTTTTTGCTTTCTTTAAAATAGAAAGTATCTGACATAATTTATTTTGTTCTTTCTGTGTCTCTGCTCTGTCTTCTCAAATCCCCAGTACATCATGGCAGATGGCCACTCGTACTGAGCCAGGTTCTGATGCTACTGCAGGTTTCTTCCTGTTAAAGGAAAGTTTTTCCTCTCAACTGTCACTTCATGCTTGCTCCACACCCCTCCATGGAACCATTTGAACTTATTTCGGGTGTGCTTTCTTTCTAAAATGCCAGTAGGACAAGAAATCAGCTACAACTTTAAAAAAGATACTGCCCATTAATTGGGGTGTGTGGGTGATGAAATTGAGTTGTGAAGTCATTTCCAAACACCACTAAGTCCAACTATTCTACACTGACAAAGAACACTCGGGATAGGAAAAATGTAAAAAAAAAAGAGGTTGTCCTTTCAGTTTGCAAATGTACAGTTCTCACAACAGTACCCTGTGAGGTAGAGAAATGGTGCTTGAAGTCATTTCTGTGATGCGTTGTTTTATGTTAAAGGTACAAAATCACCTCTGAAAGCTAAGGGTACATAAATTCACCTTAAACTGCAAAAGGTGAAGGCAAATAAATGAGCTGAACTCCTGAAAGAGAGGTGTAGCGTTCACTCTGCTGTGCTGATTTACTATTATTTCTAAGCTGTGTCTTACTAGGGTCTCAGTGTGCTTGTGGTAGTTTTCTCTGAGTACTGAGTGGTTCTACATTATGGACAAGTAATGAGTTTAAACAAATGATTGTGATTTTCAGCATTGGCCTTTTTTTCCTTTACTTATGTAATTTAACTGTCACATCATTCAAGGTGCAGAACTTGTACATTAATAGAGTGGAAAGGGGATAAAACATGAATATCTTTATTAAAACAATACTGGACCTTGGTGTCTACGTGTGTGCTTTACAGTGTTAATGAAAACCATTCTGATTTTTACCACTGAGTGGTAATGCATATACTCATATTTGCTCACACACATGCATAGACCTTCAAGCTCATTCCTTGTTAGGCTCCCTGTTGCTCTTACCTGATGTAGTCATCAGTGCGAAGTCAGACGGATATGCTTTTCCCATGCTCTCATCCACGCTGCAGAGCCTTGACACAAGGAGAGACAAACAATTTGGCCTCCCTCCCACAGCCGCAGCTATGTGAGCCAGCAGGGGAGCCAGCTAGGGTTTCCTGTGTGCATGTCTATATTACAGAGGCACACCAGTCGAGTTAGTTTGAGAGGTGACTGTTTTTACTCAGAGATTATTTTTTTTATGTTTGTTTTTTTGTCAGTTTGTGTTCTGATGTCATATCGGCTCTCTGATGAGT
This sequence comes from Apricaphanius iberus, assembly GCA_028564705.1. NCBI lineage: Eukaryota > Metazoa > Chordata > Actinopteri > Cyprinodontiformes > Aphaniidae > Apricaphanius > Apricaphanius iberus. The sequence goes on from JAPXFQ010001609.1 coordinate 442,574, forward strand.
ATTGTCTTCTTATATCATAACAGTTCGGAGTTGAAGTTCAACAGGATATTTGGGATTTTAGACTCTATAGGAGTGAAAATAGATTGAAGGTCATTTGAAGCCACATATTTAGTGTACATACACTGTATAAAAAGACATATGACCTATTTTCCCAATCTCTGATGTTAAATCAGGCTAAACCATTGGTATTTTAGTTCAGTAATGATTATCAGAATGTTACGAAAAATATATTTTAAAACATTTTTAAACACTTAAGGAAAGCCCAGATGATAATCTCCCTGCTTTGTAAATTTGTGGATAGTTCACAACATCTAAATTAAATAGAGGGATGCTTCTGGAATATGGCAACACCTCAAACACATTTTTTTCCCTATAAGACATCTTGCAAGAGCAACAGAAATCCATCTATCCATCTACTTTCTTCCGCTTATGTGGGGTTGGGTCGTAAAGGCAGCAGCTTTTACGCAGAGACCCAGACTTCCCTCTCCTCAGCCACTTGGACCAGAGCCTCAGGGGGAATCCCAAGGGGCTCCCAAGCCAGCAGAGAAAAATGGTCTCTCCAGCGAATCCTGGGTCTTCCTCTCGTTCTCCTCCTGCAAACTACTCAAATCAACCAAGGTATCAAGAAGAGAAATGTGGACCTCCATGTGTATTTTGATATATTTCCTGATGCTTGAAGCTGCTACGTTCACATGCTTTAACAATTATATCCAAACATGAGCAAAAGATTTGTCTGATTTAATGTCAGACAGTGAGAAATTAGGATAATATTATAAATCCATCCATTGCCTCTACCCACTAACCTTATCTCGTTGTAGGGAAGCTGGAGTAACTGGAGAGAACACACACATGCATGAGGACAACATGCAAACTCAGTGCAGAAAGACCCAGGGCCTTCATGTTGTACGGTAAATGAGCTAAAACCCTTCAACATCCAGTCCTTTTTAGTGAATGTAAATATCTATCCAGCTGTGTATAATGCACTGTACTAAATCTAAGCATAAGATGAAAAGAATAATTTATATTCAACGAGTTTGCTGGCAGTAGAGACTTTTCTGTACTTACAGTACATTACAGTACCATATTTAACAGTAGTTGGCCAGCTTTGAATATTACCAGAGACCCAGTGAGACTGGGAGGTGTTTGACACAGGTCTGGGACAAAGGAAAACAGGGTCGTGTGGAGAGATGGGGAATATGAATCTTAATGCGGGTGCCAATATCATTATCTCTAAATCCACTGAGCCCCCTCAACAGTGGGGGTCACACTGTCGACGTCCACTTTCCATCCTGTGATTGTCTGACCGTGAGACCAGGGGCATGACTGCCAATCCCATCCAGAGGATTTGCGACCTCCTCCTCCAAATTCAGATAGCGAATGCAGGCTCATAAAGGTAATGAGAATCGGCGAATTTGTCTCAGAGACCAGGCCAAAGTCAATGAGCTTGTTTTGTCTGGTAACTACAGAAGAAGGTGAAAAATATGAAGCCTTTGCGACACCTGAAATCCCCTCCTGCATTCAGCCATAGGAGGGCCAACCTGAGTGAGGCTGCCTGACTTTAAATGAAATAAACAGTGTCAGATTTACACACTGCCATGGTTTCCACCAGCCCTTGATAATCTCTTCCCAGAAATAAATTGTCCCATTAAAATGAAATGTTGCCCATATAGGTTTAATCAATTGAAAACGCTTGTTTGAATCCACTGTAATTTGGATGGAATCCCAAGCATGGAGCAAGGGCTGTAGCAAAATAAGATTATTTGCTATGTATTATAATATATGCAGCAGTTTTTATGCCACCAAACAGTGTCACTGAACCCCCTGATGAAATGTGTGCTTATTTATATGCAGTTATTCAGGTATGCTGTAAATTCCAATTACTTCTTAAGATTTCTATTTAGCATGGAGGGGAAATATGACAAGAAGGCTCTCTGTCTCCAGCAGCATTGTAAATCTTGTTACCTCTTTGCTGTATATAGCAACAAATCTGCATTTATGTAAGTGAGTTAACAGTGGATGAGATTATAACAACTAGGTTATAAACTATACAGAGATGTAGAAGAGATTGTATAGAGGAATCAGCCAACTCAAACATTTTAAGGATGATTCTTACTGATTTATTTGAAGGATTGTTTTATGTGTTTTGCTTTCTTTATTTAATATTAAAGTAACCTTAGTTTCACAGAAAACCAAATATTTAGTCTTTGTTAGGTTATTAATCATTGCAATTATATATATTTTCATGTCAGAGAATTGTACTTTGACAATTCACTGAATTAACTTTTTCAAAGTAAAAGTATCTTTATTTTTTCTCATATCTCTAAAACATAAATAAATAAATAAATAGGTCTCATCCTGAGAAATTATTGTCAATAAAGTAAAATAAAGTGTGCTGTCCATTTGGAATGTTTCATTTCTAACATCTTGCTTTTGACATAACCAGTTTGGGACAGACCAGCTGTTTAGACTATTTGACTATTTATCTGTAAACCAGCCTAAATATCCTTGATAATGTACCTTTTAAAAAAAAAAAAAATCCATCGGCTTTTTTTGTTAATCGGCTTTTAGATATTCACATATTTCCAATAAAGCCAATAAAATAAAAAAGAACATCTGAAGAACTGCTGCTCTGTACGGAAACCAAGCAGATTTCTTTAAATTACTTATGCTTATGATTTGAAACACTTATTTTTAAACATGGTCCCAGTTAGAGCCCCTGAAACAAACAAAAAAACCTTACTAATTTTACTGCGTGTAACCGAAAGTTTGATGTGTTGTATTTGTATAGGCGTGTGTGTCTTTTCAGGTGGTGCTAGTCTATGTCAAACGAATATAAAAGGGCAGAACCAGTGTATGACAGGTCTTGTATGATGCCTGCATTCTTGTATTTTGAGCTGTATGAGTACAGGGGGAGGCTTGTCGCCCCTGTTGCTCCGCCACCCCGTGCTGGGCCCCCAGGGGCCCTAAATCCCCGAAGCTCCTTCCCGCAGCCCCCGTCTGACGTGCAGCATGCCGAGGCGAGCAGCATTTGCCTATGTATTAGCCATCCATTTCCAGCAGCTGACACCTCTCCAACATAAAACCGTAAGGCAGAGGTAAAATATATCTCTCCTGGCGAAAATAAAGCTTTGTCTGGCTCCTGATCTATTGGATATATAAAGAAAGCCGCGGCTTTACCTTCTGCGCTCCTTTGGTTTTTGCGCACACAAAAGCTCCGGTGAAGATGGATAACGGGAGCGACTGCTGTGCGAGCAGCGCGGCAGGATCAGCCACTTCAGTTTTTCTTCCATCGTCCTCCCGTTTCCTCTTACCCACACTTTGTTTCGTTTGTTACAGTATTGATCAGTTAATTCTGATAAGTATTCGGGGATTTTCGGCTTAATCGGCTTTAGAAAAGTTGCTCGCTGCTAAACAATCATTCGAGTCCTGTCTGATATTTACTGTTTTGATTTTCTTGACCATGGAGAGAAATGTCCAGAATGCAAATAGAAATATCTCCCGAACACATTGCTATTTAGAGCTATATTAATGAGGATGATTTGGAGAAGCGCTCCTAATGTCCCCTTGATGTATTATCAGTGTAGCCTAGATATTCCTCAGGCCTTTAGAGAGGTTACAGATGAGTTTCTGTGCTGTAGACAGCATATAGAGAAATTACAGCTAAATAATTCGTTTATTAAAATGCATCGAAACAGCTATAAATGAAGCAATGACATTTTTTTCTACTCCTGTTTTTTGTTTTATTCCTGTTTTATTTGTATTAGTTGTCTTCAAAACACTACTGAGCAGAAGTGTATTCATGTGATTTATTGTGAGCTCGGCTAAAAAGTGGGAAGGAATTCAGCTGGAGCCAGGAAGAATATGATGAACTTTGAAAATAATTAAAGTACAATTTCACGTTGATTATTTGAGAGCCTCAAATGTGTTCAAATCATTAGAAGGAAAAGAAAACATATATCGTTTCCCCCAAACAAAAAATGTTTGGGATATATTTTTCAAAACATTGTTAAAGGCCGAAATGTTGCCTTCTTGGAAAAAATGCAATCCATGGAAAATTGTTGCAGTTAAAAACAATAAGAACCAGGAGTCGTGGTTAAAATCCCTGCTGTGATTTGAAAGGTTCGGTGTTCTCTTGCATTAAATTTAGATAAATCTTTATAGTGTTATAATTTCTAGGACACAGACAAGGGAAACAAAAAAGTCAATAAAAGAGCGCCTGGCATTCTCCTCTACATATTTTAATGCATGTATCAGCAGACAGCACTCCCGCTTTCCCCCCTCATTTCTGAAAATGCAGCAGCAGCCGGAGCAGCAGCAGCAGCTATCAGGCGCTCTGCAGCCATGCAGCTCGTCCCCTGAGCATCGGCCAGCGGGCGATAATATCTCAAAGGGAGTGGTTATCGCCACACATTATATTATAATCATTAGTGATCCCAGCCCTTTCACCCTGACTGCAGAATAATCGCGCAGCACCATTAATCTAAACTAGGGGAACTGCTTTTCCGGCTGCTCAAAGGGCCTGTGTGTTGGATAATCTCTCAGTGACGCTGATTCGGTAGCATCCTCACAGCGAAATCACTTATCCATTTTCGGAAGAATCAAGGAAGACCAATATTTTGTTTTATTTTTTAAGGAATATAGACTGTAGGTTAAGCCAGATGGTAAAAACAAGTCGATGTAAAAACATCAACGTTTCATTTCATGCAAGCATATAATAATAATAATAATAATAATAATAATAATAATAATAATAATAATAATAATAATAAAACGCTCTATAAAATGAAATGCTTTTTTTCTATACTACATGTTAGAGCAGCGATGCCAGCTGTGTTTGGAGGCCATACATTGCAATGAAAACAGAATGGAAAAATAAAAAGCAGTGTCGACCTGTGTACCATTTCTTAGTCCGGACCGAATTCGCCCCCTAGAGGATGAATCGAAATGTTGATCGCGCCTTTTTCTCTAAGTGACCTCAGAATCTCGCGGCGGGTCCTGTTCTCTCCCAACACACACCCCACCCCGAATACAGCAAGAATACAATGACTGCTGTGGCCGTTGTAGCTGTTCATGGTTCTGGCTCTGATCAAACCTTCGAATATTGGAGCGTTTGTGATGCTGGGGTCGATCTATAGTGGAGGCGGGGGTCAGCAGGGGTTGACTGAGTGAGAAGGGACAGCTGTAGGGAGATGATCTATAAATCCCATCGGATTTCTCTCAGCACAGGCCGCAGCGGATTTGGGGAGTCTGGAAAAATGTTTGCTCAGAGTTGCAGCTGGTTCAATATTTTGCGGTGAGTTCACATCGGAATATGTTTTGGGCTCCTGGCGTATTGGAGTGGGTTTCAACGTGTCGCAACCCATGCATTGATGAGGGTAACCCCGCCACCTGAGGGTTATACTGCCATCATTTTACCGTGTGTCGTGGTGTATGACGGAATATAACTGGAAGGAACTTGGTAAACTAAATCAAAATTACCCCAACACAGAAACACAGTTATACCAAATCATTTAACTGAAATAATGCAGGGCTATGAAATTAATAAACAGCTTTCAATTAGAATTAAAAGAAAAATCCAAAGATTTTGAGGCCCAGAGTCTGTAAGCAGGGAAAACATTGGAAGTCAAATGTCGTTTTTGATCAAATTCTTTATTTGTATGTTTCCTTTAGCGAAATATTGAAAAAGGGTAGAAAAACTGGAGTAACAGAAAAGGGAAGCTGTTGACCCCCCTGTACTCAGCCGATCACAGCTCCAGTCCCGGTGATAATTTCTCTCTGTAATACCGGAGTCTCCCTTCTCGGGCCTTAGGGTAACAGAAAGCCACAGCCGTGGTATAGATCTCTGTCTCAGTCTGAGGCCTGGATAGGCACAGATAATCACCTGCTCGGTTCAGGACTGAACCTGTTTTTGTCCTCCCCTTCCTTGGACCGTGTCCCTCACGTAATGTTGTAGTGACACCGCGAACTGAGCCTGCAAAGGAAAGACAAACAAACGCACCATGATTACACTGAATGATTGCATGCATCCTCTCTGACTCTTTCATTATCTCTGAGGATATCCCGCACTGTAGCCGCTCACTTGTCTGCACTTCATCAACTCCAAATCTCCTGGGCTGCTCTAATAGAAGCCTATACCTGTTCTTAATCGAGGCGTCTAAAATTAGCTTCAGATGAGAGAAAATGAAAGATAAACAAATCAATTTAGATATATTCTTATAGTGGGAAGCAATTAACATATATTTTGAGATCAGTGTTTCGTTACTTTAACCCATTTAATAAGTCTTCTATCAACTACATATGTTGCTTGAACTGTGTGTAAACCGTTTAGAGATTAAAGCTAGGGGCTGAAGAAAATAATGAGGTAGAGAGAAGTTTTCTTGTTGTTTTTTAACTGTGCCCAGAGGCTGCGCCATTATTCCAATTTACAACTTGCGCCTGTATCAGAAAGAAAGTGTGAATAAAAATATGTTCCAAACGAAGGATTACAGTGGTAGAGTTCAAACCATTTATTTTCTTCATTTAATGGTGTCTTTGGCTGGAGGGAAGGAGAGATATGTTTGAGCTTATAGTTTATTTAGATTTTTCCCCTTTTCTATCCGTGGATTAATCTGTCTTCCTGCACTAGCTGCGGCTTCTATTGCTCCTTCCCACTAAACCAGGCACAGATTATCCCTACTGACACACTATCGATGCATCTTCTGCACATGGAAATAACGACATTTCGTTGTTTACACGTAGCCTTTAGATGAGGGAGGTGAGATTGGGATGTTATCCCCCATTTTTTGCGTCTGCGCCATCCGGAATTCTGTCGAAAACAGAGTCAAGCTCTGTAGTTCATAAGATGTTCAGTTTTTCCACCGCTTCTTTGGAGAATATGGGGATACCATCCTTCCAAGTGATCTTTTTCTGTGTTTTCCCCTCTATGATTAAAAACAGAAGAGTGAAGATGCTCTATGGGGTAGATGAGAAGACGGTAGCAGGAAAAGGAAAGCGACTTAAAGCGAATGTGTTCACATCATATGTCTCTCTCTCTCTCTCTCTCTCTCTCTCTCTCTCTCTCTCTCTCTCTCTCTCTCAGCGCCAGTAACATGAACTCCCGTCTTTTTGAAGGGGTTCTCCTCGAGGGGAGGTGGTGTAGGTTGGGGGAGGGTGTGGGGCGGTCAGCTGGACTGTTGCATGAGAAGCAGCCCACATGCACGAGGGTCCGCTACATGCGCAGTTCTTTAAATACAACTGTGCAAATGGACAAACAAATAAAGCTGTTACACCATAAACAGCAAAGGCCAATGCAATTGCTTTAAAGCAAAGGGTTACTATTCATTAGCTTTTGTTCCAGTCTACTGGAGAAAATACACGCACACCTTTTCCTTGTAAGATCTGTCCTCTTGACGCCAAAACTTGATCGTAACTTTTTCTATTAAATAAATACAATGTCAGGATTTGTATAACAAAAATAAAAAATAAAAAAAAAATAAAAGAAAGAAACGCCGTGACTTATCTGTGATGGATGGACTGATGTGCACTGGAAGTGGATTGAGTTCCCTTAATGAATTGTCTGGAAGAGCTGTCAACTTTCGAGCCTTTCAGTCTTTCACTTCCACGAGCGAAAATGGGAGGACATTGGGACACCGCGGACGCAGTATTATCATAATCATCACGACCATTATAATCTTCATCACAAAACTATCATCTAAATGAGCTCCGAATCTTCCTGTTGTGAGAGGAAATATTTAGATGAATCCAAACAGTTTACATTTTTACGCTGATGTGCCGCTGGAGGCCTTCCAGATATTCACAAACACCAGCAAAAAGTAAACAGAGAAATGCGTCTTTCTATCTGCGCCTCGAGCATATTCATCCCGAGGAGTTTGTGGATGTACCTGCTCCGATTCCTCCTCGTCATGCCCAGAAGACAGTTTGCTGTGCAGCAACACAAACATCTCCCTCCTCGCTCCTCGCCCCGCGCCGCCGCTTCCTCCTGCAAACACACGCTCTAACATATGACACTTTGCAAGGAAATTCTTGACAATTGGTGTCCTGAGTGTGCGGCATAAATAGCAGACAGAGCACTTGCTGGGTTTTGATGGGGAGGCTTGATGGCTCCTCGCGTGGCTCCGCGCTGATTGGTCCGGCCGCCACCTGACGTCAGGAGGATGGGAATAAGGCTGGTGTTGGAGCTTTAGAAGCAAGACAGTGAACCGGAGACCCCAGCGCATCCCGGCACACGCACTGTACCGGAGACTGAGGGGGCATCACAACATCGCGCCGCCAGCACAGCTTCAGGATCAACCCGTAGACCAGGAGGGGGAAACACTCTGCTTACATCTTTGCTTTGGCTTTTTCATTTTGTATGTTGCCTCCTTTTTTAAGCACTGGATACGCTGCCATGTTAAACTCAACCGAAATACTGTGTGACACCTATGATCTGAAAGCGTTTTATTAAACGTGCCTCTGCTCCTGACTGGCGGGCGCTCTGCATGCTGACTGATGCATCACCTCCAAGATCGCTGGGAAAAAGAAAGCTGGCTCATTTAGTCTCGGCTGAGCCCATCATTTGCTTCAGATCTGAATTCAAACATTTTCCTGGGGCCCACAAAAGGACTGATTCACGAGTTGTGGTGCTTTCTGCCGCTGAGGACCCTCGGCACCTTCTGCTCTTGTATTTTCCTTTCAGACGGAACCTGTTTTTACGCATGCAAGGAGAGATCTGTAGTGACAGCTGATCTACTGGCCTGTCCGCGAACGCTGACGCGGGAGCTGGAGGCGGAATCAGCTCAGGCAGAACTCATACACTCGGTCAATGCTCGGCCTGCGCCGGTGATTGGGTTTGTGCGTGCGCGTCGCTCGTTGGGGGTTGTCGCGAGCCCAGCCGAAGCCATGGTTCACTGCGCCGGCTGCGAGAGGCCTATCCTGGACCGCTTCCTCCTCAACGTGCTAGACAGAGCCTGGCACGTCAAGTGCGTGCAGTGCTGCGAGTGCAAATGTAACCTAACCGAGAAGTGCTTTTCTAGAGAGGGGAGACTGTACTGCAAAAATGATTTTTTTAGGTAAGGTTGGGGATAATACAGGAAAAACTCACCGGTACCAGTTTGCTTATTTTGGGACAAGTTATTTTGCGTGTTGGAGCAGCAGCAGCTCAGCCAAATGTATTATTGAACTTACTAAAAAATAGATTCAGCATAAACAGAAAAGAAAACCGCTGATTTTTTATTTTTATTTTTTACATTTTAAATGTGAATTGACTATTCTAAACTTCTAATATGTATTGTATTTTTATTTCTTAGGTGGCATACATTGAAAATATGTTGTCAATTTAAAAAAATATGTTGAAAAATAAAAGGACACAAAGGAGGTATAGGAAAAATATAATAATGGCAAAAAACGTAAAATGAAACTTTAAAGCAGAGTATATTTTTAGTTTATTGTCTGTGTTCTCATAAACAATGAAGGCGCACTAAGCCACTTGGGACAACGAGCTTTGATTAGCGTGTGGTTAATTAAAAGCTTGTTCATTTGGATTTCAATGGAAAACAAAAACAAAAAGGCAAGAGCAATAATCAACGCGTGTGCGCTCCCTCTCAGCCAGATGAGGCGTGAAAACAGGGGGCGGTTTGTTGGGGAAGCGAGGAAATCACACCTGGGTGTATTATTTCTAACATCCAGGACAGAGCGCAGGATCAAACCCGGGCTGGGCAGCCCGCTGTCCCGCTCTGTTTGCCTAGTCCGGCTGAGGAGGACGTGATAAGTGGATTTGAATAGTGAACTAGTCGAGAAGATCAAGTCCACAGACAAACACAATCACAGACATGTTGTCAACACGCATTGGAGCAGCCAATACACAATGGTTAACTGGCAGGGCTGTGCCTTTATCATTATTATAACTAACGTGTCTATTTATGCGGGGCAAGTCGGATTTAAAGCAAAAAGACAAATAATAATATTAATTTCAAAAGTACAAGTTTAGCGAGGGATGTAAAAAAGATTTTTAAAGAAAAGGCAAATTTCAAATTGTGGAAAAACTTAATGCCTTTTTAAAACTAATGGAAAAACCGGGGAATAAACGTTGTGCAATGTTTAACGTTTAAAATGTAAATAAACTTATTATTATTATTATCATTATTATTATTATTATTATTACACGTAGCCTACGGCTACTGGTTACAGTTAAAGTGTGCAAAAAGATTGCCTTTAATTATTGATAAATGGTGATTAAATAGTGAATGTTGCAGTGGGTTTGCTGCAGGCTCTTTATCCTGCATTCTTTTTTTTGGTTGGTTGACTGGATTATTTAGGAATAAAATCTGGTTCGCTTGAAAAGGCCAATCTAAAATTCCATTTTAATTTGTACTTATAAAGATATAGCTACTGAAATTATGTCATTTTCTGCTGCGCCTACAATAAATTCACATTAGTAATTTTCATTTTCTTTTGTTTTATTTTATTAGACAAGGAAGATTTTATATTTTGTGACATTAATAACAATCTGCATAACGATATATATATATATATATATATATATATATATATATATATATATATATATATATATATATATGAAAGTGATTAGCTGATGGTCTACCCACACCCGGTTGTCTCTTCTTCCAGGCGGTTCGGCACCAAATGTGGCGGCTGTTCGCAGGGAATTTCTCCGAACGACCTGGTCCGGAGGGCCCGGAGTAAGGTGTTCCACCTCAACTGTTTCACCTGCATGATGTGCAATAAGCAGCTTTCCACCGGCGAGGAGCTCTACATCATAGACGAGAACAAATTTGTTTGCAAGGACGATTACATCAGTAACATGAGTGTAAAAGACACGAATCTCCTCTCAGGTACCGTGGCAGTCGTGGGCGTGCATGCATGTGTCTGTGTGTGCGTGTGCACGTTTACGCGCTAGAAGGACGCGGATTTGAGTTGCACTAAAATGAGATGAGTTCAGAAGCATAGAAGCGTTTTTTTAGACCAGGAAATTGTGAAAACGCCCGTATATTATTCTTAATTTTACTATTTTATTATTATTATTATTATTATTATTATTATTATTATTATTATTGCTATTTATTATTATTATTATTATTATTATTATTATTATTATTATTATTGTTGTTGTTGTTGTTGATGTGTGCTTTTGGAGTCTAAAGGCTGGATCAGTTTTGGATGTCTATGCGGTGATCAGAAAACCTAACATCAGATGTTAACATTAGAATACGCTGAAGCTGAAGTCCTCATATTTTTGTTATTATAACAGAATAAAATCCAGGCAGTTGGGTCATAATCTTAAAATAGACGGCATGATTAGTCGTTCAGAAAACACTTCTGTGAGATTTCTCGTTTGTCTGGTGAGCTACCTTTAATCGAATATGTCACCAGTGACAATCAGCAGTAATAAAATGAACGGTCTGGACGCCCTCTCGTCCCGTCCTGTCTTGTGTTTACTGTAGTAACGGCATGCAGCGATCCCAGTTTATCCCCGGACTCTCAGGACCAGCTCCAAGACGACGTTGTCCTAAAAGACACGGAGATGGCGGCCCTTTCCGACAAGGAAACGGTCAACAACGAGAACGACGACCAAAACCTGGGCGGGAAGCGGCGTGGCCCACGAACCACTATTAAGGCCAAGCAGCTGGAGACCCTAAAGGCAGCGTTCGCCGCCACCCCTAAACCTACACGACACATCCGGGAGCAGCTGGCTCAAGAGACCGGCCTTAATATGAGGGTCATCCAGGTAAGAGGAGCATCAAAATTTAATTTGAAAAAAGGGGGGGGAAAGAAGATTTGTAAGCATTCTAAAATGTTCCTTAACATCTGAACCCCACATCCAGGGGCCACTGAAATGTGAGCAGAGGAGACCCTCACCCATTCACTGCTCTAAATGGTGTCAGGCAGCGATAAGCCTTATAGGTGTGAAGTAACAGACACAGCGTTTTATTTAAGCAATTTTTTTCTTTGCCAGCTACCAGCGATGGTGGCACAGACTCCTACCCACCACAGAACTCTCACCTCCTTCACCCCTCGTTAAGAGAGGCCTCCTCCCTGCAAACACTGCGCTAACGTCGAATTCATTAAAACCAAGCATTGGCCCAAAGAGTCAGCTTCATTTGGAAATTGGCTAATTTATAGGGGTGGTTTCTGTTTGTTGGCCCTGCGCAATGGGACGAACGTAGCCAACTGGTGCCGGCTGCTGCGAGAGCTGGGAGTTCTGGCACAGCGCAGCCATCACGCTTTGCAACCACGTTTAGGCACGCTGCGAGCCTCTCCAGCCAAGTGGAAAAGCGCAAATCTGTTTCAAGAGTCTTCAAGACCGTCTCCATAACCCAGATTTAGCCTACACAAGAGCCGAGAGAGGAGTGTAATAATAATAATAATAATATTAATAATAATAATAATTTGTTTTTAGAAAGCTGTAGCAGTAGTAGCATTTGCAGTAGGCTACTAATAGTAGTCTCGATCAGCCCTTCTAGCAAATCATTGTAAAATGATTGTACTTTTTACATTAATCTATAATAGAAAAGGGATACATTATTATTATTATTATTATTATTATTATTATTATTATATGACTGTGTTGTATTACAGCAAAACACAGAGCATTACTCAATATGTTTGTCATTAGACTACAGTAGTTATACAGGCTTTGTAACAAGTAAAAGCATGGGGGATCCGGAGTAGGTGTGCAGGGTGAAGCATAATTAAACGAAGCTGCTCTATAGATTACAAAATGATAACCCGGTAATATATCGGTAACAACCCTCCTATTAAGTATTAATTGGAGATTTGAAGTCCCCCGCTGTCGCCTTCAGTCGGAGTAAATGAGGGGTTAAAAGATCATTAGGCAGGTTAGATGTGACTGAGTCCTGTGCGGATAATTGGCCGCAGTCCCCATCACCGCAGAGCCTTGAGGATTTAATGTATCAGATCATCACGCGTGTTGCAAAACACACAAAGAGCGCAGTTAGTGAAGCTGCGGCAGAGCAGGTGCCAAAACAAACATAACGCATATTTACTCTTTGCTTTCAATGAGGGAGTATTTGCAGACGGACGATTATTTGCATAACCTGTTAACAAAAACAATCTAATGTATGTATAAATAGCTGTATTTATTCACAGCAGAAGCCCCCGTCATTCTCTGTCCCTTTCCATCTTTACAACCAAAATGATGCCAGCTGCCTTGTAGCGCGATGTAACGAAATCCCTCTTTGTGTTTGCGTGCAGGTCTGGTTCCAGAACCGACGCTCCAAAGAGAGGCGTATGAAGCAGCTGAGCGCGTTAGGCGCGCGGAGGCACGCTTTCTTCCGGAGCCCGAGGCGGATGAGGACGTTAGTGGACCGGCTGGAGCCTGGTGAGCTCATCCCCAACGGGCCCTTCTCCTATTATGGAGGTACGGATTAGGTGCAAAAAAAGATTTCATTTCATAATTACGAACAAATCTGGATTCGTTTTACTGCAGAAGTTTTAGTCAATCTGCGTTCAATGAATGATTTATAATTGTTTTTTGTTTTTTTTTCATTGGATGCTATAGTTAAATTATTTATTTTATTTTATGAGTTGTTCTAACAAAATACAAATGAAAAAACAAAAGCAATTGGAGAAATGTGTCTACACTGTTTTTTGTTTTTGTTTTGTTTTTTACAGAAAACATTAAGTTAAACAATTTAGGCCCATACATTGAAATAATATCTGAAATAACCAGCTCAAGATATTGCAGTGATTTTCTGTGCTCATTATTTTAGCAAAATATGAGTTTTAGCAGTAGAAAGTTAATTTGGAAACAAAAGCATCTGTTTTGTTGCAATGAAGTTAATTATTTACAGACTGGATGTATATTGGAACAATTGGATAAAAAATGTCTCTTTTTTATCTTAAATATTCTGAAGTATCAGATCATTTTAAGAAATCAAAATTTTTCTTGTTGAAAAGAGAGTCCGTCATATTATTCTTTTGACTTTAATAAAGTCAGTCTCAGTGGAACCACTAATGAAACTGCCCCAGTTTTAATTCATTTTGTAACTACATTCTCCCCACCCAATTTCAGTTTAGATTTAAGTATAACATGGTCTGTGACTAATGTAGCGCAGCGAGGGTCTCTCCCACTCTGTCATTCATAGAAATCAAGTGATGTCTTCAATAAATTTCTCAGGTTTCTTGGACTAATTTCTGCTCTCACGTTATTCTCAGTCCGAGCTGTTTCTGATTTCTCCTACATCTGCTCTTGGATCTGTAGATTATCAAAGTGAGTACTACGGCCCTGGAGGGAACTACGACTTTTTCCCTCAGGGCCCTCCATCGTCGCAGGCCCAGACACCAGTTGATCTCCCCTTCGTGCCCTCCTCGGGCCCTACAGGCACCCCTCTTGGGGGTATGGACCACCCCCTGCCGGGCCACCACCCTTCCAGTGATGTACAACGTTTCTCTGATATCATGTCTCACCACCCGGGAGACTCTCCCAGCCCGGAGCCTGGCATCCCGGGGCCCTTGCATAGCATCTCCTCTGAAGTGTTTGGCCCTAGTCCACCCTTTACGTCACTGTCGCTGAATGGCAGCGGATACAACAACCACCTGTCTCACCAACCCTCAGAAATGAATGAGGGCACTGTGTGGTAGCCTTCTGGTACAGAGGACTAAAAGGCTGATATTCACTGATGGAAAATGACAGGATGATATGTTGTTGTTGCCGGGGCTCCAAATTAGGATCCAGGAAAATGAAAGGGTTAGGGCAACTTTACAGACAGTTTTTTTTATATATATATTTATTTATTCATGTTGCATTTTGTTATTTTATTCATTTTTTTTTAAACTTATCAGGCATAAAAATAACATTGTGTTCATTATTGTATGTGTGTGGGTGATTTAATAGTTTTTTTTTGTTTGTTTGTTTTTTCATTCCTTGTCCATGTTACATAATCCAAAACTGTCCAGGACTGATAAGTGGCTCCCTATCATGCTTTATTTGGACCCACAGGATGCCCTGTTGCCTCTGCTGTTTCCTGTCAGCACCCCCCTACAACCAAATCCCTTCACACTTATGAGTGTGTTGAAAAAGAGACAAACAACACAACCATTTTTGAAAAACTTTTGTTGTTGGTCCCAGACATGAAAACATGTTTTGCTACTGTCAAAGACTCGGATAGCTTTACAGAAAGAATGAAGGGACTGAGGGTGGCTTACCTGGCTAAGTGGCATTCAGACTGTGTCAGAGGCACTCTGTGTGTCATTGCATATTCAAACACTCCTAAGACCTCTTGGCCTTGCAAGGCTCTGCCATACTGATTTTTTTCTTTTCACAAGAAATTGGTGAATGCCTGGGGGAAAACAGTTTATTCTCCCCAAAAGGCCTTTGTGTTTGTTTAAGTTATACTAATTTCACCAAATCTGTGGACTGCTGCCTTCAAAATGCAGTTAAACCAGTTCAACACCCCAGTGGACTGCAAGCCCTTTATTTAAAATGGATATGAACTTGAAATAATGAAATGAAGTCTACCTTCTAAAAATACTCTACTGCGGTTCTAAATAGGACTTTGAACAGTCAACTGTTTACGTAATATAAGAAATTCAGGAGTCCAGAAGTCTCGACACCGTGTTTTAGAACCTCTTGATCGATATAAAATGTTCCAAGCAACCAACCAAACTTTTGTATTGATTTCATTTATATTGTATGGAGATAAAAGTTCATTTGCTGGGGTTGTGCTTCACTGTGCTAGTTTGTACAAGATGTTGTTTACAGAAAAAGGAAAAAACGTTCTATAAAAACAAAAGAAAAGTAGAAATTTGCCAAATTTTAAATTGCAGCACAACTACTGTTTATGTGCTTTGCACAGTTATGGCAGTATGTGTTGAGACAAATTCGAAGTGTTAAGAAGAAAATTGACTGAATTATTTTTAGTCAATGCATTCATAAAGGTGTTAATATAAACATACTTAGGTTTTATTTTTGTGTCATCAAAGAAGAAAAATCCAATCTATTAAAATCTGATGGTGAAATATGCAGCTGTCAGATGCTACATCTCTTTGAGTACGACACCCTCATGATATGTCCTTTATTGTTTCAATAAACCGAAGCTTATGTGACCTCCAGTGCATATTAGACCATTCACTGTATAAATGCAACATGTTGACAGAATTGTATTTCTAATAAACTAGAAAACATACAGAATGCATTTTTAGGTCTTTTGTCAGGAGTAGTTTTCCCTTTCGTTATTGTCACATTACTATATAGACTAGAGAGCCGGTGCAGTTGCACACCATTGGAATAGTAATATATTTGTCGTCAGCATCCCTTATTTCATTATAAATGCATCAACGTAACCATTCAGCTTATGTATGAAATAACTGGCCGCTACAGACATGGTGGCAAACAAACATTTCTTTACTCTAATTAGTGGGATTCAAAAAAAGTGTAAATAAAATAACATTTAGGGCAAAATGATGAGGAAAAACAAGATGAAATGAAAGAATGAGAACTGTGAAGCCTCCATCAGACGGGGGTTGTGCTGGCAGAACATTTTCTTTGCAGGGACGTTGTAATGCTAATTTTTAGCTTTCAGCTTAGGAGTTGTTGCACCAGTTCCAGCCAACATTTTCATTTTAAATTTCTTCAAGAAGAGGAAATTGTAAGAATCTGGTCATCGGCTCCCCCCTCACCACTCCATTAAGAGGAGAATTACACTTTCTTACTCTTACTACCCAATTCTTGTTTCCAACCTGGTGAAAATATTCAATAACTAGAGATGATAATACTTTTTTATGTATTTCATAAAAAATAAAGCCTGAATAAAAAACTTGTAGTAAATCAGACAAGTAAGAGATGGTAACGGCTGTTGGCTTGTTACTTCTCTCGTGAGCGAGTAGCAGCAAGAAGCCCCTATTTCTTCTTGTCTTACTCATTGGTAGAATCTCATGACTCCACCTGCAACCGTGTCTCTTCTGGATTCCTTTCCTCACTTCTGTTCCCCCTGATCTTGCCGTCTATGTAAACTTTCTTTAACTCTCCTTTGGACTTTAACACTAGTTTGTATTCTCCTGCTATAAAACATATAATACAGTTTCCAACAATATCTTACAAAATAATTGATGGCAAACACAAGGGGGAGTAACTCCACAACTTATGTTGATGCTGATTCTTCTCAACTGCTTTGTCACCAGCCTCACATTCTTCCATCTACTTCTTTGAGGTCGTCCAGTAAGTGTAAGCAGTTAGCTGTGTAACTGTGAAGGACAATGTAGAAATTGGCGTGACTACAGCTCTCCTGCTTGGTATGCGTTTGTTATAATTCCTTACAGCTCTCTGATCGTGCAACGCGTTATGGTGGCTTAGAGGGATTTCAACGGACGTATTTCTTTGGTGAAAATAGATGCCATAAGAATCAAGACACCCAAACACTCAGACGTGATCTTGGGTTGGGAAGAAATTATTCATAGATGTGGCGAAAGCAACTCAGGCATCGGGATTGTGGCTTGAATTTTTGGAAGCCTTTATCTCCCTAACCCTGTGCATGCAGCCAGGACCATTTGCAATCCCAGTTTTCTCCCCGGCCTCCAGACTGTAATCCACCATGAATTAATCATGGTCTTGAGAGTTAACCAAGCTTAGGGAGGTGGAGTGGAAGGTGGGGATGGAGGGTGGATAGAGGGATATGGGTCTGTGTTTAGCCCTAGGCTTACTCCACAACCCCCACCCTTCTCGCGGTTACACCTTGCACCAGCAACTGACCGCCCCCCGGGGCCCTGGCTCTTTAAATTCAAATCTCCTATTGATCGTTCATCAGCTGTTGGTGGAAACTGACCTTGTAGTCTCACACTAAAGAAAAATAAATAAATAAAACACGCCTTAACAGCAGTGAATGGCTTTTAAATGACATTTTAAATCTCTGAGTCAGGACGTTTAAATAGCCCACACACCCACTGGGAACCAAAATAATTCCACTGTATGTGCGAGTTTATGATGAGGGGAACTGACACAGGGATAAATGCTTTGAGGAGGGAGGGTGGGATGGTACAAAATGGTTTACTTTAGGGTACAATGGGAGCTAAAATATTGTGTCAGTAGGAAGACAGGCACAGCGGGTCAATACTAAGATTTTTGCATTCAAACTGAAAGTCTTTTTTTTAGAGTTGCTCTTCATATGAGAAGCATTTGGCTGCTAGCTTTAAATGCAGAGTGGCTCAGCTGGAAACAGCCCCTCTACTCAGAGTGATTGTGGTGTATGCACATAAGAGCATGGCACGGAGCCTTGTTGCCAGAAAACAAACGACACATATTGCAGGAAGCAATATCTTGGGCAGAAATGGGAAAACCTTGTTAATCAATGGAGCAGGTTGGTTGATCGCTGAGCCACATTTTCCTGGTTCAGCACAAATTCAGTACGTTTACATACACATCTAAATCAAGCTTTTTGGATTAATCATACTGACGTTTTGCCACATGTTGAGAGCTGAACATTTTACATGTCACTCAGAAAATCGAATTATTATATGAAATACGTTCCACTCCCCGATGATAAATTGCGACATGCACCCCTATGTGTTAGCCTTATAGCGATTAGCTTCGAGCTGCACAGAGGCAGTGTGTGCAGAACCAAATGGAGTTAAAACTTGATATTCACAGTCACAACGCATCGCCTCTTCATAAGTCCAAACATGCACTGATCAGCTGCTTACGTTTGTCTTCGCCGCCATATTCTTCTTATAATACCACTATGTTGTTGCTGAGTTGTACTTTTGCGCCTCCTAATATCCCAAGAGGGTGTGTGAGTACAGGTGGTAGCGGGGGTATTGGTTGCAGAGAAGTTCAATTCTCATTTGCATTATCTGGGTAGATTAGTCGAGTTTCTGAAACTCCAGTTCTGTTCGATTCAAGCCAGACCAGCATTTCAAAAGTCTGATTTCATTCGGGCTAAGGTAATAATTAGACTTTGTCTTGGTACACACTGAATGAATCGTTGATACACATGTTGCAGACCAGTAGAATGACATCATCTAATGAACTGTTAATTTTGACACCTCAATAACTCCTGTTTTACAGGAATAGTTTAGGAATTATTAGTGACGTGACTGGAAAAAAAAACACACAAAAAACGTAGGGCTTTTGGAAATAGGTTTATCAGGGATGATTTTTTTGTGAAGCATGTATATGTTTTTTTTTCTTGGTTAATACTCTAAAAATGGTATAATTAAAAAAAATCTACATGGTGGGGCGGTGTTTAGGAAAAAAGATGATATCAAATAATGGCTGGAAAAAAGAAGGTACACATTCAGTTCTCGGGCTTTACAAGTGATAAATATAATCAGATTTTTTTTACCAGTTCAAAATATTATTTAAATCTAACCACAAATCAACAAAAACACATGGCCATTTTTTGTTTTTAAAAAGATGCGGTCAAACTGAATAGATGTGTGTGGAAAAGCACGGGCATACCTTATCCGCTTCTAGTGTATTTAAGAGAACATAGCAATCAGGTGCTGATGATCAAATGCTGTGAAGGAACTTATCATCTGCAAGTGTGAGCACTTCTAATTAAGCAACAGGCTTGGACCATTTGTTGACTTTGCAGTAAGAAGTGTCAACAAGCTGTTGCAGCAGCTCAATCAAAGTCTAGACCTCAATATGACTTAAATGCTGAATGTTGTATTCATAATATCAGGTAAAGTTCTGAACAAGGGAGTGGGGGTTGAGTGAACAGGGAAAGCTGTGAGTGCCCACATTTATGAGAAATATATCAAAGACTGCTACACACTCCTTCCGTTCTGCTTGTTTTTTCCATTCGAGTTAATCTCTTAAGGACATGTGCACAGAATCGTACATCGTTCATTGGCCCCTTTTGCAAGAATAACTTGGGCGAAATTACATATGTATGCCCGCCACACTGTTTACTTCATATCCGGATACAACCTCACCCCAGACACTCATCAGGATCCTCCAGTACATTTTTTTACAATGTGAAAGCAGGCAAATGCAATATTCTGGTAAAAAAAGTGGTGTATTTGAAAAGACAACTACGGTGAAAGATAGGCTGGAATTGTCCGTGAATATTACAGAACTGAAAACAGCTTATAAGTAAATCTTAAGAGAGTCACACTTATCACATTCTGATATGTTGTGATGTGTGAACCCTGAATATGGGAAGTACACTTTCTTTTTCCCATGGGTGCATGACATGTATTACTACATTATATGTTTTTACAGTACATTGTGTGTATGTGCCTTTATATTCAAATTAGCCTTACCTAGACTGACAGAGTTTCAACCTAATTCACAGTGTATGCAGAAAATTAATCTAGCCAGAACTGAATGTGCCTTGATACTTAAAACAAAAAGACAAAAAAAGAACTTCTTTACCTACAGACCTCCATTTACCTTTATATATAGTTAACAAAGTTAACGTAAGTTCAGGAACAGGGCCACGCTTTAAACTCGCTTCGTTCGTCCTAATCAGCCCTAAACTTGTTGCACCTGGCATCACCAGGCTCCCTTGCACTTCTAATCACGCTGGGATACACATGTAAACCCTGCCTGCCTCTCATTTCTCTTCTGTCTCGTTCGTGTTCGCCCCTCCCTTCCCATCCCTATAGGTCGCCTGGTCCTGCCAACCCGCCACTCCTTCTCTCTCTGGGTCCTGCCGACCCACCTTCTCTTTCTCTCTCTGGGTCCTGCCGACCCGCCTTCTCTTTTTCTCTCTCTCTCTCTCTCTGGGTTCTGCCGACCCGCCTTCTCTTTCTCTCTCTCTCTGGGTCCTGCCGACCCGCCTTCTCTCTCTCTCTCTCTCTCTCTCTCTCTCTCTCTCTCTCTCTCTGGGTCCTGCCGACCTGCCTTCTCTTTCTCTCTCTCTCTCTCTCTGGGTCCTGCCGACCTGCCTTCTCTTTCTCTCTCTCTCTCTCTCTGGGTTCTGCCGACCCGCCTTCTCTTTCTCTCTCTCTCTGGGTCCTGCCGACCCGCCTTCTCTTTCTCCCTCCCTTTCTTTTGCAGCATCCACCATTCGTAGCATCCCTGTTCCGCGCTCTCGTTCACTCCTGTACCACCCTTCTAACATCTCTCTCTAGGTCCCGTCTGGGGGGGTCCTGAGCAGGCTCGGAAAGACTATTTTCCTGAAGACTGCGCCCCCATACTGAGTCTTCCTCCAGGTCTCCGACAATATCTCTCCCCAGACCTTTTGATCATTCACGTCTTCAATAAACTGTTAAAATTCATGCTAAAATGCTTGTGAATAGTTAATTCCATCCATAGCGTGGTCCTAGCTAGTGAACTTGTAGTGAACCTCAACTAATATAATTATCACCTCAAGTGTCACTATCAGCAGATCTAAATGTGTCATTGTAGTTTATGTCATTAGTGGTACAAATCACAATATTTCAGCATTTCTCATAAATTTTCTCTAAAGAAGCACTATTGATTGCTGACAGTATGTGATCTTTCGCTGTTGAAGTAAGTGTAAACAGTTATTATGAAGGTGTATAATGAGGTGTATAATGAACTAGACTCCCAGCTGTGTGTATGTTTTAGAATCTTATTGTGGAGTAAAAAGAGATATAAAGCTTTTTGGGTTGCTGTTTTGTGTTGACTTCAGGAAACCTCTAACAGTTTTAGATGGGTCTCTGCTACATCACAGCTGATTCAGATGGTCCAAAAACGTTCTGCAGAGGCCGGCTAACAATCCATCATTTGATGAAGGTGTGTTTAGCCAGGGCAGGAACTAAAACATGAGGACTGTTCTGGTGAATATCTCCAGCAGTCATCAGGCAAGATACACCCTGGGCACCAGTCCATCACAGGGCAACAAATAATTATTATGATTTAATTATTTATTTATTGCAGTACTGAATATAAAATAAATATTTTATGTAAAATTGTTTGAAATCAGAGCAGAGAGCATGCAGCAGCAGATTAAATGCAGCAATGTTGATTTGAGGTGACAGAAATGGAAGTCACACAACCAATTTCATCTGTGTCTAAGTCAGGGGGAGCAGGCATAGGGGAATTGCATTAGATAAAAGTAGTTTTACTCTTCTTACTTTTGAACATGGGAATGCTGTCTGAAAGAACATGGATAACTTTTGTGCCCTTACTCAGATAATGCTTTTGGGAGTCGGGCTTCTCTGCAATCAACCCCCCCCAGCCCCGCCTGTACTCAGGCACCCCCGCAGGAAGTGAAGAGACCTGAAAGTGCGGCTCAGCAACAACATAGTCATATTATAAGAAGACAAATGTAAGCAACCGTTTAGTACATGTTTGTATTGAAGAAGAGAAAATGCATCATGGTGTGAATATCCTGCTTTAACTCCGTCTGCTTTACTCCCACCAGCCTCCGTTAACTGCCTGTGTGCAGCTCGAAGCTAACCGCTATAAGGAAAAAAGAAAAAAAAATGTCTGTAATTTTAGCATAAATGACTGATTGTAACACACAGCAGTAAAAGTACAGATTTTTTGCAGTTTATTATTATTACTGTGTCTAAGTTTATTTTTGTATAAATGTTTGAACATATCTTGTGCACTAGAGCACTCGCATAATATTCTAGCTGCTTTAGAATCCAAAGCTATCAGACACCCTGACAGAATGGGTAAGAGCCCAACACAGAGGCCTCTAACAGAGCCCGTCAACTGACTGTGACTTGGGACTGGATCTTATCAGGACCAATGAAGAGAACAGTGCCATTCTACCAAATGGTGACCAAGAGGGAAACGGTTCCCACCACTGTCTACCTTAGCTTCAATGCCATGAATTGGCCCCCCACATCCCCAGGAGCCTTAGGTTTTGAGCCAATGGCTCCCAAGACCAGATCTTTTTTTTATGGCATAATTAAACATTCTCTCCATAAAATAAATTATGTCCAAAATATTTGTTCTCTTTCAGTTCTAAAATACAGTGTTTTGCAATGCTTGGAACTGCAAGTATTATGTTGGGTCCGTCTTGTTTGTATTAAGCTTTATGACCCATATGCAAAACACCACTAGATAGACAAGTTGAAAAATAATATGCTGCACTGAAACAAAGGCGGATGATTGCTGGGACTGGGAAAACTGCACAAAGGGATAAAGGTGTAAGGAACTATGGGAGTACTGATTGATTGCACTCAGGTGAGCCTTACTTTACAGGTGGTGGAGAGGATGCCGTAGAGAGAAGTCTAGGAGTTGGGGATGTCTGCAAGAACTTCCGAAAGATTTCTGGGACACACACATAGGAGATGGATTCTGGGAGGGAGGATGGATCATGGAGGGCAGGCTGGCAGAGCCTGAATGTGGAGCATTATCACTGAGGAACCAGGAATTTGGAGGCTATCAGACATGCGTCAAATGACCAACACATGTACAGAGAAGCTGGAGAGTTGATCACTAGGAGGAGACAGGGATCGAGACCTTAGCAGGAATGCGTGTACGTTTTAGAATAAATAAGTGACGGAGGAATTTCTCAGAGAGAAAAACACTAGTAGACACAGAGGGCTATAGGTTACCAAGAAGGTAAAACACTTAGACATAGAAGGTCTGTTAGCCAGCTCCTTTAACACAACCAGTAATGAGCTCCAACGAGGTGCAGCTGTGAGAAGCTACAGGAACACAGCTCCAGTCTGAGCTTCATGGACAGGTCCTCAGCTAAAGCAGGACACCTAGTGGAGATTTTATGGAAGGAAGGAAAACAGGAGGAGAAACAAAACAGATAGACACCTAAGACTAGTCAGTTTTAAAATGGGACTCATTTAAAATGAATTACTCTAATCAGTGTAGAGCATCTGGGGCATGTTTTTGGGCTGCATGAGGAAAGTGCCTGTAGGAAGACCAAGTCTGGATTCAAACACAGAACCTCCCTTTTTTGTCACTCTTTTCTATTAAGATGGTGTCCCTATCATTCTTCTTAAGCATTAGCATCAGGGCCATTGCCATCCACGTTAGATGATGTCATCAAGGCAAATAAGAATCAATACAACCTGTCAAAACTAATTTTAACAGGTACAGCACGAATGACTGTCACTTCCACTACAGTATAATATTTATATATAATTTGGACGGTCATGCTTCTGAGTCTAACCATCAGGATGATGCCAATTTAAATTATAAAATGTATTTATATATATACAATTTACAACAGATGTCATCACAAGGCACTTTACAAGAAAAGTCATTTGTGTCATTGTGTTGAGTCATTGACGTGAGGTTGTACCCACAACATCATGCAAACTCCAACCACAGCAATCCCTTAGTAATCCCTCCTACTGAGAAAGCATGTAGCGACAGTAGAGAGGAGAAACTCCACTTTAACAGGAAGGAACCTCCAGTAGAACCTGGCTCATTACAAGCCATCATCTGCCACGACCGTCCCTTTCAGATTTGCTGTTTCTGCTGCTCATTACATATTGCATGAGCTGCTGTTAACTTGGCCATGCCCAAACCTTCTAGAATCTTTGCTCAAGCCACACTCATTGACTGAAAGTTAGGGACATGGCTGCAGTAGTTCAACCATACAAAAAAAAGTAGTTCAGCCATGCATGTTTGAACCAGAATCTACTCCCATAAGAGGAGAGTCTCCTGATAACCTGAGACTCAGAGAATTCAGCAAGATACTACTGAATGCTTATTGAACAAATGACTTTAAATTAAAAGAATACATTTAACTGCTTACCTGGCACTCCACTATCTTCCTCCAAATAAATTCCGATCTCTTCCTGAGACTTCTGAGACCTCTAGACTTCCAACTCGATCTAGCAGACTCCAGCTCTAGCACCGCGGAGACCTCACACTTTGAGCTCTGTGCAGCTGCTCGTCTTCAGTCTTCCCCAGGCTGGAGTAGCTCTGTTCTGCGGCTCGTCTCCCATCGTCCTGCCAGAGGTTGAGAAGCCCTTTGCGGCAGCAGGTCCTCAGTCTTTCACCGGGTTGGAGTAACTCCGTTCGGCGGCTCGTCTGCCGTCTTCCACCCGGAGATAGAGTAGCCCTGTGTGGCGACAGTTCCTCAGTCTCCCCACTCCTTCCCCCCAGCATCTTACCATCAAAAAATAATTCAACCCATGCTGCTCTTCTGTCCTCTTTGACTGGGACCCAATGAAGTGTTTAAAGCTTTTTTGACCAGCCAAAACTTAGCATTTTGCATGGTGCTTCAACATGGTGTTTCCTAATCTGAACTAGTGCTTTCCAATCGGTAACTGCTCTACCTGGTGGGTGGAGACAGTGCTCTGAGGGGGTGTGGCTATTTCAATATCCGGCTTGTGACGTAGAAAGCCAGGCAGATTTTGAACGCCTCACTCAGAGACTGAAGGCAGGAGGAATTCAGAAACCTGTATCTCACTCAAAACAGCATGCATGGTTTTTGTTTTCAATTCAATTCAATTCAGTTTATTTATATAGCTCCATTTCACAGCAGATGTAATCTCAAGGCACTTTACAAGAAGATATATTACAATACAATGTTTAATTTAGGACTTAGTGATCCACAGAAGATTGCGTCATGAATTCTCAGCAATCCCTCACACTGCGCAAGCATGAAGCGACAGTGGAGAGGAAAAACTCCCTTTTAACAGGAAGAAACCTCCAGCGGAACCAGGCTCAGCATTTTTTCAAACTTTTCATGCGGGTATATGCACCAGAGACACACACTAACACCCAAAATTCAAGAAAAAGTGATTTTTTTAATACGTCCACTTTAAATAAAGTAAAAAAGTTGACAACAGGACATGCAGGATGTTCGGTCACTGGGAGCATCATCCAAACCACTGTTCCCCATCCAACAGGGTGTTGTAGCTGAGCAGGATACCAGACCAAGTGCAGCTTCTATGGAAAGAAAACAACAGAGACAGTCGCAATAACAGCAGAAAATATATATCCGGAGAGAAGTAGAAGTGGGAAGTAGTCATTCTTCCTCCAACAGACTAACCCTATAGCAGCATTTTTACAAAAATAACTCAGAATCACCTACACCATTCTAACTATAAACTTGATCAAAATGGAAGGTTTTAAGCCTAGTCTTAAAAAATAAAACTGGGAGCTGGTTCCAGAGGAGAGGGGCCTGTTAACTAAAATATCTGCTTCCCATTCTACTTTAAAAAATCCTAGGGACTCCCATGAACCTGCAGTCCGAGAGAGAAGTGCTCTGTTAGGAACATATGGAACAATCAGGTCTCTGATGTATGATGGACTTTGATTATTATTGTTCTGTATTATTAACAGGGAGCCAATGGAGAGAAGCTAAAACAGTGGAAATATGATCTCTCTTTTTAATATTTATCAGAACTCTTGCTGCAGCATTTTGAATCAACTAAAGTTTTTTAATTGAATTTTGTGGACTTCCTGATAAAAAGGAATTACAGTAGTCCAGCATTGAAGACACAAATGCATGGACTAGTTTCTCTGCATCACTCCTAGACAGGATGTTTCTAATTTTAGCAATACCCCAGTGTTGGTAAAAAAAATATTGGAAACCTGTTTAAAATGGGATTTAAATGTTATGTGTTGGTCAAAAATTACACCAAGGTTCTTTACACAATTACCAGAGGCCAGTTTAATGCCATGCAGATGAAATGATTGACTTAGCACCCTGTGGTACTCCACAAGTAAGCTTTGAGTGAGAAGAATATTTATCATTGACATGAACAAACTGGAATCTGTTGGAGAGATATGATTTAAACCAGCCTAGTGCTGTTCCCTTGATCCCTGCAATATGTTCAAGCCTTTCTAAGAGAATATTATGATCGACTGTGTCAAAGCAGCACGGAGATCAAACAAGACCTAGGGTCTCATTTATAAAACATTGCGTAGAATCCCTACTAAAAGTGTACGTACGACCAAAACAAAAAGTTTGCATACGCCAAAACGTTTTCTGATTGATAAAACCATGCCTACGCACAGGTGTAAGCAATTTCCCTTTATAAATCACGGTCTTCTTGGAAGTTTGCGCACGTGAATTTGGCTCATATCCCGCCCTGAACACGCCCAAATCTGGCTATAAAAGGTCAATGCAAAGCAGGACATGAATATTGATGCATATGAAGAAGAGGGGAAATATGGCAACAAAAAAAGAAAATCAAGAAGAAAAACTTTAAGGAGATGTTGATTGAAGTGCTAGTGGGTGAAGTGGAGGCTAGAAGAGACATTTTATTTGGTGGACACAGCAGCGGTGTCACAAATAAAAGGAAGAACTGTGAGTGGCAGACTGTCAGCGCAACTGACAGCACGGTACCCGAAAAAAAAAAAGAAAAAAAAAAGTGATCGGACCTCAAAGTTGAGGGGGGAAAAAAACACTTGCCTCCCACTACCAGAGTGGGTCTGCTACTGGAGGGGGTATGTGTACACCCGCGCTGACACATTGCTACGTTAAATGATACGTATCTGGCCGATCCTTGCTCCCTGGGTGAAAGCTTCCTGTCGAGGAGGAGGCGGCTGTGGGTCGAGGTTCTCATGCTGGGGAGGGGGTACGCCAGGAGGGAGGGGAATTTCCTCGGACGGGGCCCTTATAGTAAAATGGGTGCAGTCAATTGCACCGATTATGTTTGGGAAACCGGACATTGCTGCAAAGTGCATCTTAATTTTGGCCTGTTCCCCCACAGTATATGGAAACATGATGTATTGCCTGCTCATCTTAATGATCCCATTCAAGACTGCAGGCATTATTGCGCTCAGGGACGGCAGATGATTCAATTTATTAATTGGCACACAGTCCCGGCCCTTTTATCTGAGTTTAAGGTTTTGAGATAAATTTTATGTATCTATTTTAATATTGAAAAATGTTTTTAGAAGAGCTATAGCTCACTGCTAAGCTACAATATAGATATCATTGCTTGTTTGGATGTTTATAATAACATGAATCCATAATTAATGTTTGGTGTGAGGTGAAATGATATGCGTGAGAGGAGTAATATGCAGTCTGGCTGCAGTTCACCGCCTCACCAACTGCGTCGTCGATTCCCTCGTCTCCAAAATGTCCGTACGCGGGTCCGAGTTGGCGTACAGGTGCGCACATTTTCCCGTCAAGTCTGTTTCTAATAAATCACAACTTTTGCTTTGAAAGTGGCGTACGCCAGTTTCAGGCCCCGTTTTGTGCATACGCATCGTTTATAAATGAGACCCCAGAACAGTCACAAATCCATGATCTGAGGCCATTAGAATATTATCGGTAACTTTCACCAGTGCTGTTTCAGTGCTATGATGAGCTCTAAAGCCTGATTAAAATTCTTCAAACAGGTTGTTGCTGTTTAGATGTTCACATACTTGATTAGTAACTATTTTCCTGTAATTAGATAAGTCATCTTTATCGAGAGAGGGTTTCTTAAGTAAAGGTTTAATTACAGCAACCTTGAATTCCTGTGGTACATATCCATTTATTAACACTAGATTTGTCATGTCTAGAATAGGGCCAGTAACCAGAGGGAAACCTTACTTAAAAAATTTGTTTGGGATTTGGTTTAACATACAAGTTGAAGGTTTAGATGAAGTTGGCTCCTCCACTACAAAGGCTAATATTAAAAGTTTAGAATCCTTCTAATTATTCAAAATGGGACATTCGGTAACAGTTTGAACTTTTCACTCAGTTTTCCAAACCAGTCCTAAACACATAATTGACCCCCTCCCTGAATAACTAGACATTTTCTGCTGCTTGCAAAACCCTAACATTTTCTCCTGGTCCCTGCCAGATTGTCTGCTGACCACCCATGCATTCCAGCCTGTTCTGTTTACAAGATATTATTCTAAATCCTCTGGAACTGACCTAGAGTTACAAGAAGACTCTATCTGGATATGCTTATAAAACCTGGTTAAATGTCCTCTCAGGTTTTTTAAATATAGGTCCACTCTATTGTGGCTTAAAAACTTTATGAATTCTGCAGATCATAACAAATAATTTGAAACAACAAAGTAAAGATTATACTTGTGATGTTAGCATCAATACGCTGTGGCTGAATTTAAAAATTCTTAGTGCATCCTAATGCAAATTTAAAGAATCAAACCGTGGCATACCTGGATGCGTGAGAGCTAGGAGTTTGGGATTACATCATTACTGAGATTAGTGTTCCTTTGCCAAGATGCAAAAGAATGGGATTCTTTAGTTGTTCTGGTGCTAACTATTGTTTGCAAAACAAGCTATTATCAATATACTTTTTTCCATTTTACTCATTCAAACAAAAGCAAAATGTTCACAAATAGCTTAACCACTATATGTGCCAGTGGTTTTTAATGAGATACAAACTCTCAGATGTCATAATTAACAGCTAATATTAGAAACATTAACTACTTCCTATATGCACACATTCATATTGGATACCAAACTCACAGCATCTTGATAAGCTTAAAATTTCCCATTTAGAATTCTAACTTCAGGGGGTGTTCTTGTTGTTTTTTCTGACTTGACAGTTGGAAAATCCATTTGATAAGTACCAAGATAGTTCTGGATTAACAGGTGATAGGTGGAGCCTGCTGGCATCCCAGAGGTCATCCCAGGGGCTACACAAAGGTCATACTCACATGAATTCACCCTCACATTTAAAATAATCAATGTACCTGTTTTTTTGTGTGTTTTTTTTACTGTGGAAGGAAGAAAGAAAAAATCCTTAAAAAACTCCTGAAGACATTTGAAACAAAGAACTTCTTCCTAACTACTTTACTTTACAATCTTCAACTCGATATCTTTGGCATAAACAAACACCCATTTTCATACACACCACACCTCATACCTTGATGGGTGAATCGGTCACAGCATGTAGAATATTGAGCTCCACTTTGAGAAAAATGTTTGTAAATGTGCCTTTGATTTGCTTCTCAGTGTCAGTATGAAACTGAATGTTTTCCTTATAATTGGTATGTGACTCGCTGTGGTACAATTTACATAAGGAAATTACCCATAGAGCAAACAATACATTCACCCAGGGAGGAAAGAATACTCGTTTAGCAAAGTGGAAAGTACTAATTTCCCCCTGGAGGATGTCCTGATGGTATCTGAGGTCTGTAGGTTGGCCTGATTAGCACAGAGCATGGAGTGTGTCTGCACCATCTGACCCACTGAGTTATAGTCATTTGTCATTCACATATTGGAGACCAACTGCTGTGTTTTTTGCTCAGGGCAAGGGTTTTCTCAGTGAGTTGTTTGTGTATGATTGCACTGGCAATTTCTCATCATGATATTATATGGAATACACAGTTGAGTGCAAAATCTGTTAATAATTCACTCAAGCTGCTTTTTGCATTCATGTGTTTCTTGTCTTTTATAGTTGAAAGGAAATGCACTTTGTCTGTATTAACCACCTAATGACTACACAAAATGGTTTATCAAAAAAAAAATCTATTTGGTACAACAACCTCTTATTTTTTCCTGTGTACTAACAGCATACAGTACCTTTCTTCATTGCATTGACCAAGAATAAATATATTGTAAAAAAAAAAAAAAAGTACTTTGCTGACCCTGGCACAAAATGAGTAATTTTCAGCTTTTAAAAAATCTGTTTGCATCAACACACATGGCTATCAACCAGCAAACCTTAGTTCATCTACAATTGACGTAAAACAGTGTTGACATTAATCCAAAAGAATCTATAAAGGAGGTATATTTTGGGCATTATATGGAACCCAGGAAAAGGTCAGCATTTAAGTGTTGGGGTGAAACAGATCATACTGAGAAACAACACAATTGATTTTGTCACCTTTTTGGGAACTTAAAATTATACAAAGTGGTTATTCACAAGATGAACCTGAAGTGAGTGGCTTTCATGAAGCTATGCTTGAGATGTAACAAAAGCTATATGCTGTGCTTTTCTTTGAATAACTTGCATATTTTCAGCAGAAAAAAATCCTACAACATTCCTCCTGCAAGGAGAGAGCTGGCTGATTGCTCCCATGTTGTACACTATGTTCACTGGTACAGGTGTGGGACACCTGCCATCCACACACAGGCAAGCTTTGTGATGACCTGACATTGGTCAGTCTTTACCCTTTCTTTAAACTGCACCGTATCTTCTTCTTTGCTTTAAGCTCAAAAATATAAACTGAAGGCATTATGCCAGAGTATTAGCCGATGATAAAATAATCGCAAATATTTCTAGGCAAGGCAAAGCAATTTTATTTGTATAGCACACTTTCAACAAAAGGCAATTCAAGGTACCATACAAATAGTAAAGAACTGCCTTGACATGTGCTTTTGGTTTCGCCAATACAATCATTATAAAACCACATAAAAATGATTTACGCTGTAGCCTTTTTTTGTAAAATTGTGTGGAAAATTACTCATAAAAATACATTATTTAGGAATAGTTTTAATACAGACATTCTAAGTGTACTTGCACTGTGGAACTGCACTTCATAGGGAAACACCTTCCTACAGATGGACTCCTATCAATAGAGTAGGGTGGTGTGATCACATTTCTGAAGCTAGAAGACTCAGAGTTATTGCTGCTCTGTTTGGTTTTTTTTTGTCTGTACAGTTGAGAGGTGTAACACAGAATTCCAGACTTTAGTCCTACATACAGACATTCTTGCATGGGTGCAGGTTTAGGCACCTGTTGGTTATGACTGTCTGTTTACATTAAAGAAAGGCAACCTCAAAGCTGAGACACAGCCAAATCCTTTATATTTAGAATTGACTTGTATATAAAACTTGAGTAAATTGCTTTTTCGTTGTTTTCTTTGGTTATCACTATTCCCTGCTGTCTTATTATCTATGTGTGTCTTAAAGTGTAGCTACACAGAAGCTCTTCAGAAAGCCAAACTCACAATACCTTCAGCTTCAGGTGTTTGGTGCAATGTTACTGTACCCATCACATAAAGCTGTTTAGCTAATTACAGCAATCCTTTGCTTATCCTGAGGGGGAAATACAAGGATTAAATGGAGATTTGCAACTCAAACCTCACATGCCTAATCAATTTAAAACCATTAGCCAATTAATTCACTTGGTGAAAGGTGGATATTGCATATGCCCACTAATCTGCCCTCTTAGTTGTCAATGTGCGTGCTGATGAGTATTTAGTGCATTGTTGAGTACATAAATATTCCATTCACAAGAACAAAATAGGTGATGTTTTCTGCTTGAGTATCAGGTCAAGCTGCAATTAGAAGAGTATCATCCTGATGGTTAGACTGAGAAGCATGCCTGTTCAATATGGCTTATCATTATTGTAATTAACACATGATCTTGTGTATAAAAAAGTCTTTAAGACATAATATTTGAAGTAAAATTATTTAAATTTAGAACCCTAATTTTTGTTTTCACTTTCTCTAAGTCAGTATAAGAGTGTTCTAATAGAACTTCGTTTTAAGGTGGAAATGATAATATTTAAAAAACTCAAGCTACAGAGTTGAGTCGACAGTAGTATAGTGTAAGGATCAAGCCTGAGATCAAGACTACAGTGAAAGATGGTGTTTTCATTCATTCAGTGGTCGTTGCAGAATGCAGACATTCACTCTTAAAAGCAAAGAAACCACTTCATATTTCAGGGCTACAAGTACCGTGGCCGGGTTTCTGGGTTTGGGCATGGGTCATCCAAAATCTTTTCCTAAT
Source organism: Apricaphanius iberus (assembly GCA_028564705.1). Taxonomy (NCBI): domain Eukaryota; kingdom Metazoa; phylum Chordata; class Actinopteri; order Cyprinodontiformes; family Aphaniidae; genus Apricaphanius; species Apricaphanius iberus. The sequence goes on from JAPXFQ010001609.1 coordinate 475,019, forward strand.
AGAAGTGGATTATATTAATTCAGAAATAAAGTTTGCCTTGTCTTGGCCATGTACTAGTACTAAGGCAGAAAGTAGCAAGCTTCAGAGGATATGCCAAGGACAAAACTGCGCTAGTTAAGGCGTTGATCAACATATTAGCTATTTGAGCACACACATGCTGGCCACTTACCTGAAAAAACGTTTATAGGATAAACTTAAATATGCCATATTTTCTTTATTGTACTAACTGCAACATGAACAGAATTCTGAATGTACTTGTTTGCTATTTTGATAATAATCAAAGGGTCACTACGTGACATCTAGCCAGCAAAAAAAAAAAAACATTACAGCAGCAAATATTCTTATGGACACACCTCAACACTTTATAACTTCAAATGATTTTGAGTATCATCAAGTTATTAGTGTACTAATGAACAATTGTGCTGCCATGAGAGGTAAGAAAGGAGAACTTGAAATGAATGCAGAAAAATAAAACCTTTTCTGGTTGCATATTTCTGGTGACACTAAGTAGATTATGTCAAATGTTACAATCATAAATCCATTTGGCAAAGAAATTTAAGATTTCTCCTCAGACATTTACAATGACACTGACAGATCCCAAAAACAGAAGAAGGTTTTCTCTGAATTTTAGAGTTTACTTCATCTGCCACAGAGGAACTTGCTACAACCCATAAGGAGCAGATTCTTACAAATGCTGGATGTGTGTACAAAGGTGGAGAAGTAAACAATGGGTTGGCAATCTATTACTTCCATGTGCTGCCATATAACGAAGAATACATTTCATTTTTTCCATTTATCTTTATTTTCATTTGATCTTTTTAAATATATTTTCTTACATAAAAACTGTTAATTTCTTCAAGAGCGGTTTGTACTGCTGAATATATTGATGTCTTTTTTATCAGTCTGTAGTGATTTACCTTATTCTTATTCAGAAATGTATGTGTGCTGCAGATGGATGATTACTCAGGTACTTCAAAGAAATGTAGTATCAGTTGAGGAAGGGTCCAGAATAAAGCTTTTGCAGCAGACTGCAGATTCCAGAGAAGGAACACAATTAATAAGAAACAGGAAGGCAGACCTCAGGGCTCTTCACAGAAAATGAAGAATTGAGAGTGGTGATTGACATCTTTAGATAGATTATTTATTATCAGAGGAATATGTGAATAGAATTGAGTTTTACATTACACATGCAAACTGGCCCAAATATGGTATTTTTTTATGTTCCCTATTTACACATTCTTTCCAGAAGCCATCCCAGCAAACATGCCCATTCGAGCCCACCATGGGCTTTAGTGGGCTGTGTCTGGGATAGTATGGGCAGGACAAACCTACATTCACCTTAGAGTTCACACACAAGGATCTTCAGTTGGGATGCATCACCGAGACCCATATATTTTTCCCACATGGGCCCCTTTTACATTAAGTTAAGGGTAGCCCTTAGATGGATGTGTTCAAATCCACCCCATGCAGGGCCCTTGTGGTATGCCCTTTGCCAGCCCAACGGATGTTTGCATTGGTGCATTAATTGTGTGTATTTCTGTGGGCAAACCTACTGTGGTATCAGACCTAAAATACCCACAGTGGACCTGTGGGTGTGTGCCCATATGGGGAAACCAGTAGTTTAGCAATCTTATATCTCTCATCTGGATAGAAATACAATTTTATAACAAAAATAATTCCTCTACGTTGGAATAATATCTCTAAGGGAGAGCCCAGCCACCCTACGGAGGAAACTCATTTCTGTCGCTTGTATCCCTGATCTCGTTCTTTCGGTCACCACCCAGAGTTCGTAACCATAGATCAGAGTAGGAAAGTAGATCGACTGGTAAATCGAGAGCTTTGCCTTTCGACTCAACTCTATCTTCATCACGACAGATCGGTACAGTGCCTGCATAACTGCAGATGTCTTACCCATCCGCCTATCAATCTCCTGCTCAATTTTTCCCTATGAAATATTTAGTAAATCAAATCTGAAGTAGTGTTCTGTTTTCATAATTATTTTAATGGTAAATTCATTCTTGATTATAACGTAAAACAATTATGTCAAGTGTGATGTGGCATTAGTATCTGTTATACAAAAAAGAAAGTGAACTGATTAACTGACTTTTTCTTCTGTATATGTACTTTCAATTTTCGAAGGCTTTTTACAGAGGTTGCCGCATCAAAAACTTATGGTGCACTGTTCATTTTAATATCCTGGCTGTGGTCAGGGAACTGCTTAGCAAGTTTTTTAAATCAGACTGTATTGGGTATAAAGTGGGAGTAAAGGGGATCTTAAAAATAGATTTCAGACAAGAGGCTGTCTGTTGGAGAGTACTGCTTTCTTAAGACACACAAAGAACACTCAGAAAAAAAGATTTGGGTGTCAAATGTTTACAGTAGTCTAAGGGAGTGTACATGAAAACATCTTCTACTATAACAGGACAGGCATATCACTGTCAGTACTCCGTCCAACCTTAATTCAGGATGACTGTCGTTTCAGATTTTGTCACCTTGGGTAGGGTTTAACCACATGTCATTCTATCAGTAGACATCTGAAAACTTGATGAAGATGGACATGCTTACCAAATTAATGGTGACCTGGTTGCTTATACCCCTCTCTATAATGAAGCAGAATCCAATATTGAAGTTGGCTGGTGGAGCCAAAATGTGAACATGAAGAATCAAGAGGGAAGCAAACGTTTTCCTGTTATCAACACACTTGAAAAAATCTCTACTGAGCATCTTCACAAGACCTCTAGTTGAAGGAACCTTCAATCTGATGGATGACATTTATGAGTTAGAGAGACACTCAGTGAACATTGAGACATATGAGGGCCTCGCCATTATAAAGTCCACTTTAAAGGCTAGATTGTGGACAGCTTCAACCATAAAAATAGATTAGCCAACGAAATGTCATATCTGTTAACGTATCAGACCTATAAGATACAGTTGGAAAACAAAAATGAGTTTCAAAATGGTAAATGGTCTATACTTGTAGACTGCCTTATTTGGTCCCTATGGGCCCCAAAGTGCTTTACACTACATTCAGTTATTCACCCATTCATGTACACACCCATTCATGTACACATTCATATACTGGTGATGGCTAGCTAAGTTGTAGCCACAGCTGCCCTGCAGCTTAACGACAGAGGGGAGGCTCGCGGATACTGGCACCACCGAGTCCTTTGACCACACCATTTGGAAAAAGTCTACTGCCCAAGGACACAACAACCAAGACAGTTGGAGCTGGGGCTTGAACCGGTGTTAGGCTACACACAGCCATCAGGTGGCGTAACTCTGCTCTAGCCCCACAGGAAGTGGAGGGGTAGGCATCTATAAATAGAGGAGCCCAGCTAGCTGCTCTTTCTTAGTTACACAGTTCCCAGCCAGGGCTGGCAGGCAAGATCCTTGCTTCAACCACCTTCTTTGCTGGCAGAGTAGGGCCCGAGTTTCTTGGGGAAACTCGCTTCAAGGAACTGAAAGACAAGGTTAATCCTAAATATTGATAAACAAAGATTTTGTTTATCCCTAGAGCCCGATGAAACCCCTCTTGGTTTCAGGCTGCTGACTGCTGAGAAGCAGAGTCACACGTGGTGGAGGACCTAACCCAGCCTTAACTGCATACCTGAAACAGACGGAAGCCACAACACGGAGCTGATAAGAGTGTCCGGGTCAGAGAATCCCAGAGGTACCGTTCGTGAGTGTCTGGGCCCAGCCGTCACACAGCTGAACCCAGAAAGGAAGGAAGTGGCGCCCTGATTTGAAGCTCCAGGAGCTACGAGCCTTAGCAACCCTTTGCTAGCCTGATAGGCTAACGTCGCCTCATCCCCCTTCTCTCAGCGATGTACAGCAACTCAGAGAACTCTGATCGTCCGTGGGGTCTGTTTGGGCAGAGGCAAATTAGTTAGGATAATTAATCTTAAAGGTGTTTCACCTTTTTGTGGTTTTATATTGTTTCCATCTGCTATCTTTGGGTAATAGAGGCCTCTCGGTTAAAAAAGTTTAATCAGTGTTTTTAAAACAATTTTCTGAGTTCTCGCGAGAGCTGTGCATAGGTGAACATGGCGGTTATGTGGTAATGTATACACCCAGGTAAAATAAGACAATCATTTTGAATCAAACGCAGCTTCTAAACTAACCATCAAGTTACTTTTTTTTTTTCCTCTAAACAACCTGGACGAGGAAACATTGGATTCGCTGGAGTGCTACCTAGACGAGTGCTTTGATAACATCGTTATGGGTAAGTCACGGAAACCTGCTTCGGATACAACAACGAGCACACCGTCGCAGAAGCGCACTCGTTCCGAGGCTAGCACATCCACCGACTCGCCAGATAGAAGCTACGGCGACATCCTGGACTCAATAGACAAGAAGCTAACCAGCCTGGACGCCCGTCTCGCGCTGGTTGAGGTTCTTCATAAAGAATTTCAGGCTCTGAGGGAATCGCTGGAGTTCAGCCAACAACAAGTAGCTTCGCTAGTTACAGAAAACCAAACACTAAAAGAAGACGTTAAGAAACTCACCGAGGGAATGAAGCAGCTGTCTGGAGAAAACAAAAGCTTCAAGGAGTCTATTCTAGACATCCAGGCCCGATCAATGAGGGACAATCTTGTTTTTTCGGGGATACCAGAGCAGGCTGAGGAAGATGCTGAAGTAGCCGTGCGAAAGTTCATTCAACACCAACTGAAACTGCCAGACGACACGGTTAAAAGCATAACCTTCCATCGGGTTCACCGGCTCGGAGGTAAGAAACACAACAACACCCGCCCGCGACCAATTGTTGCAAAATTTGAACATTTTAAACAAAAAGAACAAGTCAAAGGACGCGGGAGAGAGCTACGGGGGACGAATTACAGCGTTAATGATCAGTTTCCGAAAGAAATCCTGGACAGAAGACGCGTGTTATTTCCAATTAGAAAAAAACATATTAGTGAGGGCAGTAGGGCTACGGTTAGTGTGGATAAACTGTATGTTAACGGTCAGCTGTTTAGGGACCCTCAGGTTACTCCTTGGCTTTATTAGTCATATTTAACAGAACCAAGACAGAATTAGCTTTATCAGACAACTATAGTTTAAAAAAAAAGCACAGCTCAGCAGGCTGTTTTTGTTTGTTAATGTGGGTAGGGGCAGGGCTGTGCACTAGATTGCTTTTTCTTTTTTTTCTTTCATTTTTTCTTTTTCACTATTATCTTTCTCACATTTGTACCACCAAATCTCTTTATCACCTTTTTTCCTTTTTCTCTCTCACACACACACAGACTTTTATCATGGCATATTCATGTTTTTCCATCATACTTTCATTCTGTACACACCTGTATGGTGCATTATTTACCCGCTTTATCTCTGCTTCTGGTTTTTTTCAATCTGGCAACCCCATGGACAAACAAAAATTACACCTATATTCATCCTTGGCGATAGTACATATCTAAGGTTTATCTTAGCTCTATGAATCCTGTAAAATTTATAACATGGAATATTCGCGGCGCTAGCTGCAGAGATAAAACCATTAAGATTTTCAACCATCTTACAAGACTGAAGGCAGATGTCGTCTTACTACAGGAGACTCATAAATCAAGTTCAACAGCTAATGATTTAAAAACACCAGAGTATCCTAATATATTTTCTTCATGCTATAACTCTAGACAACGAGGAGTAGCAATATTAATAAATAGAAATACTAATTTTAAAGTAATAGACACAGCTACAGATCCAGAAGGTAGATTTATAATATTAAAACTATTTATAAATAACCAAAAGTTATGTATAGTTAGTATATATGGTCCAAATGTTGACGACCCCTCATTCTTTCATACTTTCTTCTCGGTTCTGGCTAATCACATGGATTGCTCACTTGTTCTTGGGGGAGATTTCAACTTTGGACTAAATGAAGAAATAGACAGGCTCAGTACAGCAGGGACTCAGCGCAGATGGCAATCCATAGATATAGTTAAACAGTACATGAGCGATTATGGACTCTGCGATGCATGGCGATCGCTTCATCCCAACGACAGAAAATACACTTTTTACTCAAACGTACATCATTCTTATTCTAGATTGGACTATTTGTTAGTCAGCAGCTCACTGTTGAATGACATTTCAGACACTGAGATACATCCTATAGTGATCAGCGATCACGCTCCTGTTTCTTTAAATTTAGCAAATAAAATTGCAACCCTTCAATATAAAAATTGGAGATTTAATACATCATTACTTAAGGATAAAGAATTTATTAAATATATTGAAAAAGAATGGGCTTCATACATGGAATTTAATGATCTCCCTGGTATGTCGCCATCCACTCTATGGGAAGCAGGGAAAGCTGTGATTAGAGGTAAAATAATTTCATTCTCATCAAATAAAAAGAGAACAGAAAATAAACATGTTCAGGAATTAGAAGAAACTATTAAATCATTAGAACCTTCCCTGGATAAAGAGAGCTTAAGTAAAATAAGGAAAGCAAAATTAGAGTTAAATGAAATTATTAATAAAAGGACGCAGTTCTTAATCCAAAGACTTAGAATAGAAAACTTTGAACATAGTAATAAATCAGGTAGCTTCTTAGCTAATCAGTTAAAAATAAATAAAGAAAAAACAACTATATCTGCAATCAAAGACAAAACTGGGAATATAATATATGACCCTGAAAAAATAAACAACACTTTCAAAGAATTTTATGAGACGTTATACACACCAGAGATAAACCCTTCAAATAATGATATTGTACAATTTCTGGATAAAATAACTCTTCCTAAACTTTCAGACAGTCAAGCAAAGGCCCTGGATTCACCGCTAACAGTGTCTGAACTCCAGGAGGCCCTCCAATCTATGCCTAATAATAAAGCTCCAGGTCCAGATGGATTTCCAGCAGAGTTCTATAAAGAATTCTGGAATATTCTGGCACCAACATTTTACAAAATGTTACAGGAAACAAAGGAAAATGGTCGAATACCACCAAACATGAATTCTGCCTACATCAATCTTCTATTAAAACCAGGAAAAGACCCTATGTCTCCTACCAGTTATCGTCCGATTTCTCTTATCAATGTGGATCTGAAAATAATTTGCAAAGCTCTTGCAAGAAGGATAGAGAAAATAACACCTCTAATAATCCACCCGGATCAAACAGGTTTTATAAAAGGTAGGCTCTCTTCCACAAATTCACGTAGATTAATAGATTTAATAGATTATTCCCACTGTAAAAACGTCCAAACCAATATATTATCTTTAGATGCAGAAAAAGCATTTGATAGAGTTAACTGGAAATTTTTATTTGCAGCCTTAAATAAATTCGGATTCAGTAATTCTTTTGTAAACTGGTTAAAAATATTATACAGCTCACCAACAGCATGTATTAGGACCAATAATCAAACATCATCAAGGTTCTTTCTTCAGAGAGGTACCAGGCAGGGATGTCCACTTTCTCCCTCCCTCTTTGCTATTTTTATTGAACCATTAGCAGCAGCAATCAGGCAAAATAATAATGTTAAAGGTATACAATGCAACAAAATAGAACATAAAATCAGTTTATACGCAGATGATGTACTACTTTTTCTACAGCATTCACAAACTTCCTTGTATCAGGTAATTGAGTTAATAAAATCTTACTCAAGAGTTTCAGACTATTCCATAAATTGGTTAAAATCTACAGTCCTTCCTATCAACTGTTCTTACCAGAGTCCTGTTGCTCTACAGCTCCGGTCGGGAAATATTACATATCTAGGTATCCATATCTCACCAAGACTGGCAGACTTATCTAAGCTAAACTACGTCCCACTTTTAAAAAAAGTGGAAGATGATCTGGCAAGATGGAAATCCCTTCCAATATCACTTATTGGAAGGGTAGCTACAATAAAAATGATGGTTTTGCCTAGAATCAATTATTTATTCTCAATGATCCCAAGCAAACCATCACCTGATTGGTTTAGATCTCTGGACTCTTCTGTTTCTAAATTCCTTTGGAAAGATAAACCCCCACGTATCAGCTTAAAAACACTACAGAAGTCCAAAGATAAAGGAGGTCTAGACCTACCAAACTTTCGTCATTATTTCTTAGCCAACAGACTCCAATACACATCAAGATGGGTAAAACACAGTTATATCGATGAGTGCTGGGTAGATGTAGAACAGACACTATGCAATAAGATAAAACTTTCAGATCTACCTTTTGTTAGCTCAAATATAAAACAAAATGAATGTTTCAAAAGTATAAATATCAGCTCCTCTCTGACAGCTTGGTGGGAATTTCTTAAAATGACAAAGACCTCACTAGTCCCATGCAGGCGTACACCCATCTGGAATAACCCGGATATCTTACAAAAAAAATGCATGATTAACTTTCCAGGCTGGAGTTGTAAAGGAATTGAATACCTGGAGCATATATTTGATGGAACAGACTTTATCCCCTTTAATACATTGGTTACACAATTCGGAATTAACAAGAATAAATTCTTAGAATACCAACAAATTAAATCAATTATAAAAAATAAATTTAGGCTCAATACAGTTGATTTACAAATTCCAGGAAAAGTTTTAGACTTCCTTAATCTTAACCCTCCCAAACTGCTATCTAAAATATACAAAACATTAAATAGAATAGATGAATCAATAGCCCTTCCTATTTCAAAATGGGAGATGGACTTGTCCATCTCAATAGACCAAAACCTCTGGTCTCAAATTTCATTAAGAACCTTCAAATTTCTTAAGAATCCTAATCTACGATTAATACAATATAAAATCCTTCATAGAGTGCATTATACAGGGCAACGGATGTTCAAGATGGGTTATACGCCGTCTGATACCTGTTTACAATGTACAAGCAATCTACCAGACAATTATATTCATGCTCTTTGGTTCTGCCCACCTGTTAAGAAATATTGGTACCAGATATGTGAAGATCTATCAAAGTGTCTGAAATGTAATATCACACCTGCTCCCAGAGTTTGCTTGCTGGGAAATATAGATGAAGTTACCATGGATACAAAGTCTATGCAATTATTTTACATCGCCTTATGCATCGCTAAGAAAAATATCCTCTTGAACTGGAAAAATAAAAATGCTCTGAATATTAATCAATATAGAGATCTCCTTCTGGATTACATTGGTCTAGAAACGGCATCTGCCTCCACATCTGATCAATCTTTCTGGTCACCCTTGATCAGTTACATCACCTAGTGGGGTCGGGCCCTTGATTCCGTTCTGTGGGACACGGTTGCCGATGTGGAGCTTAAGGGTTGGTGGTGACTGCGGGGAGGTCCTTGGGGGTTGGTCCGCTTGCGATTCGGCGATAGGTGCCGAGACCCTCGCCTGGGGTGGGACTTTGGGGTCTTTGTGTGGTGACTCCTAGTGGCTGCATGCGGCGCCTTAGAGGGGTCGTGCTGGCGGACACGGGTTACTGGCCTGGTGCTGTGCTGCTCTGGGGGGGTCTGGACTGGGCCTGGGGCTCGGGGTTCTGGGGCGGCGCGCCCCCCGGCTGGGGCCCTGGCGGGGCTTGGCCGGGGGGGGGCGCTGCCGTCGGTGCCGGCTGGGGGGGGGCTGTGGTCGGCCGGTGGTTGGCGGGCGCTGCTGCCCTTTCCATCTCCCCGGGCTGGTTCCTGTCGCTTGCTCCCCGGTGGCCGCTTGCCGCGTCCGGGCGTCGGCGAGAGGCCGTGGCGGGTGGCCGGCGTCTCCGGGCCCGATCGGCTATATTGACACTGGACATGGCTCCTGGGTCTTGGTCTTAGCCCTCGCGGGGGTGCTGGGGTGGGGGGCTCTGGCCGGTGTTGGTCGGCCTCCACGGTGACTGACCAGTTAGTGGGGTGTGGGCTGGTGGGTGGACGTGCTGGGTTCTGTTGCCACCCGGCCATCGGGCGGTAGTAGCAAGGCTGGAGGATGTCGGCCTGGGGATTGGCCGCCCGGGACTTTGGTCTGCTCACGGGCCTGGCGCGGCATGTCCGGGGTACCCGAGTCGGTGGTGCGCCGGGTTCCGGCCTCGGCACGGGGGCCCGGATAGAACATCACGCCGTCTGGTCGGGGTCCTGGGCTGGTGGGCTGCTCTTGCCGGTGTGGGGCCTTGGCGGTCTACTTGTCCCCGTCCTGGTGGGCAAAGGGGTCTGTCTCCTGGGTGCAGGGGCAGGGTTCTCTACTGGGGCGTCTGTCCCTGGGCCTGGGAGTATGGAGTATAGTGTACGTATGGGGGGTATGAATGAGGGTATAGCGTCCTTTTTTCGTATGTCCTGTATTTGTAAGAATGTGTACACATGAGAGGGAGGGTACGTATGAGTGTCTCTGTCTGTCTATGTCTACCTGTCAGGTTGGGTGTTTGGCTGCTCTCTGGCCTGATGCATCTTCTTCCCTCCCCGTCACTCCCCGTCGGTGATGGTTGCTCCTGCCCGCTGGTTGATGATGACTCTCGATGCATGGGGCTGGGGGTCCCGGTTGCGGCCCGGCTCGGTCCTGGTGCATGTCGGGCGGGTCCTGGGTGGTCCGGTGTGTCGGGCGGCCGCTGTTTCGGGCCGATGTCCTCCTTGGATTGACTGGGGCACCTCTTATGGGGGTGCCGGGGTTGTAGAATAGGTTGGTGCCGTCCGGTGGATCGGTGGGGACCGTGCCTGGCGCCCAGTCCTCCTGCCGGTTCCAGGACTTCAGCTGGCTGGTCTGTTCGCCTGGTGGGGCTGTCCGGCATTGGCTGGGCCCCTGATCTTGGCGCCCCACGTGGGGCGGGATCTGGACCCTGGAGCTGGAAGATCTGGATGTCCAGGTGCCGGCTGGGCGCGGCCTGGGGAGGGCGTACATCCGCTGTGGCTCTTGCTGTGGCTCCCTGGCGTGTGGATGTGTGGAGGCGGGCCGGGTTGTTGGCGGTGGGTACTGGTCCGGGGTGGCGGCGGCGTGTGTTGTCCGTCGGTTGGCTGCGGGTCCTCCTTGCCTGCGGCGGCGGCGGGGGACCCTTGTCGGCTGGTCCCTGGTTGGGGCCCCGCTGGGGGGTGGGGTGCCCCTGGTCCCCGTGGCCTCCGGTTCCTGGTCCGGGCCCGCCCTGGCGTAGCCGGTTACCGGCGGAGCCCGTGGGCTCGTCACTGCGATCTCTCGGGCCCCAGCATCGCGGCTGGTGGGTGCTCCCCTGGGGCTTCCATCTGTTCCCCTCTTGGCGGGTGATCAACCCTGCGCTGATCCGCCTGTGGACTCTGTACTCTGTGGGACGCTGGATGCATACATCTCTGGGTGGGACTGGGATGTTTTCTTGTGTTCTTTATTTGCCTCCCTGTCTTGTGTCGTCGGTTCGCCCCTCTGTTGGTCCGGTTTCTTTTCTTCACCTTCTTCCTTTCTCCCTTCTTGTCTCACTTTAATGTCCATGACGTCAGGAAATTGAACCCACAGTAATCACTAATAAAGATTTTTTATACATATACATCAAGTGGCGTACTACAGCGAAGCTGTAATACTCGGCTTGGGAAAGTAAAACTGTTGGGCTGGTACTTGGTACTCAGACATCAAATCCTGCAATTTGACCTGCTCAATCCAACAAGAGCTTAATTTTCTTTGTTTGATGTTTAAGAAATATGCTGGAACTGTTCCAAACAGCATTGGTAGCTGCTTCTAGCCCCGCGCTAGGGCAAGACCACATGTTTGGCCCAGATCTGCATTCAATCCATAAGCCATCAAAGGTGTTCGAACAGAAAATAATCTTATCAGCCGTGTTTGGAACTGTAGTTTTATATCCAATGCTGGAATTAAATTGTTTAATTTGGTGACCAGTTCATGAACTAAGTAATCTTCCAAAGATTAAATAACTCTTATGCAGATAATTTTTAACAAACATTTCTTTATCCGAAGAATGTTTTGATTTCTCTTACAATTAGTGGAACTAATTCAGCTTTTCCTTCTAACATCTGCAAATCAAGTCCTGGGTCTGATCTGCATGCAGAATCATAACGGTTTCTAATTTATTGCATTCCTTTTTTTATTCTGCTTTTATATTTAACTATCCATTAAGTTTAATCAGTAGTGTGTTACTCTATTACTAGTTTGAGTGTTTGAATGTTTTTCTTATTATTCCTTTTTGTTTAAATAAAATCTGGTATTTTTGGAAAGTAACAGGTGCCATTTATTGTTCAACACACAAATTGCAAGGTGTATGGTCAATAAACGGTAAAGAATTAATTCCCTCAGATTATGAGATTGACAAACATTTGGCTATTAAAATAGTTCATGATAAAGGTGGTGCCGCGAATAATAATTTTTAATAAAATTATTAATCTTATTGACTGCCATAAGCAGTCCCTTTGACTATTAATAGCCAAATAGTTATATTTTTGGTAATAACCCAAACACCGGCAAACCTCAGATTACTAGATGCACTCCTAACTCCATGGTCGCCCCAACAGGCAACCAGAATTAAAAGATCAACTGAAAAGGCTTATCCAGCCTTTGAACCTCTGGCCTCAGCTAAAACTCCAGGCTAAAGACTAGCCAGGGGGTCATCTAACACAGTCTTTTTCACTACTCTACAACCAAAGCCTTCCCCGTAACTATAGTATCTTCAACAGCAGCTACAGACTTCTTCTCTTCAGGAATAACAAAACACATGTTCCTGCAGTCAGAACCACACGTCTCCTTCTCTCCAGTCACAACCAAAATAACCTCATCTGGAGCAAACATAGTTTCACCACGTGTGTATAGGCGAATCTTTTGTGACATAAATGTTTATGCGTCTTCTAGTAACACAGTAACACCCCCCCCCCCTTCCCCCAACACACACTTATTAAGAAAAGCAACACAAAGAGCAGACAACTTCTGCTAAGTATTTGGCTACAGTTAGCTGTTTTTTAGCAAAGGTTTGTTGGTCACTGTGTTTTTGTTCATCTCAGAGACACTTGCATTTTCTTATATTCGGTTAGATACCTTTGTTTCAGGTTTTGCAATAGGTTTGCCCAGGCCTACTATCTTCATATTCCATCATGGGCTTGGATGGCAAGAAACAGCATATTGCCATATATAAATCAATTGTTTTGCATGTTTGGAGGAGGATTTAGTGAAGTAGATGGTTCACTCTTGTTCTCTGGTTGATTGTATGGCCTGATCTGGGCCTGATACAGTTTTATTTTTAATTGTTATTCCCTACAAAAAAGAGAGTAAAACGCAAAAATGGTTGTGGGGATCAGGAGATTAAACCCAGATGCCCGGAGAAGGCTTGGATCCTGCAGGAACTGACAGTTTGTGAGGCTCATTTTCTTCATGGTACGTCCTTGTGACTATGTATTTGGTAATTAAAGAAGACTTTTTGAAAAACATTGAAATTTGCGTAATTCAAAATGTACTGTTATATTGTTTTCACATTCTGATTGACAAGTCACAAAGCACGATCCACACTACCCTGATCAGCTCACTGCAGTACATGCTGCAGTTGTAATTTATATCCAGAAAGCTGATTCTACTTTAAAGGAGACTTATTGTGAAAAATAAAATCACTTTTCCTGGGATTTGGCGTGTTATTGTTAGTCTCTGGTGCATATAAATGCATACAAATCTGGAAACACAACCATCCATGCTGTTTTGAGTGAGATAGGGGTTTCTTATTTGATCCTGCATTCAGTGTCTGATTGAGCTGTTCAAAATCTGTCCGGCTTTCTACGTCACAAGCTGGAATTTGGAATATCCACACCTCCTCAGAGCGCTGTCTCCAACAACCAGGTACAGCAATAAACAACAGTTACCATTCAGATTAGGAAACACAATGTTGAAGCACCACGCAAAATGGTCCGTTTTTGGCTGGTCCAAAGAGCTCAAAACACTTCACCAGACAGAATTGAGTTTAAATTTGATTTTTTTATGGTAAGATGCTGGCAGTAAGGGCAGGGAAGGCTAAGGACCTGCCGCTGCAAAGGGCTAGTCAAACTCTGGGTGGAAGACGGCAGACAACCCGCCGATCTGACCTACTCCAACCCGGGGGAAGACTGGGGACATGCAGCCGCACGGAGCTCAAAGAGCGGGATCTCCATTGTGCTAGATAGCTGGAGTCAGCGAGATCGAGATGGAAGGCTTTAGAGTCGGCATCTCAGGAAGATATCGGAGTTCCAGGTAAGCAGTTAAATACATTATTTTAACTTTAATTCATTTCTTCTATAACCATTCAGAAGTATCTTCCTGAATTCTCTAAGTATCGGGTTCCCAGGAGATTCCCCTCCTATGGGAGCAGATTCTGGTCCAAACATGTATGGTTGAACTACTTTTTTTGTATGGCTGAATAATGTTTTTGTATGGTTGAATTATTATTTTTTGTATAGTTGTACTAATTCTTTTGTACTTTTTTTGTATGGTAGATTTTTTTTTGTATCGTTGAATTCTTATTTTTTGTATAGTTTGACTACTTCTTTTGTACTTTTTTTCGTATGGTTGAGTATTTTTTTTGTATTGTTGAACTACTGTTAGATACATCTGTAACTTTCACACATAGTGGTAAAAGTCACTGGTGAGGGTGAGCAAAGATTGTAAAAGTGTTGGGTGTGGCCAAGCTATCAGCAGCTCATGTAATATGTAATGAGCAGCAGAAAACAGCACAATCTGCAAGGGACTGAAACAGAGGGAAACACAGGTTGGTAACAATTGCTTCCTACACGTTATTTCCAGCAAACAACTTCAGAAACATGTTTTCTGGAACTGATAGACCTATTCTGAATAGTGGAAAAATACTCATAATATGTCTCCTTTAAACCATCAAAGCTGCTGTATGACTGCTTTTTCTCCAAGACTGGATTAGAAAAAGAATTGTTTAAATTGTGATATTCAGGTTTTCACCATAACCAAGACGCCATTAAAATCTCAAGTTGCAGGACAATTGAAATTGTACCATTACCACTACATTTCCAAAAATAAAGGAATAGATATGTAAGGACACTGATTAATGAAGACCTACACTGCTTTGCGGTCGCAGTGCGGATTTCACCATTCTCTTTGGCAATCAACCTCAGGTGATGACAGCTATGCTTGGCATCAGTTTGGCCTGGTCAGACCTCTGCTTCTAGCACGACCATGGCTTTCTGAAGAGATGTACCCAAAACAAAACAATACGCCTACAGACTTTTAAATCCCTTTAAAATTTCATCCATTAAAGTTTCAAGAGCTTTTTATTAGAATAAATGTCTCCTCAGCAAATTTGTGGCCAAGACTTTGGCAAATCGGACCAGCAGTTTTCCTTTTTCCCAGATCTCATACAGGCTTTGAATAACTTAACCTCATCCTGTCTTCAAACGTTAAAGTACTGGCACCCAACCACTTGCACATGTGTTCAAAGATTTCAACAAAGATTCTCCTGTAGCCACATTGCAACTTCTAAACCTTATAAATCTATGTGCTCAACAAAGGTACACTTGGCACCCTCCTCTAAATCAGTTCTAGCCCATGAACTGATTGGTAACTACAGCCACCGGCACAGGAGCATGCACAAAATCTTAAAAAAACAAACAAAAAAAACCCCTCTTCACAGTAACATACCACCGGACCACTGCATATTATGAAAACAAGCACCATGTCGGGCAAAGTAAAATCTTCCTTTGTTCCTGTTTGGTAGAAGTGGTCCCACAGATTTTGTGGACACATAGATTTCACGGGGGAACAGACATTCCAATGGGGAACCAAATTAGATGCAGCATAAGCTGTTATGTTACTACATAAACCCAAACAATAGCATTACCTGCTAAAGAAGGATCACTGCTTATAGTTTGGGATGTAGGTGCAGTATGACATATTTCTAGTGAACCTGGGGCTCAGTTTGTAAAATATCCGATTTCTGAACATTCAGTGGTACACAGCAGCTGTTGTATGATCACACCTAATTCTACTAGATTTTAGGTCTCTCAAATGTATTGTAGAGGGTCTTTTTCTTCCGGGTGGATCATCTAAACTATTGGTCCTCCTAATTGTCAATCAACCAGTTGCGCGAGTATCCATTCCCACAGTTGAATCAGACCGTCTTCTACCTGCTTTAAAGCTGTTGAGAACACACAAGCAGTATCTACTGATGCCACACCAGTAGGACAGTGTGGGAAATATGGGCTCGAACTGCAGCACGTTTTGCAACACAGGCTTTTCAAGAAAATTATGTGGTGGGATCATTCTTTTTGGTTTATAATGCTTCATCACTCAAAATTTCTTTTAAAAATAGATTTTACAAGTCCTTAACCACCTTTTAACCAAAATTATAAGTCTGCATTGGACTCTTGAGAATCCGACAAAGTCCAAGTACCACCAATTTACAGTGTGGTACTATGATTCTAAATAATTATGTTTTAGTATAGGAAAGATAATTGACTACATAGTCAATTTGTTTTCAGGTGTTTTTGTGCAGCCAAGGAAAAAAATCTTTCAAGTTCAAACTTGAAGGTTGCTTTTTACTCAAAGTGTACAGGTTTGTTGTATCAAAAGCCCTTTTGAGAAGTTGTTTTTATAATATATTGGCAAAAGCAGTATTTTTTATGATTTCATTCCTATGAATGCCACCAAAGATTTTTACTCTCAGAATCCTGTTTTTAACTTTAAGACATGTTCATTTCATATTTTTGACAGTGTGAAGAAGCCAAGGAAAATCCACATATTTAAACACCGGACCTTTTTCCTTCATGTTAACAATGCCAGCTGTTCCACACTACAGCCAACAATTTTCAGCATCACAATTTTATTTTTATTTTTCAGTTATGATTATGTAGCCCAAGTGTTGCAGCCATTCAGGCAAACCCCTTATCAAACTGCAGATCAAAGATTGTAATAGGTATGTAGCAGTTCCACTGTGGAAAAAAATTATATTAAACTAAAATGATAAAAATATTTAATAACATCAACTTTTCAGAAACTCAGCAAGAAAGCTTTACTTCGTACAGAGTACATGGAGGAAACACAATAACTTTATCCTGATTTGAAATTGGCTTACTATGAGTAATAATACCCCCAAACTAAAAAAAAATTAGCTTATTTGTCAATGTTAATTGTCCTTAGGTACACATATCTGGTTTTTCGCAAATATATGTGTCTATGTTGCCCTGTTATGAACGTCCGAGTTTGTCAGTTTTCATTTAGGCTCTTGCTCAACGGTTGTTGTGACTGGCTTGGGCCCTCTGCCACTTTGATCAGCATTAGGCAGGTATAAAGGAGAGGATGGATAAAGTTAGT
Organism: Apricaphanius iberus; assembly: GCA_028564705.1. NCBI lineage: Eukaryota > Metazoa > Chordata > Actinopteri > Cyprinodontiformes > Aphaniidae > Apricaphanius > Apricaphanius iberus. The sequence continues at coordinate 492,134 of JAPXFQ010001609.1, forward strand.
AAGAGCTGTGGAGTTGACAATTAATTAATTAGCATCTCTTTTTGTAAAGTGCCTTGAGATGACATCTGTTGTGAAATGGCGCTATATAAATAAACTGAATTGAATTGAAATTGGAGTTCCACTTAATTAAAAAGGAAAAATTACAAGGAAAAAGTGCAGTTACATACCAAGCACCAGATTACAATTATATAAAGAACAATCTTTGCATTTGTTATGGTAATACAAAATTCTGCTTGGCGCATCTGAACTGGGCTACAGCAATAATCGTGTTAATACCTTGAGCAGAATGGGAAACCTTGAGTATACATATTCAGTAAGAAAATAGAATTACTGAATTAAGCGCAGTAGACGATTGTGACTGTAGGTCGTGACACACATCCTTTTTTGTTCGCATTCTTTCGGTCAGCCTATAGGGTCTTACAAATAGTAAAGAAACACTGGGGGCAGTCAAGCAGATGACAAGCTCACTTTTTAAAGCCATTTTTATTATGGCTAAAATCACATTTTAAAACAACAATGTTAATCACTCACTGCTATATGTACAAGAAATGTTTTTAATTCCAAGGTATCACCAACTTAGAATAATCTTTAATAATTAAAATATTGATTTTACCATCAGTCAGTAAACACAAATCAACATTCGTAATTTAATACCAAAATAAAAAAATATAATATCGCCTTGTAGGCTAAACCACATTTCATTATCTCTCACCTACTGAGCACAAAGGAGTGTTTTGTTTTTCATGAGGCTGTTTTTGAATTTTGACTTTAGCATTGGTGCTATCACTAGGCTAATTACACCTGAAATTGAAGAAAAAAGCAGGAAACCACTATTAAAGTTTAGTATCTTGCATTCCAAACAAACAGGAAACGTACAAACTTTTTCCCTCTTGACTATGTACAAGTCTTTGGGTTCTGTTATTCATAACACAGCTTTAATGCATTCTCAGCACACACCATGAATAAAAATACCCTGCTGCTCAAATGCTTAAATATGTTTTGTTACCAAAATAAAGTAGCTAAAATTGCTTGAATTGAATAATTAATAAAATATTTACAGTAAACATAACATCTGTTAACCGATGCTAATCAAAATATAAAAACTTATAACATGTTGAATTTAATACCATCACTTTCAAAATCAAAAACTTCTTGAACTAGAAATTGGTGTATTTAAAAAATTTCAATGGAAACAAACATTTTATAATGTCAATAATGTTTTTTTTTATCCAGAACTTCTGTCATGCCACATATTATAGGGCTAAATAATAAAATAGTACTGTGTTAAAAAAGCAACTAACAAACAAACAATAAATATGTTGTAAAAAGTGAGGAAAAGATTTTTACTGTTAGTAAAATAAATACGAATACATTTTACAGAAGAAAATCAGTGACTGTGGCATCACTACATGTCACTTTGAAGTTCTCAGAAAATAAACTGTTAATAAAATGTACAATACATTTTTTCTATCTATATATTATATCCTTTCAAAGCTAAAGAAACAATGTGGCCTGAAAATTCCAGCTACAAAACCCCCCATTTCTTCCAATTAAAGCAGACCTGTGTGAGTGCAATCAAGCAGCTCTGTTATTCAATTCCATTAGAATGAACGATGCATTGGCATGCAACCATGCAGTTAACAGGAATTAAAACCATAGGCAAGATGACGGATTACACAAGACTATAAGTGTGTGTGTAGGTGTGTGTATGTTTGTTTGCACGTCCGTGTGTGTGCATCCAAGCACATACTGACTTTTTTTTCTATTTGTCAAAATTGTACATATTGCATTTTTCCAACACATGTACTTGAATATTAAATTTAAGCAGCCTGAACACTCAAATGTGCTGTTAGGTCTACATTGTGGCATGGCTTCAGTGTACTTGTCAGTATTTGCCAGCTGTACTTATTGCATGATGTATGGCTCTGTTCTTGATGCATGCATGACAGTTGGCAGTCATTAATCATTGTTAGAAGATAGGATATGGTTTAGGGTCCCTTCTCTCGCTCACGTCTCATAAAAGTTAATCCTGTTTTATTGAGGTCCGAGCTCCTGCAAGAGGGGTGTCGTGCTCAAAAGATCTCTTATCATTCATCTGCAGTAAAATTCTTAAATTAATTTTACCCTTTTTCATATTTTTATTTTGTGCTCATGTTAAATAAATATTTTTACTTTTGAGAATCAGTTTTGTAGGGATTAAAGGAGCAGCACTACGACTGTGGTAGAGCTCGATAGGAAGAGTAGTTTGGTAGTAGTAGCTGGTTAATAGGTTCAATTCCAGCTTCCTCCTGTCTCATGTTGATGTGCCCCTTGGTAAGGCACTTAACCCCAAGTAATCTACAGATCTCTGTATTGGTGTATTTGCACATTTAGGAGTACCAATGAGTAAATTTGGCTACAGTGTAAAGTGCTTTGAGACCTCAGTATGACTAGAAAAGCGCGTTCAGTCCATTCGACTAGACACATTTAAAACGTATCTGACATATTTCAGTTTGTTCATGGAAACGATAACTCTTTATACTACAGGGTTTCTTGTGGGGTACCACATGGTGCAGCGCTTGGTACAATTCTTTTTACTAGAGAGAGGCAAAAAAGTATTTGGCAGCCACTCATTGTGCAAGTTGTCTGCCTTAAATAGACCACAGGTAATTTTCATCAATAAAAAGGGAAGAGGTCTTTGAGGGCAAGGGTTCTTAATTATGGGTGCTAAATACTCAGCACCATTATATGAATAATTTTTAAAAAAATCATACCATGTTATTTCCTGGATTTTGGATTTCCTGGATGATGAAATTTACAGATCTCTTTCAAATCTGCAGTGTTCTGCATATTGAACCTAACTGAGACAATGTAACAAAACTGAAGCAGTTTCATGGCCTGTAAAATTTGGGTTAATATTTTTAATTCAATTTTTATTCAATTTTTTTATTTATTCCTGTTTCCTGGTGTTTTATGAGCTGGAAGTCCAAATTATGTAAAAATAAATAATTACATACTTGAAATTGTTTAGGTTGTGGGCCCCATATTTATAGTCATTTAAAGTTGAATATTTTCAGTGAAATTATGGAAATAAACTTTTTCATGATATTTTGATTTTTTGGAAATGGTCTGTATGTTTTCAATCAGAATTCTTAGACAGCATGTGATAAATTGTCACTGTTATGCTGACAATACTTAACTATAATCAGCCATGAATGATGATTTCTGTAATTTGTAGGGATGCAACGATACCACTTCTTTCAAACCGATACGATACCGATACTTGGATTTGAGTACTTGCCAATTTGAGTAGTAATACCGATACTTCTACCACACAAAAAAATGCAATGAAATGGAAGACAGGTTTTTATTTTTCTATCTGATTGTTGCAATAAAAGATGGTGAATTAGATAAAAAAAAAATATTTATAACAATGACCTCGAAGCTAAAATTTCAAGTAAAAAATAAACATTTTCTGTGAAGTTATTGCAGAGTTTCCACATTTTAAGTATCGGTTCATGGTATTGGTTAACTGTAACCAATATGATACAGTACATAAAAGTGGTATCGGCCCCATTACCCAATATTGTTGTTAAATTACCCGGTATCGGTATCCGTGCATCCCTAGTAATTTTCCAACTATGAACCGCTACTATTTTCACACGCTTTGGACCTTGCAGCCTATACAACGATGTGGCTGATTTATAGATTTTTTTACTGCCTCCGTGGGGCAGTATAGACAGGCATTAGGTGATAGATTATGCACCAAAGAGAACACTAGTTTTTATTCTGAACTTTTATTTGGTGCGTCATGCACACACTCTAATCATGAAATACACTCAAATAAATCCATATGATGTTCAAAGTTAAATTGAGCTGGCCGTCAAAGAGCTACTACAGGTAAGCTTGGCATCAATTAATGGATGTTTGACATTGGCTTTGGTGGGGAAGATGAAGATGCAGATAGTGACCAAGACTATTCTGGTATGCTAAGGTATGTTTTATTTTCTAACCAGGAATGTTACTGTTGTGCTGGTGATGTACTGAATATTTTCAGAGTATTTAAAAAAGCATGGCATAAACTAGAAAAGCATTTAGAAAGTGCAGACCTCCACTCACGCAGAGCTCTATGACATGGTAGAGCAATGGAGGATAGCACTGCTGGTTGGTGGTTGGATACGCACTTTATTTTGGATAACACTGAAATGTTACAGTTTTTCCTGGTCCCACTGCGGACATTTCCTGAAAAGTTCATTAAAATCTGTCCATAATTTTCTGGGTTATGTTGCTAATAGTCAGACAGATCAACACACAAACAGATAGAGGGGCACATAAACATTACCTCCTGGTGGAGGTAATTAAAACAAACAAACAAAAAAACTTTCTGTATACCATTTTTCAGTGTAAATATCTCATTACAACATGAAAAGCAGCAGCTTATTTTCAAGTGCAGCTTATTAATGTACAAAATTTGTTTTCTTTTTTTTTTTTTTCTGTCTAGCAGTATGCTACTCAGAATTGGTGTCTGAGTACCAAGTACAAGCCCAACAGTTTTACTTTCCCAAGCAGAGTATTACAGCTTCGCTGTAGTACGCCACTTGATGTATATGTATGAAAAATCTTTATTAGTGATTACTGTGGGTTCAATTTCCATTAACATTAACATTCCATTGACATTAAACTGAGACAAGAAGGGAGAAAGGAAGAAGGTGAAGAAAAGAAACCGGACCAGCAGAGGTGCGAACCGACGACACAAGACAGGGAGGCAAACAAAGAACACAAGAAAACATCCCAGTCCTCCACCTCTGCCGGACGGCAGAGAAACAGTAATACAAAACAAAAACGATAAACTGTACAGAACCAAACCAATAGTTCGGATCTAGTAGAATAAACTAAGAATTACACATTCACTACACACAAGCATTGATTAATGAACATAATATAAATGTTTCTGTTAAGCTCCTGTGAACAACTAACTAGTGATGATGATAACCTCTGCTTAAGATATGTCCGTCCTCACCAATGTCCCCACACCCATGTGTGTGCGAGCATGCAGGTCGGAATAAGGTTTCCCCACGCAAGTGATTGATAGCTGGTGTAAGGAACCGTCAATCCGTCCTACAGGAATCGACACAGACATGGAGGAGGCAAGAGATGTATGCATCCAGGGTCCCACAGAGTACAGAGTCCACAGGCGGATCAGCGCAGGGTCGATCACTCGCCAAGAGAGGAACAGATGGAAGCCCCAGGGGACCACCCACCAGCCGCCAATGCTGGGGCCCGAGAGATCGCAGTGACGAGCCCACCGGCCTCCGCCGGTAACCGGTCTTACGCCCAGGGCGGGCCCGAGACAGGAACCGAAGGCCACGGGGACCGGGGATCAGGGCACCCCGCCCCCCAGCGGGGCCCCAACCAGGGACCTAGCCTACAAGGGCCCCCCGCCGCCTTGCCCGCAGGCAAGGAGGTCCCAGCAACCGACGACAAACACACCGCCGCCGCCACCACCCCGGACCAATACCCACCGCCAACAACCCGGCCCGCCTCCACACACCCACACGCCAGGGAGCCACAGCAAGAGCCACAGCGGATGTACGCCCTCCCCAGGCCGCGTCCAGCCGCCACCTGGACATCCAGATCTTCCAGCTCCCGGGTCCAGATCCCGCCCCACGTAGGGCGCCAAGATCAGGGGCCCAGCCAATGCCGGACAGCCCCACCAGGCGAACAGACCAGCCAGCAGCAGTCCTGGAACCGGCAGGAGGACTGGGCGCCAGGCACGGTCCCCACCGATCCACCGGACGGCACCAATCTGTTCTACAACCTCGGCACCCCCAGAAGAGGTGCCCCAGTCAATTCAAGGAGGACGTCGGCCCGAAACAGCGGCCGCCCGACACACCGGACCACCCAGGACCCGCCCGACATGCACCAGGAATGAGCCGGGCCGCAACCGGGACCCCCGGCCCCAGGCATCGAGAGCCATCATCAACCAGCGGGCAGGAGCAACCATCTAGACAGGGAGTGACGGGGAGGGAAGAAGATGCATCAGGCCAGAGAGCAGCCAAACACCCAACCTGACAGGTAGACATAGACAGACAGAGACACTCATACGTACCCTCCCTCTCATGCGTACACATTCTTACAAATACAGGACATACGAAAAAAGGACGCTATACACTCATTCATACCCCCATACGTACACTATACTCCATACTCCCAGGCCCAGGGACAGACGCCCCAATAGAGAACCCTGCCCCTGCACCCAGGAGACAGACCCCTTTGCCCACCAGGACAAGCAGACCGCCAAGGCCCCCACATCGGCAAGAGCAGCCCACCAGCCCAGGACCCCGACCAGACGGCCTGATGTTCTATCAGGGCCCCGACCCCTGATGGTCCAACGAACAGGGGTGTGGAAAGACCCCCCCAGCCTCTCTCCCCCCGCTCAATGTGGTGTTGTTGCGTGTTGTACTAATGTGCACTTAAAACAGAGGGGTGGGACATGGGAATACTGCCGGGTACCCCCATCTCCCCCCCGGGCCCTCAGTGTCTAGATGCGTTTAAACAGTGGGTGCCGGCACCACAGGCGAGGCCCCACAACGGGCCCCTATAGGGGGCCCCCCATGAGGGGTCCCGCCCCCAGCGCCAATGCGCCACACCGCCAGGTCCCTACATGTGCGTTCCATGTAAATGTTGCAAGTGTAAGTGTCTAAGTTGCTCAATAAAACCGGGACCCAGGCCGCCACCGGGTAGCAAAGACGGAAGCTCCATCCCGCACCCCAGTGACGTGCCCACGTCCCAAGGCCTTGTGAATGGTAGAATGAAGGAGCAGGTGGACAGAGGCATGGGGATGGGGAGAAAATAACTGGGGTGGCCATTGCCAACCCCAGGGAGCCAGCTCCCCTGGGGACTCCAATAGGCACCCCCGTTCGGCCGATCCACCAGGGGTGGGAGGCCCCAGCACGTCAAGTCGGGGCCCACGGCAGCGGCACCCCCGAGCCCCATGGGGGCCCCGGCAATCCACCAGCCCCCATGCCAGGGGCATACCTAAATCCTTCCCAACATTCACACTGCTAACAAAACACATGTCCCTAGACACCCAGGTTGAGTTTAGCCCCCCTCCCCCTCAACGCCCTCCCCCCTCCCGTCCCAAGCGCACCCCGTTAAAAAGAGCGCCTGTGCTAGATGGTAAAAAGCCTCCCCGCCAATAAGAGACGCCCCAGGCACCGCCAGCGTCCGAGGGCCTCCGCGCCGAGGCCGGAACCCGGCGCACCACCGACTCGGTACCCCGGACATGCCGCGCCAGGCCCGTGGGCAGACCGAAGTCCCGGGCGGCCAATCCACAGGCCGACATCCTCCAGCCTTGCTACTACCGCCCGATGGCCGGGTGGCAACAGAACCCAGCACCTCCACCCACCAGCCCACACCCCACCAACCGGTCAGTCACCGTGGAGGCCGACCAACACCGGCCAGAGGCTCCCACCTCAGCACCCCCGCGAGGGCTAAGACCAAGACCCAGGAGCCATGTCCAGTGTCAATATAGCCGATCGGGCCCGGAGACGCCGGCCACCCGCCGCGCACTCTCGCCGACGCCCAGACGCGGCAAGCGGCCACCGGGGAGCAAGCGACAAGAACCAGCCCGGGGAGATGGAAAGGGCAGCAGCGCCCGCCAACCATCGGCCGACCACAGCCCCCCCCAGCCGGCACCGACGGCAGCGCCCCCCCCCGGCCAAGCCCCAGCCAGGGCCCCAGCCGGAGGGCACGCCGCCCCAGAACCCCGAGCCCCAGGCCCAGCCCAGACCCCCCCAGAGCAGCACAGCACCAGGCCAGTAACCCGTGTCCGCCAGCACGACCCCTCTAAGGCGCCGCATGCAGCCACTAGGAGTCACCACACAAAGCCCCCAAAGTCCCACCCCAGGCAAGGGTCACGGCACCTATCGCCGAACCGCAAGCGGACCCACCCCCAAGGACCTCCCCGCAGTCACCACCAACCCTTAAGCTCCACATCGGCAACCGTGTCCCACAGAACGGAATCAAGGGCCCGACCCCACTAGGTGATGGAACTGATCAAGGGTGACCAGAAAGATTGATCAGATGTGGAGGCAGATGCCGTTTCTAGACCAATGTAATCCAGAAGGAGATCTCTATATTGATTAGTATTCAAAGTATTTTTATTTTTCCAGTTCAAGAGGATATTTTTCTTAGCGATGCATAAGGCGATGTAAAATAATTGCATAGACTTTGTATCCATGGTAACTTCATCTACATTTCCCAGCAAGCAAACTGTGGGAGCAGGTGTGATATTACATTTCAGACACTTTGATAGATCTTCACATATCTGGTATCAATATTTCTTAACAGGTGGGCAGAACCAAAGAGCATGAATATAATTGTCTGGTAGATTGCTTGTACATTGTAAACAGGTATCAGACGGCGTATAACCCATCTTGAACATCCGTTGCCCTGTATAATGCACTCTATGAAGGATTTTATATTGTATTAATCGTAGATTAGGAATTTTAAGAAATTTAAAGGTTCTTAATGAAATTTGAGACCAGAGGTTTTGGTCAATTGAGATGGACAAGTCCATCTCCCATTTTGAAATAGGAAGGGCTATTGATTCATCTATTCTATTTAATGTTTTGTATATTTTAGATAGCAGTTTGGGAGGGTTAAGATTAAGGAAGTCTAAAACTTTTCCTGGAATTTGTAAATCAACTGTATTGAGCCTAAATTTATTTTTATAATTGATTTAATTTGTTGGTATTCTAAGAATTTATTCTTGTTAATTCCGAATTGTGTAACCAATGTATTAAAGGGGATAAAGTCTGTTCCATCAAATATATGCTCCAGGTATTCAATTCCTTTACAACTCCAGCCTGGAAAGTTAATCATGAATTTTTTTTGTAAGATATCCGGGTTATTCCAGATGGGTGTACGCCTGCATGGGACTAGTGAGGTCTTTGTCATTTTAAGAAATTCCCACCAAGCTGTCAGAGAGGAGCTGATATTAATACTTTTAAAACATTCATTTTGTTTTATATTTGTGCTAACAAAAGGTAGATCTGAAAGTTTTATCTTATTGCAAAGTGTCTGTTCTACATCTACCCAGCACTCATCGATATAACTGTGTTTTACCCATCTTGATGTGTATTGGAGTCTGTTGGCTAAGAAATAATGACGAAAGTTTGGTAGGTCTAGACCTCCTTTATCTTTGGACTTCTGTAGTGTTTTTAAGCTGATACGTGGGGGTTTATCTTTCCAAAGAAATTTAGAAACAGAAGAGTCCAGAGATCTAAACCAATCAGGTGATGGTTTGCTTGGGATCATTGAGAATAAATAATCCATTCTAGGCAAAACCATCATTTTTATTGTAGCTACCCTTCCAATAAGTGATATTGGAAGGGATTTCCATCTTGCCAGATCATCTTCCACTTTTTTTAAAAGTGGGACGTAATTTAGCTTAGATAAGTCTGACAGTCTTGGTGAGATATGGATACCTAGATATGTAATATTTCCCGACCGGAGCTGTAGAGCAACAGGACTCTGGTAAGAACAGTTGATTGGAAGGACTGTAGATTTTAACCAATTCATGGAATAGTCTGAAACTCTTGAGTAAGATTTTATTAACTCAATTACCTGATACAAGGAAGTTTGTGAATGCTGTAGAAATAGTAGTACATCATCTGCGTATAAACTGATTTTATGTTCTATTTTGTTGCATTGTATACCTTTAACATTATTATTTTGCCTGATTGCTGCTGCTAATGGTTCAATAAAAATAGCAAAGAGGGAGGGAGAAAGTGGACATCCCTGCCTGGTACCTCTCTGAAGAAAGAACCTTGATGATGTTTGATTATTGGTCCTAATACATGCTGTTGGTGAGCTGTATAATATTTTTAACCAGTTTACAAAAGAATTACTGAATCCGAATTTATTTAAGGCTGCAAATAAAAATTTCCAGTTAACTCTATCAAATGCTTTTTCTGCATCTAAAGATAATATATTAGTTTGGACGTTTTTACAGTGGGAATAATCTATTAAATCTATTAATCTACGTGAATTTGTTGAAGAGAGCCTACCTTTTATAAAACCTGTTTGATCAGGGTGGATTATTAGAGGTGTTATTTTCTCTATCCTTCTTGCAAGAGCTTTGCAAATTATTTTCAGATCCACATTGATAAGAGAAATGGGACGATAACTGGTAGGAGACATAGGGTCTTTTCCTGGTTTTAATAGAAGATTGATGTAGGCAGAATTCATGTTTGGTGATATTCGACCATTTTCCTTTGTTTCCTGCAACATTTTGTAAAATGTTGCAGGACATTTTTAGGAAAACAAAATTTTTTTTCTTTAAAAATGAGGCCTGTGCATCTTATATTCAGATACATTTCTGTGGGCCAGGATATAGGCATAGGCAAGGAGGGGTAGTGCCCCCCTAAATGCCGTGAGTGCCGTCCGAAATGTGACGGCATTAAAAAATTCCAAATTTCCACAATATTTTGAGTAAAATGGGCAGAGCTTTCTCTACTCTCTGTCCCTCATTTAAAGTAGCTGCTGGTTTGTAGATGCATAGAGAGTGCGTGGCCAGTTGCTGCACTTGCATGTTGCCCCTCTATGTCTCACTTACTCAGTCACAGCAGAGCACGCAGACACGCTGCAATCAGTTGAGATCAGCCACTGTTTTGAGATTTCTCCGCTGTCACTGGAATTATTTGGTTCCTCGTTCAGTCTCTCCCTGACTCTCTATCGCTTTCTTTTGTAATTGGAAGTGAACCGAGTCAACTATCCGCATATTCTTTGTGTCAATACGCATATTCTCATCACGAGAAACAGAAACCACATGCAGGGTCCCCCGGGGCTCCATCCTGGGGCCCCTCCTATTTAGCATTTACATGCTCCCACTAAGCCAGATAATAACGACAAATAACATTAACTACCACAATGCAAAACTTTATATCTCAATGTCATCAGGTGATGTTGAACCTGTCCAAATCCTCAATAAGTGCATTGAGCAAATTAACAGCTGGATGTCCCAAAATTTCCTCCACCTGAACAAAAACAAAACTGAAGTACTTATCGTCTGACCAAAAAAAAAGATTGATTAAATATCAGTCCACAGCTTTAGTTATGAAATCTAGGTTTAATAATAGACTCAGACCTGAACCTCCAAGGTCACATAAAGGCAATAACAAGGTCAGCTTTCTATAACCTGAGGAACATTTTAAGGATTAAAGGACTGATGAAACAAGGAAACCTAGAAAAACTCATCCATACATTTATCCCCAGCCGCCTTGATTACTGTAACAGTATCTTCACCGGTCTGCCTAAAAAATAAATCAGACAGCTGCAGCTGATCCAGACTGCTGTTACTCGTGTTCTCACTAGAACCAGGAAAGTAGAACACATCACCCCAGATCTAAACTCCTTAAACTCCTTTTAGCTCACAGAGTAGATTTCAAAGTGCTTTTATTAGTCTATAAATCATTGAATGGGTTAGTACCAGAGTACATTAGAGATCTGTTATTGGGGTAAAAACCATTCAGATCACTTAGATCCTCCAGCTCTAGTCTACTGCTCGTCCCTAGAACCAGAACCAAACATGGAGAAGCAGCTTTCAGTTTCTATGCTCTCCACATCTGGAACAAACTGCCGGTTTAATGCAAAGCTGCAGAGTCACTGAACTCTTTTAAATCAAAATAAAAACGTATCCATTTAGACTTGCAGAATTCTGGTTGCTAAAGCTAAACCTAGCACTGACAGAGTTTCAACATTAGCATCAGAGACCAAATGATTACCTGGCACGTCGGGTGATACTGCTCCTCAACTCGCCACAAAATCTTATCCCTGTGCCCAGTGCACTTAGTTCTTCTGTTTGCACAAGTACCACAGCCCCTGCTGTCCCCGTCGCTCCCAGCCCAGTGATGTAAACGCAGGTTTGAACACTACAGGAACACTACAGCACCGTCACAACCCACACCCTCTGGTTTTCACCGAGCATCATTTTGGGAAGAACACACGTTTATTCTACTCAGACTGGTATTGTGGGAGACTACGGCTCGAATATTCAGCAAAGCTGGATGCGTGTTTTGGTTTCCCATGTCATACATTTGGGGAGAACAATGATAGGGATTTGGTTTTCACAAAACAAGGATTTAATAATTGGAAAACAGCATTGGAAAAGGACAAGAGACTCACAAAGCACACATCAAGTCAATGCCACATAAAAAATGCAAAAGTCTGGTCTGTAATTTCCCAAAGAGAGGCCACAGGGAAACCATTAGTAATTTAAGAAGTCCCACACAAAAAAACATTGAAAAAAATTAATGAAATAAACAAACACATACCACCAAAATGCACAACATACAAACCGAAATTATTGAAACACTGGCCAAAATGGTTTTTAATAAGATCAATGATAATTATGACAAAGCAGATTATGCTGGGTTTGCATTAAAACTCATGGAACTAGGAACAAATGCAATGTGGACACTCTTTTAGTCATGATTGGATTTGTTTGTAAAGTCCTTCCAGATGAACATCTGATTTTTCTTCTGGACCTCAGTCATTTAAATGCTGAATTTATTATCATCCACATTCTTGAGCATCTTTCTGACTCTTGTTATAATGCAGCTGAAATCATCAGTCAGTGCTCTGATGGAGCTTCTGTCATGAGTTGGTGTCAGGTCTTGTTGCAAATGAAGGTAGGGCAGGCTATACCTTACATCCATTTCTATAACCACCAGCTGCACTTGGCAGTGGTCCATGCAATGCAAGCAGAGCCATGTGCAAAAACCTTTTTTGATCAGGATCACTGCTCTCATTTCTTCACCATCACTGTGTGTGTCACAGAACTATGATGTTATCTCCCTTAAACGACTGTTGGAGATCAGATGGACAAGCCACCATGATGTGACCAAGTGCCTTGTGGAGAATCAGGACGCTATTATGAGTATCCTGTCAGAGATTACAGAGGACCGAGCTGCTGCGGTTTCCTTGTAATAGGAAAATTCCTCCTAAAAGTTCTGGGTTCCTTGAAGTCTGAAAATGCTATTCTGCAGGCTCATTCTGTTGACCTGTGCTGTGCTTCAAAAGTAGTCATGCATCTCTGCAGGCTTTGAAGCAGATAAGAGATGAGGAAAGTGAGACATTAACTAGCACGCCTGCACCAGCTGCTAACAGAAAGAGAACTCACAGGTCCACGGGTTCTTATGTCCACTTTAGGTCATGTAGAAGACTCACTGACTCCTAGCCAGCATCTGAATAAAGCTCTTCTTAACATTTTGGACACACCCATTGTAGAGATAGAGACAAGATTCTCCAAAAGCAATCTCGAGCTCATGAAAGCGGTTAATTGCCTTCAACCTCAATCTCCCTCGTTTCTGGATGTTTCCATGTTAAATCGTATGCAGAAAATGGCAGGAAGTGACAGTGACACAATTTTCAATTAGATTCTTGTTGCAAAAATAGGTCCTTCAAGATGCTGCAAACCTTCTAAAAGTTTGTTGTGGAGAGTGTTATCTCTTCGTCCATCATCTTTTGGGGTAGCAGCATCAGAGCCAGGGATTTAAAACAGCTCAACAACTTCATGAAGAAGGCTGGTTCTGTTCTGGGAACACCTGTGGAACAACTGGAGATATTGATAAAAAAAACAAAAAACATTTTGACTGGAATTTCTCTTATTAAGCACTCAAAATGATGGAGGAAAAAAACATGTCAAGCATGTCTGGTTTATAAGCAGACCAACAAGTCACAGCCCAGACACATTCTCCTTTATCACAACATGGAGTAATCATTTGGGAAAAATACTTGATCGCAGGATCACAGGCTGAGCACTTAGGATAACCAAAAGGCTCCCATGTCCAGGCATTGTCTTGGAAAAGAGATTTTAGTTTGTGGGTAGACACCTTGTCTACTTTTAAGAATAGGCTTCAAAATTGTGTTTTTGAGAAAAAATAATGTTGTTAAAGCAGAGTGATTTTTACCTAGTCATTGGAGTCTAAGGCCTGATCGTGTTGGGGGGCTGCAGTACAGAAAGATCGGTTTCGCTGGAAAGGGGCAAGTCATCCTGAGGTATCTCTGTAGTTACTAAACAGTTTGCTGGTTTTTCAGCTTTCTTTCTTTCTTTCTTTCTTTCTTTCTTTCTTTCTCTTTCTTTCTTTCTTTCTTTCTTTCTTTCTTTCTTTCTTTCTTTCTTTCTTCCTTCCTTCCTTCCTTCCTTCCTTCCTTCCTACCTACCTACCTACCTACCTACCCCTGATCTGACCTGCTGTTCTGTTTGGCTGCAGTACCTTCTTAGAGAGGGGGAGTCCGCCGAGATAATGGTACCAAAAGCTAAGTCTACTTGGTACACTACTTTCTGAGAAGCAAGTAGAAGCCATACAGTAAAATAAGAAGTTGCCCCCCAATATTATGGACATGGAGACGGAAATCAAAAGGGGGAAAAAAGAAAGAAGATGAAGAAAGGTAGGAAAAATTTGAGAGGCTGAATTGAAGATAGACAAGAAGTGATATATATAGAGAAAACATTGTGCTCCTACACCTGTAGGATGGCATATAAGAGATGGCATATGCTTTATTTTTTTTTAATAAAGAATTTGTTCCTGAAAACAATTTAAATGTCTTTTTTTTAGCACTGTCAGATCTCATTATTTAATAAAACCAATATATAATAAACAAAATGGTCAGAAGATGAGTAGTCTTGTATAGGACTGGTCATATACAAGGTCCACATTTCACCTTTTACCGAGACTGTCCAAAAGAAATTTTTTTTTGTGATTTGCTTAAGTTGATATGCAAGAAAAACTAAACCTTCACTTTATGAAAACGATGCTTGATTGATGTAAACTTTCTTGTATTTCACCCTTCTTGTTCTGTAGTCCTAAACATTTTTATCAGATTTTTTTTAATTATTCTGAATATTGATGCTTTTGTCATCTTATGTTGTTAAACTTCTCTTAAAATGTAACAAAGCAATAAAACAATCAGTCATTAGCTAAATGACATATGGCATATAAGCGGATTTCACTGACGACAACAAACAAACAAAACAGATGCCAGAGAAAGGACACATTTACACTCCAATTAGTGTTTTTAAAGGCCTAGCTGTATGAAATGCAGCAAACATTGCTTATAACCTCCTCCTTAATGAGTCATTGAACTATAGGTTCCAATGGGCCTCTTCAGTCACTGTCACATCAGCTGAGACTGTTAGTCACATTCAAATTGGCCCATAGGTCAGCAGACATTGATAAAGGGTCTCAGAGTGTTGAGAAGCATGCAGGCGTGTTTCAAGATCAGATTAAGTAGTTCAGTCATTGTCCATCACATTCCTGTTATTTGCATTGGCCTCAATCAGTCCCGAGCGGTGAAGTGAAAATCAATGCACAGTCAAAGGGAGCTTTCCACCAGTATTAGGAGTTGCTTTCCATCACAACATTAGCACCACCTTGCAATGCCAATATTAATGTCAACTACATGTTGGGAGGACTAATTACAGGAGGAGTAATGCTGTGTGAAGCTGCCATCAACAGGAAAGTTGTCATTGTCATTAACTGAAGCATTACATTTTTGACAAAAGCATTCCTTTGAAATCTATTCAACATATATATTGTCTCCTCTTTTTTTACCACAGAATTCAAGGAGCCAATTGGAATGTTGGTTTGAATTCAATTCTATTTAATTAAATTCATTATTAGAATACTTTATTAATCTTGCAGGGAAATAAAAGGCTGTTGTAACTCCAACACATTTCATTAAACATTTTTTTGAAAAGAAACCTTTCACTGAAGAATCTTTGTTGTTGTGTGACAGTCTGATGAAGGGGAAACTCAGAAATGTTCTTAATTTATGAACAATTCTTACCTGCACAATCATCTCAAGAGGTCTTAGACCAGTCCCCAAAACAGATCCAGTCATTTATATCAACTTGTTGAGTCTTTTTAATTGACTGGTTCTAATAATGCTAAACCAAAATATGATAACAGATAACAGAAGAATATCTCAGTGACTTAAAAAAAACTCTAACAAATGTACTTGGGTGTTTTTGGATATGTCATATTCCGATCACTACACTCCCACTTTCTGTCATAAACAGTCAATGCAAAGTGCCTAGTGAATATTCTTCATCGACTTAAGCCCTTATGATATATTCAAGGCAAACCATGGTAACCGAAAGGTGGAAAAAGTGTAACATGGAGGCACCAAAAACACTTTTATTTCAATCAATTTTTATATATAGAGAGCTTTCTTCAGCCAAAAGGTGACAAAAGTGTTTTTACAATAAAAGGCCAAAATATAACTAGCGATAAGAAAATGGCCTGTATTTGTATAGCATTTTACCTAGTCCCTACAGACCCCAAAGCTCTTTACAATACATTCAGTCATTCACACACTGATGATTGCAAGCTAAATTGTAGCCACAGCTACCTGGAGCACACTGACAGACGCATGGCTGCCAGACACTTGCACCATCTGGCCCTCCGACCACCACCAGTAAGTGGTTGCCGATTCAAGACCAACGCCCAATTCCTGAGCCACAGATGTCACATGAGTAATAAGATAAAGAAAAAAGGGTGAAATGAAGAATGAAAGCAGCTGTAAACGAATAAGGACGATAAATACAGTTTGAATTATATGATTACTTCTTATAAAAACAATAAGATTGGAATAAAACTGAGAAATAAAACTAAATTAAAGCAGAATGTAATGAGTTTCAGAACTCCTAGATATATTCAAAGCCTGACAGAAAAGGTGTGTTTTAAGTTTCTTAAAGTTTGGATACGGAACATGAGCATGATAGGTACAGCTAGTTTATCTAGATTGTAGTTACAAAAATAAAAACAGCATTCCAGCTGTTGGGTTGCCTGGTTCGCCTGACCATACACCCAGTGACCAACCTCAACTCAGTGCAGTGATGAATGTATTCTAGAGGAGTCTAACTGACATCTAAGATAAGCCAAATTAGCAGGTGAGCTATTTTACCGATCCAGGAGGAAAGTTGCTGTTTCCGCGTGTGTTTGATGCCGTGGAAACATTTTAAGTGGGTCCATGTAGTGTAGGCTTCACCTAAAACTACTCTAGTTGCTGTTTTTCTGTGGTCACTCCTCTCCTGAGATGGATAACAATATCACCGGGGGTCAAAAGCAGCTGCTAGACTTGTTGAATCCACCATTCTTTCTAGTGCCAGTCCAGCTGCGCTGACCATATAGTTGGATCATAGAGACCTTATCATAGAGACCCGCAGCTACTTCTGGCTTGCAGATGTAAACATAAAGTCATCGTCATGCCAATTTTAGATGTACATTTTATTATATTTTAATAAAAATATAATTTTTTAAGGACATTTTTACTTCCATTCTGAATCCCTCTAAAAGCTCTGTGGATTTTTTTATGGAGCTTTTTATGGAAATGTTCCATATAGTGTAAAACCTTTAAGAAAAGTATTTTTAAAAGTTACTTAAAAAAGTATCATCTGTGAATAATTTTAAATGGAGGTCACACATAAACGGAAGGGCTGCGAGTGACAGCCTTGATGCATCAGGGTGCCTGACGTTGATGGGGGGCAGAAAGCATAGTTCCAGCAGGTACATTTAACACTGGGCCCAGTTTAGCACTTAGCCCTAATAGAACTGTGTGAGAGAATTTGCATCTACTCCCCCCATCCAGATGCTTCTATTGGCGTGATCTTCAATAAGCCAGAGCACAACCATTGTGCAGCACAGGAGTGTCACTATACTGTATATATATATATATATATATATATATTTTTTTTTAAATTTACTTTGCAACAGGACTTTAAAGCAATGGTAGTTGCAATTGCTGTATATGTATATTACACATGAAAATACTGTGAAATAATTCTCACATGTTTTCATTCATATTCTCATTTTAATTCTCAGTTCAGGGCCAGGGGGATGGGAAGGTGCGTGTGTGTGAAGCTTTACAAGCATCAAAATGTGGCTTAGGTTCACAATTTTGCATCTCATCCTCCTCGCTCTCGGTGACCTCAGTCTCCAAAAAGTGTGTAAGCAAAGTCCTTACACATGTAACAATCTATTTTGTATGTTTAAAGTTGCGCACATTTTTCCAACACTTTTTTTCTAAAAACTATAAACTTGACAAACTGCTTCTGCAGTTTTTAGACCCTGTTTTGTGCATAAGCAAGCTTTATAAATAATAACCTAGGTCTGTAATCAGCTGGACAAAGGATTTCAGTAAAATAAAAAAAATGGGAGAGCAGCACATCACACATCATATGTACAAGTTTATGACATAATTGTTTTGTAGAAAGGAGGATTGTCTTGATTTAAAGGTTGACTCATAAGCGGACACAGAAACACTCAGACTCAAGTTCAGGGTTTTTCTAAAAGTTTATTTTCTTTTTTCGTCAGGGAAGTCTCGGGAACCAGGCTGGCATGGAACTCGACAGGTGGCGACACTGAAGGGTAAGGCAGGAGGTGAGTATGGAAACCAATACTGTTGGAACTGTTTTTTTTTTGAGTGAAAAGAAAAATGAGTCTTTGGACCAGAAGCTCTGAAAAAGAAACTACTTAGTCAGCCCCTTCACCTGGACGGCATTAAATTAGCCTCCAGTAATAAAGCAAAAAACCTCGGTGTCATTTTTGACCAAGATATGTCATTTAGATCTCACATTAAAGAAGTCTGTAGGATTTCCTTTTTTCACCTTAGGAATATTGCAAAAATTAGAACCATCCTGTCCAGGAATGATGCTGAAAAACTAGTCCATGCCTTTGTTACTTCAAGGCTGGATTACTGTAACTGTTTATTATCAGGTAGTCCACAGAAAACAATTAAAAGTCTTCAGTTAGTTCAAAATGCTGCTGCTAGGATTCTGATGAATATTAAAAGAAGAGATCACATTTCCCCTGTTTTAGCTTCTCTTCACTGGCTCCCAGTAAAATCTAGAATAGAATTCAAGATCCTCCTTCTGACATATAAAGCCCTTAATAATCTAGCTCCATCATACATAAGAGACCTGATTGTTCCATATGTTCCTAACAGAGACCTTCGCTCTCAGACTGCAGGTTTACTGGTAGTTCCTAGGATTTCTAAAAGTAGAATGGGTGGCAGATCTTTCAGCTATCAGGCTCCCCTCCTATGGAACCGGCTCCCAGGGTTGGTTCGTGAAGCAGACAATTTGTCTATCTTTAAAACTAGGCTAAAAACTTTCCTCTTTGACAAAGCTTACAGTTAGAGATATGTTTATAGGTAGTTAGAGTCAGGTCAGACAGGTAGATAGGAAGAGACAGGTTAATGTTAGTAGTCAGGCAGAGTGTCAAAAGTTAGGAAGAGATAGGAAGAGGTAGAGTAGCTAGGTAGAGATAGATTAATGTAAGCCAGGTAAAGATCCGGAGCCGGTCGCGGCTTACCGCCGCGGAAGAAATGCGCCCCACAGGGGCCAGCCAGCGCCGGAGAGAGGTCCCTCAAGGGGATCCTCCCGCACAGTGCGGCCGCCCATTACCTGCCGGGTTGAATCCCCCGGGCAGACTGTGCGGACCCCACCCGTTTATCTCTTAAACGTTTCTCGCCCTCTTCAACTCTGTCCTCTCAGTTCTGTCTATTTTTCCTTAAGATAGTTGTCGACTATCGGTCTCGTGCCGGTATTTAGCCTTAGATGGAGTTTACCACCCACTTTGGGCTGCATTCTCAAACAACCCGACTCCGAGAAGACCCCGGCATGACGGGGGCCGTTACCGGCCCTACACCGTCCACGGGTCAGGAGGACTCAGACAGAGTGTTGGTAGCCAGGTCTCCTAGTAGCTAGGAGACAGGTTAATGTTAGTAGCTATGCTGCTTTAGGCTAGGCTGTTGGAGGACATTATTAGGGTCTGTTCCTACTTTCTCTCCTACTTCTCCCCAACTGCATGATGTGCTGTCAATTCAAGCACTAACCTGTTTTCTATTATAGTAGGTGCTCCGGATTAGCCCTGCTTGACGACCCTGACTAAGATGGCATTGCAGTGACGGAAAATTCTCCACGTCCTGCAACAAACTTGTGCATCAGTTCTATTGCTCTTTCTGTGTCTCTGTTATGTATTCTCCAAGCCACAGACGGTCGCGGCAGATAACCGCTTGTGCTGAGCCTGGTTCTGCCGGAGGTTTCTTCCTGTTAAAAGGGAGTTTTTCCTTCCCACTGTCGCTGCATGCTTGCTCAGTATGAGGGATTGCTGAGAATTCCACGACGCAATCTTCTGTGGTTCTGTAATTTCTACACTAAACATTGTATTGTAATAACTCTTTTTGTAAAGTGCCTTGAGATGACATCTGTTGTGAAATGGCGCTATATAAATAAACTGAATTGAATTTAATTGAATTGAGTCACTGGCGAGGACGAACACCGGACTTGGAGGGAGAGGTAAGTGATCCAGTAAATGCAGGATTCCTGTAGATGTATTATAGGTTGATGGAGTTACTCCTCCACAGTAACCTGAGGGATATGAGGGAGGCTTGGAGCCGACGGAGCTGAAGCAGTAGGACTGGTGGAACAGAGGAGTTTGTAGGAGCGGCCACACCCCAAGAAGACAGACGTCCAGGACAGAGACCAATGTGAGAACGCAAAGAGAACGCCGGAGAACTGATGAGGAATCCAAGAACTGCAGGTGAAGCCCGGAAGGAACTGCAACGAGGAACACAGGAAAGAACGGGGTAAGTCCACGGGTAGGAACAGAGTATACCTTGAGTTAATGTGGTCAGGTTTACCACTCTGAGAAACGGAATCATCTGACGTCCGTCTGCTGGATCCGCTCCCTCTAAATACTGCTGTGGTGATTGCAGTAATTAGTTCCACCTGTCGCTGCTTCAGCCTCCAGCACCTGTAGAGCAAAGGTGGAAACAGCTCCTCCTGCTGGATCCTGACAAAGATGAGCTTAAAGTTGGTGGTGATTTTTGACCTGTAAATGGTGAGACATTTCTAAATTAGAAGTGCTTTTGGTTTATTTGGCCCATGAACCTTGGTAAAAAAATAAGTTTTTATCTTATTATAATACAGTGTTACAGCCATCTTTAAGAACTTCTAAAGGGATTATTCTACTAGCATGCTAGTTGTTCCCATACACTTACAGTACATTGGTTTATGCTAATCTAAAGCAAGCAGACTGCTGCTAGATCAGGGGAATTACTGGGCTGGATACAAAATGCTTTTTTTCTCACTTATCTCAGTCTTTGGAATATGGTTACGGATAAATATGTACTTAGAGGTGGAATATCCTTTTAAATGTCAGATATTACCACTGTGCATCTCCTTATTGTATTTTGATGTATTTTGCAATATAATACAAGTTTAATAGTTGTCAAATGATTAGTGCAGTGCTTATACAAATAAAATAAAAAATAATACAAAAACACAAAAAAACAAAAATAGGAAAATGGCTGAACATAAGTTATGCTTTCTTCATCTTTACCTCCTGGATTACCCAGTGGCGGACTTACTATTGGGCAAAGGTAGGCAAATGTTCAGGGCCCCAAACACTTTGAGGGTCCCATAAAAAACACTTAACAAAGATCTTTAAGATATTTTTTTCCCTAAATTTTCCCCAAACGTCATTTAAAAAAAACCCAACCCAAAACATATATGCTGTAATGCCATCATGCTACCAACAGGCATGTTTCAATGTCCCTTAACCCCTGCTAAAATGGACTATTCCATGACCGCAGCATGTGAATGACAACAGTGCCAAGTCTTGTGTGAGTGTGTGCTTTCACTGTAAAGGCTGGGTCACATTGTAAGAATTCTTTCCATTGTAAAAGACTGCTCCATGCCACTGACCATCCTCAGCTACTTTCTGTGAAACATTGTTGGTGATATTTCCTGCAGAACATTAGAGAACCTTGCCTGCTCTTATCCTTCCAGCTGTTGAGAAAGGTACTGATCTCCGAACGTGCATGCATAATGATCGCTCTACATCAATTGACCAACCGTAAACCTTTCTCAGATCATTTAACACAGTCAGAAACAAAGTTTTCTGTTTAAAATTAAATTAAATTCACTTTTATTTATAAAGCGCCAATTCACAACAAATGTCATCTCAAGGCACTTTACAACAAAAGTTGTTTCAATACAATTACACAAACATTCCAATCAGTTAAAAGTTCTCTATGTAAGGAATCCCATTAATTGAATTAATTCAAAAGCCAAAAAAAGGAAGAAAGAAATCTTCAAGTATGTAGGACCGATCTATCTTTCATAAGCAACTCACAAATATAAAGTAGACACTTGTCCTGACTATTCTGTTGCACAGCTGTGCTGCCTTCAAAGATATTCGAAATTGTGAGTTCAACAATATAGGAGTTTTAAAACTTATAACAAAAAATCCTGAAATTAATATAAGCCATGAACCTGGCAAGCAACGTTTGGTGCATTCTAAATATGTTATTTTTTACCAAGTACTAAAAAGAAACCCAAACCATATTATTTTATTAATTGTGTTTATGCAGTATCTAAGATTTGTTTTTTTCAGACCTACACATTTTTTTAAAAGGTCTTAGATTTCCAGTTGTAATTTGATATCTTTTCAATTTTTACCAGTTCCTTTCTCTCAACAGTATGTTTCAGGTAACATAATGCAATGGTCCCTTCTGCAGACTAGCTTTTCATAGATTGTAAAAGACATTTTGTGCAAATGCTGCAACTTTTTCTTCTGTGCTACAAAACCAGCAAACTCTGTGGCACCAATGACAAAGTTAAAATTGATAAATCTATACATGATAAAGATGATAAAGATAAAAGTTAACATACAGCTCTGCATTCATTTCTGTACATTTTGGCTATGCGCTCTATTGTCAGATAAATCCAGGGGGATTGCTTAGTGTTGCAGTTCCACCAGAACCTGCTTAAGTCCTTCTGATTTTTTAATTTTATGTTTGTAGCAATTATTATTTGGTTCTATGCAAGTGTGTTTTAATTCTTCATGGTAGGAAGGTGTCATTAGTTGACTGTCAAAGGTTCAGTTTTGATAGTATTTAGCCTGTTTGTTCAGACTTTTAGGCAATCAAAATGTCATTTTTTTAGTATAATTCCGAGTTACCAATTAAACGAATAGATATTGAACATTCTGCAAGTTACTGTATTTCCCATTTAATAATTTAGCCTTTTATTCATTCCTGCATTAAGAATGTTAAGTTATTGCAGTAATTTTCCCAATTTGAATGTTTATACCAGGAAGGTAAATCTATTGGTATATCAGCTCAAACAATAATATTTTTCACCAGCTGTCACTGCTTGCAGCCCATTTAAAACAACATGAAAGGTCTGCTGAACATGTCAACTTGAATTGGCTTGTTGTTGAAAGTGAACAAACATATACATTTGCCTTGCCTTGTCACAAACATGGCTGCCTGGCACATACAGTACTTTTACAGAAATGAATATTATTATATGTGGAAAAGAATTTTTTAAAACTGTTAAATGTGTTTTTCATTCAGATGCAGTTCCAAACGTCTAAATTCTGGACATTAATGCTTTTTAATGACTTGTCCAGTGAAGATGTTACATAAAAGACATTTTTCTATTTTAGAATTGAAAAAGGTTTTTAACAACAGCTGTAGAGGGCCCCATGTCTTTGTTCGCCTGGGGCCCCTAAACTGCTAAATCCGTCACAGGGCTTACCAAGACCTGGCTGCTCATGCAGTCTGCTGTTTTCATTTGTTGAAACCGTTTAAGTCAATCTTCCTAGCAAAAAGTACAGACATGTCCAGTATAGACATCCCCTTCAAGTTGATAAGTACCTCAATGGCTTAGAGAACCAAACAGCAGTTATATGTGTAAATTTGATAAACATTTGGCTTAAAAAAAATTCTTTAATTTCGCAAGTTTCAGTAAACCTAATAGAAAATATGGCATTTTTGTTAACTTGTTATCACAATTCTAGATGAAAAAACACACGTTTAAAGTCTGTAAATGATTTTATTATGAGTTCAATTGAATTGGATTTATTTGAATCCATTCTAGGCATCCTTGTATTTCTTGATAATAAAATGGACAAAAATAAAAGGCTTCTTATAAGTTAGCTAAAAGCTAAAATCTGTTGTGTTACTCAGAGTGTAACTACCCTTGTGGATTTAGTGCTTAAGATCTCAGCATCAGCCCAGCTATATTTCACTGGCATTCATAATTATACTTCAACATTGTAATGGCGTGGTAAATAATTTATTTGTAATTTTTGTGTATTTTTCTCCATTTTCCAATCTCGCCTCCCACCTTAACCTGCCCCTCATTATTCTGCTTACTATGTTGTCCTGCTTTCCAAAGTAGCCAGTTCTGCTCAATGATTTACAATGAAATTGCTTATAAATTGGGGTAGAAAATGTTTTGCAGACCTGGCAGCTTTCAAGTCCTGTGCCTATTTGTCACTTGAAATTTCCTTTTGTGTACCAGCACAAGAATTAATTAGACTTTGTGGCGGCAAAAATATACAACTTTAATTTATGGGGAGATGAGATTCCTTGGACACCATCTTGTACACGTGTCGATTTATTATTTTTAGTATTATTGCAGTGTGTGTGTCTGTGTGTGTGTGGATGTGTGCACGCGCTTGTGGATACAATGTGTGTTGGAGACTTGAGGATGAGGTTGTTTCGCACTGATGCTACTAAAGCAAGATTCATTTGCTGTTCTTTGAGTTTGGCAGGGCTAACACATTCACTGTAGAGTACAAACAAGCAACCAGGCAGGGACAAACTACAATAGACTTCATAGCAATTTTTTCAAAAGCATATTATGAAGGAATATATGCTTATATAGGGTTATTGTATATTCTTAGTAACACAGTCTTGAAAAGTATCCACACTGGAGTTTAGTCCATGACTGGTTGCTCCTGCATGGGTGCACTTGTGTTTAGTTATATCTTTGTGCCCATAACACTTCAAGATTGTAACATTTCTGCAGTCAGAATTTCAAAAATCTACAAATTTTTAGACAGAGTCTAGTGATTTATATCAAAGCAATAGTTATAGTTCCGTGATTGTTTAATTCAATGCCATCCAGATGAAGTGATTGACTTAGTGGCTTCCCTTTTAAAGCTTCTGGTCCAAAGACAACAACTTATGTCTTGTCTGAATTTAAAAGCACAAAGTACAGTCATCCACGTTTTATGTTTTTGAGACATGCCTGTAATCTACCAACTGAATGAATTCATCAGGATTTATGGGTAAATTAAATTGTTTAACATCAGCATAACTGTAGAAATTCATACCATGTTGTCTTATTATTTTACCAATTGGAAGCATATATATATATAGTAAAGAGAATTGGTCAAAGCACAGAACTGTGTGGCACTGACAGTGAGACCTGGAGAGGCGTGGTTGGGCGGAATGGCCCCTCTGATCTGAACCTGAGCTGTGTTTTGTTATTGGACTTCTGTGCTTGTCATGGATTGTCCATAACAAACACCATGTTCAAGCATAAGGGCGTTCATGTGTACACGTGGCACCAGGACACCCTAGGCCGCAGCTTGATGATCGACTTGGTTGTCGTTTCATCTGACCTACCGCCGCATGTTTTGGACACTCCGGCGGTACGACACGCCTTCCTGTTTGGAAGCAGGGTCTGGGGACTTTGGGACGGGCTCTCCAATCTCTTGTGCTGAGGTCAACGAGGTTGTTAAAAAGTTCCTTCGTGGCAGGGCTATGGGGGTGGATGAGATTCGCCCGGAGTTCCTCAAGGCTCTGGATGATGTAGGGCCGTATTGGTTAACGCGGCTCTGCAATATTGCGTGGACATCCGGGGCAGTTCCCTTGGATTGGCAGACCGGGGTGGTGGTCCCCCTCTTTAAAAACGGGGACCTCAGGGTGGGTTCCAACTACAGGGGGATCACACTCCTGATCCCCCTTGTAAGGTCTATTCAGGAGTTCTGGAGAGGAGGGTCAGACAGATAGTCGAACCTCGGACTCAGAAGGAACAATGCGTTTTTTGTCCTGGACGTGGAACACTGGACCAGCTCTACACCCTCAGCGGGGTCCTGGAGGGTGCGTCGTAGTTCGCCAATCGGTGTGTTTTGTGGACTTGGAGAAGGCATTCAACCGTGTCCCTCTGAGAATCCTGTGGGGGGTACTCCGGGAGTATGGGGTACCGGGCCCTTTGATAAGGGCTGTAAGGTCCCTGTATGACCGGTGTCAAAGTTTGGTTCGCATTGCCGACAGTAAGTCGGATTCGTTTCCAGTGAGAGTTGGACTCCGCCAAGGTTTCCCTTTGAAACCGATCCTGTTTATAACATTCATGGACAGGATTTCTAGGTGCAGTCAAGGTGTTGAGGGGATCCGTTTTGGTGGCTCTATCTATGGTCACAAACTTTGGATGGTGACCGAAAGAACGAGATCCCGGATACAGGCGGCTGAAATGAATTTCCTCCACGGGCCCCTCATTGTGTACCTTGCCACATTTGGCATTGCTGTCAGGATCCATGTCTTACTGGCAAAAGTCCATGGATTCGCAATTGGTGGCTCCCAGTTTGGGAGCACGAGGACGTCCTTGTCATAAGAGGGGGAGAGATGTGACAGTGTGGAGGTCCTTTCACTATGGCTCCGATAGATCATGTGCCCTGGCTGCTTGGCCCCAGGGATATCCCTTTGGCTGACTGGATAGCACACATGACTCTCACACAGGAGTTGTGGGTCGAATCCCGCCCGGGCCCCTTGTTGTGTACCTTGCCACACTATAATTACCTTATTAGTGTTTAATATTAAATCAGATTAAAAATCTGAGATCTGATTGAATAACTGAGAGTAGGAGCCTGATAGACGATACAAAAATCACAAAAAAAGTGCTTTTAATGTTTTGCAGCTTGGGTGAGGAAAACTAAACACTAGATGTTCAAAAGAGCTTTAGTTAATAATTGGTCTAGGGCGATTTTGCAAATCTGAATGAAAGATTGTTGCAACTCCTCCTCCTTTTTCAGTACTTCTACGAAAGTGAAAATTTAGATAATTGGAAGGAGTTGATTCTTTTATAATTACAAAACCCTCCTGCTGCAGTCAGGTTTCTGATAGGCAGAATAGATACATTTTTTACCACATATCAAGTCATTTACTAGTAAAGTCTTTGAGGAGAGCATTCTTATGTTCAGTAAACCAGATCTTATTGCCCAATTTTTTTGTTTGGTCAGACTCATATTTATTTTAATGAGATTTTCATAGTTTGTTTTTGTTAGGTTAACTTTTCATCTATTTGTTTTTGGCCATGGGCAAGGCACTGTCTCAATGGAGTATTGAGTGGGTAAGAGTACAGAAGCTGCAAAGAGGTGGGTTGAACTGCGAATTTGTCCACATTCCTTAAAAGAAAGGATGCTCCATACAAAGGAGGATGGATGCCGTCACTCCGGATCAGACAGGGTTTTCCCCAAAAGGTCTTCCAATTATCACTGTAGCCCATGTTGTTTGCTGGACACCACTCAGACAATCATCGATAGAATGACAGCATGTGGCTAAACATGTCATCACTAGTCCGATCGGGCAGGGGTCCAGAAAAGATTACAGAGTCTCACATCTTTTTAGCAGACTTACACACCGAAGCTTCACAAATTTTAGTGACCTCCGATTGACCAGCGTAATTCAAGGTACTTTACAGGACTGAGAGATAAACAAACAAACAAAATGTAAGATAAAAGCATGGAAAGTAAAAACCAATGAAGAATAAAGAAAGATACATTAAATAAAGTATTAACAAAAACAAAAGGAGCAATTAAGCATCATAATCGTTTACTCAAAAGCAGCTCTAAACAGATGAGTTTTAAGTTTTCATTTAAAGGAGCTCAGTAATTCAGCAGCTTTGCAGTCATCAGGATGTTTGTTCCCGATAAGGGGAGGTAAGAAACTGAAAGCTGCTTCTCCATGTTTGGTTAGTAGACTGGAGTTTGAGGACCTGAGTGGTCTACTGGGTTGGTATAGTGACAAACTTACTTTAGAGCTAAACCATTTACTGATTTATAAACCAGTAGGAGTATTTTAAAGTATATTGTCTGAGGTACAGGGAGCCAGAGTAAGGACTTTAGCACTGGGGTGATGTGCTCTACTTTCCTGGATCTAGTGAGGATGCGATCAGCAGTGTTCTGGGGCTTAAAGCGGTCTTTAGCAACGATATAGTATATCTGTCATAATGTGTGATTGAGGAAGCAAAAGCAGACAGGTTAGATTGAACTAATTGAATGAAGGTGGCAGAATAACAAACACATTGAAATAACAAAGTCATTGAGCTAGTACACTAGGGACTAATAACAAGGGAATGAAGACGGAAAAAAAACAGCAGGGGAGTGGAGATATGAGAGTGCTTAAACATACTGGTGAGGTGTGGAAGACGACACAGAAATCAGGGAAGACAATTAGTGACAACCAGATGCAGGTATGTGAGGGAGAGCCAGCAGACAAAGATCCAAGATGAGTTGCAGTTGGGACAAGACGTAGAGTGGCAGGAAGAAAACAAACAGAGAAAATAAAGGGTGGGCATGTTAAAAACCAGGCAGAAAGAAACTCAAACCAGACATAAAAATGCCTAAACAGAAACTAATACAAAAAAATGAACTACACATGACAAGACATAAAATGAAGAAACAACAAAAACGTGCAGGATGAAAAGGTGAACTCAAGATGGAAAAAATAATCTAAAGTACAAACTAGACCCAAAAGAAACGTGAGAGCAAGATATGGGTGTAACTCCGAAAATCATTCAGAAATTCATTTATTTCAGTAATTTAACTTTAAAGTAGAAAATAATATATGATAAAAACTCATTTCAAAGTAAGA
The DNA here is from genome assembly GCA_028564705.1 of Apricaphanius iberus. Taxonomy (NCBI): domain Eukaryota; kingdom Metazoa; phylum Chordata; class Actinopteri; order Cyprinodontiformes; family Aphaniidae; genus Apricaphanius; species Apricaphanius iberus. The sequence goes on from JAPXFQ010001609.1 coordinate 520,856, forward strand.
TATTCCAAGCCTTTATTTGTTATTATTTTGAACATTATTGCTTACATCTTATGAAAACCCCAAATTAACAATCTCAGAAAATTAGAATATTACACAATATTTAAAAAAAGATTTTAAATACCCACTCAGAAATTAAAGTACAGATTTGTATTTTTAGGAGGACAATGTCTTTGGAGTGGTACCCTCAAAGGTACCATTTTGAAACCGTAACTATAGCTACATATTTGTGCGCCTATAGTCTGTACGTTTTATCAGTGCTACCTTGACAACCAGTCAATATTGACTTGACATACTGTAATTGACACATTACCTGATCACAGTGTAGCCAAAATTCACCCAGTTGTTTATTTGTATGACATTCTAAACATTCATAAACATTCCAACATTCTAAAAATAAAATTTAGAATGTGTTAGCAACAAAACTATGAAGTCTATTTAAATAAATCTAGCCTTGCTAATGGATGTATTTATTAGTAAAACGATAATCACCAGAAATTGTACCCTATCCAAGAAATGGTACATAAATGTAGTTTTTAGTACTGAGGAACATTTTTGTACTGTTCAGACTATTAAAAAGGTACAGATACAGGTACACCTTGAGGTCCAATATATGTCCTAAGAGTGAGTTAATTTCTTTTTTGCACCTTTGCACAGTAATGTACCCATTCTGTACCCCTATTTCTGACAATGTAGAGAAATGTCTTACCTCTGAAAAGTACAATCACTGATAGTACTGTGTACTTGGTTTTGGCTCCTTTTGCATCAATAACTGCCTCAGTGCAGTCAGGGCCACCTTAACTAGCTGACAGGCCTCTAGGCAGATAGGCTAAGTTGGGGGGGGGGCCCCCCCCCCACCCCCCCCCCCACAAAACCCCCCCCCCCCGGCCCCTATATATGTGTGTGTTTTATATATACAGCTCCTATATATGTGTGTATAGATCTATCTATCTATCTATCTATCTATCTATCTATCTATCTATCTATCTATCTATCTATGTGTCAGATATTATGTTATTTCATAATATCTCTGGTACCATATGATACATACAGTATAATGATAGCATATATCTGTATCAAATTTGGGAGTACAGGAACCTTCTTTTGAACCTGCAGGATGAATTTCTGTCCCTATAGGCAGTGAGGTTTCTTGCTTTTCCTGCTGGACTCAGACTTAGCTGTGACCTCTCCTGTTTTAAGCTGAGATTAGTATAGAAGTTTGGGTGTTTTATTTCAGATGCAAAAAGAATCATACCCTAATCTATCACTGTGCTAACACTGCTTCACTGTGCTGACTTTGCTTAGTAAACAGTTAGCAAATCACCATTCAGTAGCTCACACCAGAGGCTTAACTTACCTTCTCAGTTGTAGTTGGACATTTACAAAACCTTTTAATGATGCTGCCGTTTATGTGACCAGGATAATCCGATATCATTGCTCAATGTTTTCCTTTGCAGGTCCTGTAGTGATCAGGTTAAAAACACCATAGCTAGTGCTAACGTTACTAAGCACCGGAAGTACTACAGCCGCCTGAAAAGTCAGAAAACTTTCAACTGTAGAGTTTATACTAGTAACAATTTATTTCCAGCTATATCTAAAATTTGCATTTGTCCAAGTAAGAATTTAGTTGGTCCTATCCACAATGTTAATTCCGGACAGGCGCAAAAATAAACCGCAGGGGATGGAGATCTCTGAGCACTTGCACTTACCACTTTGCTACACAATAAGGCAAAAATGTTGTATATAATAATATAGGTATGACTTAATTTCCAGTGTTAATTAAAAATTATTATAATATTATAAATACTTGCCAATTCCCTTTTTTTCATGAAAAACGTGAAGGAATTATATAACTGAAATCATTATAATCATGCTTAGTTAACATTGGAAATGAAGTTGTGCCTTAAGGCAACCTAATTGTATTAGGTTGACCCAACATGTTTACATTTAGTTCACTCAACAAAATTCATTATAGCTAAATCAACCACAATCAGTTGGGTGGAAATGTTTTTTTTTTTTTTTTTTGAATGTAGGAAGAATTGATTTGTAAACATCCGGAAAACACATCCAGTCCCCTATTAAATGTTAAATCAGCTTGCCATACATCCTCCCCTGCAGTTCCCTGCTGCGCGGTCTGCTCCGTGCTTGCACATGCTGCACCATTCTCTCTGCCTTCTTTATTAGCTGACTTAAAGAATTCTGTCATCTTAGATATTTTCCTTCTTACTTCTTTATTTCTCGAAGCCCCTTCTCACGAACTGGTTTCTGTTTCCGAGCACAGCTCTCAAATTTCTTCCCCCACATTTTTCCACATTTCTTTACATCTAGACGATCATGCTCTGAAATTCGTATGAATTGTTTGATTGGCGAGCTTTTGGTGCAATGGGAACTTTCGAGGCCACGTGGGTGAAGTAGGTCACTTGTAATTTGGATCAATCACAAGATCATAAGATGATTGACAGAAAACCTGACAAGTAATAAAACAATGTTGTTGTTTTTTTGTTTTTTTACCTGAAATGATAGGCCCCTATAACGTCATAGGCCCCTGGCCACCGCCCTGGTTGGCCGGTGCATTAAGGCAGCCTTGAGTGCAGTGTGCCTACGGCACTACTGAGGTGTTATGGAAGACCAGGATACTTTAATAGCAGCATTGTTCATCTCATATATCTTATCTTTCTGTTGGCAGTGCTCAATTGATTATCTTTGAAGTTCAGGTGAAGTGTGGGGGGGCAAACTCTCCAGACTCTGGGACCTTGGTTTCCAAATTAGATGCAAAACTTGGTCTCATCAGAAAAGAGGACTTTAGACCACAGAACAACAGACCAGCAGTGGCTTGACAAGAGAGATATGACATCTGAAGCCAATGTCCAGGATATATGTATGTGTGTAGTGGCTGTAGTGAATCTCCAGTCTCAGTCCACTCCTTGTAAAGGTCCCCAACACTTTTGAATGGGCTTTTCCTGACAATCCTCTCTAGGCTGTGATCATCCCGGCTGCACTTTTCCCTGTGTTTGGCTGCCCTCTGGCCTGGTGCATCTTTTTCCCCTCCGTCGGTGATGGATGCCCCTGCCCGCTGGTCGTTCTTGATGCCTGGGGCTGGGGGCCGGATGCGGCCCGGCTTGGTCCTGGTGCATGCCTAGCAGGTCCTGGGTGGGCCGGTGTGTCGGGCGGCCGCTGTTTCAGGTCAACATCCTCCTTGGATTGACTTAGTGTCCAGAGATTTGGGAGGACAAGGATATGGCTGCCAGAAGAGCACAGAGACAGCAAAGGTTCATATGGTAAAAGCAGTTCTGAAAGATAACAAGGCTAAAGACCATTAAGACATTTAAAAACCATTAAACAAATCTTGAAATTGATCCTAAAACATATGAGGAGCCAATGCAGTTATTTTAAGACCAGAGTAATGTACTCCCATCTCCTGGTCTTAGTCAAGACACGTGCTGCTGAATTTTATAAAACCTGTAAACCTGAGATAGCATTTTTGGGAAGATCAGAAAGCAGGGCATTACAGTAATCAATTCTATTGGTGATAAAAGCATGCATCAGTTTCTCCCTGTTGGCCCGAGAGAGAATGTGGCAAACTCTGGCAATGTTCTTTAGCTGATAAAAACCTACTTTAGTAATGTTTTTAATGTGAGGGGTAAAAGTCAGCTCAGAGTCAGAAATCATGCCCGTGTTCTTCACTTGTAAAGACAGTGATTGTAGTTTTGGTCAATGTGGAGAAATTTTTCTGTCATCCAGAATTTGATGTCTAAATGCAGTTAAAAAGAGAGGCCATTGGCCATGACATCGTGTGATTGGGAGACATGGAGATGTACAACTGTATATCATCAGCATAACTGTCCAAGTTAACTCCAAGTCTTCAACTGACACCGCCAAGAGGGAGCATGTAAAGTTTGAAAAGCACTGGGCCTAAAATCTAACCCTGGGGCACACCACGTGTGATCTTGTGCACCTTAGAGGAACAGGTATTTAAACTCACCTAAAAAGCCCAGTCTGTGAGATAGGTTATGAACCGTTTGTGAACAGCACCAGTGAGGCTGATCTGTTCATATATATATAAATAAATATATATATATATATATATATATATATATATATATAAGCTAGTCTACACACTATCGGATGCATTTGTGTTGATAGACACACGAGTTATCTGAAAATGACTTATCCAACCCTATCTTTGTCATTTTCCATCTTCCAGTTACACATGAACATACAGTGAACCATATCTTAAAAAAGCTCCTCATCCCAATTTTGTAACCAATGCCCAGAGAAAATGGGATTTCTCCGGCCGCCAGCAATTAATACATTTGTGTCCTTTTTTAACACTACTGAGCCAAGCTTGAAATTACCAATGACTGACTCTGGCTCATTTGCATATTTATTGCAGCGGAGGACGGGGAGGTGGTGGTGGCAGCAATGGTGGTGGGGAGCAGTGAAAACTGGGGCGAATGATTGATGTGGAGCTCGCCACCTGCATTAAAAACAGCCCATTATTAGGCAGATAGAGGAAGAGAAAACGTGAAACAGAGAGAGCACAGCAGAGAGACAATGAGTCAGGCTGAAAGACAGAGAGAGGGAGGAAGAGGAGCGGTCTAGCATACAGTTGATTAAAGTTGCAGACAGTGGGATCAGTGAACACTGGAGGTTTTTGCCCTCCATCCATCCCTCCTTGCTGTCTGCTTCTCTTCTCCTTTCTTTTACTTTCATTTTCTTTCTTTTTTCTGCACCAGCTCGTGTCTGTTCTCTCCATATTTCAAAAGGAAGATGGCCAGGGCGGGTGCATTAAAGGCCTGTTTTAATAGATGTTGACAAAGAGTGGACCAACAAAAGCCCAAGCCTGAGGATTTGCTTGAAAAGATTCAATCAGACATGTTTTCACTGCGATTAATTGGAGGACTCAGAAGAGGAGGGAGGGGAGGGATGTGGGGATGAAGGGTTAGACACTAGAGGTGTGAATTAGTGTGATTGTTCAGAGCTACCAACCCCCCTTTCCTCCTCCATTTTTGCCTTTGTCATTTTGAGCGATAGTTTGGAAACGTCCTTTGAATGATGCTAAAGAGCAAACTCCTCCCGCCCTCCTCCTTCCCTCCTCCTCCCCATAAATTATGGGTAGTACTGAAGTAAAATGTGGTGAGCAAAATGACAGGATAAAATAGTTTGCTTTGATTAGATCTGCTTCAATTTTTGTCATATACACACATCTATACACACTAGTAGAACAGCCAACAAAGATGCACATTATTTGCTCATACAGCCATGTCTTCATCACAAGAAATTTATTTTGATTAAAAGGCCCTTTTCCACTAGTGACTACTCAGTGCGGCTTGACTCCATTATAAGGCTTTTCCACTAGTAGTCGTTATGGGTTACCTGCTCCTTTTTTGGGGACTTACTGTATGTCATTTGGTATGTATGGCAATTGATTGAATCAGGATGGAGTCACAAGTTGTGTCAAGAGAAAGATTTCCAAACAAAACTTTGACCGACTATTGTACAACTTTTTTAGCTTATTTTGCCCTGCCATCTGCAGCGTTTTCTGACTCTCCTCTTTGTGGAGTCTGAAAAAACCCTCAAAGACTGAGTAGAATATTTGTCATAGCTTCCATCTTCTCTGTTGATGTGTAATGTTTGTGTTGCACACAGATCACGTCTCACCACCTTATGGACTCTGGGACTGCCCTGATATAACAACCCAACCGACTAGAGCTGTTAATTAATTGCAATGGAAAATTGCATATAGCCCATGGGTGCAGTGAAGTTGAGTCATGCTGATTGCTGATTTTTTTTTTTTTTTATCAAGTCAACAGATAGTCTAGTAGTTTTTCTTTACTGTAATTCCTAAAACATTTATTTTACACTTTTTTATTGACTTTGAATGCTGGTTGAATCACATTTCTGAAAAAAAAAAAAGTAATATCGTAATGTTGCATTTTCCGAACATGACACACCCCCGAATAAATTTTGATCCTCCCAAGCTTAGGCCCTTCTTTCCTGCTGTAATGAGCTTTTCCACTATAGAAACTTCAGAGTTATTTTACTGGACCTTCATTGTATGTGCATGTCTCTACTGCACCGGGTTGGCCCGACAGGGCATTTCAGGAACAAACTGAGTTTTGGGGTACATACTCGGAAATGGCCCACTAGAGTCACTCATTATGTTACATTTAAATCAAGCATTTTGGAGTGATTGGACTAAGGGATTGTCCCCTGTTAAGAATCGAGTCTCAGTTTACATGTCACTCAAAAAATCGAATTATTAAATTCATTATGTTCGACTCCGTGATGATAGGTAGCCTAATGCACCCCTTCGTGTTAACCTTCTACTGCTTGGCCTCAAGTGCCACACAGGCAGTGAACAGAGGCTGGCTGAGGTGAAGCAGATAGAGTAAAAGCAATCACAATGCCCCGTCTCTTCATCAATGCAAAAATGCACTGATTGACCACTTACGTTTGGCTTAGCTGCCATATTCTTCTTATACTCCTAGTGTGTTGTTGTTGATTCTTGCTTCCATGTCTCATCACTTCCTGAGGGGTGCGCAACTATGGGCGGGGGCAGGGAGTTGGTTGCAATTAATGCAATTTCCTATCGCGTTTTCCGGGTAACTTAGTCCGATTTGTGAAACTCCGGTTCGGTTTGATTTAAGACGGACTAAGTTAGTTACATTCATATCAAAAGTCTGATTTCAGTTGGACTAATTTAATACCGTGCTGTCCTGAATATAGGAAACCCCGATTATAAGACGACTCCCCACTGTTTCTAAAGACTAATCTTGAGAAAAAGACTAAATTCATTTTAAAAGATACTATTTTTAATTGAAACTTAGAGTCATAAATAATAATTACAAACTGCTTTAATATTTGCCTGTTAATGCAAAATCAGCAATGCATATTCTAGTAAAGCGAGACACTAGCGTTACTGAGCAAAAAAAACCCATCATAACAAGACGATGAGCCCACATTTTTATTGTCAGAGCAACATCCTCACTGTCATACAATGCATTAGATATGGCTGCCTGACAGTTGTTTGAGGCCTCTGCTGCATTGACCACCATCATCTTAAAGTGGAAATCATAACCCTACCTCAGTTTTTTGTTAATTTGCCCCATTTCTGATCCGCTCTGTTCTGCATTGCGCCTCTCCATTTTTATTTTCCGTCTGATGACACCAGCCACAATGAGGTAACTGGCTTTACACTAAGCTGGCGTCCTCTGCTGTTGCAGTTGTGTAAAGACCCCAGACAACTGAGTGACTGAGTCAATTGAGTTGAGTGGTCAACATGACTAGAAAAGCGCTATATAAATTCAATCCATTTAACTATCAGTATGTGTCAATGTTAGACCCCAGTTATAAGACGACCCCACAATGTTACATTATTTTCAAAGAAGAAGAAAAAAACTATATTCGGGAAAATTTGGTAATTCTAATTTTTCTTCCTTCATGTAAACAAACCGACTGGGCAGGATCTGTGGATAACATATACTGATTGGTTCTAATTCAGAGTAAACTGATGTCAGGAAACATCTTCAGCCACCTGGCTTTGTAAAATTTGAAGAGCTGCTGGCGAAGCAGCGTATAATAACAAACAGAAACAAAGCAACCATCCATGCTTCTTCCATTGTTGATATCTTGATATTTTCTGCTGCTCTGAAATTTTCTGATCGGTGATGCTACTTACTGCCGGAAGATTGTGAATTCCTTAAAGGATACGTTTAGAAGGAGAGAAAATTCCTAAGATTATCGGGGGGACTAATTTACTCAGAGAAAGACTTCAAAAAAATTACCCTGAATGGTCATGGTTACTCGTCTATGTTTTCAAAAATGTGGTAATTGCTACACAATAAAATAAATGTGACACATTTTACCATTAAGATACATAAAAACCTGTTTATTATCCCAGCCAATACTATGCTGATGGTTGATACTAGCTATGTAAATTGACTTTAAATGAGTACATGAGAATACATGGAAGATATTAAATACACTTATCAGAAATGGAAATGAGAGAAACAACTTTCCTTGTTACTTTCTTAACACAAACAATGACTTTATAGATTGAATGACTGTGATTGCTAATGAGCTTAAAAAAATATCTTGTAAACTCCGAATCTGAACTTGTAGGGGAAACAGATTTAACACGGGTAAAGTGAACAACGAAATCATGATTACTGCATTGCTTAAAGAAACGAATGGGAAAGGGATCATAGTGAAAAGTTTTAAAAAACAAACCTTCAAAGGACTTCAACAATATTGATATAACATTTGTGAAGAACATAACTGTTTGTGTGGTACAATCAATTGGTTTCATTTGTAATCTGTCATGAAAACAGGAATCTTTCCACGTGAAATGAACACAGCAATATTTAAAGTTGGTGATAAACAGAAGTTTTCGAATTAGAGACCAATTTATTTACTTCCTTGGTTTTGTAAAATATTTAAAACTATTTTTATGTTAGATTGGAAAATTTTATCATTAAACATAATATTCTACATGACTAATAATAAGGCTTTAGGAAAACAAAAACAAACCTCTTCACTTGCGCTTATGGAATTTGTTGACGAGTTAACTTCTGCAATTGAGAATAAACAATGTATCATTGGAATTATCCTGGATTAAAAAAAAGCTTTTGATACAGTTGACAATGAGATATTGAAAAGTAAACTTCAAATGTATGGGGTGAGAGTATGTTGAAATAAATCAGGTAAAATCCAAAGTAATGAGAACAAAGTTAGGAGTTTCTCAGGTTTCGGTTCTGGGACCATTATTTTTTTTAATGTATATCAACAATATTTGTGAACTTTCAAGTTTGTTAAATGCAATGTATTTGCTGATTGTGCAAATCATTTTTTTGTGGTGACAATTTGGAGGAACTTTTGGATACAGCTGGGGAAAAACTTAATACATTTAAGATTTTTATTTTATTTTAATAAGTTAACATTAAATTTAGATCAAACTAAATATATAGTGTTTGGGAACAACCCCCCCGCCCCATGATAAATGATATAGAAATTGAAATAGTGACTCAAATTATATTCCTTGGTGTAATGATAGACGAAAAATTGAGCTGGAAGAAACATAACAATTACATTAATGTAAAAATATCAGAATCAATTTCAGAACTTTACAAAATAAAATACTTCTTAAACCTTCATACACCCATATATGACTTCTTGTGTTAAAGTGTGTGGGAATACGTATAAGACAGCAATAAACTCCATCCATTCCATCTTCTTAGAAAAAAAAGGCATAATAGTAATCAGAAGATCATCTTACACTGAACCAACAAATGTTTTGTTCATCAAATTAAAATTATTGACATTTTGAGACCTGGTAGATTTTAAAATAATATAAACCATGTTCGAAAAAAAAATCAACAATTACAAACTAGTATCCAAAGGTTTTCCCAATTAAGGGCGTGTAAGTTCAGTTTGAGAAGAACAAATATGTTTGTAGAGCAAGCTGTGAGAACAAATGCTAAACTTCACTGTATCTCTGCAAGAGGGGTCAAGTTCTGGAATAGCTGCAGTGATCACATGAGAAACTGTCAAACAATTGGTAAATCTAAAGAAAACGTAAAAAATCTTGCATAATTAATGAGGGGGCCGAGCCAAGTTTAGCATCAGAGTCTACAGTGAAGATCCCGCCCCCATGTCCTTTTTAGGAACATGCTTCGTCAGAGCTGGGGAGGAGGAGTCTGTGAATCTGCCATGAATTCCCCCATGAAAGTCATTCTGGTAAACGGGGAGGAGTGAGGAGGCGCTGTCTATTCTTTTTAATAGTCTATGAACAGTTCTGCACTTAAACTTAACTTATAATGGACTAAATAGTTTTGGACTAGATAAGTGTTCAACTTCCTCCAAAGCCCTTTTAGAACTTTAAAAGTATTGAACTTTAAATTTTGTTTGTCAAGTGTTCACCTCTTTATTATTTCAGTTTGAAATAGTAATATATTATTTTTTTTAACTAAAGGTGCTTGCAAACCAAAATAATTTGAAACCCCAAGTCTGATTGGGTGGAAAGCTTTTTGTGTTTTTGTTTTCTCTTTGTTTTACTTTTCTGGACGACACTGCCGGCACACTGTCATGCAATAACAACAGGTACACATGTGAGACAATATCACATCATGAGGCTTCGCAGAATGAACATTAGACGCAGTGGTGAGCTTTCCAGTAAGATATACATGAGAATAATTAGGCAGTCCTGAACAAGACTCAGGAGAACAATAGAGCATGACACACTTTTTTGGCTACACAAATGCAAAATGAGGTATTGCAAATATTTAAAGAAAACATCTGACGAAACACATTTTTATAAATCATGTCAGTTTTTATGTTTCAGTTCACTTTCAATTAAGTTCACTTCATTTTATTTATATAGCGCCAATTCAGAACAGATATATTCTCAAGGCACTGTACGAGAAAAATCCTTTCAATTCAATCATGCATGCTCTACAAAAAGTCTTTTATTTATGGAATCCCAGCAGATTCATTGACTTGCAGCATTCACTCCTTAACATTGGCAGTAGACAGTCATTTATGTTGTGTAGTTGACTTCACAGGAATCCTTCATCCTGAGCAAGAATGTAGCGGCACTGGAGAGAAACATTCCCCTTTAACAGGAAGAAACCTCTAGCAGAACCTGATTCAGTACGAGCAGCTATCTGCCATGACTGTCTGGTGGTTCAAGAACATGAAGCAGAGACACAAAATGCAATGAGTACTTTCTATATTAAAGAAAGTGAAGTATTTTTCTTTGATTCATTTAATATTCTCTTTGCTTGTTTGTTCCCACACAGTTCCAGGGTTCAATTCCAAATGAACCCACAAGACAAGGCGGACTATCCAAGGAAGTAATTACTTGTCTGTGAAACCACCCTAAAAGCAAATTAAAAATTATAAAATACCTTATAAAACAAACTGGCTAAAACTTATAAATGCTTTTTGAAAGACTGTCCCATATTATGGACATTCACATATATGTACATACATGGATTTCCCCCAGATAATTACATCTTAATTGATTAGTTAACTTGTTGCCTAAATTGTTTTATGTAAAAAGTGTATGGTTTTTGGTTTTCTCTGTTGGCCATGTGCAACTGGTTTGGGGCTAACCTCACCTCACAAAATAATCAATACCTAAAAGTAATGTTGAAGGTGACTCAACAAACACACTTTGTGCCAGCTTTCATGCACCTGTAGTGTCTTTGACTCAGAGACTATATTATGCAAATCCAGATGTAACATGGAATCTGGAATGATATTAGCACTGTGAGCTTAAGCCTGGGAGAGGGAGTGATCCTAGGAAGCATCTTTGTCTCTCCGCCCAGTGAATGCAGCTGCCTCTTCAAACTTTAGATCCTCCTCTGAAGTGTTGCTGTAAAGTCGGCTTTGGTTTTGGGGGAGGAGGAATACAAAGTGGGGCAGAGAGAGTGCACATACAGCAAATTGGCACCTCTATCAAATTATACTGGCATTAAGGGGGTTTCACAGGACGTAATCCGTGCACCAAAGCCCGCACGCCCCTCCCTCCCTACAACGTTTAACTTTTGTCTACGTAAACGCCACATTTCATGCTCTGCCATTAATCTGTCGGATTACAGAATGCAAGCAGTTTGAGCAGGGCTTGGGTGGTGGTGGTTGTGGTGGGGGTGGAAAGGGGTGAGAGCTTGATTTGTAATGAATTCTGTAGGTGGATGAATTCAGTACCTGACCAACTCTAGCTAAGCCCACGTGTGATTATTCCCTCTATGAATCCTCACCTAGCAAGACTTGAGTGTGAAGCATGTATTTCCACAAATAGCCTAGGATGAATTGTGGTCAGGTGTTTGTTACCTGCCATGAAAGCATGAACAAATGGGTTTGTCGGCAGGGATGAGGAATTATGTTTTTTATGCTTGGATTTTAACAACACTTGAAAAGATTCCTTTCCTAAATATGTAATAGTTGATAATAGCATGGGTATCTTAAGGAATGTTCTCTATTTTCACATGGGTAAAGTTTGAACATACTGGTATATTGTAACTAATGGTTTGATATTTTTGTATGATGCCAGCAAGCCCATGTGGTGCAATTGTTCGTGTGTCACTTTCATATCTCAGTGCCTGAGCGATAAAGGTAAGGCAACTTTATTTGTATGTCACACTTTCAACAAGGCAATTCAAGCATCAAAAGACAAACAGTAAAAGCATAAAACACAACATTAAGGACACATATCATATGACACAATAAAACATGTGAAATTTTAGCTATAATTTATCACTTACTCAAAGCAGCTCTAAACAGATGTTATTGTTTTTTTTTGCCTTGATTTAAAGGGACTCAGCATTTCAACAGCTTTGCAGTGGTATGGAGGTTTATTCAGGATAAGGGGAATTTAGAAACTGAAACCTGCTTCTCCATGTTTGGTTCTGATTCATAGGGATGATTAGTAGACTAGAGTTGGAAGACCTGACTGGTCTGAGGGATTGGTAAAGTGCCAACAGGTCTTCAACACACATTGTTGCGAAGACGTTCAATGATTTTTAGACACTTAAAAGTCTATGTTTTGAGCTACGGGGAGCCATGAGAGATAAAAGGCAATGCAACAGATCAACAATGTTTATTGGTATTTTATTAATCCCTTAGAAGGCGAAAGGGATTACTAGTAATAATGCTACATGAGAATGTATTTCTTTCATTAAAAAAATCTAGATAGACCAGCTAACGTTTTCATTCTACCCCTAATCTTGTTCATTGACATATGTTATAATAATAAGAGTACATCTCAGCAGTTGTTTTGTCTGACCATATTTTAAATAACCATCAGTTTTACATTGATTTGCTCTTTTACTTTGTCAATAAGGCTTCATTACAGTAGATGCAAACTATGTGAAAGATAGAAAGAATGAACCTGGAAAAATGTAATTTAATATGAGAAATAATTTGCAGAGGGTAGACTGTTTACTTTGCATTACAAGTACACCAGAACAAAAAATCAGTATTGTAATCAGACTGTCCTGGAGTCACATAGGTTGCTTCGACCATCAGGATTGGTGATTCTTATTTGATGTTGATTCTTATTATAGCATAATTTTGTCATGGAAAAAAATAAATGTTTTTCCCTCTGAGTTACCATCTAGTCAGGAACTTAAGAATTGTATTAAATTAACCTCCTGGCCTTAAATGTTGATATAAAATAAGTCATTTTATGAATTATAACATTACGGTTAAGTCCTGCCTTCCCATATCTCAGCTATGGCTCAAAAGCCACGGTGCTGTCCACTTGAACCAAAAAAGTGATACCAAGGGCTGTCAATCATCACGAACGCTGTGTGTTCGTGCTCGTAACTGCGAGCATGCTCTGCTTTCGGTTTACGCGGAGCCTCCGAATCAAGCCTCCCCCAATAGTCCCGAGCGCAGCCATGGATCAACACTCAGCTCAAGAGCAGAAGATACAGATTTCAAACCAAAAATGTGTGTGTATAAAATCAATCATATGCCTGTGATGGGTTAGTTCAGCAACAGCCAGATATCGTTTCACCAGAATGGGTCTCTAGACACACTGTAAGCCATAGTTAATGCAGCGTTTTGAAATTACATGCTTTACATTGAAAGGATAATTTATCTAATCTGCTCTTTTAGGCATTTTGAACACAAGAAGGTGTAGAGAAACAACAAAAAAACTGCTGTTTTTGTTTACATGTGTTTTTAGAGTATTCTATGAGCTGCACTTCTAGTAAGAAGCTTTACAGCTTAATCAAAAGTTACTTTTTGTCATCCATTGCTTTTTGGGGGGTGGGGGGGCGTTCACAAGCTAAGAAAAGACATCGTATTCAAGAGTCATATTTATTAAAGTTGCAGCATGTCAGAATCAGAATCAGAATCAGAATCAGTTTATTGGCCAAGTATGTCACATACAAGGAATTTGACTCCGGCAAACTTTTTCCTCCAGTACAGAACTTGAATAAGTGAAATAAAAAAAAAAAAAAAAAGAAAAATAAGAACAAAAATAAGTAAAAATACAAATAAATATCAGATCGTAAATAATAAAGGATAATATATACACCAAGCCGGGGTTATTTTACAGTGAGTATGTACAGAAGTGCAGAGTTATAGTTTATTGTTATGTGAGTGCACTCACACACTGTGACTAGACAGAGTTCGTCAGAGCGACAGCCTGGGGGAAAAAACTGTTTTTGTGTCGGGTGGTTTTGGCGTACAACGCTCTGTAACGCCGACCTGAGGGGAGGAGCCTAAACAGATTGTGGCCAGGGTGTGAGGGGTCAGTGGTGATTTTCCTGGCCCGCTTCCTGACCCTGGCCCGGAATAGGTCCTGAATGGAGGGAAGATCGGTTCCTATGATCCTCTCTGCAGTCCTGACTGTTCTCTGCAGTCTGTCCTTGTCTTGCCTGGTGGCGGATCCGAACCAGACAGAGATGGATGAGGTCAGGACAGACTGGACTATTGCTGTGTAGAAGATGATCAGCAGCTCCTGGGGCAGGTTGAACTTCCTGAGCTGACGCAGAAAGTACAGCCTTTGCTGGGCCTTTTTCCTTATTATGTTGATGTGTGAGGTCCACTTCAGGTCCCGTGTGATGGTGGATCCTAGGAACCTGAAAGACTCCACTGTGGGGACTGGCTTGTTGAGGATCATGAGAGGAGATGTTGATGGTGGTCTCTTCCTGAAGTCCACTGTCATCTCCACAGTTTTGAGCGGGTTTAGCTCCAGGTGGTTCTGACTGCACCAGAGAACCAGCTGTTCCACTTCCTTTCTGTACACAGACTCGTCGCCGTCGCGGATGAGTCCAATGACGGTGGTGTCATCTGCAAACTTCAGGAGTTTCACAGAAGGGTCCCTCGACGTGCAGTCAGTGGTGTAAAGGGAGAAGAGCAGTGGGGAGAGAACACATCCCTGGGGGGCGCCGATGCTGAGGGAACGGGAGCTGGATGTGAACTTACCCAGTTTCACCTGCTGCCTCCTGTCAGTCAGGAAACTGGTAATCCACTGACAGGTGGAGGGAGGCACGGTGAGCTGGGACAGTTTTTGGTGGAGGAGCTCTGGTACAATGGTGTTAAACGCAGAGCTGAAGTCCACAAACAGGACCCGAGCGTAGGTACCTGCAGAGTCTAGGTGGTGCAGGATGTAGTGTAGAGCCATGTTGACGGCATCATCCACTGACCTGTTTGATCTGTAGGCGAACTGCAGGGGGTCTAGCAGGGGATCTGTGATGTCCTTCAGGTGGGTCAGTACCAGACGCTCAAAGGATTTCATGACCACAGATGTTAGGGCAACTGGTCTGTAGTCATTTAATCCAGTGACTGGGGACTTCTTGGGAACCGGTATGATGGTGGAGCGTTTGAGGCAGGAGGGGACCTCACACAGCTCCAGGGAGTTATTGAAGATCTGGGTGAAGATGGGAGCCAGCTGGTCAGCACAGAATTTCAGAGAGGCTGGGGACACTCCGTCTGGTCCCTGAGCCTTTTTAATTTTCTGTCTCTGAAATAGCTGGCGCACGTCCTGTTCGCAGATCGTCAAGGCAGGTACGTGGGTGGTTTGGGGTGAAGCTGGGTCTTTTGTGATGGAGATGGTGGGGGAGGTGGGAGGTGTGAAAGTCCTTTCAAACCTGGAAAAGAAGTCGTTGAGGTCCTCAGCCAGGCGGGGGCTCTCCACAGGGTGGGGGGATGGTCTCCTACAGTTAGTAATGGTCTGCAGGTAGCTCCAAACTGCAGAGGGGTCGTTAGCAGAAAAACGGTCCTTAAGCTTAGCACTGTAGTTCCTCTTTGCTGCTTTGATCCCTCTTGTCAGCTGGTTCCTGGCCTGTTTGTACAGGTCCCGATCCCCACTCCTGTAGGCCTCCTCCTTGTCCTGGCGTAGCCGTCTCAGTTCTGCAGTGAACCACGGTTTATTGTTTTTGAATGAGCAGAAGGTTTTGGTCTGCACACACATGTCCTCACAAAAGCTGATGTAGGATGTCACAGTGTCGGTCAGTTCATCCAGGGATGAAGCCGCTGCTTCAAAGACGCTCCAGTCAGTGCAGTCAATGTCCAGAACAAGGTCGCTAAGATTACCATATTCTACTAATGTTGTTGAAATGCGCCACACAATACTGAATTCTTTTTTATGATGTCAAATATATAGCCAATGGTCATTCTGATACTGTACATGATTACAACATTTTTATTGGAACCCAGGAGGATTATAACAACTCAGGTGGAAACTGGGATCCATAAGGACTGCAACTCACTATGCTCAGCAGGTGAAGACATGCTGAGCATGCAGTGAGTTATGATACGTCTTTAGGGTAAAAACAGGTAAATATCTACATAACTATTTTTAGTTTAGCTCATCAATAATACACTAATGTTGAATTTGGTTGCACAAAGTTAAGACATGCCTTTCAGAATTGGTAAAAACAGGTGCTAAAATAGCTGACGCAAACATTTTGATGTTTAGTAAATCACACTTTGCCTGGAACGCCTACTTAATTGCCTGTTGTCCTCCCAATATTTTGTGTCCAGATTACATATTCAGCATGAGGGAAAGTAATTAATTGTGTGCTTCGAGCTCCAGATTTAGTAGGTGCAATGCTCTCTGCGCCATGTAAGTAAATCCGCTAGTCTATTTTTGCAACACTGTGCGGTTTGCATCGGTTTTAACAAGCGCAAACAGTTAATAAATGAGGCCCTAGGAGTTTTTCAAAATCATGACAGCAGGATCTTCGCAGAAAAAAAACATGATTGCATAAGGAACGGATTGGAGTGATTTAATAATAGTGTATTCAGATAACTGAGGCTATCTGGAAAATGTGTGGGGAGCACACGTGGCTCTTGATTTATACTTGAATACATTACCTTTATCCATGTGTTTAGTATTTCAACTGTATAAAAAGAATCACTACTTAATAAAAAAAAATGCTGAAAACACAGTAAACAACTATGTAGTGAACAGAACAGTTTAGGAAGTCTGACACTCACTTCACTTCACTCACGATTGCTTATCAAGTAAAGGTCTTTAAAAAACATCTTTGACTGACCCTTTATATTGACAACCGAAAACCTTTATCCTACACAGATGATAATAATGAATTTAGAAAATGTGATTAGTTTTACCACATTCAATTGTAATGCTCAAGGTTCTTTGTTTCTCCACTCAAGTCCAAAGAACCTAGCAGAACTTTTTCACATTTTATTTTCTATTTATCTCATTGGCAGATTAAAAATGACAAAACAATCGTTTTGCAAAATTCTCTCATGATTGCTAATCAGTCTTTTGTGATGGTTCTCTGCCTGAAAGCTGTTGACTTCAAAGTCATTTGAATTCCTAGATTACAAAACATGGAACGACAGGGCCAACAAAAAGTTTTGCCTAGCCAGGTTTGACAAAAGACTAATCACCCTCTCAAAATATTAAAATGTTTTTGCTTGCAGCATAACCTTCAATGAATTCATAAAATGTTCATGTGAAGTGATAGGTTTTGTTTTACTTTTGTCCAGTCACCCTATGTAAAACTCAAATTAACACACCATCATGACATACAAAAATGGGAACAAGAGCCAATAGTATTCCAGTCTGAGTATCCTTAAAGCTAGACATTTGTTCTGCCAAGATTTTCCAGACAGCAGAGTTGTGCCATCTACATTAAGGGCAAGTCAATTCCATGAGTGAGGCAATAGCCTGATTTCTGAGCTACAATGAAGGCACTCTTGTTTCCTGTTCCATAACCACAGTTCTGTTGTGAGAAGGTGATCAGTAGGTTAGGCATTAGAACTCAGAGTTTTATATTGTTTAGATATTATTTAATTGGATTTGGGTTTTAAATTTCATTATTGTTTGATCTCAAAAGAAGTCAGAGGGCAAGAGACAGAGTATCCAGTACTTGTTACTGGTTTTTAGAAAAAATGAAATCGGATAGATTGGCTGGACTGCATTTGTATAGTTTTGCCAAACCTTTAATCGGATCTTAACACAAAGAACAAAATATGGCTAAAGGGCTAACCATGCTAAAACAACATAGAGCAAGTCTGTACTTCTGAATTCACTTTGATTTTCACTTCTTGAAGAGAGGGCTGTATGTTTGCTCCTGTGGTAACACTTTTGTCCCAGCCAGTGCTTTTTGCATCGTCTTCCACCGTGTTAAATCTTGCTGTGTTTTTTCTCACTTTATTTTATTATGGAAGGAATTTCCCACATATGCATGCAGAAGCAAGTTTACAAAAGCACAGTTTTCAGACACTTTCTTCTTGTCTTTGCTTTACCCACAACAACTTTTTTTTCCCTTTCTCCATTTTTCCTTTGACTTACACACTAATTCCTTTTCTTGAAGGGCAAGCATCTCACGGCACATCATCTGAATAAGACTTTGAGTTACTGTGGCTTCCCAGGGTTTAAGCCCATAGAGCCCTCGTTTTCCGATCTCTTTTTAATATTCTAACACCAGCATAGTCCTGTCAATAAATATTAACATCTAAAGGAATGAAATATGCTGACTGCCGACTGTTCCCCATATTGGTATCAGAGTGGCTGTATAAAGGCCTGGTTCACATGAAAATATTTTTAAATTGTTTCAAGAGTTCAAGACCACAGACATGGTCATAAAAAAAAAATCACGGATATATTCCTGTTTTGATTCTATGGTGTGTTGTGAGCGGCCAAACAGCAATGACACCACGCACAAACCAATATTATTCATATACATTCCAAGCTGAGACAGGAAATATTACAAAACCTCATGATATAAATGTGAATAAGGTAAAAGGAGTAAATAAATATTAATGTTTAATTTACATTGGTAATAGTGTGCAGACTAGTTTGACCGGAGAAAAAAAAAAGAAATTCTGCCGTTGGATAAAGGAATGGAAACAGCAGGAGCAGGGGCTCTACTTGATATACAAAGACATGGAGGTGTATTACTGCTTGTTTTTTTAAATGGTAAATGTAATTATACACTTTGCTCTGACTTCCCTCCATTTCTATGCATTTGTTGACTGTGGTCAGGTGAGCTGACTCTGTAAATAATAATAGATGCTTCCAACGTAGATCACTGCCTGTCACCTCGGTTTCTGATTGGCTATATGTCACATTCAACAGGCTCCATGCTCATTTTTCCTCACAACACACCATACAAGCTGCAATACTAGGCCAAGAGAATCCAACATGTTGAATGTCCTTGATTTATGATTGGAGCTATCCCAACCCCCCGTAGAAAAATCAGACACACCAACACAGTGAGAACATCTCTTAAGATCATCTTAAGAGTCATTCCAATAATCGTGGCATGTCGGAAAGGGAAAATCCGAGCAAGATCAGCCTACAAATCCTGCAGCGTGAACCAGGCCTTAGCTAATGCTAACAAAGCATTGCTGAATTGGTAACCTACACCTAACATATCCTAGGCCTGATGTCACAAGTATATATTTTTTGTAATTCTTGTACAATTTGAATAATTTTCTCATCACTATGGCCATTAAATCACTTTGTTGTTTACTCAATGTTCTACTACTGTTTTAAGTAAGCAGATGGATGGATAATTGGAAACAAAGACAGATAATCAAAGGAGGATCACTTTATTTAAAAAAAGAAAAGATTTTAATGATGCATCAAAGTCATTTGTATCTAATTTGAAGTAAATGGTGCCCTATCTCATGTAAATCAACGTATTAAAAAAAATCGTCTTTCTAACGAAAACAGAAAAAATAACCCCAAAGACTTTAACTATTTACTTTGAAATGAATAACTTGTTCCTAAAATCTAAAATGTTTCACGCTTATCACTTACCTGGTGTGCCAAATGATTCTAAAATGTCTGGTGATTATTTTCTTAGTGTCTGATGGGAATAATAAATTGGTGATGGTGTATTTATCTACTTTTTTAGACTGTATTAGGTCTTCTCAAGAATAAGAAAAGATGACATGATGGCTTGCAATTCTTCAACCCATCCTTGAATACATTCCACCTATACCACCACCCAAAATAAAGTCAGCAGGGCAACAAAGAGGTGGACAGGGAGTGGTTTAGCCAGTATCCAGACTGCAGTCTTTCAGAAAATCTATGGAGGAAACTCTGATTAGCCAATCAGCAGCCAAGACACCTAAAAGATGAGGAGCGTTTCTGTTAAGAGGAGTGGCCCAGAGTCCCTGAAGACATGTACAAAATCTTTGACCAACTTTAACGAGTAGTATACAGGGACATTTTTTTCAACTACTTCTTAGCGGAAATCCCCTTACCTAGGGTTTTCTAGGGTTATTTACATACCTTAAGTACATAAAATTTTATTTATAGACCCAATTTAAAGTTATAAGACTCCCAAGGTGCTTTATAGAATTATAAATACATTAAAATACACAAAGACCATGAAGAAAAGGTCATTCTAAAAAAGATAGGTCTATAACTGGCCCTTAAAAGAGACAATAGAGTTCATCCATCTCGAGTCCATTGGTAGGGAGTTCCATATTCTTGGGGTTACTGAGCAAAACACTATCTTTCTTACTTTATTTTTAATTTTGTTGGAGGAACTGTTGACCACAAGTGCTGAGAGACCTAACACTGCTATGGCTCCCCTGACCACTTTCAAATTTTGGTCACTTGATATTTCTTTTGCTTCGTCACTGTTCCCAAACACCTGAGCCTAAAGTAGAAGAATCGACTTCCACCCGGCAGCATGAGATGTTTTGTTTATCTTCACAGTTGTTTTTTTCCCTTCCATCGCTATCTGACTACAGAGGAAGTTGGGAAGGAGACAACATCTATCCCCCCTCCAAGACTGGACAGTACAAGAACAACAGAAAAGAATGGGGAAACTGCTGTTATGATTAACTTAAAGGGACGGTCAGGAGAGCAGATCAGAGAAAGGCAGTCTGCTTATCTGAGGGCAGGAAGATGCCCAGCACGCCTTGTCCCATGGCTGGATCCCAAGAAGCGAACCATGAGGGATCTCGAAAGCGGGGGTAACTTGCAAAAATCACGATAGATTAGGGACAGAAAGGTCGTTCCATCTTTTGGGGATTAAAGATGATTTGATTAGGCATTAAGACATTTATTTAAGGGGGATAATGTTATGCACATCCGGCTTTTGGAATGTTTAAAGCATCTGTTTCATAAACATGCATGCTCACACAATGAAGAGATCACTTGCTGACTGATACACATTAAACTATTTTCCTCAGAGGTCAATCAATAGTTAGCATGAGAATAAATGATTGTTTCCAAAGTGGTTGATGCAGATAAAAGCTGTGAGGAATAATACTGTATTTCATTGTTTTCCAATGATACTATTTTTTCCCCCCTAGAATAGAAGGGGAATAGGTAGCGCTACTCCGCTCTAACCCTACAGGAAGTGAGGGCGGAAGTCTATAAATACAGCCCAATTCCAGCCACTCGTTCTTCTGCGTTCTGCCGGCCAGGGAGCGACAGAAGATCCTCTCCAACCATCTTCCTTCGCTGGCGGAGGGAGGCCCGAGTTTCTGGCAGAAATTTGCTCCAAAGGAATCCAAAGACCACTCCAGGTGAATCTTGAACATTGAAAAACAAAGAAGTTGTTTATCCACAGAGCCAGACAAAACCCCTCTGAGTTTCAGGCTGCCAACTGCTGATAAACGGGAGCTGAGTTACGTGTGCAAAGAGCCTAACCAACCAGAATCCGCATTTAGCCACTGAGCCGATAAGAGCTAAATGCCAAACTGGAGAGCTCCAAAAAGGTACTGTTAAAAGGTGGATGCCGATCGCCAGAGCCAGGAGCTTCCCACTGCTGCTAGCCATATTAGCAATCCTTTGTTAGCCTGCTGGCTAACACTCCTTGGAGGTCCCCCTTTGCTGATCGACGTGCAGCAACTCGGAGGACTTTTAAAAGTTCATAAGGTCTGTTTGGGCAGAGGCAAATTAGTTAGGATAACTAATTAGTGTTTCCTTTTTTTACTGTTAACTTTCTAAGTTTCATCTGCTTTCTTTGGGTAAACCAGGCCTCGGCCTGAAGTTTTAATCAGTGTTTTTTTTAAAAGACTTTTCCCGACAAAGAGTCATTTTAAATCCTGTAATTTGAACTACTCAATCAGACAGAAGTTTTCCCTTTTTTTTGTTTAATCTTTAATAAATGTATTTGAGAAAGCTACATACTCTAAGGATATTTAGAAGATCTAGTCCAAACTGATATAGATGTGACTGAGGTAAACAAAAACAAGGTTTTGGGAATGTCTCATGAACTTTAAGCAGGTTCTGGAAACCAGTGCAAAAGGCAGATGGTTCTAAGAACAGAGCTCTACAAAGCAAAGACTGAAAACAAGTCCGGAACCCAAGGAAAAACAATGATTAAAGGGGAATTATGTTTTTTATTTTACCTGATCCATATTTTTAGAAAATTTTATGTTTTCTTACTCACCCTGAGAATTTTGGAGCCAGTTTGAGCCATTCTGCAGTATTTATGTTCACTTCCTCCCTCAACGGACAGTGAGGGAAGAGCTGTTTTAAAAAAAAAAAAAAAAGAATTTTCCTTTAAACAACCTTGCTGCAGTGTAAATGTTTATTATTTCCGAATCGGCCCGAATGCTCAAAAAATCGGAGTTGAAATGTCAGAGAGAGTAGAAAAAGGAACGCTCATTTAATGCAAGAAACATTTACGTCTTCAAGACGTGATGCCATTTCAAAATGGCTTTAAGGAGTAAGTCACCCCAAAATCAACTTTTTTTGTGGATAAACTGTATAATTGAGTCTATAATAGCACTATCTACATTTCCAGTAATTATTTTATGTATTTTAGAAAATTTTGGTGAAAATATTAATATTGTACCAAAAACCCTTAGCTTAGTGCCCCAAGTGATTAAACGATTTAACTGCACTGCAATTCACTGGAATTCAAATCCTGCCTTGCTAACGGCTAATCTCGGGTTATTGGCGTAAGCTTGGAATAGTGATGACAACAGTCCGGCCGTGGTGGAGAATATAACATGAGTGGTCTCAGCCACACCTCCGTAGCGAGGAGTCATAAACTGCCTACAGCGCAATCGGCTCATAACCTGGGTGCTCCGTTATGCAGGGGGTTACCCATACTTGCTGACATTTGCTCGTTACCTATGATAAAGGCAATAACTGATATATCATTAAATTGAAAATAAAAATCTGGGCTAAGACTTCATTTTTAATGGAATAATTTTGATGGTGTGTTTTTTTTTTGCACATTCGTAAATGTTTCTCATCATGCTTGGATACATCTCTCTGCAACACATATTTTCTGTTGCGGACAATGACGTACAGTGGCCGCAGGTGCTCCTGTCGAGGCAGAGTCATGAAATTACTCAAGCTAATCTATATTTAGTATTAGATTTAGCCAACAACAATTTACCACTCAGAGACGGCGCTAATTCTATGCTGCGATGCCGCCATCAGCTGCTGCTCCGGGCAGAGAACGAGACAACGGCCCGAAACGATATGGCGCCGCTCCCCTCCTCCACAGAATCTCCCTGTACTCTGTTCCCTTTGGAGAATGAAGTTGAGGAAAAAAACGTAACCTCCAGATTATTTTCAGGCAAATGAGCTTGCATTACTAGGACTCTTTCCATCTTTCTGGCCGCCTGTGCGCTGTGCTGCTGCCTGCTATCAGTCACAGACTACGCCCAGCCCTTCATCCCACCGCGTTTTTCCTGGTCCGCCAGGCAACGCCTTCTTTTGAGCCGTTTTTCAAAAAATAATTGTGGGCTGGGTTTATACTCTGGCAGGGGGGTGAGTTACTCTTTAAGAACCCCCCAGCCATAATGACATAAAAAAATGAATAGTGTTATAGTGTGCATAAATCAGACCATGCTAGTAATGAGCTAAAAACAAAAAAAATTACCAATGATTTCCTTAAAAGATGAACAGAGCAAATGAGCCCTTTGGTCACCTGTAAGGATCTAATGTTTACATAAATAAGTTATCACAAATCCGAATGTGTCTGTTATTTTAAAATTTACTGGATGGTTACCATGGGTGTTTTCTTGTTTAGTCCTGTTAACTGTTGGAGCTTGACGTGTATTGGAAGCGTGTTATGTCAAAAATAGAAAACAATCCTATCTTTAGCAGCACAGCGTCACTGACGCACCCGGTGTAAACTCTCCCCCCTACTCTTAACCTTCGGTTTGTTAGACATTTACCTTTTATCTTTACTATTTTTCTTTAAAAAAAGTCTAAGGTTTTAGAGAGTATGGTACAACACTTTGTGAAGCAAGCAACATATAGAAAGGACATTTTCAGCTTTCTGCTCTTAACATCATTATCTGAACATACAATACTGCATATTAGACAGATGCAAATAAAAAATTATCTCTATCCAGACTCATTATTAAAGAGAGCGAACTTCAGATGAAATATGGAAAGAACACTAGGACAGAAAACATGGAAACACTTAACATTCCTAATTTTGCCTTTTCACAAAGCACCCCGCAGGCACCCCATAACTGTAATTCCACCAGCTACATGGCTACTGAATACTGTCAAACTCTTTCCTTGTCCCTGACTCCCAGCTCTTGCCCCTGGGCCCAGATTCATTACAAGCTGTGGCCAGGGTATTAAGATACGGCTGTATTAACAAAGTTGTCTCTGTATCTTAATTGAATCTACCCCCGCTAGTGTCGAATCTGGATTATGTTTACCTGAAATATAAGCGGCTCGGCAGACAGAACATGGCCTTACTGATAAAACACTGGGTTGTCCCCCCTCCCCAATCCTAATCCCCAACTGTAATTTGTTCCTCGATGGTTGTAGCTGCAGTGATGGGAACCTCGATTGGGACTCATTCCAAGAACAGTGAAAGCATCTTCAGGTAAGTTCATCCATTAAACTGTGAATCTGTCAGTGTGTGTGCCTTTCTCTCTCTGTGTAAGATGTTCACACAAACTATCCTAGTATCTGCCACCACTAATCACGCAACTTCAAGCAATGTTCAAGCTTCTATTGATAGATGATAGCATAACCTTTTTCTTACATCTTCATTTGCAAATATTGTGTTCAAGGTGTACAAAAAACCCAAATGACCCAATCAGGGTCCCTTTATAGAACAGCAATACAACCAAAAAAGATGACATGAAGGGACAAAAAAGTTGCTTTTGGACTCTTTTAGCATAAATATGTCCAAGGAGCTGTTGTTTTCTTATGTTTGCTCAACTTCTGCCATATTTTTTTCAATGGTAGTGGGATCACACTCATTCACAAAGACTTATAATCTAAAAAGAGCATACTTATTTAAAACTTGGTGACAGATGGAAGGACTGTTTTAGAGATTTTAGTACTTCTCAAAAACTGCCATAATACCATCGCAACGAAAAGGGTTTCAAATGTGCAAGAGTTATTAGACCAGGGCCCTTCTAATCATTTTAACATTTGGTTATTGGTTAAAATTACTTAAAGGAGATATATCATGCTTTTAAATCCTTCCTTTTCACATGTAAATCATTCACTTGTGGTCTATGTAAAGTAGAACCACAGTGGTTTGGTCTGAATTCCATGTTATTTTAGCCCCACAGACCCTCCTTATACCGTTCTGAGGAGCATCTCTAGAGCAACTCATTTTCGTGCGGTCCCTTTAAATGTATGCGAAACATTTCATGCCCCGCCCCCTCCAGGTTACAGAGCGTTCCGCTCCACCCCATTCGGACATTTTTGTAGTCTGATAGCAGCGATTCGATTACTAACAGCAGATAAACTTTTTATTGCGAAGCAATAGTCGCTAAATTCCTGTACATAATGTGTACCCCACGACAAAAAACGGCAAAAAAAGCCCAATTATTTTATTCAAAGCATGCAGTACAGTTATATCCTCAGCTTAAAGCTAGCACACATCGCTAACAGAAGCAGAATGTACAATGCTACAACTATCAAAACAATCTCCCGTACGACATATCAACACACAACATTCATGTCTAAAATAAAGTTTACTTTCATTTTAGTGTTATTTGAAGCTTACCGCTTAGCTTTGTCCGTCGTTTCCGTGGAGAGAAGGAACTGACCCCTCAATCAGACAAAGTCTTTCGGCAAATCCCTCCTGATACAGACCGAGGTTGCTGAAGCACTCGTCCTCGAAGTGCTTCGCGCAAACGAGGAGAACTTTCCCCACGGATGTCGGTATATTTCCACTAAAAATAAAATTTAACCAGGCACTTCTCAGAGGCTCTGATGCTGGGGGTCGATGTAGGGATTTGTGTGGTTTAACACACCCAATAACTGAACATTTTGACTTGCTTTCTTGTAATTTCGACATGACTGACCTTGGACTACAAAATCGCTGTGGGGGAAAAAAAATGGCGGCTTCACGAAACTGGTTACCCGGAAGTTCATTACCTTATTTGGCAGTTCAACAACAAATGCTGTGACGTAATAGACAATTTTCTCTAATAGCGAATAGAGAAAACTAAACAGATTGAAAAATAGGACCAAAAAAGAATGTAAAGATATAAACACAGCAGCAGAAGAGAATAAATGTAAGTTGTCTGCACTCCTAAACACCCAAAATACACATTTACATGCATTTAAGGGCTAAAAAAGTGGATTTTCCATGATATGTCTCCTTTAACTCATGGTAATTGGTCTAGACAAACAATTGTATATCAACTGGTTGGATATGGAGTAAGACCTTGGAATCCAGCGTTAAAAAGGAGAAAAATGAAGTAACTCCTATATTCCATAATTTGAAAGAGCCTATCAAAATAATTTTCTGAATTTTCCATTTTGACAAGATGAGATCTGGAAAATTGTATGTGAACTCTTCAAACTTGCTCTGATTGCTTCCTTGTGATCAAATGCAACATCTAATGTATAAGTTGAATGTTTTTCTAAAGTAAATTTGTTATGTAAAAGTGCTGTAGTAAAACATTTAAAAACATTATAGAAACAAATCATTTTTCTATCTTGTTCAATCATGATATGGCGATAGATGCAATGTGAACCACCCCTGCACTTGTCTGATTGCTGGGAATATTTAATGCTAATTAAAAGGAAAGGATAATTTTAGTGTAAAGCACTTTGAGTAGTTAGTATGACAAGAAAAGTGTTATATAAGTTCAGCCCATTTACTATAAACACCTCATCCAGTATAGGTTTGATCCTCTATCTTTGTTTTTTATAAAGGATCATGGAGCTGTTCTAAACAGCATGCTGTCTGCATATAATAATCACGGCAACTGATCAGTACCAAATCCCACTATACCAACATCTCTGCATGGAGTTGGCATGATATACTTGGGCACATGTTGGCTCTTTCTGGGTACTCTGGCTTCCTTCCACAATCCAAAAACGGCACTTTTCAATTAATTGCTCACTTTAAATCTACCTTAAGTATGATAATGTGCATGCATGGTTGTGTGGTTCTGTGTTGCCCTGTGATGAACTAGCGACTTGTCCAGGGATATTCTGCCTCTTGTATAAAATGTGCTAAGGATAAACAGTAGCCCACTTAACACCATGCATAATTATGACAGGATGATAAAAGGCAACTGATTCCTAAGTGATTTCTGGTCATCATAAGCCCACCTCAAGTTCTCATTTGTTCAGTTAACCCAGGGTTATAACTGGCCAAAGCCAGAGCTTGAAGTATTGGAAACATGAAGATTAGGTGCTGATGTAGACAACCAACTGGTTTAATGGATTTTGTTCCCTGATGAGCAAAAACAGTGAAACTGAATACATATGTAGACTGTTGCTGTATTAATGTATTTAACTGAAGTTAATGAAGATGTTATCTCTTTATATTCGTGATACATAGAGCAGAAGAGAAGGTGGGGCAAAAATAATATTTGGCAGCAAGGTTGTAATCGTTAATGAAAACTAACCAAAACTAGAAGTAAAAAACATTTTCATTAACTGTTTGTTGTTTTCAACAGTATTATAGCTAATTGAAATTGTAATGAGTGTTCACAGAAATAAAACAAACTGAAGTAGTCAAGAACATTTGCTTTGTTTTTTGTTTTTTTATCTGTGCCTCAAGCAGTAGTATAAAGTCTAAAAGGATTATTGGTCTAGGTCACTCCCTGCTCTACTGTGTACGCAGTCTGCAGAAAGACACATGATCATGTCTTGTTGTGCAGTTAGTTACACAAAGTGCTTTGATTAAAGACCCACTCCGTAACTGGACTTTTGTTGTCGAAAAATGTTGGTGACACAACACCAGTTTTGATGTACGTGGGGCTATGACTACATGGGAGATAACTGCACTAGAGACATTCTCACCCGCGAAACGCTTCCCTGGATTTACTGACTGAGTTTCACTTTATGGCAGTATGCTACGCGCTACCTAATGATATAAACAAACCTGCGATTTTAAGACTTGAGTCATGAAAGATCCATCAAAGTTGTCAGAACTGCACGAACAGATGCACTCGGTGCAAGCTGCGGATCTGGACGCGGAGCTGAGCCAGTTTCTCAACCTCAAAGAAGACCCAGAAGAGGCGAAGAAAAGAGCCTGGGCTGCAAGAGCAACTGAAAGCTTCACGACTGCATAAGGCTCCTTAACCTCTGATTCAGAGCTGGGAGCATCCGTTCACCTGGTGTGAATCGGGGGTAGCGAAAGTTGCAGCATGTAGGGCCACAGAGCTGGAACATGGGAGAAAACAGGTCAGAAAACATTTTCTTCCTTTCACTCCTGTGAAAGATCTTTTTTGTCAAACTGTTGCTCAGTTTAGGTAAAAGTAGGATTAGCTTCTAAAATTCAGTGTTACAACTTTCCAATTTTGTGTGGTCAGCCACTGTGATTGAGATGTTAGATGTTACAGCAAGATGTATGGATACTGAACCACCCGTGTCCATACTAGATTGGTAAGTAATAAATGCTTGCAAACCTTGAGAGGGCGACAGAGAGCAAATATCTGCAAAATTACGGAGTGTGACTTTAAAAATAACAAAACACACAAGTCCTATAGAATTCCAACGACTCGTTCCCGATAGGAACAATGATTAAACTTGCAGAAATCTGCAACAATATCAGGGGAATTTTGCCAAACAACAACAAACAAGCTAACATCGCTAACCAACACTGAAACTGCAAGAGAACTGAAAATACTAACAAAACGCAGTAATTTTACCATGTTTATATTCCCCTTGGACTTATGAATGCCTCAGAAGTGCTTCCTTATTCTCTTCCGGGCCGATTCGGACGTAAAGGAAAATTTAAAAAAAATTTCAACAGTCCTGCTGCATCGTAAATGTATCGTTCGCATGTCCAAAAAGAATATAAACATGGTAAAATTACTGCGTTTTGGGTAGATTAAACCTTATTACAAGCGGACTTTGTCCTGCCTCAAGCACTCCTGTTCCACGAATGTCCGCTGATGGAGGAAGTGAATATAAATCCTGCTCAACAGCTCAGACTGGCTCCAATATTTTCAGGGTCAGTAACAGAACATAATATTGGCTAAACATAAGGTCCATGTTGAAGAAAAAACAGAATTCCTTTTCAAAGATGCAACATGGCTGCATCTTCCAGCATGACAGTGATCCCAGACACACTACTCTGGCAGTGAAGGAGTAGCTGTGTAAAAAACATTTCAAGGTTCTGGAGTGGCCTAGCTAGTCTCAAGACCTAAATCCAATAAAGAATCTCTGGAGGACGTCTATGTTGCTCAGCGACAGCCCCAAAACGTCACAAATCTAGAGATCTGCATGGAGGAATGGGCCAAAATACCAGGTACAGTGTGTGCTAGACTTATTATGACCTGCCAGAAATGTTTGACCTCTCTCGTTGCCAACCAAGTTTACTTTGCAAAAGATTGAAATGAGCTTTTGTCATTGGCCAAATACTTATTTTCTGCACTATTCTACAAATTCATCCTCCAACAATCATACACAGTGATTTTCTGGATATTTGTTTTACATCTGTCTCTCACAGTCAAAGTGTACTTATGATGAAAATCACAGGCTTCTCTCATCCTTATGGGACAACTTGCACATTTGGTGGCTGAAAAATACTTAAATACTTAATGACAAAACATAAAAAGAGGGTGAAAGTAAAACAATGTTATTACTTTTGAAACAGTTGGAGGTAACATTTTAAGGATTCAAAGATAAACCAAAGAACTCAACAGTTAAGGTAGTGAACCTGTCCTAAAGTTTACACCCTGCTTTTAGAACTGCACCACCTTTAAAGGTGCAACATGTAATAATTTTACAGGGACATAGTCACAAAACAGTCTAATGTCTCAATGTCTCATGGAAGGTTACATTGAAACATATTTTCTTCTGTGCTGGCTGGGTGGTTGCACGTTTTTATCATTTTAAAAAGAGAGAATTAGACATTGTTTACAATTTGTCCAACCTCCATACTTCCTGGTTCCAGAATCAGTCACAAGTTGCCAAGTCTTCAACACAAACATTGTGATGGCATTTGTGATTTGACAGCGACTGAGCTGTAGGCTAAAATTGAGCTAAAAATGTTAGCAGTGAATTAGAAAAACATTGTCGGCTCTAAAATATATAAAATATCTCTAGCTACTTTTAAAACTACAACAACTCAATATGGTCGTGAAATAAATTTTTCAACATATCAATTTACTGTTCATGAAACTCACTAAGGGGAGGGGTAAGTGACTGAGAGCGGACTCTTTTGTTTTACTAAATGGGCTGTAGTGCTCAAAACTGACCATAAGATGTTATTCTTACATATTGCACATTTAAAATACAGTGTCATATGGGAGAAAACTTCCACAGCTGCTGTGCATGAGATATTATGTTTATCTTTAAAGTGTACATAGATTATAACTTTAATCAAAACTTAAAATTCAGATACACCAGAAGCATTGAGAATTGCAAAACAAACATACTCCAACCTAAGTAGTTCGGTGCACAGTCTCGGCTGGTGCACGCTCTTTCATCTCTGAGCTTCTTCACTCTAACCCTTCCACAAGCCAAGAGGCAGCACACACTCTTATCTCCTGCGGGGGGGCTTAAGATGGAAAGTTGGCTGTACAGTAAATACCACCTGCCTCCTTGCCCCCTCCCCCCTCATCACACTCTCATTTTACAGCTTTACCATGTCCCCTTGCAGTGACTGCCCCACCATGGGACATCATCATCCTGTGCCATGTTTGGTTTGATTCCTCCACCTATCTTCCACACCTCCTGCTGGTCAAGACTAAGCCATGTGTAGCCTCCATGCTGGAATGTCGAGACTGAGAGAGAGAAGGCTCCCTGGGGCTTCATTGCATGCCAGGCACAGTCGGAGTGCACTCGATGTGATGCCGCTTCTCCTCGGGTGACAACACCATCTCCTCAGCACCACTCCCCTCCCCTCAGCTTACCATTCCCTGCGTCCTGAAACAGATGCTCGGGATGAGAGCGGGTGCCAGTCAGGGGGGACGTGGGTTAATTGGGGTAGTAGTGGGGGTTAATTTCAATTAAAACTTCAACTAATGGAGGTCATGGAAGCGTCTGCAAACACCTGATTAAAACAAATGTTCCTGCCAGTCAAAACTTTATCTTGGTCAGCCTCTGGCATAGTGTCCTCAAGTGAGAAAGAGAGAATAAAAAAGGGGGAGCAGGCAGAGCGAGAGAGAATGACTAATTGGGGAACACTTTACAGCGCAACATCTGCAGAGTGATCAGTGAGTTTAGGCTCTGTCTGTGCGAAAGCAAAAAATCTGCCAAAGCATGTGTATTAAGGTTTAAAAGATGGAAATCTTATTCTGGGTCCATCCTTTAAATTTAAAAGGAAAAAAATGTGGTCCTTATTTATTTCTTGTGACAGTTCTGATTTTAGAACACACCCATTGGATCTTTGATATCTTCGAAATCAGAAAGTTTTACTTGTCATAAAATGAAAAAAAAAAAATCCGTTTTGCCCCAATAAAAGAAAAAAGAAAAAACCTAGAGGAGAACTAAGGTGATAAGGTTGTCTAGTTCACAATTCCAAATCTGAAGCTGTTTGACACATTTCATTTTAAAATATTCGCCCAAGTTTTAGAAAATATAAAAAAATGAGATATTTTCTAAATATTTTAATATCTCACTGAAAGAATTTTACAAATGTCTCTTTTCAGAAAAGTTTGCTATTGACATAAGTTTCCAAAGTCCTCTCAAATATTTGTCAATTTTCACAGTCTGAACTGTGACATCAATTAGTATTTTTTTGGTTAGTAAAACTTTTTTTACATTTTTATTTTTTGGTAGTTTATTTGTTTTATTTATTCTATCATACTTGTACTTCTTAGTTTAGTTGAGTTTTACTTGCTCACTGAATTTCTTGATGAAAGTATCAGACTGGAAGGTGACTTGTTTTTGTTAATATATTGGCGAGAATTTGTTTATGTTTTCCATACATGTACATATCTTTGCTGTTAAAAACTTTAGTTCAAGACTTAAACACCCTTCATATATTATTTAATACATAATTTAATACATACTACATAATCAGGCATCATTAACAATAATTAAAATTGAGAACTATTTGGCTATATCCCCTTATAATCAGGTAATGATCTAAATTTCTAAGTTAGTCAATTATGCTCTCAGCAATTATTCATAGTTCTATAGCTGAACAACATGAAGGAAAGCATTATACCTTTATCTAGTGGAAAGTGGAAACTGAAGCTGCGGTTTGAACTACCATAAAGATCCAGATGTCCTTTTTTCAAAAAGTCTAGCAGCTTCAATACATTATTTTCCTCATAATGTTGCAATTATGTGTGTTGGGAAAACGTTAAAGTTCTATTTTTCTCATAACATGGTTTAATGCCATGCAGTTCTACATATAATATACTGTATATTGATAAACCTATGATCATATTTACCCTATTTACATCGCACAAACCTGGTATTTTGCAAGTAGTGTGTAGATTTTTGATACACAGTCTACATAATTTCATAAAAATGCTAGATTTGACATGGACTGGACTGGACTGGACTTGACGTAGGAAAAACAGAAAGCGATAGAACGACTAGATAGAATGACAACGAACCAACGGAGACCTGAGGGTAAAGGGAGCATATATACTGGGAAGGGTGATGGAAGACACTGAACAGCTGAGGACAAGAGAAAAGGAGCACCTGACGTCAATTAGTTAAACAAGGACTCTGAGACTGATACAGACGAGGAGGATAAGGCACAAACACTGAGGTAAATGGACTGAATTTATATAGCGCTTTTTCTAGTAATGTTGACCACTCAAAGCACTTTACACTGGAGCCACATTCACCCATTCTCACTCACAAACGCGCACACATTCATACACCGATACAATTATCGGTAGGCAATCTGGGGTTAAGTGTCTTGCCCAGGGGCACAATGACATGTGACTGGAGGAAGCTGGAATCCAACCTACAACCCTCCAATTGCAAGACAACTACTCAACCTACTGAGCCACAGTCACGGGAGCAGTGATGCAGACGAAGACAAAGTAACATCATAACACATAAAGCAAATTGTTGTAAAATCCACTTATAATACCAGCAGAAATAATTACAAAATAATTACAAATAACTACATTCCCATGTGAGTAAAAAAATCAAAAGGCGAAATTACAACATCTGTTGACGCAAGCAAAATCCTTAATTATCTTTAGTATCCAGAAGATCAGATATTGAAAGGGTAAATTAACATCAACACATAAATGAAATGACAATATAGTCCACTTGGTAGACCAAAGCGTAAAGAGTGTGTGTTTTGTTGTTTTTTGCATGATATTAAACAGCACTTGGTACTGCTGCTGTCAGCGGGGGTTGGGGGAGAGCACTTTACAAATGCTTGCTGTGCCACTCTGCTGCTAACCTGCTCTGCATCACATGCTGCAGCAACTTCCAACATCTGGCACTGGGCCTCAGGGAGATGGTAGGGGATGGGACACCCCCCTGCGCCTAAATATGGCGCAGGGTTACACAGCATTTCCTTAATCACTTAGCTGCTGTCTTTCAGCAAACACACACACATGCTTCCGCAGATCTCACATTCAACCACACTGCTACACATCTGCACGGTCACAAGGGATCTCTTCGCTGGGTTCCTTAGAATTGGGCAGCTGAAAATGTTGATCTTTTCAAATTTGTAATGCAGCCATATTTGTACTCATAGTAAAAGATTTGCAGAAAGACACAATGACTTGAGGTCATGCACATATTCAACAGGTTATCACAAATACGTACATGCTCTACTTTAAAGCTTTTGACATGCTGGTTAATATCCCTTCAGATAGGTTGTTGTATCTTAAAATACTTTTAATATAATTCCAAAAATTAAAAATGAAGCAAATATTAAACATGTCTTGTCACATTAAAGAAGTTTATGCTACAGCCCGTCTTACATTTGCTTTTGTATTGGAGTGAAGATTGTTTAAATGTACAGTGTGCTAGTTTCTTTACTTTTATCACCTGATCATATTGGGGAAAACACCAGCAAGTCATCAAATATGGATATGTTATTTAGCCAACTCTAAGGCTACGTCCACACTAAGCTAGATAAGGTTATACGGGGAGTTAGACGCCTAATGTTATCCACTCAACTCGAGCATTTACGCCCCGTTTAAGGTCCATTTAAGGTCCCATGATTGCGCAATCCAATGCCGACCTTTGCATGTACTGGGCATGCGCGGGGAAAAACAAAAAGAACACAGATTGACACGTATAATCTACGTCACTGTCGGTGCCTCCTGGATCGCGTCCTGTGTTGCTTTCTCATCCGCAAGTAGGTTAGGGGTAACTTTGCAAACGTCTGAATTTGCAAAAGAAGCAGTAGCATAGCGAGACTCGTCTCCATCTTTGCTGTTGTCATTATCTGGTGTCGCTTGTTGCCGTTATCAACTTAGGACGCAGCATTTGATTGACGTCGCTGCTCTGATTTAGCCGGGGACCGGATAAGTTGCGTCCAGACGTGCTCATTTAGCCATTGAGATAACAGTTAGACGGCTCTCTTAACCAGCTAATACTTATCCGGGCACAGACCACAAACAAAGCCGCCTTAGTGTGGACGACAGGGGGGTGTAGGCTAAATTCTTATACGTTTAAGGCGTTATCCGGGTTAGTGTGGACGTGGCCTAAGCCACTTCAAGCATTTAGCATGTGAATGAGAGTGACTCTTTCAGTGCAGACAGAGCATCTGACTCAGTACATGTACATGCATATCTAAATCAAGCTTTTTGTAGCAATCAGACTAAAGGTTTACCCCGTTTAGAGTTGAGTCCTAGTTTACATGTCACTCAGAAAGTTGAAATATTTAAAGAAGTTTGTTCGACGATAGGTGGCGTAATGGTCCCCTTTGTGTTAGCCTTCTCCTGCTTAGCCTCGAGTGGAACACAGGCAGCAAATGAATGCTGGTGGGAGTGAAGCAGATGCAGTAAAAGCAGGATTTGCACAATCCAAATGTGCTGTCCCTTCATCAATCCCAGAATGCACTGATCGGCTTCTTACATTTGTCTTAGCCGCCATATTCTTTTTATACTACTACTATGATGTTATTGTTACGTACTTCTATATCTCGTCGGTTCCCGAGGAGGTGTGATTTGTACACCCTCCTTTTCCTTTTCTAGCAATTCTCTTGACCCACATGGAGAAATCCGACTCAAAAACTGTAAGGTAAGAAAAAGGTAAGAATTCTTTTACAAAGATAAAATGTGCAAGATAATTCCTTCTAAATCCTTTACTAATCAAGCACCATTATACATCCGAGATCTAGGGTCTCATTTATAACGCTTGCTTACACTTGCTTACTTGCTTACAAAATGGGGGTCTGAAAACTATGTAAGCAACTTTCTACGCTTATTCAATTTTTGGACATGAAGGACACTGAAATTAATTCACCAAAATTGTGAATTA
Source organism: Apricaphanius iberus (assembly GCA_028564705.1). Classification (NCBI taxonomy): domain Eukaryota; kingdom Metazoa; phylum Chordata; class Actinopteri; order Cyprinodontiformes; family Aphaniidae; genus Apricaphanius; species Apricaphanius iberus. Next base: position 556,581 of record JAPXFQ010001609.1, read on the forward strand.
AAGCCACATTTTTAGACTTCTAGACACACCCACTCTCCAGCAGATAGACACAGAATCCCAACAAAACTATGGATATTACTGCCTACTCTGACATGGAAAAAACATTAAAAGTTGAAAACTACATGTATAATGGCACACAACCATACAGCTATGAGCCTGCTGCTACAGTACCTGACAGACATTTTATTAGAAAATGACAACAAGTTAGAATTACCTAACATGACTGGGATGAGGAAGGAGCCCTGGTGGAGGTCTGCGATCTCTGAATGCTTTTCTAGTTTGTGAAAATGTTACAATTTAATTACTGTAGGCTCTGAACCTGAATTGAAACTCATTTTTACTTGGAAGAAGTTAAAACTTCAGTGCCTTTGTATAAAAAATCTGAAAGCACTGATATTAAGCATAAGTAGCTGTGATGATAGTTGTGATTTAAAGGAAATGTATGTAGGATTGTGGCCAAAAGCGGTACTGCAATCACATTCAAAATACTGTAGAACTGTGTATCCCTTCCTGACTCGAGGTTGCCAGCTGCTGTGGGATCCAGCAGGAACGGCCTACCCTAACTAAATAACAATAGCAATGGTCATACTGGTTGAGTTGCAGCATGTGTAGTCCACAATGTACGCGAAGAACGAATGAGGAATTATCTGTACCGAGGTATAGCCTACTCAATATGTCTGAATTACGTTTCACATTGCCAGAATTGACGTGCTGTTGTTTTTCTCGACAGTTCAGCATAATAGGCAAATAAACGGGCCCTGATGCTAATGTTAGCAATCACAACTCGTCGTTTTTATCTCCTAAACAATTCCTTACCTTTTCAATTTGATGACCAATCTCCTCCATATACGAATCTTACCTGTCCAGGAGAAAATTGACGACGTTGACGTCTGTATTCAAATTTTTCTCCATTTTCAGCCGTCTCCATCTTTCAAAGGCATCTCCTATACAAATCCTTGTTTTATTTCGGACTTTGTCACGACGTATTTTGGATTGATAACGAGGTATTTTAGGTTTCGTAACGTTATACATGTTTTGTCGGTAACGTTCTGAGCTTCAGCTGTGGTAAACAGAGCAGAGCTGGCAACCCGGATGAGGAAACTCTACTGACTGCGTGATTTGTAGATAGCTTAAGGGTGGAGCCTCAGACCAAAACAGAACATGACAACAATAACATCACTTGAGGGCTGCAACTTTCACTTTTACATAACAATATCCTGGCCGGACCACTATTGACAGTGATATAAATATTTCAAAAGAACATGAGTTCTTAATGCCTAGTGACATATCGGGGCCATTTTATGATTAATTAAAATAAATGTCTTACATACGTTTCCTTTAAATATGAGTAACTGCAACAGAGGAAGACGGCAGTTTGTAAGAAGAAACAGCTTGCTGAATCTAGCATAAAGAGCAACTCTTGATGTCTTACTCACAGAGAACAAGAATAATACAGCAGCTGGTTTGAAATGTAATGTTTGCAAAGAAAAGTGAAGAACTTCTGTGCAATATTTAAAGGAAAAAAAACTTGGAGATGACTGAAGCAAAAGTGTGGGGTAGGGATGCAAAGATTCTGGCATCGGGTATCGGTGATGATACTGTTCTTTTGTACTGTATCGGTTAAAGTTAACAGATACCATGAACCAATACTTAAAATGTGTAAACTCTGCAATAATTTAACAGAAATTTTCTTTTCACTTGAAATTTTAGTTTTGTGTTCATTTTTATCAATATTTTTTATTTATATATAATTCACCATCATTTGTTGTAACCAGCAGAGAAGAAAATAAAACGTCTATTCCAATTCATTGCATTTTTTTGTGTGGTAGAAGTATCGGTATTGGTACTTGGTATCGGCAAGTACACAAGTCCAAGTATTGGTATTGTATCGGTCATCAGTCGTCCCTAGTGTGGGAATATTGAACCTTTACACAATGCTTGACATCCTACCAAAGTCAATTTTTGGCATAGATTTTTTACCTGACGCCCCAGCTACTGTAGTGGAAATAATGGGGCAGAAAAATTGGAAAGGCACATTTTGCTATGAGAGTCATTGTTATGTTTCTTTCAGTGAAATGCTGTGCTACTTTTACACCAGATTAAATATGACCTCTGCCTTGTCAGTTCACAGAACATTTTCCTAAACGTCAAATGTTTTCAGGGTTTTTTCTAGCAAATGTTAGTTAGTTTTAGTGAGCAGTAATTTTTGACTGGGAACTCTCCTATGGATGTAATTTTCTCCTTATTTTTTTCCTTGTTGAATCATGAACACTGATCTTAACGAAAGCAAGTGAGGTCTTCAGTGATTTAGATGTTGGTCTTTCTTTTGTGGGTTGTTGATAGCTTGTCAAAGTTTTGGTAGCCCAGTCACATCTCTGTAGGTTCAGAGTTATTGTTTTCTGTAATTGTGAATAATGACGTTTACTGTTCTTCACCCAGTTCTCAAAACCGTAGAAATCGCTTAATAACTTATTTCAGGTTGATCGATGAAAATGACATCCCCAAATTTTTTTCCATAGATGCTTTGTCCATTGCACAGAGTGACAGTGCTCACTTAATGCGGAGCACTAAGTATCATACTTTCCAGAGGCAACAACAACAGAAGAAATGAAGAGACCTACCAGGCTCCTTGTCTCGCTTTTTTGTTGCAGAAGAGCTGTTACTGAATGATTTTAACTGATGGGATCCGAGGTTTGGCTCAACAATCATTATCAGCTGTCACAACTGGAAAGCAGTTGCAAAAACATACAGGTGAAGAGGGATACCGAGATAAGACACTCATCTGATGTCAGCATGACATACCCATACAGAAAAATGGCTGAAGGCTATGTGCAAGCCTGCAAAATGATTGATACCCTAGAGTCACATTTAAGGTCCTATTCATTTTCCTTTCTTCTCAAGATTTTGAGAGATACAGAAATACAAACCTAATAAATACTTACAAAAAGCAAAGAGTTTTTCCACCTTAAAAATGAAAAAGTGTTAAAAGTGATTTTACCCTACTACCCACTTTATAACCCCATGTATTTTCTTTCTTGCCAAATGCACATCCTTATTAGAAGAGTTGGAGCTAGCCATTTGGATTCCCTGAGCACAAAATGACTTTGGAGCTACATCACCTCAAATGTATTGTTGTTCTTACTATTATTACTATAATTATGCATATTGTTTCATGAGCCTAATCTTTCTGTGTCCCCTTGAGCACTTGGTATCCTGCGTATAGTGTGTGCAGCATGTGGACGGTGCTCCGGCAGTGCTTATTGGGCAAATAGTTGATTATTTTGAAGTGAAAATAGAACATAATATATACCAATAACAATATACAATATATCAAGCAGAGCTAAAGAGACACTAGTTTGTTATTTGTTATTTTGACCATTTCTAAAAACTGCAAAAATGGTGAGCAAAAAACAGACCTTCTAAAGACCTTAATATATAGCACAAAACTACAGGACCTGCAATGGACTGGTGACCTGTCCAGAGTGTATCCTGCCTCTCGCCCAATATCTGCTGGAGATAGGCATCAGCACCCCTACCCTCCCGCAACCCTATAGAAAACTACTGGAGACTATGGAACAAAATGTTCAAACTAAACCACTTACATCTGTGCGCATCAAGTCAAGTAAGGCAAATATACCACAATTATTCCCACGAAGGCAAGGCAAGGAAAATGTATTTGTAGAGCACACATTCAGAAACAAGGCAATTTAATAATAATAATAATAATAATAGTAGTCATACATTTAATTTAAAATCGCCCTCTCAAAACATCAATAGACACTGTACAGTGGACAGATAAAAAAGCATGAAAGGTAACAAAATAAAACAGCGAACAACCTGACAGAAGGGGAGTGCTTGACTAGGTGTTGTAGTACAACAGAGAAGTTTTGAGTCTGGATTTGAAGAGTGGTAGGTAGGGCTGGGCGATATGAGCTAAAATTAATATCACGGTATATTGACCATTTCACCTCGATAACGATAAGTGGATGATAAGAAAGACCCCCATCCCCCTCCACGTCCTTTTCTGTAATCAATGTCCGGTAGTCGCCAAATTGACCTAATGTTCTTTAAAATGTGAAAAATATGTGTGTGGGTTCTTGCTATTGAACGGCTCCAAACTGCTTCAAACTATTAATTCAGTGTTTGATTCCCACTCCTTTCTGTATTTCTTATGGTGTGTTCCCACCTTTCCAAATGGCAGTGTCAGTTGCGGCAAGATTACATGTAAAGTCTATGGTTGAGTCCCTCAGAGGTCCGTCAGAGTCTCTATGGTACGTTGTGTTTGTTGGCTCCATCAACTTTCAAGTGTTACCTGTGTTTCAAGCGGCAACGTAGCAAACGCAAGCAATGCAGAAATTCAGCTATCTGAACTTTTGACAAACTTGATGAACTTGACACACTTGACGCAGTGTGCCAACCGATCAGTGTCTCACTTTAGTGACGTAGTCACGTAGTCGATGATGTCTAGCCAATCACGATCCGGCAGAGAAAGATCCACCCACGTGCTTTGCGGTCTGAACGCATCATTATATGTTGTGCAGTTGTTTGCTTTATACAGAAAATATTTTACATTGGAACACAGGTGGGAACAGGTGGCGGGTTCAAGCAACAACACAGTGGTGTTAATATCCTCCGCCTGTGCAGAACCTGGGCGGGTGGAGCTGTTGAGCTAGAAACGCTCTGTAGCTCTGTTGCTGCAGTAACAAACATACGTGCTATGTTAGAGTATAAGTGTCAAATAACACCATAAAGTCACTTTATTTGTGGCTATTCGCATTTTTCTGAAAAACAGTCGGTAGATTACTCTAAACTCTTGCTAAATTTGGTACATTTTCGGTATACCGCCCAGCCCCAGTGGAAGGGATTCTATGGTACTGTTGGGGATTTTCAAGAGTTATCATCGTCTGTTTAATAATAATTTTGAAACAATTATATCAATAACCTAATAGTGGGATAATTATTAATGTAACTCAAATTATCAGTGATAAAATGAGCAAAACTGGGTACCAGCTTCTTAATCTTTATGAGAGACAATATTACCCGTTACACCATACTATCAGTCTTTATCTGAAGGATGAATTCTTTTGGCAGATGTATTAAAACACACGTACACAGCGATTTTATCTAAAGTTTAAGGAATTTATTATCAAATCTCACAACAATCACAAAGTAAATTCAATGTAGTGTAAAGTGAAGCGATGTAACGTTCTAAAGGATGGATCTATTCTACCGGAAGAAAGACTAATTAACTGCGGAAGACAGAATCAAAACAAAGCAACGTCAGGAAAATACGACCTCACATAGTAGGCATGTGTGGGACAGGGAGGTGAGAGAGCGACAGGAAGCCGCTTATCAACCACGTGTGATTTATCAATACACGTGATCAACTCAGGGAAGACAAAGGAAAATGTGGCGATAGGTGGCTAGCCTTTTGGCTTAAACAAAGAAGCTATCAGATAAGGCCGCTGTAAACAGTAAACACATACAAGTCAATCTAAATGAAAGAACCTTGTTGCACCCAGGAATTAAGTTCACTCACAGATCATACTGAATGTGTATTTATGGGCTGCTTCTCATTTGTGAACCTCTCTGCATTTGTGAGAGAATTCTGAGTGGTGAGTTTTGAGACTCACACTGAGGGACATCAAACGACACCATTGACTAATGAATCTGTCAATCAAATTCATTTTGATGAATGTGCAATGTGGCTGTTGCTGTCAGAAGACACAAAATCAGCGAAAAAAGTAGGTGTTCCAGGTACAGTGTGATTTACTAAGATCAATCTTTGGGCTTTAGCGATCAGCTGATCATCTCATTAGCACGATAATTTATAATAAATTAGTGGGCCACTAACATTATTCCGAATCTAGAATCAAGATGTTTCATGCACACCGCATGAGTCATAATGTGAAAGACCCACTCCTCTCAGATCAAAAAAGAAAACATGCTCTGACTCCTGCGCTCTCACAGAAAATGCTAAAGTCTAAATGCAGTATTACTGCAGTATTACCAGACATCCCAAGTCTCAAGTTGCGGGAGTGTCCTACATTTATATAGCAGCTACCAGATGCCCATAAGTCAGATAAAATCTCCTGAAATCTAGAGCAAGCAGTCAAGAGTACACACAGAAATGCATGAAGGCGAGGCAGACTTTAAAGCAACAGAAGCAAGCGGTTAAGGCCTTGTAATTATTCTTATTCATTTATCATTTTAAGCTTCAGATAACAGGCCTATTTGACCAGAATTTCAAACATTTGTCCAGTAAATTGAAAACCTGTCTGTCGCGTTGTCTAGTGCCGGGTTTTTTTTCTAGCGGAAACTTTTTTTTTGAGCGGTAGAAGTATCCGCATTGGTACTCGGTATCTTTAAATATTCTGATCCAAGTATCAGAATGGTATCGGTTTTGAAAAAAAGTGGTATCATTGCATCCCTAGTCTGATGTAATATTGTGATCTTTATATTCATTGTTGGGTTAGCTGTTAGCAGAAAATCATCCTGACAAACAAAAATATAAGCTTGAAAACATTCTGTATGTGTACTTATTCTATATAACGTATTTTTCTTAGTGAAGTCAGTTCCTGAGATAAATGCACTTTATATATATTCATATTTTAATTTATTGAATATGACTGTATATTTGAGAGGTAACAAAATCTGATCATTGGCTCAATATCTCATAAATGTTTTCTGTTCCTACAATAACCATGGTATAAAATGGGCAGAATTATGTTGTCAGAATTTCATCAACGTCTAAAGCTTGTCAATGACCCACTTCTTTCAGCTTTGTTAAAACCTTTTAATTATTTTTTCCCTTGAGTAATTTGGGTGTTATATTAAACTAAATTATAAATAAAAAAAACTTTATTTTATACTTAGAAAAAAAAAACTTCCAAGTGATGCATTGAAGATTCTGTAAAAAAAAGTGTTTTTTAATGTTTTAAATACAAAGACTAGATCTTTACTGAATTTGAAGCAGTGATAGGCACCAAAATGTTAGAATTAATGCACTACTGTAATCAAATTTCATTTTCAAACAACGAGTAAAGTAAGGAATTGAAATTTTTAAAAAAGTAATTACATTACTATTACTTCTTCATAAGTGGACTGCGATGCTGGATTGCTGATATCTGAAAAGGTGCTATACAAATGCAGACCATTTACCACAAGAGGACCAAAAAGAGGTATGATGGGAGAAAGCAAGACAATGCATTGTTTTAATGCTAGGAATTACAGACATTACAATTTGACTCAGCAAAATGTGATGAAAACAAGAGTGTACACTCGACCTTAGGAAGAAAATTTATCAATAAAAAAAATTTAAAAGCAACACATTGAGAAAGCCTGGAGCCCCCGCTGACATGACTGCTATGGCTATCACATCCATTTTACCTGTCAAACCATCGATGGCCCCTCGCTTGCAAAACAGCTAAATTTTTTTCTAAACACATGACTACTCCTCTCTGCACTTGACCAACTGCTAAGAGATACAAATGCTAACAAATTTTTGCCAGGCAGTGTGTTAGGGATCATTGTCATGCTGGATGATCTAGCCGTGTTTCATCTTCAATAATCTCACTAATGGGAGGAGGTTTCTGCCCAAAATCTCACTTTACATGGCCCTAAACATCCTTTCCTTAAGACGGATCAGTTCTTCTGTAACTTTTGTAGAAAGAGCAGCCCCAAAACATAATGTTTTCTCCTCCCTGCTTCAATGTGGGTAAGGTGATCTTGAGATGCAACATTGTTCTCTCTCTGAATGTTGTGAGTGGCGTTAATACCAAAGAGTTCTATCTTGGTCTCAGTGTCCCACATGACATTTTCCAGATCCTCCTCTGGATCATCCAGCTGGTCTCTAACAAAATTTGGAAGGACCTAAACATGTACTGGCTTAAGCAGAGGGACCTTTGGAGCTTTGCAGGATTTTAATCTACAACAATCTAGTGTGTTACATTGGTCCCAGCTCTCCAAACACAGTAATCCCTCATACTGACCAAACATATAACAACTGTGGAGAGGACTGTTGAACAGGCAAGGAGCGGGATACACCCTGGACAGGTCGGCCGTCCATCGCAGAGCATCATAGTGACAGACAGGAAAAGCAACCATGCATGCACACTCTTACCTAAGAATAATTTAGAGGATTCAATTAAACAAACAGTCATGTTTTTGAACTGTGGGAGGAAGCCAGAGTACCTTGAGGGAACCCACTCATGCACAGGGACAACATGCAAACTCCATTTTTTCTCGGGGCCAAAATATACCTTTGCAGCGCCACTGCAAACACCATACAGCTCCCCTCACTCTCGACTGGTTTCTCCATCCATCCATCCCGCATTATCATCCAAGGGTGGTGGTGGTGGTGGGGGCTTTCTTGAATGGTCACTGGGCAAGAGGTGGGGTACATCCTGGACAGGTCGCTTGTCCACCGCAGGGCAACAGAAAGATAAAGTTAACAAACAACCATGAACACACACACATATATATATATACCTAAGGGCAATTTAGAAAGACCAATTAAACTAACAGTCATGTTTTTCGACTGTGTCAGGAAGCCAGAGTACCTGGAGGGAACCCAGGCATGCACAAGGAGAATTTGCAAACTCCATGAAGAAAGACCCCAGGCTGGGCTGTTCACCATCTCCAAATACATTTTCCTCTCATCATTCGCTGATTTCAGTGCTCGAGCTCCTGGTTCCAGTAGTGATGGGACTTCTGCATCTTTGAAGGGAGACGTTTATTGGTGAGCCGTTCACCTAAACGAGCTATTCAAAAGAGTAGCTATTTTTTGTTTTTTGCAATATTTTGAAAAGACCAATGTTTTAATCATAAAATGAATGAGTGATTGATTACATGCAACAGGTGTTTAATTTAATTGTGACTCATTCGCTTTCGCTGGCCCATCCGGCCAATCACACTGTCTCTTCTCTGATAGTGACTCTTCCTCTCCGCCTAATAACCTGCTGGCTAGCTACTGTCCCGTCCTCCTATACACTCCTCTCCAGCTCCTTGTTCTTAGAATAAATCTCAGGAAGACTGCATGCCAGATTTCGCATGGCTGCATTCTCTGGTGAGGAGGGGTTACTGCGCTACCTTAGCTCCATCTATCAATGGCTTGTTTTTTTCCCGCCATGAAATGAAACTAGTAGTTGCAAAACAGAAATTTTGTATTTATTTATTTACAAATGAACAAAGTACAATTTCTCATAGAAGATTACAGTCGAACCAATAACACGGCCAAGACAACTTTATAATGGACAGTACGACAGCATCCATGTACACCATAGAAAATAAGGAAAAGAAACAGAAAAGGAAGACGGGGGCTTAACACAAAACCAGATTATTAATACTGCAAGCATGTAGTGTGCACTGCTTGAACACCCACTTCCTTGATGAGATGACACTCTTATAGCTGATAAAAAAGAAAGATTTGATTTGTTCTTGAATGTCACATCATTCATCCACAGCAGCTCCCTGCAGTTTTAAAGGACCTCCCAGATCTATCGTCATCATCTCAGAACATCTTTTATAATCTTTCTGGTTTCACAACAGTTAGTGCATGTTGGTCAAACAGATACCTAAAACCATGACAGATTGCTTTATAGCATAATAAGGTTGTGTATCATGGTTTTGAAAAGTAACTAAGTAATCTAGTAATTAATCACTTTTGAAAATATTTAATCAGTAAAATACCTGAATTACTTTCTTGAAGAAGTAATCAGAAGTAACTTGATGAAGGCTGGTTATAAGTAGGTAGTGGTTGGATAAAATCCAACAGACTTTACAATGACATTTAAAAAATAACAGGGTCCTATGTACAACCTTTCTATCAGTCTGTCTTTCTCTAATGTCAGTCTCTTTATCAGAAATGGCTTACAAAACAGAGGACCAGCTTTATAAGGAATATTTGTTAACTGGAATAATGTAATGTTCTCTCTGCAGCTGAGACCTCAGGAGAACACTTGAAGAGGAAGACATAGGACTAAGCATGGTTTAAACCAGATAAATGAATACATATAAACAAAGAATGTATAGCTGTGAGGTGTCTTGCTTGTTGGGTCGATGATGATCTTAGAGACAAAAGAACCATAAATCCTCCACTGACTAAGGTTGGCATTGAGACAAGCTGTTTTCTTTGTTTGACTTCCAGATCTTTCCGTTAGAGTAGAGAGAGGAAGGTGGACAGGAGGGTGTGTCTAATCTAGGTATGACTTTTGAGGCACTGTATGCTACGGCACTCTGAAGGATCTTAGCAGAGAAGAGGTAAGTTAGTCTGCATTTGGGGCTTCTAGTAAGATGGTTATAAATTTAAGAAGAGAAGCATGACTAAGAAGATATAGAAATTCATTGCACGAAGACACATAAGTGTAGAGGCATGACAAATTTCTACAAGCAAGTAGTGAGTCAGATTACCATTACTGTCCAATTCTTGGACAATTCTCATTCTTGTCTTTGTATTCGAGGACCTTCATTGACTTCCATTCATTTTAGTGACTGTATTATGCCTAACCCCAACATTTTTCCTAACCTTAACCATTACTGACCTATTCCTAACTTTGACTAAAACTTAATCCACATCATAGCTGTAAAAACTGACTAGTAGAGCTCATTATTGTAAGCATTTTAAGAAAGCTGGGACCAGGCAAAATGTCCTTACTTTGAATTAAATAGTCCTCATTTTGTAGATGAAAAATGTAGAATGATGACAATTGTCCCCAGTATGACCTCTAAACAAGTGTGTACCCCCCCCCCACACACACACACTCTTTATCTTGTCCACTTACTCTGATCAATTCTTAACAACCATCTTCATTGAGTATGAACTTAATTCATGTTTTTTTAACTTATGTTTCATATCATTCATGATTTTGAAGAAAATAACATAATATTCATGCAGTAAAGGTATTATGATTCGAGTTGGCGACATCTAGATTGACTGTTGAAACTTCTAAAAGCAGTAAGTCAAAATGCGTAAACCTTTTCAGAAAAACTGCCCAGGATCTCCCAGATATTTAGTACATATCCAGAGCCAGTCCGTGATAACTTCAGTCAGGGCAGATTTATGCCTTTTCTTCTGCCACACTTTTTGTATTATCCTACCACCATGGACCATGGGGTGTGACAACACCAACCCTGTGACTCCTGTGTGGAGCCCACAGTGGCAGATGGCCAGGCCAGGCTACACTGAGCAAAGCTCTGTGGGTATGAAGAGAATCCACAGGATGCAGAGTTCCACACCTACAAATCCCCTAAAACACCTATCCTCATGCAAGTCAGTGACAATGGTGCAAGCAGAAAGAAGATTCACATTATGTTCTGTACAATAAAAAAATGTAGGTGTCACTACGTGTGCAATGAGACATACATTTATACACAAAAGGTAAAAGGGTGTTTTCAAAACTGTTTGATACTTTTAAGTTCAGAATTGTCAACCAACTACTGTAGAATCAAGCAAGATGAAGAACTGATGCAGTGCTTTGCTTAACAGCAGTTGAACATGAAAGCATCAGGATCTGAAGATTTACCTTTTATTTAGTGTAGTTGTATCAATTGTATAGAAGCAGAGACATATCTAAAACTGTGCGGACACCGCCCCTTGAGACCTTAAGTTGGACACCCCTGATGTAGTGGATGGTATCTCCGATCGTATACTCCTTTACAACCTCACATAGCCACAAAAGGGTTGGTATTTACATAGCATGCAACTGTAGAAGTACATTTGTTTAGGTCCATAACAATTCTCAAGGACAAACTGGTGACCTGGATTTCATACCTTAAACAAAAAAGTGATCAACCTAATCTAGTAGTGATATCAAATAACATATTTAATTGCCCCAAATTAGCAATGTCTAAGCAGTTAACTGTTAAATTTATAAGGAATAAAAAAAACCAACAACATTGGTCTGGCTCTGTTATACATGTTCATAAGAATAACTACCTTCAAGAATTATCTTCATTGAGATAAAGTGGAGACCAACCACCACATATGCTCTGGCACACAGTCTTAGAGCGAACACATGGAGGTTAGAGTGTCTATGCACACTGAGCACCACCTGTGCCCAGGCATGGAGGGGTTGAGGATCGAAGGCCAAAATCCCACTTCTCCACAGGAGAGAAAGACGGGCACTGGTGGGCAGGTAAACATCGAGAGATACGAGCCCACCCTGTAATATCATATCAGCTGACATCTCACACATTAACACTTGGATGGGCAGATAGGCTTATTAACACATACTTCTGTCTGCCCCCATCTACAACACATACACACACACAGCCACACAAAAACTGCTAAATCCTTCTCCACAGAGAGCTTATTTCTAGCCCATCGTTTCCATTCTGTCAGAGTGGAGACGTGAAGGTGATGGCAAGTGTACTGAGGCGATCTGAGGATTAGCAACACTATCATGGGTGGGAAATGGTGAGACCATGAGCTTAGGCTGCAATATGAGTAAAGAGGGAAAGCTACTCAGTTAAAAGGTAGGACTATGGATTAAAACTGAAGATTGTTGTGCTATTTAAAATCTTATAAACAAATCTTAAAAAAAATTGCATTAAAAAATAAGGCAGGTCTCATGGCTATTGAAAAGCAACAGTGTTTTGGTCACAGTTTTAAAGTTACAAAGTTGGTTATATAAGCTCAGTCAAGCCTCTACACAGAGCTATCTCCTTCTGTCTCAGTCTTAACTATTTGAAACTGACAGTTTTAGATAATCTATGGTTACTGTTAAAATGGCCCAAAAAGAGTTTGAGAGGCACATAATTATTTTGGTTTGCCATTTGTCAGGTAGTTGGATAATCTAAAATTAGTACTCTTGTGTGTGTGGTCCTGTCTAGAATTTAGACTGAGGACAAATTTTCACCATGCCAGGGTTATCACCTTTAAAGTGATGACTATTTGATGCAATGTGAGGACATTCCACCTGGTCCTCACTTTCTGATAAGGTTACCATGCTCTTCTGCCTGCTTTTAGAAATATGATGTAAATTTGGTTTAAGTTAAGGTCCGGGTTGGGAAAGATTGGTAATAGTTAGGGTTAAAAAAGCTTTTAGGTTAGGAATAATCCAGTAACTAAAATTAATGTAATTCATTTAAATTCCTCAAAACTACTTCCAAGACAAGAACGTGTGTGTGCATATATGTGTGTGCATGTGGTAGGCTAGGTTGAGTCATAGAGCACAAAAGAGAGTTGGTGCTTGCCTCATCAATCATGCAGTTCAATTCAATTCACTTTTATTTATATAGCACCAATTCACAACAAATGTAATCTCAAGGCACTTTACAACAAAAGTAATTTCAATACAATTATACAAACATTCCAATCAGTTAAAAGTTTTCTATGTAAGGAATCCCAGCAGAGTGAATCATCGACGTGAGGTTGTGCCCGGATCAGGCAGACTCCAACCACAGCTATTCCTCAGCAATCCCTCATACTGCGCAAGCATGTAGTGACATTGGAGAGGAAAAACTCACCTTTAACAGGAAGAAACCTCCGGCAGAACCTGGCTCAGTACAAGCGGTCATCTGCCACGACCATCTGGGGGTCTGAGAAGACAGAGAAGAGACAGCATGGAGGATGGTTGGTCACTTTGAGCATCATCTGGACCGATGTTCCACATTCAACAGGGGACTTTATAGTTGAGCAGGATACCATTTCTGGTCCAAACAAATTTTCTACTACTAAAGATGAACTCTGGTTGGTTGACATGAACCAGGTCTGCTCCAAATATTCCATAGGTGGTCCTATAGCCTGCATTTTCTGTTCGGGGACAATTTGAGTTAAGCCAAATCTAGAACTGAATCAGATGTGCCACAATTGGTGTAGATGAGACCTGAATCTCTGTTATCTGGGTTCAGACTCAGAATGGTTCTGCATTTGCAATTAAATAATGTTGAAAATCAGTACTTGGCAAACCAGTACATGCACTTTATACAGATGAATACTTTCAAATTTTGTCAGATGACATTTTCACTTATGAGATACTTTCCAATGAGAAGGCAGACAACATACCATTTTATAAATAAAAAAATAGGTTACAGTTTCCAGCTTTTATATACCAATATTTTTTGCCTTCATTCTATTTCCATAAAATAAACAAAGGAAATAAAACCAGCACACTTGAGCCACCCATGTATCAAATTTGGCTAAATACATCACTTATTTTGAGGAACATATACTGATATTGTTTCCGAAAGTACATACAATTACAATTACAAACCTAAATATTATACCACTAATAATTCACCATATTATGAATCTACCAAATTTATAATAAAATATGGCTGTTATGCATTAAAGGACTGAAGGCAAAAATTACCTTTCTATATCCCAGTTTTCTGGACCTTCACCATCAATTTTAGCCTTTGCCCATCATGGAAAAGACAGAGTTGAAAAGTTTTATTGTGCAACACATACCCACCATTGAAAGGCCTACTCACTTTTGCGAGTCATGCACACAAAAAATACTTGGTAAATAATATTAATAATATTATTTTTTTATATTAAATAATATTAGAGGTGAGGGCCATAATAATGGAAGGACGCCTCACCGTGAGACTGTGTCATGACTTTGGGGATGATAAGGAGACGGCTGACTGAGGAGCACTGAGACCGCAAGGGTTCAGATGGTAAAAGCATTTCTGAAAGATAAGAAGGCCCAAGACCCTTAGGACATTTAAAAACAATTAAAAGAACCTTAAAATCGATCCTAAAACATATGGGGAGCCAATGCAATGATTCTAAGACCAGTGTAATGTGCTCCCGCCTCCTGGTCTTAATCAGGACATGAGCTGCTGAATTCTGTAAAAGCTGTAAACTTGATGTAGTCTTTTTGGGAAGACCAGAAAGCAGGGCATTACAGTAATCAAGTCTACTGGTGTTAAAAGCATGCATTAGCGTCTCTATATTGGCCCAAGAGAGAATGGGGCGGACTCTGGCTATGTTCTTTAGGTGATAAAAACGTATTTTTGTAATGATTTTAATTTGGGGGATAAAAGTCAGCTCAGAGTCAAAAATCACACCCAGATTCTTCACTTGTAAAAAAGGATGAAAAGACAGTAATTGTAGTTTTGGTAAAGATTTCTCTCTCTGAGCCTCAGGACCGATAATTAAAACCTCAGTTTTGTCCTGGTTGTGCTAAAGAAAGTTTTCTGCCATCCAGGATTTGATGTCTAAAATGCAGTTAAAAAGTGCCTCCATTGGCCGTGTGTCATCAGGAGACATGGAGATGTACAACTGTGTAACATCAGCATACGTAACTGTGAAAGTTAACTCCATGTCTTCTGATAACGCTGGCAAGAGGGAGCATGTACGGGTTAAAAAGCACTGGGCCTAAAACTAAACCCTGGGGCACACCACAAGTGATCTTATGGACCTTAGAAGAACAGGTATCCAAGTTTACCATAAAAGTATTTTCTGTGAGGTAGGATGTGAACCATTTGTGAACAGCACCAGAGAGGTCGATCTGTTTTAAACGGGTTAAAAGAATAGTGTGGTCTACTGTATCAAAGGCAGCGCTTAGATCCAGTAGAACCAACACTGTCACCGTTTTAGTGTGATAGTTTAATCTAAAATCATTTAAAATCTTTAAAGGAGCCGTCTCATTGCTGTGGTTCAGAATCAGAATCAGAATCAGCTTTAATGGCCATATGACACATACAAGGAACCACTTCCTGACCCTGGCCCGGAAAAGGTCCTCAATGGAGGGAAGATCAGTACCTATGATCCTCTCCGAGGACCTGACTGTTCTCTGCAGTCTGTCCTTGTCTTGCCTGGTGGCGGATCCGAACCAGACAGAGATGGATGAGGTCAGAACAGACTGGACTATTGCTGTGTAGAATATGGTCAGCAGTTCCTGAGGCGGGTTGAACTTTCTGAGCTGACGCAGAAAGTACAGCCTTTGCTGGGCCTTCTTCCTTATAGAGTCAATGTGGGAGGTCCACTTCAGGTCCCGTGTGATGGTGGATCATAGGGACCTGAAAGACTCTACTGTGGGGACTGGCCTGTTGGTGATTATGAGAGGAGATGTTGCAGGGGGTCTCTTCCTGAAGTCGACTTTCATCTCCATAGTTTTGAGCGGGTTTAGCTCCAGGTGGTTCTGACTGCACCAGAGGACCAGCTGTTCCACCTCCCTTCTGTATGCAGACTCGTCGCCGTCACGGATGAGTCCAATGACGGTGGTGTCATCTGCAAACTTCAGGAGTTTCACAGAAGGGTCTCTTGACGTGCAATCAGTGGTGTAAAGGGAGAAAAGCAGTGGGGAGAGAACACATCCCTGGGGGGCGCCGATGCTGAGGGACCGGGTACTGGATATGAAGTTACCCAGTTTCACCTGCTGCCTCCTGTCAGTCCTAGAACTAGACTGAAATTTCTCTAGGACGTTATGAGCGTTAATCAAATCATTAAGTTGAATAAAAACAAGTTTTTCTAAAACTTTTCTTAAAAATGGTAAGTTAGATACCGGTCGGTAATTGTTTAAATAATTATAATCTAAATTGCCCTTCTTCAGCAGGGGTCTCACTACCGCCGCTTTAAAGGCGGCAGTAAAGGGAGCAATTCATAAAGTTTAAAATCTCGTCTTTAAAACAACCATAAAATTGCTTAAAAAACAGGGTGGGAATCGGGTCCAAAGCGCTTGTGGTGGGCCTCACTGAGGAGAAAACTTTATCAAGGGTTCCAGCTTCTACCAGGACAAAACTGTCAGGCAGACACTCAGATTTGTCTAAAACCATGTTACTTTGAGAGGATAAAATATTACATCTTATAATGTCTACCTTCCCTCTGAAGTGGTCTGCAAACTCCTCACAGGGAGTGTTTGATGGGGTTTTCTGAAGAGTGTTAGAGGTATGATTAAGAATATTGTCAATGGTGGAAAACAGAATATTGGGGTTATTTTTATGTTCTGAGATGATTCTGGAAAAGTATGCATTTCTGGAATGTCTTAAAGCGTTATTGTATAATTTGAGATGTTCTATGTATATCTGCACTCAGCCATGTCTCTGTTAAAAACAAGCAATGAAGATTATGTCTAAAATCAAATCATTTATTATAAAAGTTTTATTCAGCAGAGAGCGAACATTTAAAAGAGCCATATTAATAGTGGTTGGTGATGGAGTGACTGTATGACTGACTGAAGGTGGGATTTTTTTTGACTGTTTAAGATTATTTGGGTTGCATTTTTTCAGTTTATGATTATTTGTTCACTCTCTGCTGACAATAACAGGTATGAATGAGTTAGGGCAAGGTCCAAGTCAGATATGTGAGTTACTGTTAAAATCAAGATTTAGTTTATAGGACCAGGGACCAGCTGCACATCAGGATGCGGTGGGGCAGAGAGGGCAGGAGCAGCTGGGGCCGGTGCAGGAGACAGGGGTGGGTGAGGGTATGCCAGGCTTAATGCCAGCATGCGTGTACCTTATTTGTTAAGATGGGGGTCCATCTGCCCCAAATAACTGACTCCTGCCCCAGAAAATATTAAAAATGTCCATAAAACCAATATTGTGCATCACAGTAGCAGAGGAAAGCCAAATGTTTAAAGAGAGTAATCTGCTAAAACTATTTATTCCTCTGCTGATAGTGGGAGTGGGGCCAGAAATAAAAACAGATAGGATTTGTCTTTTAAAAGATTAAAACGATGAAAAAAATCATGTTTTAAGAGCTCAGACTGCTGTTTGCGAATGTCATTGGTGCCAACATGAATAATAACTTCACTCACAGTAGGGTGATGTTGGATGGAGTCTAGAATCTGTTCAGAAATATCCTTTACTGTAGCTCCAGGAAAACAAAAGGTGACACCTCCTCTCATCCTAATGTGCCATATGATAGAATATCCTATGATCAGAGTGCTGGGTGGATGGTGCGGAGGCTGATTCTGGGCAGAAGATCCCTCGTTGTCCGGGACCTGCTGGATGTTGGGCAGCTTGGCATCCACAGGACTGCAGCGATGTTTAGAGGGCGCCGAGGGCTTGTTCCGTTGATTCGGATGTAATGGAGCCCACCTCAGCGGGTCCCGGCTGTAGTCCTGGGTTTGGAGCGACGTGGGTGGCTATCGGAGTCCACCTGCTGCTCTGGCTGCTGGGAGGGTATGGGCGGCTGTCCTGCAGAGCTGCTGGTCTTCTACGCAATCGGAGGGATGATCAGATGAGGAAAGTCGTCCCCCAGGGCACCAAAACGGTTCGACAGCGGTAGGCCAGGTGCAGGAGAACGGTGGCAGCGGCTCCGGGCGCCCCCACCGGGACTAGACCCAACCGTAGACCACGCACCCTGGGGCACCGGAGTGGACCTGAGGGGGGCTTTTGCGTTGGATCTTTAATTCCATGTCTTTCATCCTTTCCAGTATGTTTTGCAGAGTGTAATCAGCGTAGAGAGCCATTTCTATTCCTTGGTTCTTTATGAAGTAGTCCATAGTGGAAAAGTTAGAAAAAAGAGGAGAAAATCTGTCCCAGGGAGATCATCCAGTATCCTTAGGGTGAAGAAATAAAATAGAATTAAGAGGAAAATAAGAAGAGTATGGGTGAGCGGAGGGGGGAAAGGAGCAGGAGTAGAGCCGGGGGTCTAAAAACCATTCAATATGCTACGCACATTCCTGGAACCTTTAGCTGCAATAGAAAAGTTCCCTTTGAAAAAAAAAAACAATAAAAAAAAACTAAATAAAAACACATTTGTTTTCCTCAACTTTTAGAAAACATGAGTGTCTATGCTCCACTAAGTAAGCAGCTGGGTTTGTAGTGCAGTACTCCAATTTGACCACAAGATGTCACGCTTATATATTGTACCTTCATAGCTCAGAAGCTAAATAGCCAAAGGAATTATATGGGGTAACATCTCTATCAAGATAAAAGCATATGACAGGTTAAAATGTGAATATTGGTCAATAGTTGTGCAGAACCACAAATTTGTAAACTACTGAATGAACCAAATTGCATATAAAATGGAAATGTATATTATACTTGTGACAAAGCACTTTTAAATGATACATTTAAAATAAATCACACAAAACAAATTGCACAGTTACAGTTGTGGTCAGAGCCGGGGTGGGAGTCATTTTTTGCCCTAGATTTTCTTGCTACTGCCCGGTGTTCTGACAAACCATCAGAATACCTTTGGTTAATGCGCATGAACAGCAGTAAAATTCATACATTTTAGTTCAAGGTCAGTTGAAATATATATATATTTTAGGTTTAGGCATTTAAAAGAATGTATTTTTTAGGGATGTCCCAATCAGGTTTTTTTGCCCTTGACTCTGAGTCCGAGTCATTTGATTTTGAGTATCTGCTAATACAGATTCCCGATCTGATACTTCTATAATTCATTAAAAGAAATAAAGAAGAGCGAAGGAACAGCTACAGGATTTTCCATTTTATATTCACCTTATTTTAATAATAAAAAATTCTGTTAGCAAACAGAGCACTTCTTTGAGGTAGCTTAAACAATCAAGTAATGGATAACACAAATTATTCACTTTTGGAATTTTGTGCCTAAATAAAAAAAAAGTCTAATATAAAAACAAAGAGCACCTCAAATTAAATAAAAGTAATAATGATGATATATATATATAATATATATATATAATGTTTTTTTTGTTTTTTTGAAACAACAATGACATCCTATTTTAAGTTCGTACAGAGACAAGCCACTTTAAGAATGCAAAAGTAATTTATCCATTACTACTTTTGTATTTAAATTCTAATAATTGGTCCAAATAATACTACTTCAATTGTATAGTATAGGTCTCTCATCACTCGTCACTCAGCTCCATTCACTCCCTCATCATCATCATCATCATCATCATCTTGATGGTGGACATTGTGAGTTTTGCGACATTTGCTGCGTCACTTCCTGTTGTCACTGCTGAGCTCCTCGGAGCTGCTTGGTGTTTGGTGCTCAGATTCTCTTCGATTGATCTATTTTTCTCTTTGTTGAAGTCATTCTGAGTTATTTTAACACACAAGCACACTACTAAACTTATTTCAAGTTGGTGTACTTTACGTTTTGGGAACCCTTTGTGTTTCACACGGTTGTTCTTGGTGTGCTAAGATCTCTAGTTTCGTAGCAGTTATGGCTACATCTCTTTCGTCTCTTTCTCCCTCTGTGGCTCCTCTCTCCTGTTCTCTATGTCAGATGTTTGGTTACTCCCCCACCTCCTTAAGTGATAATGGTAAGTGTAATAAATGTAGCATTTTCGAAGCTTTGGAGGCGAGGGTTTCAGAGTTAGAGGCCCAGCTCCGCGCTGTTGAGAATCCAGTAAATAGTCGCGGCCCATTAGGCAGTGCGGAGCCAACAATGATAGAATCACCTAGCAGTCCTCCAACAGAACCCACGCTGCTGGGATCTCAGGCCGACTGGGTGGTGGTACGTAGAAAGCATAGTTCCCAGTCCTAAGGGCACCACCAACCTGTCCGCGTTTCTGACAGATTTTCCCCACCCACTGAGAAACAGACTCTTGTAATTGGCAGTTCCATAATCCGAAACGTGGCTTTAGAGACCCCATCGACTATAGTCAAATGTTTTCCAGGGGCCAGAACAGGCGACATAAAATCCCACCTGAAACTGCTGGCTAAGGATAAGCGTAAATACAGTAAGACTGTTATTCACGCTGGCGGTAATGACACCCGGTTACGCCAATTGGAGGTCACTAAAATTAGTGTTGCTTCGGTGTCTAAGTTTGCTAAAAAGATGTCGGACTGTGTAATCTTTTCTGGTCCCCTACCCGATCGGACCAGGGACGACATGTTTAGCCGCTTGGTGTCATTTCATCGATGGTTGGCTGAGTGGTCTCCAGCAAACAACGTGGGCTACATTGATAATTGGAAAACTTTTTGGGGAAAACCTGGTCTGATCCGGACAGACGGCATCCATCCCACTTTGAATGGAGCAGCTCTTCTTTCTAGAAATCTGGACAGATTTATTAGTCCTTCAAACCACTAACAAAACAGGGTCCAGGCCAGGAAGCAGAGTCGTAGTTTAACCCACCTCTCTGCAGCTTCTGTACTGTGACCAACTCAATACCCCATTGGGACAGTGTCTTACCCACGGCCAAAATCAAATAGACTAAAAGTTAACCTGACAAAAGCAAACTATGAAAATCTCATTAAAATAAATATGAATTGGTCCAAACAAGGAAATAGGGCAATAAGATGTGGTTTAATGAACATAAGATCGCTCTAATCAAAGACTTGATCAGGAAATGACTTGATATGTGATAATAAAAGTGATCTGTTGCCTATCAGAAACCTGGTTGCAGCAGGAGGATTTTGTAATTATAAATGAGTCAACTCATTCCAATTATCAAAATTTTCACATTCCTAGAAGTACCGGGGGAGGAGGAGGAGTTGCAACCATCTTTCATTCAGATTTGCAAATTCGCCCTAGACCAATAATTAAATACAACTCTTTTGAACATTTAATCCTTAGTTTTCCTAATCCAAGCTCCAAAATATCAAAACCACTTTTGTTTGTGGTTTTGTATCGTCCACCACACCCTTACTCTCAATTCTTGGACCAGGTCTCAGATTTTTTTATCTGATTTAGTTTTAAACACTGATCAGGTAATTATAATAGGGGATTTCAATATTCACGTGGACACTGAAAGTGATAGCCTAACTCAAGCATTTAATGTTATCTTAGACTCAATTTGCTTTACTCAGAAAGTGAAGGGACCCACACACTCTGCTCAACACACTTTAGATATTGTACTGACATACGGCATTGAGTGTGATGAACTAATAGTCCTTAGCTAACTACAGGCCTATATCTAACCTTCCATTCTTATCCAAACTTCTTAAGAAAAAATAATTGCTAATCAAGTATGTGAGCATCTAAACAGCAACAACCTGTTTGAGGAATTTCGGTCAGGTTTTAGAGCTCCTCATAGCACTGAAACAGCACTGTTAAAAGTTACTAATGATATTCTAATGGCCTCAGATGATGGATTTGTGACTGTTCTGGTCTAGTTAGATCTCAGTGCTGCTTTTGACACATTCGATGATAGTATTCTATTAGAAAGGCTTAACCATGTTGTAGGGATCAAGGGAGCAGCACTAGGCTGGTTTAAATATAATCTGTCTGTAAGATTCCAGTTTGTGCATATCAATGATAAATCTTCACACTTAAGGGTTACCTGTGGAGTACCAAAGGGGTTCTGTGCTTGGACCGATTCTCTCAGCTATAGATATGCTTCCAATTGGTAAAATAATTAGACAACGTGGAATTAATTTCCACAGTTATGCTGATGATACACAATTATATTTATTCATATAACCTGATGAAACCAAATCAGTTAGGTAGATTACAAGCATGTCTGGAAGACAAAAAAAACCTGGATGACTCTGAATTTTCTACGTTTAATTCAGACAAGACAGAAGTTGTTGTCTTTGGACCAGAACCTTTAATAATGAAACTGCTAAATCAATCACTTCATCTGGATGGCATTAATTTGGCCTCTGGTAATAATGTAAAGATCCTCTGTGTAATTTTTGACTAAGACATGACATTTAAATCCCATATTAAACAGGTTTCTAAGATTTTTTTTTTCACCTCTGGAATATTGCTAAAATCAGAAACATCCTGAACAGGAGTGATGCAGAGAAACTAGCCCATGCATTTGTTACTTCAAGGCTGGACTACTGTAATTCCTTATTATCAGGAAGTCCACAAAATACAATCAAAAGCCTTCAGTTGATCCAAAATGCTGCAGCAATGAGTCCTGATGAATATTAAAAAGAGAGATCACATTTCTCCTGTTTTGGCTTCTCTCCATTGGCTCCCTGTTAAATCCAGAATCGAATTTAAGATCCTCCTCATTACTTTTAAAGCCCTTAATAATCAAGCTCCATCGTACATCAGAGATCTGATTGTTCCATATGTTCCTAACAGAGCACCTCGTTCTCAGAATGCAGGTCTACCTTTAGTTCCTAGGATTTCTAAAAGTAAAATGGGAGGCAGATCTTTTAGTTATCAGGCTCCTCTCCTGTGGAACAAGCTTTTAACTGATTGGAATGTTTGTGTAATTGTATTGAAATTATGTTTGTTGTAAAGTGCCTTGAGATTACATTTGTTGTGAATTGGCGCTGTATAAATAAAAGTGAATTGAATTGAATCATCATCCACACCTGTCTCCAAACTACATCCTCTCATCTGACATCCTTAAATCCAGCTCCCGTTCCCACAGTCAGGGCCGTATCATTATCGATGTCTACCCTGTTTGGTCCCTGCTCGTCCTGTCTCTCTGTTCCTGCCGCCACCATCATCTCCTCCACCACCAGCTACACTTTTAATAAAGATCCCTGCACTCCTGCTTCTGCGTCTGGGTCCATACCTTCCACGGAACACACCCTGACAAGGTCTTTCTCTTCTTACCACCAGGAAGGCTGTTATCACCCAAAGCACGAAAAGGACATTGGTATTTTGACAGTGGTAAAACATTATTTGGCTGGGATTGATTGAACTTTAGGATTCTTTTTTTCTGTAATGCCTATAAAGTTTTTTGAAACCCTTGGCTTTCTTGGTTGCCTCTTTTGATTTTAACAATGAACTATGGAGAGGGACATTTGTAAAAAATATTAAGTTTTAATTTTTGATTTAAAACATGATAAAAGATAAATAGCAAATAATGTTATAACATTATAGTGGAAAATGTAATGTTAAGGATAATCTGCTCTCAATAAGTTTATTCAGTGGTAACAGCTATCTTACTGCAATTTTTCCTGATCTAGGGGCCACAACCCCTCTAAGCCAACTGTCAGACAATCCATAGTTAATATTGATGGCTTGCCTGAAAGACATTAGCCAGACATGGCCAGTGACGCAGACTGTAAAAGTGACCCATATTAATACTGTAGGCTTCAGTTAATTTTCCACATAGTACAGTAAAGCGACTCAGCTGTGACCTGCCTTTGCAGAGCCAGCTCTGTAAATGTCACCCATATGCCCCACTCATTCATTTCTCTCAAAACAAATTCCCACAAAAGAATGACTATAAGTGTATTTAAAAGGCAAAAGCAGCCAGAAAGAAACCTCTTATCCACTGCTTATTTTTCCCACGAGCTAGAGGTGCTCTTTTAATTTTCCCTCTGAAAGGTCAGTGAAAATGTTCTCCATCTCCATCTTAATTGATTCTTTAAATGCAGCAGGTCCTGGGCATAGGGAGGCAGGGAGAAAAACTACAGAGGTTTGCCTACCTTTAGTCACAGTTAAAAGGCCAATAATGGTTACCTATCATTTCCAAATTGTATTGAGCATGTAAAATACTTGCAATTTTCTAAAGCTTGAAGCCAGTATATGTACTCTTTTGGCATATGAAACAGGACATAGCAATTCCCGGGGGGGTGGGGGGTGGGGGGATGCAGTTCTTACTCAAATAGGCAGGGTGAACTTGTTTTCTGATAAAATGACAGGAAGAGGGCCAAGCAATGGCTTTATTAAATGTCAACATATATTACACTTACTCCACGATATTTTCCATTAGAGGTATTGCAACTTCCCAAGCAATGAATGCAATCTGTGATTTGTGCAAACAATAAAAGCACTCACACATGTATGGCTTGGCCTTAAATGAACAGATATTAATCATTTTTTACAATAAATGCTGGCTATACTGAAAGTGAAAGCAATTTTATTTCCTTTTCATTTAATGCTTACTGAAGGGCTTCAACAGATCTGGAACTTATGTCTATGTACTATTTAAACCTTGTCTACCAGGCATCCAAAACATTTTCAGTGTGATTAAGATTTGGAAGACAGGTTTGTCCAAAATATCGGTCTCATATTTCTAGAAGAACAAATCCCCAGCCAGGTTTAGAAAATCTGAAGCTCCATTAACCTAGTGAAAGAACACACGGACCAGGTTGTGAGAGTCTCCTTTTAGCCAGTTTGGAAAAATGGGATGTCCTCATCATGTCAGTAACATTGGAAACCATTCCATACGATACATAGGGGGCTGGAGACTACCTCTAGTGTTCATTAGAGGAGAGGCAGGATACCCCCTGGACAGGTTGAAATTATTTCACAGGGCAACATAGATGCCAAAAGTCAATAAGCTTATAATATTTTTGTTTAAGTCTAATTTTAGTTGGTTATAACTCATGATATGTGTTCTTTTGAGACAATTTACTGTAATCAAACATTAATATAAAACATGAAACTTTAGGTTATGTATATAACCACTGATCCCAGAAGGAGGAGACAGGGGTACAACGTAGGTACTATGGGATTTATAAAAACGCCCCATGATCAGCTTTTAAGACTTTGCTGAAAAAGCAAAATGAAGCAGAAATTGCATAATCACCCACCAAAGACGTCTTAAAATCAAATCAGTGAAATCACAAAAAAGTGTGGGGAAAAGTCTAGCTAACACCTTAAAAAATATCACCAATGAAAAACCCCTTACAACAGCCTCAAAGAAATGGCTATCCCTCTAGTATAGTACGCTCTGACCCCTTGGGGCAGCTGAAGATCTTTGGCACTGTAACGCACGGAAATGGCCTCCCCAAACCAAAGGGAAAGCCTCTACTTCGACAGATACTTACCCAAGGAAGTATTGAGAAAACATGAAAACACTTTGTCAGATGAATAGAAAAACCAAGTGGGGTCAGCATAAGCCCTAAACACACGAACTGGGCACAAACACTGCAATCACCCCCTACTCCTCGGAGTCAAAAGGAGAAAGATTAAAGCCCAAAAGCTTCAAGGTCATAGAACCGTAGTCTAGCGGGAGGACCTTGGAATGATACACTGCATTCAGACATAGGGTGACCTTTGACCCATGCAGCAAAAATGTCAGGCACAAACGGTACATGGATAGAGCATGAAGATCTCCCACCAATTTAGTCGACACCAGAGCCAGGAACAGTGATGTCTTATAAGGCAGAAAACTCACATTCACTGTCTTGATGAGCTCAAAAGGGGGTCCACAAAAGGCATTCAGCATCAATGTCAGGTCCTAAAACGGAAAAGACAGCCTATTAACCAGTCTTAATTTGTGAACCCCAATCAAAAACAGCCTGGTTAAGGGGTGTGCACCAGGAGAACCCCCACTAAAACTCTTGTGGCAGGCAGAAATTGCAACCAGATAAACTTTCAAAGTGGGGAAGGACAAGCCCTTGTCCAGTAGCTCCAACATAAATGTAAGTGTCTACCATTGAGCTCTACAAAAGAATCAAGGCTCTGGTCAGGCACCACTGCTCAAAAGCCCTCCATTTATAAACATACAAGACCCTACTGGAACAAACTCTCAATATCTGGACTGTGGCCACCACAGACCCCTAGCTAGCAGGTTGGACCTCTCTGCAGGTAAGCCTGCTGTCTCCACAAGTCTGGGGAAGGATGCAGCACCTCTCCCTCTGCTTGAGACAGAAGATCTCGCCTCATAAGGAGCCACCAGGGTGAGGCCAGCATCTGACTAATTACCTTTGGATGCCAGGATTATAGGCTACGGAGCAGCTACCAGAATCAGGGACAGGGTCAGCCAGTGCCCCTTCTCCAACACAGCTGGAACCAACTCCACCAGAAAGAACGCATACAAGGGAACCCTGAGCCATGGATGTGTCACAGCGTCCATGCCTATCGGACCGTCTTGGTCTCTCATGGAAAAAAGGGGGGAGTGTGTATTCACTCTTAAAGTAAAGAGGTCCACCTCTGCCATGTCGGACCTGCTCCAACTCTGCCCCACCATGGATAGGACAACCCCCCCTTGTGGTTAACAGAAAACCCCAAAGCCTGGATGTGTGAGAGCACCTCCAATAATCTTTTTGCCATTTTTATGCTGCTTTCTAGCTATTAGCAGGGACTTTTACTGATAAACCATCCTCATTGGACCCAGAGGAATCAGGGCAGCCACTTTTGGAGAGCATTGGGTCCTGCTGCACCACAGCAGCCTGTTTCAGAAGCCGTTGGACAAACTTAACATGCGTTTTGACAGTGAAACAACAGACATTCGACAGAACTGCGTCAGTTCTGACAGTAATCTCCTGCCATAAAGAATCCTCAGGCAGACCGGACATGACGTATGCAGGTCCTTCTCGGGAAAAGAGGAACATGGCCCTGAGGACAGAGCCAACGAGGAGACTTCTGCTTGACGGACTTTCAACTTTTTACATAATCTTGGACCAACAGAGCTAACATGTGGTGGTTCTTTTCTTTCAGTAACATAGTCTCACTCACAAAAAACTAATACTATCTCTGAGTAAGATTAACTAGGTTTAATTAAAACTCAGCAAGTCGTAGATAGTAAAAAAATTAAAAGCTCTGTGACTTCAGCCTTACACAAAGTTTGTGGAGATGAAAAAAACTAAAAAAAACTTAGTACACACCATTTTCTAGGCTCTTTCTGGTCATGTAGGTAATTCCTGAAATGTTTTTTGGGTGTCTAACAGAGTGTAGGTGTGTGTGCAGCTGCAAAAGCCAGACAGCAGACTCATTGAGGCGTAGCTGTCAGGTACTTGCAAAGTATGCTTTTTTGCTTTAACGCAGAAAGAAAAAGGAGAACTAAAGTTCTCCAACCTCTAATTTTAATGGATGTTTTCTCAGCAAGTTGAAGAGTGTAAGAACTGAAAATAAGGGGACATGGCCCCTGGTCTTCAGAGGCATGAGTAGAAAAGTCTTTAGCCAGGCCACATGGGGATGTGATGTCCCATTATACCTATGTTGTATGTAATATTATTGTAAAGCTCATGAAGTAAATAGTGGGTCATGGATCTTGTATAAAAAAAAAACATAGCCGAATGCTAAAACTAGAGGAGGCCAGGGTGAATTCCCCACAGAACTAAGGAGACACAAGAAGCAACTCCTCTGCATCAGTTCTGTTGCTCTTTCTGTGTCTCTGCTGCCTTCTCCAAACCCCAGACGGTCTCGGCAGATGACCGCTTATGCTGAGCCTGGTTCTGATGGAGGTTTCTTCCTGTTAAAAGGGAGTTTTTCCTCTCCACTGTCGGCCAGAAAAAGAGAACTTTCATCTGAAACTCGACAGTCTATTCTTGTTCTTAGAAATGAAGGCTATTCCATGCGAGAAATTGCTAAGAAATTGAAGATTTCCTACAACGGTGTGTACTACTCCCTTCAGAGGACAGCACAAACAGGCTCTAACCAGAGTAGAAAAAGAAGTGGGAGGCCGCGTTGCACAACTGAGCAAGAAGATAAGTACATTAGAGTCTCTAGTTTGAGAAACAGACGCCTCACAGGTCCCCAACTGGCATCTTCATTAAATAGTACCCGCAAAACACCAGTGTCAACATCTACAGTGAAGAGGCGGCTGCGGGATTCTGGGCTTCAGGGCAGAGTGGCAAAGAAAAAGCCATATCTGAGACTGGCCAATAAAAGAAAAAGATTAAGATGGGCAAAAGAACACAGACATTGGACAGAGGAAGACTGGAAAAAAGTGCCGTGGACGGATGAATCCAAGTTTGAGGTGTTTGGATCACAAAGAAGAACGTTTGTGAGACGCAGAACAACTGAAAAGATGCTGGAAGAATGCCTGACGCCATCTGTTAAGCATGGTGGAGGTAATGTGATGGTCTGGGGTTGCTTTGGTGCTGGTAAGTGGGAGATTTGTACAGGGTAAAAGGGATTCTGAATAAGGAAGGCTATCACTCCATTTTGCAACGCCATGCCATACCCAGTGGACAGCGCTTGATTGGAGCCAATTTCATCCTACAACAGGACAATGACCCAAAACACACCTCGAAATTGTGCAAGAACTATTTAGAGAAGAAGCAGGCAGCTGGTATTCTATCGGTAATGGAGTGGCCAGCGCAGTCACCAGATTTGAACCCCGTTGAGCTGTTGTGGGAGCAGCTTGACCGTATGGTACGCAAGAAGTGCCCATCCAACCAATCCAAATTGTGGGAGCTCCTTCTAGAAGCGTGGGGTGCAATTTCTCCAGATTACCTCAACAAATTAACAGCTAGAATGCCAAAGGTCTGCAATGCTGTAATTGCTGCAAATGGAGGATTCTTTGATGAAAGCAAATTTTGATGTGAAAACAATCTTATTTCAAATAAAAATCATTATTTCTAACCTTGTCAATGTCTTGACTCTATTTTTTATTCATTTTTCAACGTATGGTGGTGAATAAGTGTGACTTTTCATGGAAACACAAAATTGTTTGGGTGACCCCAAACTTTTGAACGGTAGTGTATATACCCCCACACTGAGTCTTCCCCTGGGTCTCCGACGATGCCCCTCCTCAGACCATTCAATTCTCCACGCCTTCAATGAACTGTTAAAATTCTCAATCTGTGGCGTGGTCCATGCTAGTGAAATATATCTATACATACTGTATATATACTGTATATATATATAGATATATAGATATATTTCACATCGATAGAGCTTACGTCTGGCAAGTTGGATATGTTTTCTCTTCATGGATAATTCCCAGTTTACGTTGTTACGGGCAGATGGCAGAAAGTGTGGGTGAATGAGCAGTTTTCTGATGTCAGTGTTGTGGATAGAATGGCCCATGGTGGTGGGGTTATGGTATGGGCAGGCGTACGTTATGGACGAAGAACACAGCTGCATTTTATTGATGACATTTTGATCACGAGATCCTGAGGCCCATTGTTGTGCGATACATCCAGCAACATCACCCCATTTTACAGCACGATAATGCATGGCCCCATGTTGAGAGGATCTGTACACAATTCTTGGAAGCTAAAAACATCCCACTTCTTGCATGGCCAGCATACTCACCGACATGTTACCCATTGATCATAATTGGGATGCTTTCGATTGGCGTATAGGAACGCGTGTTGTAGTTCCTGCCAAAATCCAGCAACTCCGCACAGCCATTGAAGAGCAGTGGACCAACATTCTACAAGCCAAAATTGACAACCTGATCAACTGTATACGACAGAGATGTGTTGCACTGCATGAGGCAAATGGTGGTCACACCAGATACGGACTGGTTGTCCCCAGGGTTCCCTTGTATGCGTTCTTTCTGGTGGAGTTGGTTCCAGCTGTGTTGGAGAAGGGGCACTGGCTAACCCTGTCCCCAGAAGCCCCCCCCCCATAAAACAAAACTGAACATTTCAGAGTCTCCTTTTATTGTGGCCAGTCTAAGGCACACCTTTGCAATAATCATGCTGTCTTATCAGCATCCTGATATGGCAAACCCGAGAGGTGAGTTGGATTATCTCAGCATAGGAGAAGTACTATCTATCAGAGATTTAGACAGATTTGTGAATAATATTCGAGGGAAATTTTTACTTTGTATATTTAGAAAATGTTTCAGATCTTTGTGTTCATCTCAAAATATGGGAGCAAAAACAAAAGTGTTGCTTTTATATTTTTGTTCAGTGTATAATTGGTGAGCTGTTCAAGTAGTGACCTTCACTGCGGTCAAACCAGCTTCCAATTCTATTATTCATTGTATGTGTACAACAAATCATGAGGGCTAGAGAGACTATGATTTTTTTAAGTGGATGTTTGTCTGAGCGCAGTTGAACTTTCTCCATGTTATATGGCAACTTCACTTGCTGGAGGGCTTGGCTCCTTGATTACCCTGTATAAGATCTCAGTTAAATAATATGTATAATCGTTTCTTATGTGAGAAAATCAAGATTTAAACATGCAAGACATGGATGAGATTATGAGGAAATAGGATGAAGAAAACAGGGAACCAGCATCTCCTTTTCTATTCACTTTTGATGTGTAAAAAAGAAATATCTACAAGAATTTGTGAAAATAAAGTTTTAAGATTTACCTTCCAATTCGGTGTTTCTTAGCCTACTCGCTATGTATTTTGCAGTATGACTATCGGCCAAGTAATCATAAATACAGCCAGGGGAAGGAATATTTTGAATGAAATCAAGTGAGTACTTGCTAAAACAGTTGTAGATGACAGCCAAGTTTTTGTCCACGAGTTAAATGTCTTATCATCAACAGATTCTGCAAAGTCTGTCGTTATCCCTTTTTTTATGCCCCTTTGATTCCAGTGATTTGTTGGAAACTGATGTAACTATTGACCAAATCAATCTATAAGTGATGATTTAGGCCACCCAACAGATTAATGATGTTCATCAGCTCTTTTGCACACACTAGCATTGACCCACCTTCTTAGTGCAATTGGCTCCATCTCCGCTTATCAGATACCCATGTGTAATGGTGCTGCAGTAACTGCTATTGCCTTTTCTAACAGTTGCCATGGGTCAGCTCTCTTCCCCAGTACAGTCATCCACACTGCCTGTTTGGCCTTTCTTGCAACAGTGATTCTGTCACTTACCAGCAAGCCACTATATTATCCCAAAATAAATTTATTTAACTTTTTATTTATTTTTTACATTTAGCTGTATTTCACCATGCTAAGCTTTTTGTAGATATTTAAACTGTTTTCTGTTTAGATTGGTAAATTTTTCCTCCTGTGTCCATTGATTCCATCTTAAACATTTTTATCTCCACCAGGAGGAATGTTTTCATGTCTGTCTGTTTGTAAGCAACATAACTCAAAACATTATGGATGGATCTAGATTTTTTTTTTTAATTATTGTCGACAACGGGACCAGGAACAACTGATTAGATTTTGTGGTCAGTCCGACAATAAGAGCGTATCTGGTCGATGGGTGGATACACACCTCCACTCGTCTACCGCGTCTGAGAGCTCACAAGTGTCTGCTCTCATACAGGAACCCCACAAAGGTGGGAGCATAATTTATGCACAGAAAATTAATCATGCGTGTGTGAATCTTCACTCTCTACTCGAAGGGGACCAAAACTTAGAAAAACATAAAAACATATGGATAAGTGGCAATGAGTGGCCCTGGCAGAGATCTGCTCTTCCTGAGTGCTTTTGAAGTTTCACCGCTATGATTACCTTTACTCCTTTATTCTTTAGGTATTTTACAGTACCTTGAGTCTTTATCCACTATTAATTCAGTGCTCCCAAAAAAATGCTGTTTATTTTATTTTTTTATCCAAATGCTGGGTTGGGCCTGTTGGGTCATATAATTGGGTTATTTTAATATAATTGGGTACTCTGGCAACCCAATTTGGGGGGTTATTTCTGTTGGGTGCTTAGTTATTAGCTATTGGGTTAAAAACTTCTATAAAGTTTTGTTGGGTTATTTTGGAATACCCAACAAATTGGGTTCTGTGTTGTGACGTCACATCTGAAACTGATGCAACCCCTCACCCTGACACCCTCCGCCAGTCAGACCTTCAAGACTGAAACCGGAGGAGACTTGACATGAGAAGTAAGTCAATTTATTTTAATGGCTTTTTTGAAACTCCACGAGTACAAAATAGTTTAGTGAGTGATCAAAAAAAGACAAGAAATTAGTTAAATATAAAGCTCAAAGTAGTTGTTCAGATCTTTATTTCCTGAAGCAGTGTTGCGTTTATTGAATGATTGGTAGAGCGCCTAGCCAGTTAGCTAATGAGCTACCACGACTGTTACTCCGTGTGGATTCCACCCGAACCCCTGCTAATTAGCTTCTGTCTTCGGTACCTGTAAGCCGTTAGCCTACCGTTAGCTAGCTGCTAGCGCTTCGGCCCGGTGAATTAGATTAACTGGTGGCGAGATTAACTGGTGAGAATCTATGTGTACGGCAGATGTTGACAAAGTATAGGTGGCTGTGAGATACCCGATTTAAAACAAAATGCTGTCAATGGAGCGAAACAGTTTGCAGAACTTTTTAATAACTTGTATTCAAGAATATAAATTTGTATTGCCACACGTGATTACTTTTCATATCACTTCTTTCTGTGTTGTTCACCAAGCAGGCTACCTCTACAGTGAGCTGCTCATTAAGAACACTTGCCTGGGATCCGTTATGTCATGTAATCATATCAGACTGTTTCTGAACTGTTTTAGCAGCACTGTACTCACAGTATACATATGTTGAAACCATTTAATAAAATTCAGATCACATACCTGCAAAGTCTTTGTAAATGGACTGCTTTTGCTAGTCACTCAAAGCGCTTTACATTGAAGCCACATTCACCCATTCACACTCACATTTATACCCTGACGCCTAACATGGCTCGCGATGTTTTTGGGGTTAAGTGCCTTGCCCAGGGGCACATCGACATGTGACTGGAGGAAGCTGGAATCGAACCTACAACACTCCAATTGCAAGCCAACTCTACCACTGAGCCACAGTTGTCACTTGTGTTTAAGTGTCCAAAAGAGAAGGATAATATGTATTCCATAAGTGAGTCCCAGAGCAATAAAGTCAATTAAAAAGTCAAAATTAAATGAAAGAATGTAGCAGTTCATTCCGGAGTTAGAGATGATATTCATGGTTAAGCCCATCCAAAAGTTCCTAAATTTACGGATAAATAAATAACCCTACAGGTTAGAAACTATCTTTACAGTATTTGTCTGTGTGCTCTCAATGGGGAGCCCACTTATTAAGCAGTATCTTGACGAGTGGAGATAAATAAAATGGGGGAAATTATTGCTTTCAAAACTAAATTAATTAGTGACAACCAAATGGGGTCCTAAACACAGATGTGTGCAAAGCTTAGGTAGCTGTGTCATTGCCTTATTAAAATACTGTTAACGTCAATAAGTGATTTTAAAAACGTCTGTGTTTTCTTTTAGAATTTTCCAAAATGTATATACTTTGGATGTGAGAGAAATTTTAGTTATATATTAGGCTATTCAAAATACGCCTCAAGATGAGACTGCGCCAAACAGATGCTGGATGGGAAGAGAAGAGTTCCAACAGATTAACGTGTGGGTTATTTGGACTGTAACAGACTGTGACACACAGAATGGCACCTAAAATGAATAAATTATGATTCTATTAGCTTAACAGTGAGAAATAGGCTATTTCTATAACTCTGGGCCTTTGTGGTTATGCTAATTATTTCCTGTCTTTCATGTTACAATTACACGCTTCAGACTGACGAGTTAACACAAAAACACGTTAATCTGTAACACCGGCCAGGCTGGACTATGTTTTGTTTAATCGCATTTTATCATAGATTTGGTCTTAACTCTGTTTTAAAGTTTCAGGTTCATAGACAATAAACTAGCCCCATTTGTCTGTTCTTAATAGACTCTCTCTGTGTTGATATTTCAGTTTGGTAAAAGCAACTGATTGATGATGGATGATTTGGTGACCTCAAAACTGATTGAGTGGCAGCTTCCGGGACTAATAAAAAGCTTTAGAGGTAAGCTAATTTATAAATCATCTCCATGTCTTTATTTTATGGGTACTGTCTTATAGTAGATATCGTCATCATTTTGTGCCTGCTTTATGCTCTGTAAAAAGGAAATGATTGGGGATCAGTGGACACCAGTGCAATTGCTAACTTCACAAACGTCTATCTGTCAAATCGATGGACCTGAAAAAATAACAATGATTCTACTTGCTTGCAGAGCCTAAGTCCATGAAGTTTACAGTATACAATGTAGGCCCATGACTAAATACAAAATGTTTTCAACATGAAAGGCTAACTATTCATAATTGTGTACGGTGTTGCCATATGCAGGGTGCGATAGGTAAAAAAGCAAAGGGGGAATATTTTTCTATTTCTAACCAAGCACCCAACAGAAATAACCCCCAAATTGGGTTGTCAGAATACCCAATTATATTAAAATAACCCAATTATATGACCCAGCAGGCCCAACCCAGCATTTGGGTAATAGAAATAACCCAGCTTTTTTTGGGAGTACCTTCTCACAGCTAAAGCTAGAGCTAAGCTACAAACAAGTGAGATGGCACTGGGTGGTACCGTGCGTTTTGACGTTTGAACAACAGGCTTTTTCAGAACTGGGTGAATTTTGCCATATAAGCTTTCTTTACTAATGCAGAAAATTGAGTTTGGAGAAAACTATTCAGTTTTTATTATTTTCATTAAAGGAGACCTTTAACGTCAGTGTAAGACTAGAGCTTTGGAATGTCCTACAAGCACATCTGGAGGCTCATGCTTTAGGCCTCTACATGAATATGTCATGTTTTCAAATAGTTCCCTGACCCCTATTCAGAACTCCGACAACCATGAAAAGTTAGGAAATGTTATTGAAATTGAAGTCAGGTTCTGAAGTGGAAACAAGCTCTGGAATGGCCAGATATCTGTAGGTTGAGAAGTAAGAGTTAATGGCTGAGTTTTCCAACAGGTAAATGAATAGTTGACTCACAGTCTGTGAAGGTGTTAATGGGCTCATGGAGGAGGTTAGGTTCTGTGGCTTGTGCAACTGTGATGGATCCAGGAAGTGATTACAGAGTGAGCTGGTGGCATTGGAGAGCGGGGAAGCTGATGAGATCCAGAGCAGGTTGGCAGAAGGCAACACCACTTGAGTTCAGTGTCTAAACTCAGGGAGATCCTCAAGGAGACACCAGTAGCTGGCATGTAATGATCAGAGGAAATCCAGTAGGAGAACACACAAAGGGTCAGATGTATGAGAAAGCTGTTTCTAGAAAGCTTTGAGATCAGGCTCTGTGTTACCAGTAAGGTCAACAACCAGGTGCCAAGTGAGTGTCTGGCAGCTCCTTAAGAAGCTCCAGAAAAGATCAGGTCTTAATAGCACCAGGTATCAGTAAAGAGCCTGCTCCAGAAATCTTTAACAATGATCTTCTCAGAAAAGAGGACTCCTTCATCACAGAAAACACAGACACTCACACAGAAACCTAACGGAATCAATTGACAGTTGGACACTTGCATCCTGTTTTACAGTCTCTATTAGTTCATTAAAACAGTCACATCACTTCTTATAACATAGTGTGCTAAAAAATACCATAGACCATTGTCTCTGTGTTATCCTGTGATAACAACCCAAACCCACATTCCCCATGGGTCTAAACAAGGAAGGACACATGGATACATGATCATTACACTTTGAGTAAATTTAATTAAATTAAAAAATACCTTATTTATACCAGAGGGAAATTAAGTATTGTTGAAGCTGACACTAATTAATTCTTGAAGGGGTATTGTAGATCATTATGGTTGTGGGCAGGAAGGATTTCCTGTAGTGGTCTGTTATGCAATGAAACCGAAGAAGCCTCCGTCTACAGACACTCTGATGTGTAGGATAGTATCATAGAATAGAATAGCATAGAATAGAATAATCTTTTATCCTCCCACCAGGGGAAATTCAGTTGCAGCAAGGCAAGAACAGAACAGTATTTAAGATTCCAGTGAAAAAAATATGAACATTTTGGACATGGTTACAAAAAATACTACTGTGCAGTTATTAAAATACAGATAAAGTGGCATACCCAAATTGTAATGTGCAACAGAGCAGGTTTCTCATTTACAGGTGCTGGCCAGTAAATTAGAATATCATCAAAAAGTTGAATTATTTCAGTAATTCCATTCAAAACGTGAAACTTCTATACTGTATACGTTCCTTCCACACATAGTCATATATTTCAAGTGTTTATTAATTTTCATTTTTATTATTACAACTGACAGCTAATGAAAACACCAAATTCAGTATCTCAGAAATTAGAATATTCTGAAAAGGCTCAATATAGAAGACACCTGGTGCCACTCTAATCAGCTGATTAACTCACAACACCTGCAAAGGCCTTTAAAAGGTCCCTCAGTCTTGTTCTGAAGGCTCCACAATCATGGGGAAGACTTCTGACTTAACAGCTGTCCAAAACACGACCATTGACACCTTGTACAAGGAGGGCAAGACACAAAAGGTGATTGCTAAAGAAGCTGGCTGTTCGCAGAGCTCTGTGTCCAAGCACATTAACAGACAGGCGAAGGGACGGAAAAAATGTGGTAGAAAAAAGTGTACAAGCTCTAGGGATAACCGCACCCTGCAGAGAATTGTGACGACAAACCCATTCAAAAATGTGGGGGAGATCCACAAAGAGTGGACTGCAGCTGGAGTCAGCGCTTCAAGAACCACCACGAAGAGACTCATGAAAGACATGGGATTCAGCTGTCGCGTTCCGTGTGTCAAGCCACTCTTGAACAAGAAACAGCTAAGAAGCGTCTCGCCTGGGCCAAGGATAAAAAGGACTGGACTGCTGCTGAGTGGTCCAGAGTTATGTTTTCTGATGAAAGCAATTTTTGCATTTCCTTTGGAAATCAAGGACCCCGAGTCTGGAGGAAGAGCGGAGAAGCACAGAATCCACGTTGCATGAGGTCCAGTGTAAAGTTTCCACCGTCAGTGATGGTGTGGGGTGCCATGTCATCTGCCGGTGTTGGCCCACTCTGTTTCCTGAGGTCCAAGGTCAATGCAGCCGTCTACCAGGAAGTTTTAGAGCACTTCATGCTTCCTGCTGCTGACCAACTTTATGGGGATGCAGACTTCACTTTTCAACAGGACTTGGCACCTGCACACAGTGCCAAAACCACCAGTACCTGGTTCAAGGACCATGGTATCCCTGTCCTTGATTGGCCAGCAAACTCGCCTGACCTTAACCCCATAGAAAATCTATGGGGTATTGTGAAGCGGAAGATGCAATACGCTAGACCCAACAATGCAGAGGAGCTGAAGACGACTATCAGAGCAACCTGGGCTCTCATAACACCTGAGCAGTGCCACAGACTGATCGAGTCCATGCCACGCCGCATTACTGCAGTGATGGAGGCAAAAGGAGCCCCGACTAAGTATTGAGTGCTATACATGCACATTCTTTTCATGTTCATTCTTTTCAGTTGGCCAACATTTAAAAAAAAACATTTTTTTTCATTGGCCTTTAAAATATTCAAATTTTTTGAGATACCAAATTTGGAGTTTTCATTAGTTGTCACTTATAAATATCAAAATTAAAAGAAATAAACATTGGAAATACATTGGTCTGTGTGCATTGCATGAATTTAATGTACAAGTTTCACGTTTTGAATGGAATTATTCAAATAATTCAACTTTTTGATGATATTCTAATTTACTGGCCAGCACCTGTACAGTGGGGCAAAAACGTATTTAGTCAGCCACCGATTGTGCAAGGTCTCCCACTTAAAATGATGACAGAGGTCAGTAATTTTCATCATAGGTACACTTCAACTGTGAGAGACAGAATGTGAAAAAAAAATCCAGGAATTCACATTGTAGGATTTTTAAAGAAATTATTTGTAAATTATGGTGGAAAATAAGTATTTGGTCATTAACAAAAATTCAACTCAATACTTTGTAATATAACCTTTGTTGGCAATAACAGAGGTCAAACGATTACTATAGGTCTTTACCAGGTTTGCACACACAGTAGCTGGTATTTTGGCCCATTCCTCCATGCAGATCTTCTCGAGAGCAGTGATGTTTTGGGGCTGTCGCCGAGCAACACGGACTTTCAACTCCCTCCACAGATTTTTTATGGGGTTGAGGTCTGGAGACTGGCTAGGCAACTCCAGGACTTTCAAATGCTTCTTACGGAGACACTCCTTCGTTGCCCGGGCGGTGTGTTTGGGATCATTGTCATGTTGGAAAACCCAGCCACGTTTCATCTTCAAAGCTCTCACTGATGGAAGGAGGTTTTGGCTAAAAATCTCATGATACATGGCCCCATTCATTCTTTCCTTAACACGGATCAGTCGTCATGTCCCCTTAGCAGAAAAACAGCCCCAAAGCATGATGTTTCCACCCCCATGCTTCACACTAGGTATGGTGTTCTTGGGATGCAACTCAGTATTCTTCTTCCTCCAAACACGACGAGTTGAGATTATACCGAAAAGTTCTACTTTGGTTTCATCTGACCACATGACATTCTCCCAATCCTCTGCTGTATCATCCATGTGCTCTCTGGCAAACTTCAGACGGGGCTGGACATGCACTGGCTTAAGCAGGGGGACACGTCTGGCACTGCAGGATTTGATTCCCTGTCGTTGTAGTGTGTTACTGATGGTAACCTTTGTTACATTGGTCCCAGCTCTCTGCAGGTCATTCACCAGGTCCCCCCGTGTGGTTCTGGGATTTTTGCTCAACGTTCTCATGATCATTTTGACCCCACGGGATGAGATCTTGCGTGGAGCCCTAGATCGAGGGAGATTATCAGTGGTCTTGTATGTCTTCCATTTTTATGATAATTGCTCCCACAGTTGATTTTTTCACACCAAGCTGCTTGCCTTTTGCAGATTCACTCTTCCCAGTCAGGTGCAGGTCTACAATTCTTTTCCTGGTGTCCTTTGAAAGCTCTTTGGTCTTGGCCATAGTGGAGTTTGGAGTCTGACTGTTTAATTCTGTGGACAGGTGTCTTTTATACAGATAACGAGTTCAAACAGGTGCCATTAATACAGGTAACGAGTGGAGGACAGAAGAGCTTCTTAAAGAAGAAGTTACAGGTCTGTGAGAGCCAGAGATCTTCCTTGTTTGAAGTGACCAAATACTTATTTTCAACCATAATTTACAAATAAATTCTTTAAAATCCTACAATGTGAATTCCTGGATTTTTTTCTTCTTCACATTCTGTCTCTCACAGTTGAGGTGTACCTATGATGAAAATTACTGACCTGTCATCATTTTAAGTGGGAGAACTTGCACAATCGGTGGCTGACTAAATACTTTTTTGCCCCACTGTATCTTGGTTACGCACAAAGAAGGATCTGAAAACTACGTAAGCAACTTTATATGCAAAGTTTGGGATTTATAGAAAACAACAGCGGAAAAATGTGCGTAACTCTAAGCACAATAAGCATCTTGCTTACGCACTTTTTGGACAAGGAGGGCACTGATGGATACCAAGTTTGTGCATTTTAGCCACATTTTCAGACTTGTAGAGCATTGCACACACAAACTAACACAACCAACACACACACTTCTCCCCCATCCTGTCTATAGGAACTGAGAAGAAAAATGAGGATTTGATTAAAAATACGTTGCATTTAAGAATTATGTTCATATATGTGTCTCCGGATTTTATAGCAATTGGTACACGTGTGAAGAACAAATATGCTGCAGCGTCCCAGCATAGTTCTGCACAATGGTTGCGCTGGCACTCATTGAAGATTCTTCTTTTAATGTCAGGCACGCTACTGCATCTATGCTGTCACCTGCAGCTCCTGTTTATTTTTATGACCCGAAATCAATATTTTGCATGGGGTATACTTTTTAAAAGTAGTTTTGAAGTGCACCTTTGAAGTGCTTAAACTTATTATGTTATAGTGTGATTTAGTTTTTATTTGTTTTAATTTGCTTTCATTCCAGTCTTACTGTCACTACAAAAGATTATCATAGCCTATAACTGAAACTTTATATTTAATAATTTAATAATTCTTATTTGTTTCACCTTTTGTGCTGCTGCTTTTATTTTTTATTTATGTTATGTTTTTATTTTTTACTATTGTCTTCTATCATACTTTTTATGTAACTATATTTTTGTCTGTTTATGTAAAGCCTTTGGCTCAGTAAAGCTCTATATAGATCAACATTGATTGATTGACTGAAATGAAACAGTTTTCTCTGCCTCCACATGCCTGGTTTTCCCAGCGTTGACCAACAGGTGGTCCTGGTGGAACCAGTCCAAAAAGTCCAGAGTCCACTGTGTGTACTCTGAGTGTTCCTCAACTGTGATGAGGCCGACTATGGCAGAGTCAGCAGAGATCTTTTGTAGGTGGCAACATGAGGATTTCATGAAGTCTGCAGTGTAGAGGGTAAAGAGGAACCGTGCCAGCAGGGTTCCCTGTGGGGCCCCTGTACTGCAAACCAGCCTGTCAGAGACACAGCCCTGTGTTCTCACATACTCTGGGCATCCTGTGAGATAGTCCAGTATCCACTGGGACATGCGGTGGTCCACTCCTGACACCTCCAACTTGTACCTAAATCCTAGTTTATACTTATCCATTTCGATGGAGACGGATTGATGCAGCGCCGTTATCCGTCAACACAAGGGCTCTCCATCACCTACGCAAGCACAGTGTAGATCACCATTTTCCAACTATCCGTCTCCACCAATGGAGAGCGTATGCCTGTGATTAGTCAGCTCAGCAACAGCCAGAGATGGCTTCATCAGAATGGTGTTCAGTAGTGGCTTTAATCAGTAGGAAATGCAAATTGGGCCTCTACATGTTTTATCTTGAAGAGAAAATTTATATAAAATGGCCTTATGGCAGTTTTAAGCACAAGGTGTAGAGAAACAACAACACAGGCTGCTGTGTTTGTTTACGTGTTTTTATACTATGAGCTGCACTTCTAGCAAAAAGCTTTACAGCTCAATCAGTCGTCCACTGCTCCTTGAGGGGGAATGCGTTCAGAAGCTGAAGAAATAACTCAAATAAACTTGAAACGTTACTGCAATGGTAGGTAGACCCACCATGAAAAGTTACAAAACCCTGTTGTCCCAGTCGGTAATTGCCTTGCAACACAGAAAAATCAAAGGAGAATGGATAGACAGAAACAGAATTATAAAAGAAAAATATCTCCATCCATACGCCTGGGTGCAAAGTTGCTGTCGGAGAAGTATACACTAGGTTTCAGAAGTCCCGGCTGGATGGTGTTAAGAGCACATGAGAAATCAAAGAATATGATCCTATCAATGCTTCCAGGGTTATCCGGGTGAGTCAGAGCTCTGTGCAGGAGGTAGAGAATGGCATCCTGAAGAGGATGCTCAGTCTTGTCCATACATTTTTGGATTCCATGAAGAATCATTCTTTGCATAATTATTTCTAGAGGTTCCACAGTAGTGCCAAGAACCCCACATAGCAAAATACTATTGAATCAACGTTGAAATATGGTTTGGCAGAAATGTTGAAACAGCGGTGAAGCCTAATATTGATCCGATGTTGAAAGTGTCCCCTCTACTTTATGCTGAATCAACATTGGATCTTTAACCATATCGATACTGAATCAATGTTGAATCAACCATCATCT
This sequence comes from Apricaphanius iberus, assembly GCA_028564705.1. Lineage (NCBI taxonomy): Eukaryota > Metazoa > Chordata > Actinopteri > Cyprinodontiformes > Aphaniidae > Apricaphanius > Apricaphanius iberus. The sequence goes on from JAPXFQ010001609.1 coordinate 598,277, forward strand.
AAATGAGAATCTACATTTTAATTTCAGTTGATTTATGTTGCTTTTATGTTGAAATGTTTGTATTTTTTTAAGTTTTATGGATAATAACATTTATTAAATTTGAACAAAACATGAAGAACAAGCAGGTGATGCTGTTTGTGTGTGTGCGCGCATGTACCTGTGTCTGTGTGCATGTGATTGCTGTTTGTGTGGTGTGTGTGAATGCTCTGTGTGTGTGTCCAGGGCCAACCAGGGCCATAGCCCATATAAAGAGGACACTGTGGGAGAGAAGCAGAGACAACATGTCAGCACTCACGATGAAACATTTTTCAGAGCAACTTATGCAACAGCCATTTAGAAATATTAGGAATGTCAAATTCACTTAAATCTAATTTTTCGTTATGCCTCCTGCACGCCAAGGGGCATAACAAAGCCAGTTCTTGCTGATGTCACAGCTGGGGTTTTAACCTCGACCAGTTCCGCCATGATGTACTGCACATCTCTTGACAGTTGCTTTACCACCACTAGCACTTCAGCAAGAATGCCTTTCATATTTTGGATGGCAAGGTCTTAAAAAATGATGGGGGAAAAAATTGTCATGAGATAAAAATGTCCTAAATACTTATATGGTTACACAGCACAACGTTTTCTAATAGACTTGCCTTTCAAAAGCTGCCCTTTTTCACCTTGTGGGGCACAAAAAGGGGTGTGCATGGTCTCATACGGTGATATAATGGCATCTGCAAAAAAAAAAAATATTAATTTATATATTTGGAAGCATCAACAAAACTTTGAGAGGGCAGATTGTGTTGTAAGCAACCAAAGGAGGTCATAACAACAAAATTGTTATTCAGTCATTTTATGTCATGCTAATATGTCAGTTTCATTGTGGAGTTCTGTGTCCACAGCTGTACGAAAGGTGTTGCTGGCATCATACCCTCTCTCTGTGGAGCCTGGAGCTGGTGGTACGGTCCAGCGCTGCCGGTGGATGCTGCCATCGTTTCTGAAACACACAATAAGAAATGTAAAAGTCAGAGAATGAATTTTTTTTTCCCAAAAGACACATACAGAGACTTATGATACAGAGGCAGCCGTGGCCTATTGGTTAGTGCTTCGGTTTCTGCATATGTCATTTTATTTTGCCATACTCCCTCTTGAAAAAAGTCTTGTCACATCCAGCATATCCATTATGTGACTTTATCTGTTTAAGGAAGGCTCTGGCTGGAGCATCACAAATAAAAGAGGAAACCAGAACTTTAAACTTCTTGTCAAGATACAGAATGCCATTACTCAGTACATTCTTAAGACCTCCAACAAATTGTTCAAGGTACTGAGAAACACTCTTTGGCTTACCTTCACCACAAAAGATACCAACAAGAAAAGGGGACTTTGTGTAATCACATTTCAGACACCCAAGTATGGATCAGAACTGAAGCTTTGAACTTTTGAATAAAGGTAGACCATCTACTTTGAATTGTAATACAAGAGTAGTCAGAGTTGAGGGTAAACTCAAACATTGCAACCGTTTAAGTACTCCCTGTCCTATCCCAAAATGATAGTATTCTCCTCCTTCTATTTTAGTGGTAGGCACACTTGCTTGTGTTCCAAGTAATGTTCTTGCATCTTTGGGAAGGGGGGGTGAAACACCCTTAAGATGGAGAGCAAAGAAGACAGTGCAACAAGCGACACAGAATAGGATGTTGCCCAATATTTTTGGCTTGGTTTTAAGAAGTCTTGATTAGGCTCATCATCACTACCAGGGCCACTGTCACTTTGAGGTTCAATTTCGTCAGCGACTGGTTCACAATCTAAATCTGTCTATGCAGTGCACAAGTTGATAGCTTCTTGCTGATCACTGTTGACTAGTGGTCTGTTTAGTGAGAAGTCAGAAGTTGTTGGGAAACCTTCTACCTGGCACTCAGAAGAAATTGTGATAGGATTTGTATTTTCAAAACTGGAATTAACAGCTGAAAAATCATATTCAAAGAGAATATCCTGCTCTTTGTCCCTCACTAATTTCTTGACTTTGCAACTTTTAGCTTTACAAAATGCCCAATAAGAAGACATATCTTAGAAATTATGCAGATGCTGTCACCAGTGTACAAACCTGTGTATTTGAATGGTAGCAATAAATGTGACTGTGCTTGTCTTGGATCCTGAAAAGGAGAAGAGAAAAAAATCAATGTGCTGCAAAGCAACACATCCTCACTCCCAACTCGTCACATATGGACGCAAGATCGGACTCCTGACCAAGCCTCCATATGTGACGAGTTGGGTACCCCGCTCGCGTCATTTTTAGATGTGCTGGGTGCTCCCGATGAATGTTAGACAGATCCCTAGACGTCAGTAATTGACAACAGGTGGAGGACAAGGAATCCGTTTACTTGCTTGCTTGTTTAAAATAATGTATTTTTGTCCTTCTGTGACCTTAAGATTAGAACATGTAACCAACCCACAAAACTTGTGGGTTGGTTAAAATTGGTTAGATAACTCAAGGTACGATATGTTATTCTGCTAGATTGAACGGCTCTGAAACAAAATAAACTTTAGATGTTTACAATAAAGCACCACAACTATACAGCCTGTTCTGAGCATGTCAAAAATTGACGACGGGGGTACCCCACGCGTCAATATGTTACGCTTGATCATTAGTCCATATGTGACGAGTTGGGAGTGAGGACGCGTTGTACAAACAGACGTTGCATTAAATCTGTTTCTGCTAAGTAGGTTAAATAAAAAATTTCATATATTTAACATAAATCTTTATTGCTACAATAGAGAGCAGTCAGGGAGGTGACATTAGACCAGAGACTAGCAGCAGTCTTGATGGTCTTCACAGGTAAGGTAGGATTAAAACTTGCTGAGAAAAACATATCTACAGCAGGAAATAAACAGACAGATATCGGGACATGGTTTTAACTGATATTTTAGAATTACTCTCATGTACACTCAAAATGTTTTAGTCTGTTTTGTAAAAGGTACCACAGGGAGAAGCCCATGTTTCAGGGCAGAGACCAGGCTGCAGCTTTGACAGTCATCGAGAGCCTGCAGACAGAGAGAGCAGGGGATGCCCACACTAAAGCCAAATATATATATATATATATATATATATATATATATATATATACACGTATATATACACACACAGACACACACACACCAGAGAACAGAGCTGCAGCCTGGCCTCTTCCCTGAAACATGGCCTTCTACCTCTCTCTGCTCTCTATTGTATCAACATGTTAAATATATGGAAATCAATAATGACCACAAGTTCTGCACAGAAATTAAAGATGATTGTGTTTATTCCTAGCACAAACTAATTTGCAAGGAATGTAACACGGTAACATTCTTTTGTCAACTAGCTTAAAATGATATGACATGTATTAATAAGTCATCATTTAGCTAACATTATATGGATACAAAAGCTTTACTCTACTTACACGGTTTGTCTGGGGGAAAAACTACAAAGTTTTGTGGGTTAGGGACTGGAACCGTGCTGCTCAACAACACGTCCCCAGTCGTTAACAAGTGTTCTTATGATACGTTTAATGACGGCTCTGAAATGTCATAAATATTTACTTGTTGTGGCCAGCAAACATTGCACGCAAGTTTTTCACATTGACCGTGGGGGTAGTTGTGAAGCCTGGACCAGCATTAAAGTCCCGCCTCCTATCTTGAATGACATTTGTGTCAATCAAATCAGCCGGGCAGGCTGTGTGATTATGACAAACCTCACTGCTTTCGCTACACAATCGCTTCAAACTGGAGACTATGAATAACAAAGTGTGACAGCGTCCCAGTAAGCGGGACACGTCAAAAGTCATGGAAAAGTGGGGCTGCCTGCGTCAGTTATTTATATGACAACACGCATATTAAATGAGCAGCAGACTTGCCATTTAGCTTAGGTGCTAAATGTGCCAGTTTCCCGCTTGTAATGCTATATTAAGGATTATGCCTCATGTCGCTTGAAGGTCCGGTGGACCGTAAGGTTGTCGCCTGGCCGGAGGGGCAGTGGGATAATTTTCCCTGTTCTTGTAGCGACAGGTTTTTGATCCCACACAACGGACCACAACTGACATAGGTTTGATTGTTACTCACCATTACTTTGGACACGTGTAATCCTGCATAAGTCCCATTATAATGTTACTTTTATGTGTCTGTCATATGCCTATTTACCACAGTATATCCTACCATATTGATGTTTACTTACCATATAATACTCATATTAACTGCATTTATAGGTAGCTAATTAGTGATGCCTAATGGCATCAAACCGGGGAATGTAGAAGCCAAAATTTGGGCCTGCGTGGCACGTGTAATCAACACGTGCATCAATTCTCAGAAGCTGACAAGATGTACGTGGTACTTCCACGAAAGACTTGTCATTAAGCGATTCTAGGAAATGTTTTGTTCCCAGCTTTTCTGGCCTCTTCAGAACCAGACAATTAGGCGCCTTCAAGATAAACTAATATCGGGCCAGACGGTTGCGCTGGCCAAGAACACCAGATGTTTCCCGTAAGTGACGCAATGAGTACGTATAAAAGATAGAGCTCCTGTTAGAGGAGCCAGAGGGTTTTAGTTGGTCTGGCTGGGATCTCAGCGTGGACGTCTGCTCAGAGATAAGGTATGTCAATTGTTAATAGACAATGGATATAGAATGTTAGATATCGAGGTCAATGACCTATGTAGCATTGTATTGAGAACCAAAGATCCAATAAAACCCGGCTGAAGCTACTTTCTAGAACAGAAGCTGTGTTGTCCTGAGTCTTCATTATAGCTATATATCTATATCTATGTTTTGCATGTAATGAAAACCAACAACACTTTCTTCCTTATGCAATCGCGGTAACTGGAGGACACGCGTTACCACCTCGTTTTCTGTTTGGGATTATCCCCTCCCCGCGAGTGACACACTCTACTCACACTTTTGCAACAATATGGTCGCCTTGTTGTCACTACAACTGTTTAAATTATAGCTAGTGTTATCTGCTAGCTAACTAGCTATATTCACATGAATCAATCACGTTCATTCCCTTATTGAGTGATAAGGTTTCCATTTAACAGCTAAGTGCTCAAACAATTAACATGTTTATTTATTTATAAAAAAGAAAAAAAGAAACATTCAGTCAAAACTTACCACAGCAGGAGTCCACTGATGGCCTTGACTAACTGCAAGTCAGGTAGCAGCTACAAACTGATATGGACTGTTCCAAACAAATTGTAGTCAAGATATGTTTTTTTGTTTGTTTCTTACTTGTTTTTTATTTGTTTTCTTAAATGTTACACACATAAACTAATATACATATTTAAAAAAACAATCACAATCAATTGTCCAATTATTTTTTCATTAAAATTAGAATTTAAAATATACGAAACCCCTCATCTTAATGGTCTCACCTAGCAGTAACCGCAATTCCTCGTGTATCCCGCCTAATCTGTTTGACAATATTGATTAAACATTGATCTAATGTTTGCAACTCAATCTTTAAATCTCACCATAATTCAATGTTGATTCAATTACATTTTTTCAACTTTCATTTCTTCATTGTCTGATTCACCAACACATTTTACCCCATAACCATTGATTAACCATTTCAACCTAAATCCCATGTTGAAATAACATGTTCTGCTATCTGGGACAGAACCAGCCTTCTTCATCAAGTTGTTTAACCTAATTATCTCCCTGACTTTTAAGCTGCTACCCCTACAAATGATAGATGAAGAGATTACTCTCTCCAAAACTTTTAGAATATTTGCAGCATCTTGGTGAAAACAATGAAGGATCTAACCTTCCTGAATCAACCCATATCAGTTCTGTGAAAATGTTTTTTGTTTTTTAGTGTAATACACGTTTACGCTGCAGTAGGACTGTTGAAAGAAAACCCAGAACAACCCTGCTGCGGTGTAGAGGGTGAAATGGGAATCAATTGTCGCTCCTGTCCTGATCCCAAAGAGAGAAAGACTCCCGTCCCGACCCGAATCCCGTAGATTAGTAATTCACCTCCTATGGCGCTCGCTCCCCCCGTCCCCCTTTAAACCATAGCCTAGCACAGTATCAAAGATCATCTATTTAGCTTTATCCGCCATCTTTAACCATATCCTGCATTCTCGTTGTCTGGCCACCTTACCACGTCGTGAATGGACTGGTTTCGTCTGACTACCAAACGATTAAGATACACGCATTTTCAGTCGGATATCATATGCTTACCAGTTTATCCAGGTGGTGTAGGGACAACTTAGCAGTTTCAGTTTTGGTTCGTGCCGTGTAGTAGACCCAATGGAATTGAGCGGAGTTAATAACCACATTGGCACCGCATCGCAGTGTCATTTTTTAAAGCTAATTCACTGATATCTGACAAGATAAATGTAAAAAAAAAAAAAATTTTAACGTTATAATTTCCGATCCCGTGGATTATTTCCTGTCCCGTCCAAATCACATTACCAACAGTGAAATTGACTCCCGTCCTGCGGCAATCCTGCTGGAACCTCGTGACCCGTGGAAATCCCGAAAAATTTAAACCCTCTACTGCGGTGAAAATGTGTATTACCACAAAATCGACCCACAAAAGAATCAAGAAGCACTTCTGAAGCGTTTGTAAGTACAAGGGGAATATAAAGATGGTCAAAGTACTGCATTTTGGGCAGATTAAACCTTATTACAAGCAGAATTTGTCCTGCCCACAGCATTCTAATTCTACAGATATCTGCCGATGGAGGAGGTAAATATAAATAGTGCTGAATGGCTCAGAGTGGCTCCAACATTCGCAAGGTGAGTAAGAAAACATAAAATGTGCTAAAAATAAGGTCCAGGTTGGAAAAAAAATGGAATTCCCCTTTAAGGTAATTTTTTTGTGTATAGCCGTTTTTTCTGTTTGCTGGTAAAGCAAGGCCAGTTTATGCTTCTCCGCTTTTATGGAGACAAATTGATGCAGCGCCATTATCCTACAACGCAGGGGCTCTCCGTCACCTACGCAAGGACGGACGGAGTCAAGCCCCATTTTCTAACTATCCGTCTCTGTCAACGTAGAGCGTATGCCTGTGACAGCTCAGCGACAGCCAGAGATCGCTTCACCAAAACTGAGCTCTGTAGTCACTGTAATCAGTAGTTAATACAGCGTTTGGGCACTACATGCTTTATATCAAATTCATAATTTATTTAATCTGGTCTTTTGGCGATTTTGAACACAAGGAGGTTTAGGAAAACAACAAAAAAGGCTGTGTTTGTTTACATGTGTTTTCAGAGTATTCTTTGAGCTGCACTTCTAGTAAATCGCTTTACAGCTTAATCAAAACTTACTTTCTGTCATCCATTGCTCCTTGAGGGGGGAATGCATTCACAGGCTGAAGAAAAAAACAGAAACTACGCAGCAATGGTAGGCAGAAGCTGACATGAAAAAGTTAGCACCCCCTCCTGTCTTGGTCGAGAATTGCTTTAAAAACAGAAAAATCAATGGAGACTGGAGAGAAACAATTGGAGAACCATAAACGAGAAACATCTCCATCAATACGTCTGCGTTTGCTGTAGGAGAAGTTTAAACTAGGCTTTATCACACTGTTTTTATCAGTCACAAAGTTGGTCACTACATTAATATCCTCCCAACTTGCTGGCACTAGACAATCGAGCCTGTACCTTCCGAACAACCCTGCAGGGCTCTTTCAGCTACCTGGCACCACTTTCTTAAAGTTTTTTTTTTTACAGGTTGCCTCTTTATTTTTAAAGCAGTGAACAATAAGATTGTGACTGTATTTTTATTAAAGGTCTAGCTTAGAAAATTATGAATCATCGCATAAACTTGAAAAGCGCTGTACAAGTTATATTAATTTACCATTGGTAGAGCAGCTAACAACTTGCTGAAACTTTGGAAGTGTAGCAGAAAGTGAGGCATTTTTAATATTACTAGATATTACCACAAATGCATTGGGGTGTTGTTTGTGTAGGTTAGAACTGATGACATTGCATGATTTGTCAGCAACAACTGAGGTTAGAATGTACACAGTTACCAAATAACACTGGTAAACTCTCTTGGTAAATAGTCATCTTACTGCTGCGAATTTAATATCTGGTCCGCAAAGTTCACAGTACCATATCCTTACCATCTGCTGCTATTGACAAGCCCTGCTGCTCTTTAACTCTCTGTCTGGTCATATACAGTATTCAGGAAGTCTGGGAAATAAACATTGCAGTCTGGGATATGATCCTGTTGCCATGTGCCAGTAAAACACATAATACTGAATTTCTGCTGGTATGGCTGAGTCCTTGTTAGGGCTTGGAGTTCATTAAGACTGTTAGCTAGCGATTTCATACTGCTATTTATGAATGATTGAGGAGATTATTTTAACTTTCTCCTTCTCTGCTTTGCTCCTGCACTGCATTCCACAATGGGGCGGATTACCAAGATTCCTGATAATGACCGCAAAATTGCGTGCAGCGCTCAAAATTAGCGCGAGTGGGTCTTCCTTAATTTGTAGGTAATTTACTAAGATTGCATGAGCAATTCTTAACACCCACAAGCAACAGTATACAAATGAGGAGTTTACTGCCGCTAATGCGAGCTGCACCACGGGTAGTCAGAGGAGGAGTAATGCGCATGGATTCATGATGCGTCTTTGGCACAAAAATTTGCCTAAAATGCTGTGAATTCTGTTTTTCGGGTGCCAGTAATACATGTAATTCATGCCGTGTACATGCATTTCTCTCTGCTGCATGCACACATCGTATTGCAGGGTTAGACTGATTAAAACTGCAGTATGTCGGAATTTTGTTTCTAAAATGTCATATATAATGGCTGTTATCATTGCGAATTTGCGAATTACATTTTATTAATTGGAATCCAGGAAGGATATCCATTACATGAGAAACCAATGAGGATCCACTAGGATCGCGTGCGCTCATCTTCACCAGGTAGAGACCTGATGAGAGCGCAGTGAGTTATAATGCATCTTTGGGGGAAAAAACAGGTAAATATTTACATAACTATCAGGTTTATGGCCATTAGAATGTTAAATACTGTTGGTTTATATTGTGTGTGAATGACATTTTTTGTTTATCAATAATAAACTCATGCTGAATGTGGTAGTGCAAAATTAAGACATGCTTTTCAGAAGTACTAAAAAGTAGACGCCAAAATAGCCGGTGCAAACATGTTTATGTTTAGTAAATCACACTGCGCCTACTTATTTGCCTGTTCTCCTCCCAATATTTTGCATCTTCTTACAGAAACGCCCAGATTGCATATTCATCAAGGGCAAAAGCGCTAAATGGATTGCATGAATCTTGCTGTGAGTTTACCAGGTGCAATGCACTCTTTGCCGTGTTGATAGATCAGCCAGAGCCTGGGTTTTAACAAGTGCAAACCGTTGATGAATCAGGCCCAATGTTACCTTCTCAACTCATCTTGTATCTGTAGTTGAGGTATATTTTCAGATTTTGTGATGTCAATAAGCTGCTTTTGATTGGAAGCCACCTTGTTTCTATGCTTACACATAACAAATGTTCAAAAGTAAAAGAAAGAACCAGCCAAAAACTTCCCAGATACACAAAATCGAAAACTAGAGAGAGTAATTGTAAAAAAAAATCTGTTTTTTGCCAGAAACTCAGGAAATACAGTTAAAAAAAATCTGAATGTATTAATTGTTACTCCAACATGCTGCCACATTCAGTGGTACAATTCTAGAATGGATGTACCCCGACTCTCGATCGATGACTACTGGATATAGCACCCCCCATTCCCCAGCATCCCTACAAGGACATGTTTGAAGACTATATTGTGGCAGCAGATTTTCAGCATTTTTTGAACAGTCATATGTAATCTTTAAATTTTGTGGCCTCCATTAAAATACATGCATGACCTTTTGCAACCGACTGCAAGAACACTCTTGAACATTCTTAAGCACAGTCACTGAAAAATGTATCTTCATGGAATGCACCAAAAAGTTTACTGTGTTCTATCTGATGAATATGTCAGAATGTATCCAAGGTCTGCACCCAAGATCCTGAGATCATTAGTAATATTTGACTTAGATGACATGAAGAAGTTGAATCCACACGAGCCCACTATCCCCAACATCCCATAATCACATCCGGCTGACATACTGTAGCTGTTATCTCTGCTCAGTAATTTGAGAAAGCCTGATCTGGCTTCAAGGGGGCAGCACGCCCAACAAACATGATCTATTGCATAAAAATGAGTCCGGTAATTTATGCATAAATCATCATGGCTGGATTTGCTGGAAGGGCCCTTTTTAATTGTCTTTGATTAACAGTGGCATGTGCTAGAGATAGAGGCTCAGCTGTGTTCAGGTTCTCTTTTGTTCTTGCCACAGCCTTCTGAGAGAAATTATGTGAGTCTGGACGAATGTCAGAGGCTCAGTTTGATATCTACACACTATTACTGTGGGCCTGCATACACTTGTACACACTACTGATACACAGGGTGACATTTCAGTGCAAAAATGTAGGGCACAGATGAACAAGGAAGACTGATATGTAAATAAATTCATATGCATAATAAGAGTGGAACATATGCATACAAGGCACCATTTAAATTGGGGTTCACTTTCACTATGATTCAATTAATTTAGAAAACCTATAAATGTTCTGTAACCCTGGCCAGAAAAAGACTGGAAGAAAAACCTGCCATTAAAATTTTATTAAAACAAATCTAGGTGTTTTACTGACACATGCAGATAAAGGATATGGAGTCAAATCAGTTCATATGAATTTTTTCTGACAGTGACCAAGGGTCAAATACATATTTTCACAGAGCAATAACTTCAAACTATTAGAAAAGGCAAAGAAAAGAAAAGAAAAAAATAAGTTTAGGGTGAATTCAAAACTGTTAAAATGTTAGGAATGTAGAGCTGTCCAGTCACTCACGGTGGCACTAGTTTGCTGTCAGCCAATGATTTTGTTAATAGTTTCTTTCATGTCAACATGAAAATTTTACTTCTTGTTTTGCATGAACCCAACCTTTTATCTAAAAGTAGTTATTTCTTCTTTCTGGAAACACCAACTTAGCACTTAAAGGGGACATATTATGAAAAAAAATCACTTTTCCTGGGATTTGGAGTGTTGTCGTGTGTACACGAACAGTATACACGCATACAAAGCTGAACAAAAAAACATCCACGCTGTTTTGATTGAGATGGTGGTTTCTGAATTCATCCTGCATTTAGTCTCTGAGTGAGCTGTTCAAAATCTGCCCGGCTTTCTACGTCACAAGACGGAATATTGGAATATTCACATCCCCTCAAGCATTGTCTCCTTCCACCAGTTACCGATTGAAAAGCACTGGTTCAGATTAGAGAACAGCATGTTAAAGGACCACACAAAATGCTCAGTTTTTGGCTGGTCAAAAGAGCTCAAAACATTTCATCGGGTCCCAGTCGAAGAGGGCAGAAGACTGGCATGGGTTGAATGTATCTGTGATTTTACGATGCTGGTTGTAAGGGCGGGGAAGACTGAGGACATGTTGCCGCACTCTGGGCAGAAGACGGGAGATGAGCCACCCAATGGAGCTACTCCAACCTGGGGGAAGACTGAGGACCTGCCGCCGCAAAGGGCCTCTCAATCTCCGGCGGGGAAGACAGCAGACGAGCCACCTAACAGAGCTACTCCACCTCCAGGGAAGACTGAGGACATGCAGCTGCATGGAGCTCAAAGAACGAGGTCTCCGCGGTGCTTGAGGGCTGGAGTCAGCTAGAATGAGCTGGAAGGCTTTAGAGTTGGATTCTCAGGAAGAGCTGGGACCTTATTTGGAGGAAGATATCGGAGGAAGATATGCCAGGTAGGCTGTTAAATATGTTCTTTTAACTTTAAGTAATTTGATCAATAACCATTCAGAGGTATCTTACTGAATTCTCTGAGTCTCCTACGGGAGCAAATTCTGGTTCAAACATGTATGGTAGAACTACTGCAGCAATGTACTTTCAAACATAGTGGTACTGTAACAGTCAATGAGTGTTGTGTGAGCAAAGATCCTAGAAGCTTTCGGCGTGGCCAAGTTAACAGCAGCTCGTGTAATATGTAATGAGCAGCAGAAATGGCACAATTAGAAAGGGTCTGAAACAGAGTTTCCGACAAGCTATTTCCAGAAAACAACTTCAGAAACAGGTTTTCTGGAACGTCAAGATCTATTTTAAATAGTGTAAAAATACTCATAATATGTCTCCTTTGAACTGCTTTGGTGGAAAAACTGCAAACTGTGTCTATCGTATACCGATTTCACATGCACGGTTTTTAGAAGAAAACATTCATGAATATTAAAATCATAGTTAGTTATACGTATTGAAGGTTAAAGATTAAGAATAATTGTTATGCTTATTGGTGATCCTAAGGCTGTCCCTATTTCCTAGTAGGGACATTAGGGAAAGAAGGATGAGTTGCATTCCAAGAACACTATTTATACTGTGCAGACATCACGCTTCGGGGCTGCTTGTCTGCAAAGGGGACAGGATGATTGCACTGTATTAAGGAGAGGAAGAATGGGGCCACGTATTGTGAGATTTTGAGCAAAAACCTCCTTCCCTCAGTCAGAGCATCAAAGATGGACCGTGAGTGTGTCTTCCAACATAATAATGACCAGATGCACACGGCCAGGATAACCAAGGAGTGGCTCCATAAGGAAATCCAGTAGAAAATCTACAGTGGAACTGAAACTCAAAAACAGCTCAAAGGCAACATACGATTTAACATTCTAAACATCATGCTTTTTGTAATTTTCATATTGCATCAGAGTGAAAGAAATGCTCTGATTTTTGTTTACTTGCATAGAATGTAGCATAATTGTAAGTATGATGACATTTACGTAATCTGCAGTGCATTGTGCGCACTGCTGAGAAGCTGATCAGATGCAACGTCTGACCTTTACAGAATGTGTACACCATCAGGACTTAAGGGTCATACAAGTCGGATTGCAGCTGACCCTTCTCACTCTGGACACAGCTAGTTTAACTCTCTCCCCTCAAGCATGAGACTACGGTCAATCCGGACGAGAGCTACGTGCCACAGGAACAGCTTCTTCCTCTCAGCCATCAGACTCTAGCCTGTAAAAATCCATATCCTAATCTATTAAATGGCCTATATCATGCAAAATCAAGTTTTTGGAGTTTTCATGGTACTGCAATTTTCTCATAAAAAAACTCCACTAGAGTGTTTTTTTGGCTTAATTCACACTGTCTGAGTAATCCTCCAAGATTCTGCTCTCTGAGCAGCTGCCCCTCCCTCTCCTAGAAAACGATTGAGGGTTCAACTTGTGACATCACTGGTTGAAAGTTGAGTGCTAGAGGTGTCTGCACCATGCCTGCAGGCAGAGCGGCTTGCCCCTGGTAAATTTTCAAACACACCCTCGTCCATCTCACAGCTAATGGCTGCTTCGTCTTTTGTTTCTTTTGGCTTAAAACACTTTTTGTTGGATTTTTTACTTTCTCTGTTAAAACGCCCATTTTGCTACATGGATTACAGGATTTTATTCTACATTCCTAAAAACCAGCAGCTGGATCAAAGAACAAAGACGCCTGATGGACAGAGAAGTAAGTGGCTACATGCTAATGCTAATGTGGTTAGCAATTTATCAAGCTGCTTATGTAATCCCATAAAGCGCTTTGAGTGGTCAGTATGACTAGAAAAGCGCTATATAAGTTCAGTCCATTGACCATTGTGTGGTTAATTAATTGATCTGTAGCATCTCAGAATGTTCAGTAAACGGGCACAGACAACGCCCAAGGCTTTTTTTATATACTGCGCTGGAAAGATCTGCTTAGTGGACGCAGCTGTGTTGGAGATTTAGCAAATTAAATAGGCTTTATTGATTCCGTTTTTAACAAAAAAACAAACAAACGTCTGAGCACTTAATATAACAGAGTTTCATTGTGTGATTTTCAAATTCACTGTCAGAATACTGTTTGAGATTAAGCTTAGAACTGTTTCTGTCAGTCCGAGCTGCTGCTCTGCACGAGAGGAGCGTAGCACGCAGGGGTGGGGGTTAGGGCTGGTGGTGTTGCAGGAGGCGGGATTTTAGAGAAATTAGCCGTTTTACTTTGTGGTCCAACATTAACTACAGGACACAAGTTAAGTTTTAGGACAAATTAATACCGTATACCACCAATGATAATATTTTAGCATATATGTCTCTCCCAGAAGTTGAAAGTTGTAAAATAGAATGATATAGTCCCTTTAAGATTAATTGTCTGGCAACAAGTAATGAAAAGAGCCTAACTCAAGGGGCGGAACCAAGCATGCATTTGAAACTCTCACTGCACGCAACTGGATAACACCACGACGAATCACAAAAATACACAGTGTAAGGTACGCTAAGCTACCAGCGGAGTTAAATGGCAAATAAAACTCTTGCTGTATCCAGTCGGCAAAGCAGAAAAACCGTCCTTCTTGCAAAGGAATGATTGGAGTGTGGTTTTGTGTTCGTCTTTTGGTGGAAAGAACCCGTCTTTGAAAAGCCAAGTCTAACTCGTTCATTGTAGCAGCCAAAGCCGTTTCAAACAACTGGTGTTCACCTGTAGCCATCTCTCAATGTTCACTAAATGATTTCAGTTGTCGCAGCACTGTCGTCATCAGCTTAGCTCGCCTCTGGCCCGCCTACATCAGATACACCGATTTGATTGGTTCCATGAACTGCTCATGTTATGCTGTAACAGTATCATTACTCAAATCCAGAGCATCATGCAGAGACAATTCAAATTGTGCTCTAACGAGACCTCTGGATTTCCAGGGTAATCAGACTCATGAACAATAGTTAAATACCTCTGGCATAAAACAGCCACACTATCCACCTGCTACTGTTGAACAAATATATATTTTTGTCTTTAAATGTTTTTATTTTACTCTGATTGTTTTTACTTAATTCTCATTAACTTATTTTTATTCTATACAGTATCTGCACTAATACTAGAGCAATTTCCTAGTCTGTAAACTTGTATTCCTGGCCGTGGCAATAAAGTAATTCGGAAATATTTATCAAATATTAACAACGAAAGAGACATTTTTTTCACAATTTGTAAGAGAAAAGATTTTTTTAAACAAAAAAACACTGA
The DNA here is from genome assembly GCA_028564705.1 of Apricaphanius iberus. Taxonomy (NCBI): domain Eukaryota; kingdom Metazoa; phylum Chordata; class Actinopteri; order Cyprinodontiformes; family Aphaniidae; genus Apricaphanius; species Apricaphanius iberus. The sequence continues at coordinate 613,304 of JAPXFQ010001609.1, forward strand.
GTAACTGGTTGTTGACAGCTGTTGTTTTTGTAGAAGGATAGCCGGATAGAAAAGCACAGGACTAGATACAAAAGTCCTGAATTTTAGTCTGAATACTACTGTTCCCTTTTTAAAATACTCTGATCTTTTCAAGTCCTCTAAGAAGGTTAACAGACTTCAAATAAATGTCTCAGATGACGTAAAAAACCCTTTTCTACTAAATATACAGTATTGACCAGAGGTGCCCAAAGTGGGGCCCGCGGGCCAAAGTTGGCCCCCCAAGTCAGTTATTTTGGCCCGCCAGGTGTTGTCCTGGTTTAACATAAAAGTCCACATCATTCATATATTAGAATAGAAATCTAACAAATGATGTTTAAAACTGAATTACAAGGAACTACAAGGGACATTTTGGTTAGATTTTGCACATATTTATATTTTCTCACCTTATTAGACCACAAATGGGCATATGTGATACATTTAAAAATATCCTATCAGCAAACTCTTTGCTGCCGCACCAGATTGGTTAAAACTACCTCAAAGTTCGCAATTTACAATTTGGCTGCTAACTTAAGCAGCTGTTATCAGCTGCTCAAGATAGAATTGTCATTGGTACACAGACAAAAATTAAATAAATAAAATACTGGGAGGAATAATTTTTTTTCCCCCACTGACATCAGTGTTAAAAATCAATCAAATAAGGACATTTAGGTATGTTTTAAATGGATAAATATGACTCATTTGTCATTTTATTGTTAGTTACCCAGAAAGGAATCTTAAATACCTGTATAATAAATAAAAGTGCTTTACTACTCTTTACTATTGGTGTTTATATTTCGAGTACTACATTTGGCCCTTGTCCCCCAGATAGATATAAATTTTGGCCCTCTGAGGGAAAAAAGTTTGGGCACCCCTGGTTTAGACCAAATGTTTGGACACACCTTCTCATTCAGTGCCTTTTCTTTATTTTCATTACATTTACATTGTAAATTCTCACTGAAGACATCAAACCTATGAATGAACACATGGAATTATGTAGACTTTTACAAAAAAGTGTGAAATAACCTTGCCTGCAAAGTCACCGGACCTGAACCTAATCGAGATGATTTGGGGTGAGCTGAACCGCAAAGTGAAGGTAAAAGGGCCAACAAGTACTAAGCATCTCTGGGAACTCCTTCAACACTGTTGTAAAAACATTTGGGGTGACTACCTCTTGAAGCTCAAGAGAATGCAAAGCAGTAATCAGAGAAAATGGTGGCTACTTTGAGAAATCTAAAATATAACACATGTATTCAGTCATTTCACCCTTTTTACATAAAGTAATTCCATACATCATGTGTTCATTTATAGTTTTGATGCCCTTAATTGAGAATCTACAATGTAGTAATGAAAAGAAAGGAAACTCATTGGAGGAGGTGTGTCCAAAGGTCTGTACATATATATAAATTGTTATATAATTTTAATACACTGAGCCTAGTTAATGATGGCCCATGGACTCTTTGTTCCTGTAATATAGCCATAAACGTTTTGGCACATTTGCATAAAAATTACAGGAAATACTACAACAGAGACTACAAAAACAGTAACATCTCTGCTTTAATGCACATAATGCAAGACAAGCTGTCACATACCATGCCCTTTCTATCAAGCGTACTGTACTTTCATCCATAAAGAACTGTGTGTGTATACTTCTTTTCAACAATCTGTGTCATCCTATCATCTTAATGCTTCAATAATAAAAGATCAGGCACAAAGATAGTTCATTGCTAACCAATAATATAATTGTATTATGTTGACAGTCATTATTAAGAATATGACAGTGTATGTAGCTACAATACATTTATTGTATGTTAACCATTTTTTCATGGTTATTTATAAACCGCTTTATAAATAAAGCTTGATTTGATATTACACATACTGGTAAAAACTAAGCATATTGGCAAACATAATCGATTTTTCCAAATTTAGCAGCTAATGTTTGTTGAGTATATGACACTGATGATGCTGTTGTATATTCTCATGTAGGATTTTTAAGGGTGTTTATAAGCTAGTTTTGCTTACAAACATGTAACAGGCTGACTGTTAACATTTACATTTGTATTAGAATTTCGATTAGGTTTAAGAGGAGAAGATGAAAAAAACTTTAAAATTGGAGAACTAAAAAGACAATTCGGGTATATATGAGAACAAATGTTGAATTTAAAATATTAGGCTCATCACCATAGTTGTCTCCCTTTTTTATGCAAACATTGGATTAACAAACTGCAATTTATGATTTAAAAAATAAAATGAAGTACTTTTCAGCCAGAAGGTAGACTCTACAAAACTAAAGGCTGAGTTTGGGAGCTATTATATATGCTAGTTGCTATAAATTCATTTCAGCCACTATTGGTATAAGTACTAGGATGTCTCGGTAACATTACAGTTGGCTTTGTCCTCTGACAAAACATTTATTCTGTGCACACATTCTTGTAAGCTTGATGGTCGTCCCCTAAACCCAGAGAGGTCACTGGTTTCTTTGATGATGGTCACCATTATTACTGTAGTCTATTGATTCCTATGGAGATGAGGTCTGCAGCCATGGTTCTGAGCGGCTGATGCTGAGGTCAGGCTCTTCCTTTCCCTGCTTTTTCTACTGAATGAGAAATCCAGCAGAAATCCAACTATTACTCAACATGCTGAGATTGTCTGAAGGACACACAGGCATACACGAATGCACTTACACATCAAATAGATTAGGGATGTGCTGTAAACTACCAGAGCATAGGCAATGTGCTGTTTAGCAGGCTTTAGCACAGTGATGTGTTGTAATTGAAGCAGCTCACAGGAGATTTTCCTCACATGTTCTTTTTCTGGGCTGAGATTTAAAATCTTTCAAATGTGACAGTGATAAGCCTGCTCTCAGAGAATAATAACAATTTATTTCTTATGGCATTCCTGAAGCTTTTAGACAATGCCCTTATAGGAATGACAATATTTTTGAGGGAAGCACTTTAAACTGGATTTATAACATTACAGCCTCCGTTATAACAGAGCAGCAAAAAAGAATAATCACACCAAGCACACTTTTAGAGTGTGATTAATGCACCATCTTGCCTAGGCAGTCTAAAGTCATTGCTTTGTGGCAGTTTTTCCCAGCACCTATATTCTAATGATCCACAGCAACATAAAAGCCTGCTCTTTGTTCATCCAGATGACCCTGACCCCAAACCCAAAGTGCTTTGTTACTGTTGTTAACCATTTTGTCATGATGACCCCTAGGTCAACCCACTTCCTCTCCCTTCCTGTAGCTGCAGAGATAGACAGCAAGACACAGCTAGAGGACTGCTGTGAGCTCCTGTGCTCACATCTGTCATGTTCATGCTCAGATGACACCTTTTTCCCCCTTTAACTAATGCACCTTACTCAAAGGTATTAGGAGCCAATCTGCTCTTTATAACCCTATAACCTCTCATCAGCATAACCTTGTACAGGTGAAATTCGCAGAACTGTTGATCTACTTGGTGCTTTTCCTAAAAGTGCATTTTGTATGGCAAAAAAGAATTGCATACACAAGTAAATCAAGCAGTACTAGCAGATTCCCCGATTCCTTTATCTTCTCAGAAAATGTGAATATTATACATAAGAGATTTACAAAATATCACTTTTCTCACAATATCCAGACCAAAGCAGCAGTTTAAACACTTAGCAGCTTTAGGCATAAAGTAGCTTTCAGTCTTGTTGGTTGATTAAGGGGGAGCTGCCGATCGCAGCCCCTGAAAATAATCAATAAAATCCTTTAATAACAGCAACTCTTTAGGCTGATCGTCACAGATATTGCACCCACTCAAAAAGACAAAGACCATTCACACGCTTTACCTGGCAACAGCATTCTTCTAAAATAGCAGTTGTCATTAATAGGGACAGCAGCAGGTAACAAAAAAACTGCTTAGGAATAGCTGAAAGAGCATGGAAATTTCTCTTATGTACTGCAGGTTTTCAACCTCTCCAGGTACTAATATGGATTATTCATATCTACTAAAGGGGTGATAAAAAAATTTTTTATGTATATTTTTTTCATTATTTTGCTTGCATCCAGGTACTTCAATTTCAATCTACAATAGTCTTTGTTGGCCATAATATTATGGCTGAACAGTTTATATTTCCTTCCCTGTTTTGCAGCAGCAGTTCCACACCGGCCTCCATCAACACTCAAACCTCTAGGCACCTCCTTAGCCCTCCCCCATCCGTGAACCCTCTCTCCGGGGTCATTATTGGCTCTGACATGGCCTGCTGGCTCCATGAATGTTAATGCAATGTAGAAGAGGCTTGGCCTTCAAACACACAGGCAAATACACACACAGCCTCTGCAATTACATACAACTGCTTCTGTTTTATACAGCCTCTCCACATTCTAAGAAGACAGCATACAAACACACACACACACTCTCTCTCTCTCTCTCTATCTCAAACTGTCCATTGTAAATACAATGAACAATTCCAAAGAGCTATATGCAGAGCCATGCACTTCATCACTGACATACACATGTGTTGCTATCTAGATACAGATAACATAGATGGCAGATATACTGTTTGTGTCATGCAGCCAGCCTAGAACTCAGGAGATGTCAAAGTTAGGTTAGATAGTAGAAGTGATAACGTCACCAGTACTTCATTTCTATACTCCCCACTCTGTCCTCCACTGGTTTCTCCAAGTCCCTTTTACCTATCCAGTTTGCTCCCCTTTTATTCTCACACTTGTCTTCAACCTAACCATTAACTATTATTGTCTACACATTAAGAAATCAAGGTTTAGAATAGGGCCCTCCTTCCAGACTCCTAAAACTTGCCAAAAATGTAACATGCGTTTCCTGAGGAATCTAACCTGAAATTTGGTTTGACATTTTTACACAAGGAGGAACTCATCAGTCACTTCCCAACAATATGAGTAATACCACTCAGAAAATCGACCAACATGTCATACAATACTCAATGTGTGACAGGATCATTAAATGTAGGAGTAATTTTGCAGCATCAAATGTTAGAAAAGGTTGTATTTGCTTAAAATTATGGAAGTTAAATTTCACTCTATTGGATATCCCTGTCAGAAAGTCTGGGTTGTCTGTTTCTGCTCCTGTGTTCTCCTCCAGATGATGCCACCGGAGCATAATAGTCTACTGGTGCTGGAAGATGGAGCTGCTGTCATTGCTGGCCTACACACCTGGAGCTGATTACCTTAATCATGCTGACTTCTTAAGGAGCTCGCTGCCTGACATTCAGTGCTTGAATGTCTGCCTTCTTGGTACCTCTAGTCCTCTGTGTTTTTATTAGTTTTCCAGAGCTCAAGTAGTTCTTTGTTTGTTCTTAAGAAATTTCCCTGTGTTCCCTCTTCAAGGTCCTTACCAGTTCTCCTCCAAGTCCTCCATGACCTGCTCCAAACCCCTGGATCCCTATCTGCTTCAGCATGTGGGCTCCAACCATCTTCTCCTCCGCCTGTCCGCCCTCCTCCACTTACCTCCAGTGAGTTGCTCCATCTGGATCCATCTACCATGAACTATTCAGACAGCCCGGAAACCTTTCCCCTCTCTGGCTTGTTACTCAATCTCCTCCAGTAAGTTGCTCCTTCTATAAAACATATTCCAACCTGTAAATACTGGATCTCGTCTCTCCCACTTGACTCTCTCCAGTGGTTCCTGTCCAGTTCCCCAGTACAAGTTCACCTGGATTTCTGCCATCTACAAACCTTTAAAATAAACCTTTTAAAACTGCATCAGGTCTGCGATTGTGTTCTGTACATGGGTCAGTTTTAGTTGTATTTAACTGTAAGCCAGATTTATCAAGCTAGTCATTTACTAAAACAATAGCAGAAGTGAGAATGGAGGCAGCCTCTGAAATATTTTTTGCTGAGGTGTAAATTACAGCATTGTCAGCATACATTTGGGAGTCAATGTTAACACATGAGCTAGGCAAATCGTTGATATATATAGAGAATAGCAGAGGGCGAAGTATTGACCCCTGAGGAATACCAGTAGTCGCACTTAGTTACTCCTCTTTTTTGAGTGAAATTGTCTTAATGCTTGAACAAATAGTTTTTAGGTTATTCTGTGATTAACTATTGACTTCTCAATTTATCAATTCTTTGGAGAGATGCAAACCAGTTCAGATTTTGGAAAGCAGCAGACTTTTTTCATTGATACTGTACATACTGCACAAACTAACTTGTGATTTCCAGTGATTAGCGAGGTATTCCTACCTTTCCACTTCTTCCACTACTTTTGCGTCCAGTTAAAAGGAAAGGCTGCATGACCTGATTCAGCAAGACTCATTGACTGCTAGGGCCTGGGGTGCATTTGTCCTCTTCAATGCTCATTTATTTTGGTGTATAAAACAAATGATTCAATTTACCTTTACACATCATATCCAAAACCTGAATAAAAATTTGGCCAATCTTATCCCAGGCAGTGTCCATGACATTCCAAATGTGATTGATTAGCAATAAAAACAACCCAAGTCAGCCGCAAAACAGGGTCATCACACAGTTATGGTAACAGAAGGAATTAAAGTTATTTTAAGAAGTCAGAGCTCGTAAATTTTAATGTGAGAAATTTAACAAGCAAGGTGGACAAATTAGGATTTAATTTTAAATCTGAAACATAATAGGATTCTTGTGAAAAAAATCTATACTTAGCTTCTAAGCTAAGCTTCTAAGCTTCCCTTAGCTCCCCTCCGTAATTTGAACCTTCATTTCAACCCATGACCAGCTGCCTATTAGCTTCCTCTCACCACCATCATTCAGTATGTTTACATCCAGCAAGAGAAATTCGAATAATTGCCTTAGTCTAGACTTTTAAAATGCATCTATACACCTTAGTCCGGCTTGAATCAAACCAAACTGGAGTTTCAGAAGCTCTGCTGCTCTTGCTGGATAATGCGATTGAGAATCAGACACTCCACAACCAGCCCCCTGCCTCGTGCACCGCCTCAGGAAGCAAATGTGACCCAACAATAACAACAGTGTTATAAGAGGAATATGGCGTCTAAGACAAATGTAAGAGGCCAATCAGTGCATGTTTTTACTTACGAAGAGGCGATACGTTGTTACTGTGAATACCATGCTTTAACTCTGTTGGCTTCGCTCCCGCCAGCCTCAGTTTACTGCCTGAATGCAGCTGGAAGCTAACCGCTATACGGTTAACAGGGTACATGTCGGCATCTATCGTCAGGGAGTGGAACTTACTTTATTTAAGAATTTGATTTTCTGACACACATGTAAACTGGGACTCTGCTCGCTGCAGTGGGGGAGCCCTTAGTCAGATTACTCCAGAAAGCTCGATTTAGCTGTGCCTGGAAACGTACTGACTGACACGACGTGACATCTTTGAAAAAATGTATTTATTTTTTGTATTCAGAGGTTTTTAAAGCTCCTGTGTTCAAACACTGTCCAAAAGTAAATCATAAAAACGATCCCTGGATGTGCAAGGAGTCAAACTAAAAGAAATGCCTGAACATTTAAAGAGAAAATCATATGTAACAGGGACACAGAAACTTTTACATATAAAAAAATTAGTCCAAGGCTGTTATACATATTAATTAATATTTCTGCTGGTTAAAAATGTGTGTCCAAATATACATTAACAATTTTAATTCATAAATATCTGAATAAATATCGAATCTGCTTGTGTTATTACACTCTTTTGAGTATATTAAAAATAATGATTTTTTTAACAGATATTAAAGGTTAAAATTCTCCTGAATAAAAAGTAAAAATTATATATGCATAGGACATTTTCTGACACATTTATGGACGGAAAAAAACAAAAAGCATCAGGTGTCCTTTAATAATTAGAATAATTATAATGTGATGCATGGAATCCAACAGCCTTTCTCTCATCTGACGTCTTAAAACTGTTACCTATTCCATGGTTCTATTATAATATTATAAAGACCTGCCAATTCCCCTTTTTTTTCCGTGAACAAAAGTAACGGAATTGTATTACTGTAACATTATAATAATTTTTAGTTAACACTGGAAATTAAGTCATATGTGTTATTGTATATAAAAGTTTTCTGAATTATTGTTAGCAAAGTGGTTAGTGTAGATGCTCATAAAACAGAGGCCCATTTCTTAGTTCAAGTCCCATCCCCTGCTTTTTATTTTTGGGCGTTATGGCAAACTAAATGTATAATGTTGACCAAAAATGTTTACATTTAGTTCACTCAACCAAATTCTTTATTGTTAAATTGACCCAAATCAGTTGGGTGGAAATTATTTACATAATTTTGTTATGTTCGCCTAGCAAGTTTTTTTTTTTTTGTTTGAGTGTATTCGTTATGTTGATAGTTAGTCATCAACAAGGCAGTTATCAACACAGTAGTAAACATTCATTCAGGTGTGTAGATCACTGTTCCTGTCTGGGATGGAGTAGGCTACTTGAGTCATGCCCTTTGACTCAAGTCCTGACTCGAGTTACTTTTAAGGGACTTGATTCCAGCATGCTGATAACTTGAAACGTAAAGACTTGGACTTGTAAAACATGTAAAATTGCTTCTGTTGGAATAAGCTTGTAGCCAATGCTAATGTGAGCTTGTTATATTAGGTCTAGTAAATATAATTACTTGCCAAAGCCTTATATGGGTGACATGTTGATTTATTCTTGTTTTTACATATATTTTAAACATGTTTTATTATAGCATTGTGTTAGCTTGGTGATAGCGTGGGGGCATTGCATCCAGTGTATTTTTTTTTCATTAAAGTAAACAATGTATGGTAGCACTTATTGTAGTATTGGTTGTAGTATTGGATTCACTTGAACTCAAACACTAGGGACTCAAGCATGACTTGGACTCAAGAGATGATGACATGAGTACAACACTTCTTCCTGTACATGCATGTGCTGTGTAGTTTCCCAAAATACGGCTCTATTTTCATCCACATGCATCATTTCTGTTTCTGTCTCCAGGTCCAGCTCCTTCTACATTCTTGATTTATCTTCTGTTTTATTTCATCCTCTTTGTATTCTTCTAATTTGTTATATTACTTCTCAGCTGGTTAGTTTTTTCGCCTTCTACTTTTCTGTTTTAATTTATTATGTTTCATCCCTCAGCCTCATTTTTATTTTCCTTTCTTTAATTTGTCAAGTTGCTACCAAATTCTAACCGTCTTGTATTTCTTCCATGTTGGGCATTTCACACTAGGGTTGAACAGACACTCCAGTGGAATAAAAATTCCTGTATTATGTGATAATAGGTTTTTATTGTAATCCTTGACCCTGGCCCTGCATTTCAAACACAGATTGGGGATTATAGTGCTTAGGTGGCTCCTGTCTCTGCACACACATTTGTGTGCGTGTGTTTATGTGTGTGTGTAATAAGTCAGATGCATACATGCTTCTATTTAAACACGAGTGTGCACGCTGGCAGACATATGAACATCAAAATATATTACTTAATGTCCAGCCTTTACAGTGCAGTTGAAGCACCTAACATTGACACACATGGTGTGATTCTGTGTGTGTGTAAATAAGATATTGCCACCCTCTGGTTGACCCTGCTGTGGATGATGATAATGGACTTCAAAAGAAAGAATGTGGCAGAGACCAAGCTCAGTCACATGCATGCAATCTTTGTTCTTTCTGCATTTTACCACACTTAATAATGTACACAATATAGCGAATATTCTTTAAAAGTAGAAAAAAACCTGCATCAGCTGGTGTGGGGTCTATTATTCTTATGAGTGATCAATCAGAAGACATTTATTTTGGAGATTTCTTTTTACCCCATGTCTTCATTGATTTATTTTTAACAGACAAAAATGGGACAAACCACAGCTTAAAAAAGTCTAAAGGTAGACCTCATATACTTTATTATTTATTTAATTTGTGAACATTTTAACCACCCAGATGCTTGGATTGGCAAAGTGCTAAATCGTGTTTCTAACCTTAAATATGATAACAGTTTGATGTCTAAATAATTGGTTTCATCAGGGGTATAACCAACCTAGGCCTTCAGTGATATCCTACCTAGTCCAACCTGAACTAATACATCTAATAATTTCATCAATAGGACACCACAGCTTGAGAATCCATACACATTACATCACCGTTAATGAAGGCTGGTCAAGCGACACCTCATTTCTGGATAATTGAAAATAAACAAGCTTGCATTTACATTTAAGAGAGGAAACGAAGATCACAAATATTATCAAATTTAAAAAATAAAAGCTGATTTAAAATATATTAGTCAACAACATTTTAATAACTCTACCAAATTATAATATGTGACTTTAAACAAATTGTATCAATAAATTGTGCATTGTTCCCCTTTCGTATTTTCATTTGTTTTGGAGAAAAGGGAAAAGAGAACAATGAACATGTTGGAGCAGCTGTGTGCACCATGTTATTTACAAGAAATTGCAGAGGATAAGAATTATTTTTTTATTCATCCCATTTCTGCTATTTTATTTTGTCACCACTGATTAATTAGTAATGAAATACAATGAAAAATTACATCTTAAAAATACAAATAAAATGTTTGTTCTCACCAACATAGATCGTCTCCACATCACCTACTTATTTGAAAATAAAATCCATTCTTCTCTTTTTTCTCAAGACCTTAGTGGCTCTGTTGTACAGTTCATCTGTGTGCTTTATACCCAAGAAAAACTCATTTTCAATGGAAATGGAGGCTACTTGATACAGTAGACCACACTATTCTTTTAACCCATTTAAAACAGATCGGCCTCTCTGGTGCTGTTCATAAATGGTTCACATCATATCTTACAGACAGGACTTTTATGGTAAATTTAGATACCTGTTCCTCTAATGTCCACAAGATCACATGTGGTGTGTCCCAGGGTTCAATTTTAGGCCCAGTGCTTTTTAATCTGTAAATGCTCCCTATTGGTAGTGTCATCAGAAGACATGGAGTTAACTTTCACAGTTATGCTGATGATACACAGCTGTACATTTCCATGTCTCCTGATGACACACAGGATGTGTCAGGATGATACAAATGGAGGCACTTTTTAACTGCATTTTAGACATCAAAATCCTGGAAGGCGGAAAACTTTCTCCAACTCAACCAGGACAAAACTGAAGTTTTACTTATCGGTCCTGAGGCTCAGAGGGAGAAATCTTTACCAAAATTACAATCACTGTCTTTCAATCCTTCTTCTACAAGTGAAGAACCTGGGTGTGATTTTTGACTCTGAGCTAACTTTTATCCCTCACATTAAAAACATTACAAACATAGGTTTTTATCACCTGTAGAACATTGCCAGAGTCCGCCCCCTTCTCTCTCGGGCCAATATGGAGATTTTAAGGTTCTTTTAATGGTTTTTAATTGTCTTCTTATTTTTCAGAAATGCCTTTACTATATGAACCTTCGTGGTCTCTGCGCTCCTCTGGCAGCCGTCTACTTGTCATCCCTAAAGTCAGGACATGCACTCATGATGTTTTGTGTTTTTGGAAGAAGTGTGGTCGTGGGGTCATTTTAATCTGTAAAGCCCTTTGAGAAGCCTTCTAGTTTGAAAAGAGCTTGAAAAATAAATTTGATTTGATTTGATTAATGCTGAAAGCCATGTCTGTCCGGTCATCTTTCTTGAAAGTTCCATCTTGAAAATGACGTGAAAACAGAGGCTGCTCTAGACATTTTTTTTGTCCGTCATTTGACAGGCAGGGACATAAAAATCTGGTCACATCGGCGGTCAAAATCTATTTTATCTTTAAAAATTGTATGTAATGGGGTGGCGCCTGCCTATTTAATAATATTTGTTAAGTAGTATTCGATCTAAACAACCTGACCAGAGAACTACACATAGGAATTGAAATTAAACAATTGCACTGGTATTAGAATACCTGATGAAGTTCCCGCACAGCATTGAACAAAAAAAAATTCTTACTTTTTGTTTTTTTGGAATCTAACAGATTGGAATTTTTTGACATGAAGTTTTGGATTTTTTTTCCTTGGACATAACAGATCAACCCCGAGGGGTTTTTAGCTGTTGATCTGCAGGCAGAATGTGCACTTCGCTTCACTGGAGACTGCAATTACATTATTCACTTCAGACAAAAAGTTTTAATATGAGGAAACATTTCTCCCATTGTAGTGACCATAAGTCGAAGACTGTCAGACCGAGGCGTTTCCTGACCCGGAAACTACCGGAGGAGCGCCTGCAGTTAAAGCAGTGTCAGATACACATTACATTTGGTACACATTGGACTCTTTGGAGCGCGTCTAACCGAGCGCACTCGAATGGATGGATTGGCGACCTTTCCGGGATGTACCCTTCTTCTAGCCCGATAACCGCTGGAAATAGGCACCAGACCCCCCACGACCCATCAATCATAAGTGGAATAAATTATGGATGGAATTTATTTACCTGGACTCGGTGCATAGAGTTGGAAAAAAAAAATCTGTGCTTCACTTAAAGCGGACAGACAGACGTGTGAATGCTAATCTGTAAAAATGATGGACAGACAGATTTTTCCCTCACCGTTCTAAAAAACGGTTATATACAGAAAATATTTTGTTAACACGACTCCTGGTTGGAAACTATATTCGCAACCAAATCTATCCCATTTCCTCCACTTTCAGCCATTATGAATATAATTTAAAACTTCTAAAGAGCTGTTGTGGACAATTGTTGTGCAAGATGTGCTTGGCTTGCAAGCAATTTGCGATAAAAACTTTGCTCTGACTGTCCAATCAGAGAGTGGAAATATTCTGACATCCTTGTTAGCCAGCCAGCTTGTCTGTTGAGGTGAATGTAAAATTGTATTCAAATTGGTAAAAAAAATAAATTTATTGTAACATATTCCACTTATTGTAGGCCTGCTCTACTGATTCCAAAGGCCCTAGACAGATTAGATTGCTCCTTGCAACACAAAGAGACAGAAATCTGATTGGAGAAAATATTGATAATCCACAGATATGTAAGGAAAGCTGCACAGCCAAGGCAAAGATAACACAAAAAAGATTAGACTTTTAAAATTAAATGAATACTGTTTAATTGAAAAAATATTAAAATTTAGATTTAAAATATAAGTTTATGTTTCTGATTGTGTTAGTCTGGCAGAGAATTACTGGCAACTCAGGGTGGGGGCCAGGGGTGGCCAGTTCTACCCTTGAAATCTGACTGGCCACCCCTACAGCCACTCCTGATCTGATAGATCTACACTTGATGTGAAATTCTTCAGATGTTGAAGATATATTTAAAAATAATGTTTTTGCAAGAGCTAATTGTTTTTGAATGATGTTGAAAATTTTTGGCAATTAGTTGGACAAAAAACATTGGTGTTATTATGAAGTCTGAAAATACTACAATTCTACGCGACATGGTTGTTATTAGAACTAACTGGATATTATGAAATGTTATTCTATGGAAATATTCTGTTTCTCTAAATGTTGCCTTTTTTTTTTTTACAATAAATCACTGTTAAACATGATTCTTACAGAATATATACAGTCATGTCATTTCTATGGTTTAGCATTGATTGCTGTTGTTCTTACAGGTATAATTAACAAAAGTATATGATAAAGTTGTATACACCGGGAGTTATTTATGTAAGGGATAATGCCCGAAGAGGTGTCCATTGTCAGAAGTTAATGGACGACGCAGAGGTGTGAAATGTCCGATTGGAAGCATTCTTCACCATCTGCTCCCCATGGTACATATATCAAAATTTCCTCTTTTTTACAAACAACTTGGGACTTTTAATCTGAGTTTTGTCAAAAGTGTAATTTTAGAATGAATATTTTTTGTATAAGTGTATAAATCCTTTAAAAATACATACATTTTGAGTACTTTTCAGATATTTCAGTCTGTAGTTGCTGATCCATTTCAGACACACTTGAGTCATTCCGACTACAATGCCAGGCGAAGAGTAATATATGACCAGTACACAGTATCCTTGGCTTGCATATTCAGGAAGCCAAGAATCATCTTACTGTTTTGCAAAGCAATAAAGTGAAATTAAAGAAGTATTGTATATTTTGAAATGTTTTTGGAAATTCACAAGGATGTTTTCCATTCTCTCTTTTTGTCTTTTTAGAAGTTTAACTACCAGTAAGCACAGCAGCCTGTCAGAGAAGCTTCCAGCTCTTAATCTAATCAAAACCAATTTGTGAACGATTGTGTCTAATCAGAGGCTCTGCAACCGGGCTGTCCTTAGCATTGAGGCTAGAATAGCAAAGTCAATTGACATGTATCGGTTCATTTACATTTTTTCAAGCAATGACTAATAACTGCACGTTGTATAGTTAATATGCAAAATATTTGTATTGTTGGAGTTTTTAAAGGAAATGCAGGTATTTGCCTATGAATATTTAAATTACTGTTTATGGCAATCAATCAGATTCATAATTTATGGGAAATTATTTACGGGGCACCATCCAGGTCTACCAGGAACGATTTTAAGAGCCAGATATATCTATATCAGTCTCTAATAGTTTAGCAGCAGCAGCAAACATTGACTTTCCAAAATACAAAAGAAGAAAAAGACAAACATTTAATCACTCAAACTAGTAACTAACACACTACTGATCAAAATAAAAGAATAACTAAAAATAAAAACACAAATGGGTCAAAATACAATAAAAATAGAGACCATGAATTCTGAAGGTATGCCTTTGGTGGAATCTAGATGCTTTAAGAACCAATGCTTTATTTGTAGATGCTGGAATGAAAGCTACATTAGTTTACTAATTGTAATTAGTTTGAACTAATTAGCACCATTGATTTATGTGTAAACCAATGAAAAAATATAAGGAAAATTAAAACAATCTTTGGATAGAGAAATATTTGTTTAAAAATTACCTAGATAAGAAGTCATTGACCTTTGGAAAATTACTTCTATTTGGATTGATCACGGCAGTAAACAATCTAACCTGAAACTGCTGGCTAAGATAAGCGTAAATACAGTAAGGTTGTTATTATGTTGTTGCCAATCGGAGGTCACTAAAATTAGTGTTATTTCGGTGTGTAAATTTCCTAAAAAAATGTCCCCTGCCCGATCGGACCAGGGACGACATGTTTAGCCAGATGCTGTCATTTCATCAATGGTTGTCTGAGTGGTGTCCAGCAAACAACGTGGGCTACATTGATAATTGGAAAACTTTTTGGGGAAAACCTGGTCTGGTCCGGAGAGATCGCATCCATCCCACTTGGGATGGAGCAGCTCTTCTTTCTAGGAATCTGTATACATTTATTGGTACTTCAAAACACTGACAAAGCTCCATCGTACATCAGAGATCTGATTGTTCCATATGTTCCTAACAGAGCACTTCTTTCTCAGAATGCAGGTCTACTGGTAGTTCCTAGGATTTCAAAAAGCAGAATAGGAGGCAGATCTTTTAGTTATCAGGCTCCTCTTCTGTGGAACCAGCTCCCAGTTTTAGTTTGTGAGGCAGATACTCTGTTTTTAAGACTAGGCTTAAAACCTTCCTTTCTGATAAAGCTTATAGTTACTTATATAGACACTAGACCTTATAATCCCTCTCCGATTTCTAACAGTAATTAATTTACCAGAATAAAATGACTAGAGATTTGAACAAAGGTTGAATCATGAATCAGGACAGAAAAAGATTTACACCAGGTTTTAAGGCTAAAAAGTGTTGGACAAAGATAATGCCAGAGTCTTCGGAAGAGCGGGCCTTAATCTACTCCAGTTATATCACTTACCAATAATATTATCTCTCTAATACATAGATTCTGGAGAGGGCGCAGTCCTATGATCAAGGAGAGATGCATAACACTACAATACTTACCCACTTACCTCCTTCTTTTCTCCTGGATTTCCAGGCAGGGAGTAGAGGGAGATGGAGTGTTCAGCCCGATCCAGCGAGGGGAGGATCGGGCTGAACTACTTTTCTTTTCTACTACTCTCCAGATATATTTTTCCTAAAGTTAATGCAATTGTTAACCCAGTTTTCTCTCAGTGTTTTTCTCCCCATAGAAGCTCTACCCGGTCTGGTTCCCTGCTCAGCTATAATGCCCCCTGCTGGATGGTTAGCGTTGGTCCAGATGATGCTCAAAGTTACCGAGCATCCTCCAGGCTGTCTCTTCTCTGTCTTCTCAGACCCGTAGACGGTGGTGGCAGATGACCGCTTGTTCTTAGCCAGGGTTCTGCCAAAGGTTTCTTCCTGTTAAAGGAGAGTTTTTCCTCTCCACTGTCGCTACATACTTGCTCAGTATGAGGGTTTGCTGAGGAATTCCTGTGGTTGGAGTCTGGATGATCCGGGTACAACCTCACGCCGATGACTCAACGCAATCTGCTGGGATTTCTTACATAGAAAACTTAACTGATTGGAATGTTTGTATAATTGTATTGAAATTATTTTTGTTGTAAAGTGCCTTGAGATGACATTTGTTGTGAACTTGTGCTATATAAATAAAAGTGAATTGAATTGAATTGAATTCCAGTATTTTGATGAACAAAGGGGTTAAAAACACAGCTAATAGGATTAGTTTCTGTTCTCGATTTATTTTGAATCGATCTCTATTTGAAAACAGATTTTTTTATGCATTGAATGCAGGCCTGGGCCGAACACAGGGGCTTATTAAACATCTAGCTTCTGGGTGGCCCACGTGATGCGGTTGGAGCAACTCAAATACATTTATTAAACACTTAAACAAAGAAAGGAAACTCCTGTCGGAATTAAACGGCTCTTTGTCGGGAACGTTTTTTAAAACACCCGTTAAAGCTTCAAGGCTGGGCGGTCTGGTTCACCCAGATAGATGAAAACTAATACAAGTTAACAAAAAATAAACCCACACCCTTAAGATTAGTTATCCTAACTAATTTTGCTTCTGCCCAAACAGACCTTAGGAACGATTAAAATCCTCCTGAGTCTCCGTGTTGATGAGGAAAGGGGATCGGGCGATGTTAGCCTTCTGGGCTAACAGTGGCTGCAATGGCTACCTAGCAGTAAGCCACATGGTCGTTTGGGTTGCAGTTACCTCGTCCTCCATTTTGACTAAGCAGCGATCAGCACCAACTTTCTTTCACTGAACAGTACCTCTTGGCAGTTCCCTGCATGGCAATTCTTGTCGGCTCTGTGGCATCGAATGAATAAGGCTTCTGTTGGTTCAGACCACACTATATTTGGACTTTCAGCTTTGGTTTCTCAGCGGTCAGCCCTCTGAAACTCCGAGAAAGTTATGTAGGGCTTTGAGGATAAAACCAGCGCCACTGAGTAGAGAGAGTTACGACAAACTTTGAACTAGCCGACATGCGGTCATGTGGTTCATGGAGTCCTCAATAATTCCAAACGTCCCAGCGCCGCTTTCGTCTCTGATTCAAGATACAGCTACCAGCAACATAAAAAACACAAATAAAATTAATATATAAAAGTTTATAGCCTATTTTAAACTGTATTGTATATTCCCCAAAAACAAAATTAAAATGAAATAAAACATTCTCCATCTCGTCAAGCTTGTCTAGACCCCTCCTGCTCACATCTAGCTAGCTGTAGTTAAACTACGATGAACTCATTAACACAGTTTAGTAACTAAAACTGGCAACAATAAATATCACCGCAAATGTATTTTGGCACAGAGCAGTCAGCAAACGCTTTAATGTGTGAAAAATTGTGTAATTTCATCAATTTACCAGAGAATTCAATTCTGAAACAACGAAAATGAACTGTGTTCAATTACGGAGGTCCTTCTGTTTGGAACTATTTGCAGCTGCATGAACCACATGACTTCCGCATTCACTTCTTTCGATAGAAGTCTATACGAGTGTCAGAACTCTCTCATTATATGGCGTTTTTAAATAAACAATGTGTTTATCAATGGTGCATGTAAAAAATCATAGAAGATCTTTACTAGGGCCACTGCAGAGAATGCCTTGCTTGCGCTGACAGCCCGCCACCAGGCTTAACTGTTGTGCACATTATTATTAATGGTCACATGTTCCTTAAATGGAAGTAATAGCCCTATATCCATACAGAAATAGTGACCTATATTTTAGGTACAGTTTCGATTATTAGACTTAAAAAATAGCCTATAATTCCTTTAAATCTAGGTACCTGAGATTTTCTCCTTTTAAAAATATGTGAAGATTAAAACTTAAAAAATAAAATATCTAAAGCGAAAATATTATGCCTCTTTTTAAACATGTTACGATAGGTTTATGTTCTGTACAAAGCATGCTAATGAAGTTCTTTGTACAAAATCACTCTCATATAAAGGTATTTTATTGAAAAGAATTAAACAAATTTAAGGCACCTAAAATTACTTGTCCAAAATTACACAAAAATTTAAATTAAAACAAATAAATACATTTTGACCAAAACTAACATTTATTTTAGTCAAATGACTAAGACTAAAACTATTTTTAAAATTTATTTTTAATTTGGCAAAATCAACAGTCAGAGATGAGTGAAAAAATACCAGTGAATAAAACATGATGAAGGCCAAGGAACACAGCAGACAGATCAGGGAGAAACTTGTGTTTCAAAGTTTAATGCAGCTTCATGTTGTAAAACAATATCCCATGCATATCGTTCTCACAGAGCTCTGTTCAATCCACCATCTTAAAATGGAAAGACTTCCTAAGTGACAGGCTGGGCAGGGAGAACATTAATCAGGAAAAATGCAAAGAGGCCCATGGTAATTGGTGGAGCTACAATGATCTGCAGCTAAACATAGACTATTTGTTTACCAAATAATTAATAAACTATTACTAGTCTGAACTCCACAATACTGTTCTTTGTGGTGGTAAAAAGAACAATTCTGAATGCAACCAGTTGCACTTAATTTTATTTAGGGAATGATTGAGGGGGATTGAATACATGCGCACAGCACACCTTAGATTTTCTTTATGTTAGAAACAAAAATCACGTATGTGTCTTTTTGATGTATATAAATGTCTGGTTTCAGCTGTATATATTAACATACTTTCAAAAGATAATTTTATTTTGAAGTCTTGGCTCATTTCTGTCTTACCTAAAGAACAGGAACTTCTCTGTGTCGATAGATAATTCTTCACCAGATCAGAGAGAAATCACATGTGGAATGCTCCAGGGCTACATACTGGCCCCCCTACTATTTGATAGCTTTATGCTTCCGTTCACCAAGATTGTAATATCCAATAAGATTTGTTACCATAGCTACAATGATTAGCTAGATGATTCCCAGCTGTACAATACAATGTCACCGAAGCCATGAACATTGCCTTTTGGCTGCTGATCCTAATGAATTCTCTGGGTGGGGGTGAAGAGGACTGGTGGATACCACGTAAACTGTGCGATGGGCTTACATGTCATTTCACCCAACAAAGTCATTTTTGGAAGAGGGCTGACGAAACAGCAGAACTCCTCACAGTGCTCGTCTTTGTGTGCAATTATACACACTAGGGATGTCATGGTTACCAATGTAGAAGTAAACCTATGGCTTATAAAAACATCAGCTTAAGATGAAACTGAAAAGAAATATTGGTTTTGAAATTAAAATACGCCGTTGAAAAATATAATTGTAACTGAAAATTTTTATTTTGAATCTGAAATAAATGTGGTAACAAATTTCTGTATTGAAAGTGAAATAAAAATTGAAAGTGAAAAAAATGTAAATGAAACTCAAAATATATGCATTAAAACAATTAACTCACAATCAAATGTTTACACATTCATATTTTCTTCAATGCCAATCTTTTTTTTCCAATGCCAATCTTTTTTTTTACTGCTGGTGTTTTTCAGCTTCATTCACAAGCAAAACTCTCTCTAAACTGAAATGATGGTAGAATGAGACGGCAGCACTCAGGACATTTATTATACAAAGACAAGACAAGGTTGGAAGTATGGACATATTTTGGGTATTTGAAGACTACAGAGGAATTGTTGATAGAAGACAGCTATACTGTTTGCAGAACGTGCAGGAAAAAAGTGAATGCAAAAGGCAGCAACACATCGAACTTCATGAAACAATTACATGAATATCAGCCACAACTCTACAGTCATTGTAAGGTATGTCAACGATAGCATTTT
Source organism: Apricaphanius iberus (assembly GCA_028564705.1). NCBI lineage: Eukaryota > Metazoa > Chordata > Actinopteri > Cyprinodontiformes > Aphaniidae > Apricaphanius > Apricaphanius iberus. Next base: position 633,245 of record JAPXFQ010001609.1, read on the forward strand.
AGCTGAAATGAATGCATGATGAAATGAATGACGTGAGGCCTTTTGGGTTGAGGGAGAATGCAAGAGCGCCCACTGCGATATAAGCCGTGTCGCGGATGCCTCCATATTGAAGTGACGCTCTACATTATGGCGCTCCCAGGGGGTAGATAAGATACTCCTATCCCTTTCCTCTCTTCTTCATCTGCAATAGATTGACTCTCGCCGCATTACTATGAATTTAACAATGATTAGTGACTGACATTTTCCCAAATTTGCAAAATTCTATGGAAGGACACAAACTGAGGACAATATTTTCCTGATATAGGGTTTATGTAGTTGTCCTAAAATATTATAACACATTTCTGCTGCTGTAATTAGTACATGTAATACCCTTGAAATGATCAAAAACACATAGTTATTATGAAATATTGGAATCAATAGCTAATATACCTTGAACTTTTTATATGCTCTGTAAGATCATTTATTTCTAACCAATTTTTTTCTTTTGATATAGCAACAAAAAAAGGTATAGGCAAAATATGTGTATTAATATGAACAGTAGAATAATGATAATAATGATTTGCATGCTTAACACTTGTTCCTTTACTTTGATGTGAAAAGTTGCACTTTTGATAAGGCTTTGTCTGTATTATTTTAAATATAATAAAAACTGTTACACTTTTTCAAAACTATTTCAGTTTGTGTAGGACTATCAATGCTTTCTAAATATATTCAACACCCTTTAAAGAATATACAGCGATAATACCGAAAAACCATGATAGTTTTGGTCACAATAACCATGAGGTTAAATTTTGACACTGTGACAACCCTAATCCCTAATGCACACATAAGCTTAAAAGACAATGCTGAATGGATAACAGAAGCAAAACGAAAGGAGTGTGAAGCAGCCTTTGATCTACAGCTGTCAATCTCTATAACATGGCTCACCTTCGCTGTTTCACAGATTTTTTAATACAATTTTAAATGCTTTCTCTACAGCGTACTAACACACATTGGGCCTGATTTATCAATGGTATGCGCTTGTTAAAATCAGCGCAATTTTAGCACCTAGTTTTAGCGCGTCTGAAAGGCATGTCTTAACTTTGCACCACCGCATACAACATAAGTTTATTATTGACAAATGAAAAATGTCATTCACAAACATTCTAACCTGATAGTAATTAACACGCTAATGGCCATAAATCTGACAGTTATGTAAATCTGTACCAGTTTTTCCCCAAAAGACGCATCATAACTCACTGTGCACTGCAAGTTATGATCCTCTTGGATCATTACTTCCCTTCATAGGAGTCAATCTTTATGGGTTCGATTAATAAAATGAAGTAATCATGTGCAATACCACACTAACAAAATGGCTATCTGTATGACATTTAAAAAACAAAATTCATACATTTCAGATTACATGTTTTCAGTATTACATTTTTTTTCTCCTGCAACTTGACATTTAATAGAGGCCATGATAAAGTGCGGTACATTTCAACATTAGAAGAATATGGACATTTTAGCGAGCTTGTTCTGGACACACTTGAGCTTTAACAAATAGGACTGTGGATTATGATGTAGCAGAGTGCAGCACATGTAAACCGCATGCATGAAATTTCTTACTGACAAAACATAATTCACAAAACATAATTCACAAATGATCATTCACAACATTCTAGCCTAATATTAATTAAATCTTCAACAGCTATACAATTGATACGTAAGTCATTTCCCCCTTTTATTTGCCAAAGACTCATTGTGAATCTATACACATATTCCTCCTCTCTCTAGCAATGGCACAGCTCATAGCAGCCGCCATCTCCTCATTTGAATACTACTTACCAAATACTTGCCAAATGTATAATTTCATATCATAATAATCTACTTCTCCAGAAGAGCAAAAAGCAGCACAAACAACTCCCCATAACTTTGTTCCTCACTCGGAATAAAAGACCTGCACTGAGACATTGAGTGGAAAAAGACGCACTCAGCAGGCATGGGCAAATACGCTGTTTTTTGTTAATACTTTTATGTTTTAATATCTAGGAAGTTTTGATCTTTGAGGGTATTTAAACTAGTGAGAAATGTTATTAAATTTTAAAGGTTGTATATGGAACATGGGCACCAAAGCGACATCTAGTTTGTTGAGGTTGTAGTTGCAATAACAAAGTGCCAAAGATGCCAGTTCTGTCGGCGTAACCAGCCAGCATCATGTCCAGCGATTAATCTTACAGGGTAAGGGCTATTTTGTACTAATACATTTAAAATACTAAACGAAAATTATTATAACAAAATATGGGTCAAAGGCAACAATAAGCTTTTGTAGCTGTCCTCTAGGCATCTTATTTTGGTAGCTGAGTGGTATCCTCCACTCCTCTTGGTGATGTCCTCTATAAAAGTCATAATATATACTTTAGAATTTACATGAACATCCAACAGATTTTACAGCGTGTGTATTTGACTCAGGTGGGTCGGAGACCTATGTCAGTACAGAAAGCTAGCTAGAAAAGTCTTTATAATAGCCACTCACCGCAGCAGTGAAAGCGAGCCTGCTATACATGACAGAGCAGGAGGTAACCCCTTCCTTTTCTTTCGTTTACTCGGTGTGGAGGTTGATGCTCTCATATCTAGGAACAATGTCATATACACAAGTATTGCAAAGCTTTTTTACTGACAGATAACTTTAGCCGTTAGCAAGCTTTCTTACCTTTCTCCATGAAAAACGTTGCCATTTCCGCGTACATTCTAATGCTGTGAAAGTGTTTTCATTTGTGTCCATCTGTTGTAGGCTTCACCTAAACCAACTCTAGTTTTAGATCTTGTAAGGTCACTCCTCTTCTGAGAAAGATAATGAAATATCTGGGGCTTAGACACAGCAGCTAAACTAACCGAATGCTCCATTTTTTGTACAGTACGCCTCGTTGCTCCGTGCAGTTGTTTACTATAGTATTTGGGAACCTACAATGCCGCTACTGTTGGATGGAACACGTAATTATAAACACAGTGCGGTGGTCGGAAAAAGTTATCTTTTTTTATGATTTTAGGTTACATATAACGTTTAAAGGAAAGGGTAAACTTTCATTCTCCACACCTCTAAACTCACCATTGAAGTATTACTTTTTAAAAGAGATAGCTTTTAAGAAAAATTTTCCCTATTGAACCTTTAATGTATGTCTGTGAAAAGTATTTAAAGTTTGCGCCGAGGGGTTGTACAGTCTTAAAAAACATATAATTGTTAAAAAATAAATGAGAACTTTGTGGATTTCGCCTGTCGGGGGTTATTTTTAGAACCTTTTCCCGCAATAATATATATATATTTTTTTTTATGTGTACCTTCTTTGGGATTTTTTATATATTTATTATTACATGGGTCAAATATTCATTATTTATATATTTATTATTACATTTATTATTAAAATAAAAAATATTTATTATTTACATGTATTGTTTATTTATGTATTTCATCCCTGCAATAAATGAGAGAGGAAGGATATGACATTAGTGTTTGTGCTTACAGCTTTCCCTGTCTCCCCACCCCACACCCCTCCAGCGTTTCCGGAACATTACCTTACATTCTAAAAGCAAACACACTACCGCGAAAAGTCAACTGTTTTTACAGGTCTTCAGTCACAAAATTACCAGTAAAGGTTATCCGGACAAAGTCCAGAACTTGCTTGCAGGCTCAATAATGCAACAGACGAAGTCTGGAAAATTAACATTGTTCATGGGCTGTTTGAAAGGGGCTCAAATGACTACGAACCCATAGTCATGCATGGATGTGCTATAACTGTCTTTGGGTGAACAAAAACAAAACCGAGGTAATTATTTTTTGGACCTCAAAGAGTCATCACACAGCTTCAGTGACCTGGTCTGGCACTCTGTCCAGCTTCCATGCCTTGTTGGAGAGGGGTATCTACTGGAACAAAGCTCCCAGTAACTGAACATTTTGTGTCCTCTTATCAACTTTTACTTTCTTAACATCTCTTAAATCAGTTTTTTTGTTCTTTCTGGTTCTCTGTTCTATCTTCTCAAACCCCAAGTTGGTCATAGCAGATGGCTGCTCTTAATGAGCCAGGTTCTGCTGGAGTTTTCCTCGTGTTAAAGGGCTGTTTTTCGTCTTCACTTTTGCCACATTCTTGCTCTGTAATAGAGATTGCTGTGAAGTCAATAACACAACACATGCAACTGTCTACTGTCGCTACATGTTTGTTCAGAAGGAGTGATTGCAGAACGTCAATGACTCGATGCAATCTGCAGGAATTCGTTTTATAGAAAAATTTTAAAATGATAGGAAATATTAAACTGAGGATTAATTGGAATGTATGTCAAATTGAATTGATATTACTTAGGTCCCTTTACAACTAGTGTCAGAGTTTATAGCATTACCGGCAGTATTGTTACTTGGACTCAGCCAAGGCTACCTTTTGTCACAGATTCTCTTCGTAACATTTATGGACAGGATTTCTAGGCACGGCACAGGTCTTGAGGGGATCTGTTGCTTCAGTAGTTCAGAAAACAACAGCAAGTTTTAAACAAACAGCTTAGAACCGAGAACAAAGTATACTACACTTGGACTTCAAAACACACACATAACAATATGGCAACTTTCAGATACCTAGTGGTTTAAATAAATATTTTATTCTCTGAAGGATTGATATAAAAGGTATAAGGTAGAAACCTGTTAGCTTAGCTTAGCTTCATCACTACTATGGCTCCCTCTCTGCTATAGCTCCTTTCTCCATTCTGGACAGATTTATTAGTCCTGCAAAACACTGACAAACCAGGTTCCAGACCAGAAAGCAGAGTTGTAGTTTCCCCACTTTCTGCAGCTTCTGTACTCTCGTGGTACATTTACACCGCCCCAAACGGCAGTGTCGGCAGCAGCAAGATCACATGTTAAATCTATGGTTGAGGCCGTTGGAGGAGTGTTGCAGTCTCTGTGGCGGTCCGTGAGCATTGGCTCCGTCAACTTTTCAAGTTTTTCCTGTGTTTCAAGTTTCAAAGGACCAAACGCTAACAACACAGAAGTTCAGCTAGTTGAACTTTTGACCGTTCGTAATGCTCCTAACACAGCACAGCAACCAATCAGAGTGTCTCACTGTAGTGACGTTGCCCATCATCAATGCTGCCTTGCTAACCACGCTCCTCTAGTGTTTAAAATGTCCAGCACAGAGAGGCCTGCCTACGAGCTTGGCAAGCTTCAGCTTAAAAATATATCTTCTGTGTATATGCGTTGAACAAGTCGCTTTGTGAGCGTTGCTTGACGCTGACAAAGCTTGCGGTCTGTATGCACCATTACACACTCAATACCCAATTGAGACAGTGTCTTGCCAACGGCCAAAATCAAATAGATTAAAAGTTGACAAAAGAAAAATTGTGAAAATCTCTTTAAAATAAATACGACTGACTAGATAAAAATATAGGGCAGTTTGATATTGTGTACTGAACATAAGATCCCTCTCCTCAAAGACAATTAGTCAATGTCTTGATATGTGTCAGTGGGGTATTGAGTGGGTAAAAGTACAGAAGCTACAGAGAGGTGGGTTAAACTATGACTCTGCTTCCTGGTTTGGACCCTGGTTTGTTAGTGTTTTGAATGAAGAGCTGCTCCATCCGAAGTGGGATGAATGTCGTATCTCCGGATCAGCCTAGATCAGGTTTTCCCCGAAAAGTATTCCAGTTATCAATGTCGCCCATGTTGTTTGCTGGACACCAATCAAACAACCATCGACGAAATGATAACATGCAGCTAAACATGTCATCACTGGTCACTGATCGGGCAGGGGCCCAGAAAAGATTACAGAATCCAACATTGTTTACCAGAACCAAACATGGAGAAGCAGATTTCAGTTTCTATGTTCCCCACGTCTGAAACAAACTGCCGGATAAATGCAAAGTTGCAGTGTCACTCAACTCTTTTAAATCAAAAATAAAAACATATCTATTTAGACTTGCGTATGAGTAACCGATATTACTTTTGCTTTTGTTCTTTTTATTTACTATTATTGCTTTGTAAGTCGCTAAATGTTTTCTGTTTTTAATTTTACATACATTTTCTTTTATGCTTCATTTAATAATTTTTTTTAAATTACTTTTATTGCTAAATGTTTTGATTGATTCTTGTTTCATCAGTTTCTAATTTTCATAATTTTACATACATTTTCTTTTATACATTTTTATGCTTTCTTTCAGTGATGCTGTTTGAATTTTTACATTTTTGACATGTATTTGGTTTCCTTACTGCTGAATTATGTGAAGCATTCATTTTTTTCTTCAAGGCTGAACTACTCTCGGTCTCTCGGGCCGTATACTCGCATGGTCCAGGCTGTGTTCACATGGTACAAAATGAGTAGATTTTGGCCAAATACAGTACGTGGATACGGACTCGAGTCCCATGTGAAAACGCCCTGAGTTATCAAGCTCTTCTCCTGTAGAACCAGCTCCCAGTTTTAGTCCATAAGGCAGACACTCTGTCTATTTTCAAGACTAGGCTTAAAACCTTCATTTTTGATAAAGCTTATAGGTAGAATGGCTTAGGTTATCTTGAGCTATTTTTGTAGCTATGCTGCTATAGGCTTAGACTGTTTGAGGACAGACTGACCAATTTTCTTCGCTCTTCTACTTTTCTATTCTACTACTCTCCAGATATATTTTTCTGCTGTTATTGTGATTGTTAACCTTGTTTTCTCTCAGTGTTTTTCTCCCCATAAAAGCTCCACCTGGTCTGGTATCCTGCCCAACTATGATACCACTTAATGGATGGGGAACATCAGTCCAGATGAAGCGATAGTTACCAAGCATCCTCCATGCTGTCTCTTCTCCATCTTCTCAAACACCCAGACGGTCGTGGCAGATGACCACTTGTACTGATCCCGCTTCTGCCAGAGGTTTCTTCCTGTTAAAATTGAGTTTTTCCTCTCCACTGTCGCTACATACTTGCTCAGTATGGGGTTTGCTGAGGAATAGCTGTGGTTGGAGTCTGCATGATCCGGGCACAACCTCACGTTGATGACTCATCTCAATCTGCTGGGATTCCTAACATAGAAAACGTTTAACTGATTGGAATGTTTGTATAATTGTATTGAAATGACTTTTGTTGTAAAGTGCCTTGAGATTAAATTTGTTGTGAATTGGAACTATATAAATAAAAGTGAATTGAATTGAAGCACGTTGAATTGCCTTGTGTTGAAAGTGTGCTATATAAATAAAATTGCCTTGCCATGTTCAGAGGAGAGATGAAAGTTATATTGGTGGAAGGATAATGAAGATGAAGCCACCAGGCAGGAGGCAGACCAAAATTGACACCTTTGGATGTGGTGAAAAAGGACATGAAGTTAGCTGGTGCGAGGGCAGGGGATGCAGAAAATAGGACTAAATGGAGACAGATGATTTGCTGTGGTGACCCCTGAAGGGTGCAAGCTGAAAGGGAAAAAAACAAGATTATGTCCCCTTTAAGTTAAAAAACAAATACTGACCATTCCCTTGGTATGCTATACCTTTCTCTCTTTTCATCTAATTACTATTCAATTCACTTTTATTTATATAGCGCCAATTCACAACAAATGTCATCTCAAGGCACTTTACAACAAAAGTAATTTCAATACAATTATACAAACAGTCCAATCAGTTAAGTTTTCTTTGTAAGGAATCCCAGCAGATTGTGTTGACTCATCAAGACAGGTATCCTCCATGTCCAACACATCCTCACTCCCAACTGGTCACATATGGACAAAAGATCAGACTCTTGACCGTGCGTCCATATGTGACGAGTTGGGTACCCCCCTCGCGTAATTTTTTGACGTGCTGGGTGCTCCCGTTGAATGTTATACAGATCCCTAGACGTTAGTAATTGACGACACGGTGAGGACAAGGAATCCGTTTACTTGCTTGCTTGTTTAAAAGAATGTGTTTTTGTCCTTCTGTGACCTTAATTTTAGAACAAAAAACATGTGGGGTGGTTAAAATTGGTTAGATAAGAATGTATTTCTGTCCTTGTGTGACCTTAAGGTTAGAACATAAAACCTGTGGGTTGGTTAAAATTGGTTAGATAACTCAACGTACGGTATGTTATTCTGCTAGATCGAACGGCTCTGAAACTAAATAAACTTCATATGTTTAGAATAAAGGACAACAACCATACTGTTCTGAAAGCGTCAAAAAATGCTGCGAGGGGGGTACCCTACTCGTCACATATGGACGCATGGTCAGGAGTCCTATCATGCGTCCATATGTGACGAGTTGGGAGTGAGGATGCGTTGCCATGTCTCAATAAGAATGAGTTGAAGATGACTTAGAAAAAAAAGTAAACAGGAAACAAGGAACAGAAAGAGCATTGTCAAGAAAAGGCATTTATAAATATCCAACATGAAAACACACACCAGTTAACACACTTATTGACACGTATGCAACCAATAGCAGGACATTTTTATCAGCTTGTACACCATTCTTACTTTCCCAATAACTTTGACAGCTTTCCATTGAAGTGTGTAAGATAGAGGGAATGGGCAAAAGAAGCTATGGTGAGTTGCTTCATACACACCCATACACACACAAACAGGCCAAATAGTGCAACAGTAAGCCAATTGAGTGAAAGAAAAATCACTCCCACATGCATAGTGGCAGGCGACGGAAATTTCCCTGCAATCCAAATGACTGACTATTAATAAATGGAGTACAGCCCTAATGAGAGCAGAATCCTCTGGAGGAAACCTTTCTTTTCTCTTTCCTACCTCACCTTTCTCTAATCATTCTTTGTTTCGCAAAAGAAGGTGTTTTTAGACTTCATTCAGCTCCAGCTCAGTTTTGTAAGGTGTTTTTTTTCCCAAATGAAAGTCAGTTACATTCATTTTGGTGTTTAGCTGTGAACAAGAACTATTTATTTCTTCTACTTTTTGTATTTCTCTGAAGCCAGTAAGGTTCTAAGACTTTAGGTGTTCCAGGTTGAGTTTGTCTCAAATGCTACTTAATGCTTGTTTAGGAAAAAAAAAGATATTTAGCTAAACCAAGCCCTAAAAAATATGTTGTGTATATGCAATGGGTGTAAGATGATCATTCTAATGTTTCTTATTTTTTTAACGGCTATTTCAATAGTTTCTGTTTTGAACTCAGCTTAAATCATATTTTTTCCCCTCCTTATCTCTGCACGTGTGGAAGCATTGGAGCTAATCATATAACTGAAATGTGAATATTGAGTTTAAACCAAGCGTAACTAATTAATACAAGAGCACCATGTGTGAAACTTTTACTGTAGTATTCCTAGAGCACATCTTTCAACTTAAGAAGAATGCAAAAGGCCTGCTGGCTTTAGCTGCCAGTGCATTCAGTTACTGCTACACTGCTCTCATATCTGTGAGAATCTTGTCATGAGACCTATTTGTTACAGAGTTCCTATGCAATTTTGTACAGAATTAAATTTGTTTTGAGATTTTTCCAGTTCTGAATAAGTATGGCAAAATGAAAAAATTGAGTACAAAAAAGTTTTTTTTCTGTTTGTATTTTCTAAATTCTAAATCTGAACTTCTACTAAAAAGCAAAGTGACATTTCCAATAAATGCATATATAAAGTAGGATATTAATGTGGCCTTGATATATTGATATACAACTCATTAATTGTTTTGGGTTTTTTTATATTGAAAAAAAAGCCTACAGACAAATGCAAATGCAGTCAAAAATCAGGAGGATTTATGTGCCTTTTTGCGATTCAGATCCTTTTAGATCATTGTTTTAGGTTGGAGTTGTTCCTTTTTTCTCTTAGTTCCTCCTAAACATATTTTTCATAATCATCAACCTGGGTGTTTTTAGATCCAAAAATGCTGACATTCTAATTGTTCTGAATAAAATAAAAGTATAACAGGTAAATAACTTTGAGTTAACGAGTGTAGGATTATCTGGTTTAAGATTTTAAAATACATGTGATTAAAGGTGGTGCAGAAAGAAAAACGTATTATAATTAGCTCTAACAACCTCTCTATTAAGTCTAGGTATAGAGCATTACAGAAGCTACATTCTGTGATGAACATGGCTGCCTTCAAGTGTTTATAATATGTAGTTTTGAAAGAAAGCAAAAATCACATGTTGGGTTAAGTAAAGACCAGTGTTATAATACTTGCTATACTACTTATAGCACTAGCTTTGATTTTAGCATATATGAACCATCTTTAAAATATTTGGAACACAGGAACCATTGTATTATAGCTTCTCACAATATCTAATAATTCACCACAGTAAAATACTGTCATGAGCAAATCTCTTTTTGACTTGAAACTAAAACAGCATGTAAGAAAAAGATGGGAGACATGCTGCTGTTCTCTCCCATCTTTTTCAGGAATAAAATAGTCTTTAATATTTCAGACTGAGCCTTTGCACACTTTATTTCATATCACAAAAAACAATGGAAATAATTGCAACAGAAAATGTATTTTTTTTATTATAAAACTCAACCTCAACAAGTTACAAAATGTAATTCATGTTTTAATGAAAAAGTTTCTTAAGGACAATAACAAAATGACAAGCATAGATGTGTGTGTATGTTGGATATGAAAATGCTATAAAATACACCTGTTTTATAGAATTTTATTTTTTAATTCCATCATCTATCTAAAATATTTTAAAAGAAAACTGATCAATGTTAAAATTCAGTTAGAAAACACACTTCATACAAGCCACGCAGACCTGCTGGAGGCGACTGGACGTTGGAAGACTTGGAAACACACAACACTGCCATCTAGTGGCGCACTAAATTATCTCTTCTGATCATAATAGGATAGTAGAAGCAGGAAAAGACACATTTACAACCATGCACACACAGACACACTGGCGACAGTATGACCATCTTTTTCAGGAGATGTTGTCCCTGGGAGCCATTCAGCCTGCTAATACAGGGACAATTGTTTTCTAAGTGGGGTCTGGAGACCTGCAGAGGGCTAAAAGGAGGAGTCTATTGAGCCCCCAATGGAATAACAAAATAGGTAATTTGGTGATAATTTAATCAATTATTATAGTTTTAGAGAAAGAGTCTCACAATAGTGGGGGTGCTACATTTTGTAATGGTGACCATCCCTAGAAGTGTAAAACAATGATTATATAGTGCCGACCTAAAAATGAATTCTATGACTATTGTTTACTAAGGCAGTTTGTTGCTGTCAGCCTATCTGTGTTTTTGTTCTATATGACAAAAGTGCAAAGCAAGCATGCACAGCTGCTGTTTTTAATTGTTCAGCCTTCAGTTTTGCACCACATGCTTTTTAAATTGTGAGTAACAGGAAGTTTGTAGGAGACTTGTGTAAATAAGGTTGCATGGACGATGGGGTCCCAATTTTAGCTTCAGAGGATGATTGGGCCCATGCCATAATCACATTTTCAAAGCATATTAGGTCTTTGGTTTATTTCGCTCCAGATCTCTTTGTGTGCTCTAAGAGTTCCTATTCCTAAATCCTTTGTGCCATATTCCACTGTACATGTGCTGTTGTCCTGTTGACATTTTCATCCCCATAAACAAAGATAAAAGTTCATAGGGCTAGATGATAATTCAATAAAAATATCTATAAATTGATTGACAACTGGTGTGATAGGAAAAAAAAGGGTAGATAAAAAATCTGATTAAAAAAAGTGTCCCTTCTTTTTTCATCATACCCCATCAGGTAGCTTAATACTTCTCTCATTACTTCAAACCAATCACAAAAGCTGACCAAGGCAGTTCTCTCACTGACCCTTCTCTCTCCTCAAACTACAAAATATAGTTGAAGCGTAAACTTGAACTGCAAAAGATGTCACAGCAAGAAGTGACAGAGGAAATTGTTCTGAAAAAAGATTTTAGTAGTTCACCAGCAGGTAAATGTTGCGTCCCCTTTTGAACTGATCCTGGATGCACATCAACACTAAACGTTATAATAATTAAGAAAATAAAATACGGGAAATACTACAAAGCTGTCTTAAGCAGAACCCCCTGGCTCGCTGCAAATTGGTAATACACGGAGAAAGGCACAACACAACTGGGCTAACAACTGCTAACAACACCCACAGCTTTTAAAATCTCCACCCGGTTCTCCACCGTGTCCTGAGAAGCGAGAACAATTTCAAAAATACAAACAGGGGTGGGAAGACCTGCTGACTACAGCACTTAATCACTGGACTGGGCTCCAGTGTTGTCGGAGCAGTCTACACTCAACTGTTGGTGAGTACCTGGTTCTGTAGCAGCTGAAGTGAACTGAGAATCAGCTTTATTGACCTGGGCCCTCATTTATCAAATGTTCATAGAAACTGTTCTATATTTTATCTTACAAAGGAATATTACCATGTTTCTATAAACAGTCAAAAGTCAAATTTAAATTGTGGTGGCCAATAGTATGCATGTTCCTCTGCAATCATCTACTGATAAATGCTCATGCCAGTTTTAAAGTCATTTGCACACAGAAACGCCCGTAATTACCATATTATATAATCATTTGACAAATGCGTTGCATCCTTACGTTCTCCCTAAAAACAACTTTAAAACTGAGTCGAGGCAAAACATAAGTGGGGCAAGGAAAATAGAGTAATGATGAACAGACTTTTGGAAAATTGTCATTGTTAACGTGAATTCATTTTAACACCAACAGTTTGACCTGCTACTATCAACAGTGTCCCTGCTTCATCCCTCTTCATTACGCAACAGTTATGTTCCTGCTGCAGACATGGTTAATAATATTACCTTTATTTGTATTTACTGATGCTACTCAGGTCTCTTAACTTATGGTAAGAAAAAGGGTGTTTGAATAAAGGGCTTAATGTAATTCGGATTTAAAATTAGTTTATTAAGGAATATCGTAAAACGACCAGGGATGCACTTACAAAAACAAATGTGTGATGGTTATACTAAATTATGGATATGAATATGAGTATGAGAATTACATTTATCGATATGTTCTACATATTCTGGATTTAACAGAGAGCCAATGGAGAGAAGCTAAAACAGGAGAAATTTGATCTCTCTTTCTAATGTTCATCAGAACTCTTGCTGCAGCATTTTGGATCAACTGAAGGCTTTTAATTGCATTTTATGGACTTCCTGATAATAAGGAATTACAGTAGTCCAGCCTTGAAGTAACAAATGCATGGACTAGTTTCTCTGCATCACTTCTGAACAGGATTTTTCTAATTTTAGCAATATTATAAAGTTCTTACATGCATGATTAAGGCCCATGCTTGGTAAATGTATGCTTATTTCTTTTCCCACATACTCAGCTCGGTCTGTTTCCAGCTTTTTACTAAAAAATGTGGCACAACCTAATGGGGGAAAGCTGACTTCTATTGCCAAGAAGCATTGTTACAAAAAAGAAATAACCAAACAGAAACTATTTTTGTTTTAATGCTTACAACATATCAGCAATGAGGACAAAGTGAATAAAACTGTATTATTACATTACATATTAGGAATGCAACAATACCGATACTTGGATTTGAGTATTTGCAAATACCGAGTACCAATGCCGATACTTCTACCACACAAAAGGAAGTGAAAAAAAAGGTTTTTGGTGAATTTGACATTTAAAGAGCAGGTTGCAGGTTAGAGACCTTCAACCTGAGAGTCTCTCTCTCTCTATATATATATATTATATATATATATATATATATATATATATAGACTCTCAGCTGCTAGAGGTGCTTAAGACCTAGGAAGTGTTGATAAAGGGTGGATTCTGTCATCTGAATGTTAAGCGTTTGTTATTCTAATCACATAAGGTAAATCACACCTTGTGTTCATTAAAATACGATTCCACACTTTTTGTTTATTATATGCATGATTTTCTATTTCTTCTCAAAAACTAAAGATTTTTTTTTTATATTTTCACTATGCTCTTGTTTCTTCTTTGCTCCTTTTCTGCCCCTTGTCTTGCTAATAATTCTCTTCTACATGAAGGCCGCTAAAGATCAAGCTTTAGTAACACATTTCAATTTACTATACTTATTAGCCTTTAAAAACACCTCTGGTTATATTTGGATGTAGTCTTATAGTTAATGGTCTAGATCTATTAAATGGCAAGCATGAGCCGTGACCCATACCGTGTCAGAGTGGAGGATGGAGGCTGCTAGTAGATATAACAGCAGGTACAACGCTTTATCCTTCTGTCAGGGAGACCAAAGTCTTCTGGTAAATATGTATTATCCCAATAATCAAAAAGAAGGTGGTTACCTAATATTAGATATTTTCTATGAAAATGCAGTTACAGGCATTTGGCTGGAGATATTTTTTTGTTCACAAAAAAAAGGCTGAAAGCATGAATTGTACAATTATACACGTTATAGCAAAGGTGATAAATGTTTAGGTTTTTTGTTGATTTCAACTCAATGCTGAATTGGCCCCTCAGCTGGCAAGTAGGTTTTAGATGGATTCACTAGAGTACAAGCCTCTGTTTTTGTCACTTTCACTTTGTGTAAAAAGGCAGACGGACCTGGGCATAGGAAGCTAACGTCCACATCTCAGTTAACTCATTGGTTGACGTAAGTTTATCTATTTACAAATTACTCAAGGCTTTTTTTTTTCTTCTCAGTTTTTCTTTAAGGGTAATTTAGGCTCCTCTAAACCCCTGTAGATTTCCCCAGTTCCTGTTTGGCTATTTACTCTAGCAGTGATTTACCCAGGTGTTGCGTTAACTGAAAATTGTCCATATTTGAGCGTTTTTTTACCTCTGCCTCCGTCTGTGTGTTTGTTTGTTTGTCTGTTTGTTAGCAAGATGAGTTAAAAAGATATGGACTGGTTTTTATGAATTGTTCAGGAAATGTCAATAATAGGACCAGGAACAACTGAATAAATTTTGGAGTTGATCAAACATGAATCCACCCACCCGGTCTGTGCTAACCTCCTCTCCCCTCCCGTGTCAGAGAACTCAAAAGCAGCTCCCATCACAAAGGAGCCCCGCATTTCTGGTCTGCTCTGGATGAGTAGGCTACTAGCCTGACGTAGCCATACTCAATTCTAATCAGAATATAAGTCTGATACTGCTCCAATGGGCTGTGATTATGGGGTGTGTTTTAACTGAACCAGGAAAAAAATACCTCTGCACTCAATTGGATAGACCTATAACCAATCAGAGCAATGGAGGTTATCTGTTCCTCTCTTAAAATTCCTTTTTTAAAATGAATGCGCTGTCGATATCTTCTAGAAAAGACTCGATGGCAGAATCTACACATCTTAGTTCTCCAGCGGCAGCCATTGTTGTTGTAAAGAATTTCAACTCAGGCGCTCTTGGGTGACGTGGTTAATTACGTTACTGTTGTTCACCAATCATCGTAAACCCGATTTTATTGGTCCGAACAGATCTTATCCGGGCATAATTGCTCCTCTACGGAGGAATGCCAGACCGGACTTCCAGACCATCTTGTGGGCGGGACTTCGGCTGGCACCCAGGCTAGAAGAGTACAGCAATAGCACAAACTCTGCCAAGGAAGTAATTTTTTTTTCAAAATCAAATAAATAGATAAAATAAATGACTCAATAAATAAACTAGAGAGCTGTGTGTGAGGGACAGAGCAGTGTCGTCAAATTGTGGGAAGCTGAGACGCTAATTAACGCTCATTTCCCAATTATGTTGTTATATTTTTTACAGACTTTTGACATCACTTTAGCAAGTCGTTTGGTTAAAGCGACTGCCAACAAATCTAGCGACTAGGTTCTGGTCATATTGGACACCTTTGGAGACTCTGGCATCAAGCAAGTAGAATTAGATAACAACATGGAGATTTGGTGGGTGGGTGGGGGGTGGGGGGGGTATTGAGTCTGACTGCTTTTCTACTTTAAACTGTAACAATATGAAGGCCACCGGTCATTTTCACAGATTGCAACAGCCATAATCACTTGCTGTAAACACTCATTTATTTTTACACTATTGTATTAAATTCAGGTAACTGAATCAATCAAAAAAAAAAAAAAGATTCCAATGAGAGCATCTGAGTATTATCCCAGACCTTGACAGCATAACCAATACATCTTGTTGTCCGTGAGCTGACAGCATGTGAAAAGTTACGTACACAGATCGACGGGGACAGATCGCTGCAGCCTAACTTCTTGTACAAAAGTAGTGGATGCTGTGGGATTTCCTCCAGTTTAAATTATTTAAAAAGTCCCCATTTATTTAGTCTTGCAAAATTCTGATCACTTCAATTAGGGAATTATTCCCCGATTTTATACATTTGGCTGAAGTGGCACTTGTATTGCAGGCTCCAATGTGGGAGCAGAGCTCATATTCTGCTTCCATTACGCACAAGCGGAGCAAAGTTCAGCTCCATGCAGAACCTTTTGGCCACACCAGGCAATATGTTCATAATTAATACATGTAGCTTATTAGTTTGCTCAATGTGTGATGGCACAATGTGGATTATCTGTCCAGTTTGTTTGGACAGAATTTTAATACAAATTAATGAAAATGTTAAACCACTGAATAAGTCATTGTTATCATTTTAAAAATCGATGGGTAAAAATTGATTATGACCAGATTTGTTTTTTTTAAGCAGTCAGTCAAAATGATCAACAAAATATTGTAATGCTATCTCTGGTTGTGCCTAATGCTGTGTTGTTTGTTCACACCTTCAGATCAGTCATCAGTGAGGCTGGCTGTAAAGAGTAAATATAGAGAGGAACACACACACACACACACACACACACACACACGCACACACACACGCGCACACACGATAATTGAAGATGTTTTAGAAAATACCATTTAGATGCACTAAATGTTACTTTTTGATACACCTTATTATCAAAACAGCAAAAACAAAATACATAAAAACCCAACTATTTAATCCTTTTGACTGTGGTAGAGTTCCTTTGAAGCCATTTTACTATTTAAAATTGAAAACTAGGGATGTCCTGAAACACTTCCAAGTATCAATTAAAACCTGGATCGCAGTAGTTTTGAATGATGGAAATGATCAGGATAGGGAATCTATAACAAAATACTGCTCCCAACACCTGTGGTAGGTCTGCTTTGTGTCATGTCAGGGGCACCCCTGGGGACACTGAGATGCACTGCCAGTTTTTTTATGATCTCAGCAAACATAACTGCATTAAAGTCAGCTTACACAATTTCACTAATCAAAAATAGGGTTTACACTTAGGATCTAAGCTTTTTTCATCCTTAAAGCCCCATTTCCACTGGGGCCAGTACGGTACAGTATGGAACGGGTCAGTACGGTCTGGAATGGTTAGGTTGTGTTTCCATTACCATCTCAAAAGAACTGTAGTGGGCGAGGACGTGGGTGGGTTTAGCTTAAAAAAAGCTGCAGCAAAAAGCATCTCTCTTATGATGTTTAAGATTTAATTTTTGGAAAAAGAGATAATTTTTTTTAACCGATGTACTACTTAGACTTCCATAGCTCAGGGTGATAAATCAATCTAGCCATTTTGTTTTACAAGGATACTTTGCAGCTTTTTTTTAGTTGGATATTAAATCCAAGTCAGCTCCAGGACAGCATGATTGCAATAAAAGCAGGTTTTTGAAAATATTTTTTATCACTTGCAATTTCTTCAAATGAAAAAAATCAGGTAGGAAAAATTTGATTAAAATCTGAAATCAGATTTGGTATTAAAAAAATCTGAGATTTAAAGTTTTGAACCATATCACCCAGCTGTACCTCCTAGCGTTTCTGTAAATATTCATCCTCTATTCTGAACCTTTAATCCTGTAAAATAAGAGGGGTTAGGCCCTTGTTTAATAATGTTAACCAGGGGAATCATATTTTAACAAAAAAATAAATAGAAGAAATAGTGCAATGAAAAATCCAAAAATTAAAAGTACTGTTCTGCCATTAAAATTGTGTTTTTTGTTTCATTTATTGAAGTACAAAACCTAAAACAAACCTAAAACAATTTAAAAATAAAATATAAATAATATAAGGAGTCACTAACACTAACCACTCAGCCAACATGACAACATGGTGGGACGAATGTATTCAATAATACAGATACAAACAAGATCCCCACGTTGTTTAAAAGTTATTTAATTCGCCACTCATTCTGATTTCTTTATAATTTTAGGCTGCTTTCAGTTAACTTCAGTGTGCTGCTTATTTGAAACTTTAAACTATAGCTTACTCTGAGACAAACAAACAACTCCAGACCAATCAGCTGCTACTGCTGCTGTGTAGGAGTGAGAGGGATTTCATGTTACTGTACCAATCAGTCCATAGCTGGGTGTTTCGGGTCGCTTCGGCATGCTTGGAACCAAGGTAGAGGTAGTCCAAAAAAAGGGGCCGGCTGGGGTCGGTTTGTAATGGACGCAGGTAATGGAAACACGCCAAAGCGTCCTGTTCTGTACCGTACTGGCACTAGTGGAATGGGGCATAACTGTGCTGTTCACTGTGGGAGAAAAAAACTGCAGGTACACCTGTGCCTGTGTCATGTGATTTGCTAATGGACTCAGTTCTTTCTGGCTGAGCTTAAACACGAAATATTTCACTTTACAACATAAAAATAATACATTTGGAAACAGAAGAACAGCTCCTGAGAATTATGATTGTATAAAAATAACTGGAGCTGTGTTGAAATGGCCAAATTATCAGCAAGTTAACAAAAGAGTAAAAATATTAAAATTAATTTAGTATTTGCCGTGGCTGTGTATGCATGATCTGTCTTCAGTAAGAACCAGATATGAGTTTTCTAAAAACTGTACCTGTATAAGTTTTGTCAGAAATATTTTTGAAGCATTTTAGATTATCTGCTGACTGAATATTAGATAAGCCTAACCAAGCTAAACATTAGCTAGGGACACAAGACAAGCAAACAAAAGCAAATTAATTCTATCCTACAGAGAGACCAAATAGAAAAATATATATATAGCTATCAAAAAAGGCGCATGATGAGCTCAGCTCCTCAATAATGACTAACTAGGGCAAACCAGATCAAATCCAAATTTATTTAATTTCTAATTGGAACATCCCTACTTTAAAAAAATTTGGGGGCCTTTTTACCTTCTACATTCCTCATGGAATATTTTATGTGACTCAGATTACATTCTCTGGCTGGAGCTCCGTTTGATAAATATTATTATCCAAACATTTTGTAAATAAATCTGTAAAGATTTCAACAGCTCCTTAGAAATCTCATGGAGTCAAAGCTAATATCCAGGAAAGAAAAAAAAAGTACTTTGAAATATTACTTCTAGCAAAAAAAAATCTTATTTTAGTTGGAAGAAATACAGTTTGACAGTAAATATCTGTAGTTTATTAGAAATAAAGATTGAGTTTTCTAGTCTGCGCCCCAATGACTTCTCATTTTGTTCATTTTTTCAACCTTAGTTTGATTGAATAAAAAATAGAAAAAAATATAGGTTTGTGTCTAAGAAAACTCTTCAAACCATGTGAAAATAAATTTCACACTGCTGGATCATAACCAGGTGGTGTGTTAAGCTACAAAACACAAAAAGTAAAAGCATCAAGGTGGAGAAATTAAAGCAAAAATTTATATGTCAGTAAACTGGTAGGAATGTGGCCCAATGTGGTTAAGGTGGCTTCATGAAGGTTATTTATGATCTGGAAGCAGAGCTGGACTGGGACAACAAAATCAGCCCAGGTATTTTGAGCTGAGATCGGCCCACAAGCTATTGGTGCAAAGAACTGAAGCCCATTCTTCTATGTAGTAGGATATTTAGTGGAAATCAAAATACTACTTGTTCTAGGTAATTAATAATTAAGACAGAAATTTGTGAATTTAGTGATATTTTCACAGGCTATTTAGTCACCACATGAATAAACAACAAGAACAACACAGAAAATTTCCTCTAACATGGAACCTTTAAACAGTTGTGGTTCTGTAGTTCTAATTAATTCTAATATAAGCATTTTTTTTAAAAAAATTATCTGTTTTGTACTTTGCAATGACAATGAAGTTTATTCTTATCTGATACATTATAATAAGTATTTTCATCATTTTACTTCAACTCATCGTTCAACAAAACCAGCATTTTCAACAGCCAGCTATTTTGAACTACCCTGTCAGTGATCATGTTAGGATTTGCCCCAGTTTGATGCTCTTGAACAACCAGAAGCTCAATTGTTCCACATGAGGATGAAGCCTCTTTGGTTGTACTGTGTATCAACATATCCAGTGGCATCTGTATGTCATACCAGTCACACTGGATGCCATGAGTATAAGTATGATTATTTCCTGTCGCGTCCAAATCAGGTTACCAACAGTGAAATTGACTCCCGTCCCGAGGGAATCCTGCAGGAATCTCGTGACCCGTGGGAATCCCGAAAAATTTAAAAATTCACCCTCTAGTGCATATGTGTCACGCATGTGTTGCCAGAGCATTTTTGTTGTGGGCAGTGATGTTGCGAAATGAGAACTGTGGTTATTTAGTCTATAAGCAAATGCTTACAACAACGATTTTAGTACTTCTCTTTCGTCTGAGGTTATTTTGATGCTGTGAGTCTGTGCTTTATTGTGATGACAGTCTAAATTATAAAAAAATAAAAAACATCTTTGTTATGAGCGATACCCTGCTATGTGAGGACAAGGCCTGAAAGTGTACTGGCATTTTATTTTATCTCGTGTCTCAGGAGTGTTCTATGTTGGACCTTTTTATGGCCTACTCTGCCTACTATTGTTTGGATAGGCTCTGCTTGGCTCCCACTGTTTCTGAACATGACAAAGTTATGATGAGTAGGAAACAGGTAAAATATAAGCTTTAAAGGGGGTACAGATAAAATAGTAAACATAATAAAAATGTATTGTCTGTAACAGAAAAATACTGTGACATTGTCCAGTAACTGGAAAGTCTCTGAACTGATTCCTGGAAGTCTCAAAGCACAAATCTGCGGAGAAAAAAATAATCTTGATGGTCCATAATGTTTGCCTTCAACCAACACAAACCAGGATAGAGTACATCACAAGCACAGGTCACCTGAAAGCTAAGATCATGTAATTGTGTATATGTGTTTGGGATTAGTTTCTCTGATCTCTCTATCTAGCTCTTTGTTCCACGTGCGCACATCTGAGGGAGGGGATTCAATCAAGGCTGCTCTAGCTAAGGAGTTGGGGGGCAGGGGAGTCGGTGGGAGCATAAACGGTTGTAATTTCAGTTTCATATGTCTCAAATCCACCCACAACCCCTCCCAACATGACAATACTTGAAAAACAATGAGAGTGACCCAGTTGCAGGATTCCAATTAGTATTAGATATGCAACAGTTAAGATTAGAATGCGTCTCTTTCTCCAGTGGAAGCGGGTAGGGATTGGGAAAAGAGGAGGCTGCTGCTCTGATTACCAACCGAGCCCGAGTGTAGGGTCGTGATAAAGACGTGTGTGCGCATCTGAGTGTGTGCGTGTGGGAAAGAGAGAAAGAGGGAGAGAGAGAGAGAAGGAGAGACAGACAGAGAGGTGAAGAGGGGAAAGATAAGGCATCAGGGGACAAGGCTGAACATCAGAGCACCACCTCACCTGCACTCACACACACACTCACACACAGATCGCAGCCTGTCCCGTTTGTCCGCTGAGGGAATATTTATTACTAAAAAAGCTTGAGTCCTCCCTGACGGGAGTGGAGGTTATTTTAATCAGTGGAGAGGGAATAGAAGAAGATAGGGTGCTGCTTTTGTGTGTGTTTGTGTCTGTGTGCAGCAGAACTTACTGAATTGAGTTTTTTTTTTCTGTGGCTGGAACATTCTTTGTAAAGTGAGACAGTCCGTCTACGTGCCTCAGTGATGCTGTCGGACAGACCTGAATGAGAACAAATCTGAAGGTCAGCTGTACATTATGTAGGTAGGGATATTGGAATTGGCCACTATTATTTACCTTCATGTATCATACAGTACTTTTAAATAACTTTCATAAAAAGTATTATTTGCTACTTTGTGCACATATTTTGAACTGGAATCATTTCTTGTAATATTCTGGAAAATTGTCATTCACTTACTTTTTGTTTGCTTTTATTCAGTTTATTGATTAGCCATAGGGCTGTAAAACATGGTTTAGGCATTAAAAATGATAGATTGGTTTCAGGACGTATGATTTTATTTAAGAGAGATAGTTTCAAACATTTCTTTCCACCTCGTGCTGTGAAACGCAAACCTAAAAAGTTTGTGTTCATCATCAAATTTGCGGTTTGTTAATCCACCTGCTATGTTTTCTAGCAAATTTGCGGTTTTTTAATCCACCTGCTATGTTTTCTAGCAAAAAGGTTGACTGTATAAATGGTTCATTTATTTGTTTTACATTTCATTTGTTTGGTGTATCATTGCACCAGGGGCCTGTAACATGAAGGTAGCTGAACAAACTCGGGGTTACAGGATTGGTTTTGAGTCGACAAAACCAAACCGATGCAATCAGGCTTTATTGGTACCATGACGCAGCTTATCAACTTTCTCTGTCAACTCAGGCTTTGATCCTTAAGCTATGATTAATCCACACGTGTGCACATAAGAGAGTGACGACGACACTGAACAACCAATCGCGTTCGATATGGATAGAGCGAGAGCTATATACTTTTCAACGGAGGAGCAAGAGATTATTCTCCAGAAATATGAATAATTTCGAAGTATTTTTCAAGCACGCAATAACACTGTAGCTGCTGCCAAAGCAAGAGAACAATCGTGGAGGAAGATTGGTGATTGCGTTAATGCATAGGTTAAACAATTAATGTACATTTATGTAGGCTAAGCATATTAAAAATATATTAAATGCTAAAATGAAAATGTATTCGTGTTGATATATATATATATATATATATATATATATATATATATATATATGTGTGTAGATGTATGTAAAATGTGAATGTATAGGCTATTGCATCCTAAGAAAGATTGATATTCATTGATTTTTAGATGCAACCCCAACTCCAAACGTTCTTGGCAACAGTCAAGACAAAATATAAAAATATAATTCAAATTGGTGAGTATTTACCATAACCTTTTATTATTTTTTTGAACATTTAATCACAAACATTTGTTTGCGGAAAACAGAAAAAAATGTGAAATTAGGAAAACTGGGTGAGGGCCACCTCCTCAAGATTACACTGTGGCGGAGGACTTGGCTCTGAGCAACAATAAGGGGCGGCCCATTATGGATGCGGCACAGTAAGGGCATGGCTTCGACGAGTCACATTTGTTATGTGCGGCTCAAGAAGCTCACAAAGATAAGACATTCCTTCCGCGGAAAATCTGTATCTTTCATACAAGTAAGCATCAGGAAAGTCAAATGGATTTTGTCTGTCCCTAAAAACTTGTTCTCTACGAAGTGCTCATCTAACAATTTGCGCGGAGATGTCCACAGGATTTGGGAGAAAAG
Organism: Apricaphanius iberus; assembly: GCA_028564705.1. NCBI lineage: Eukaryota > Metazoa > Chordata > Actinopteri > Cyprinodontiformes > Aphaniidae > Apricaphanius > Apricaphanius iberus. The sequence goes on from JAPXFQ010001609.1 coordinate 656,490, forward strand.
GTGAAGCCATTGCAACAGAGAACAGACGCTGGGAATTAGTTACGTCACATATATGTTTCTTTGTTCACAGCTGATTGGTCAAACTGAAACATAGCTGGCTAGCCACCTAATCCGGCTTCATGGTGCAGGCCCCTGTCCCTCACCTCTGGCCCCTCCCTCAAATGACACCAGGATATACTTTTGAACAAACAATCAGTGCCAGCGCTCCAACCACACACATCATGCACCATGCATAGGGCCCCAAGTGGCCAGGAGGGCAACAACTAATCAGGCTTATAAAAAAAGAGTATATTAATAATAATAAAGATATATTTAAAAATAGAAAAAAATTGTGAGGACGTCAATAGCGAGAAATACAAAAATAAAGCAAAACAAAGCAAAACAAATGATAGACCTCTTTCTTGTCTCCTCTGCAGTCAGTGACCCCCCCCCCCCCCCCCCCCACACACACACACACACTTTTCTCTTTCTCTTTGTCTTGCATTCCTTTGCAGGTAAGACAATGTTCTTAATGACAACAGTTGATTCTATAGTATTTAATCCTTCTGTAGTATTTAATTCTACACTGAAAAAAAAAAAACTTGCTGGTTGAACATAATAAAATTCTGTAAATCATTTACATTCAACTGATCTGGTTCAGTTTAGCAATAAATATTTTTTTTGAGTCAAATAAATGTAAACATGTTGGGTCAACTTAAGACATTTGGGTTGCTATAAGGCTAAAAAAGTATCTGCACTAACCACTTTGCTACACAATAACTCAGAAAAATTGTATATAATAACACATATGACTTCATTTCCAATGTTAACTAAACATCATGATAATAAAAGTGTCAGAGAATATTTTATTTTTCTTTGCTTTAAGTAGCTCCATATTTAAAAAAAACTGAGTACTTTAAAAAGTGTTTTATAGCATTAAGGGAGGGTTGTGGCTTTGATAAAGCTGAAGCCGAAAGGTGATGGGGAGAATCCACATTGATATGGGCTACAGCTTCGCCTGCAGCAGGGGAGAGAATGGCTGTTATTGGCTGTAGTTTCGGCATCTGGGACATGGGAAAACTGTGAGTGATGGCAGATGTTGGTCAGGTTGCCATGAGGAATAGAGCTGCTATCTGTTCTGTTATCTCCTTCAACATGCTGGATGAAGCAGGCTTCCATCGGGTAGCGATTTGGCAGGTAAAGTTTGCGTGTGACAGTCAGAGAATCCCCAGTGAGCCTGCGGTGTCAGGGACGACACATGCTTCTGTACATTTTGGACCTCATCTGCTCTGGAGTTTGAACTTATTTCGTTCTCTGCTTCTTCAGTTTCTTAAAAATTTAGGGACATAGCTCAGCCCTGTCCTCCCTCCTGTCCTCTCTGGGGGCACTTAGAGCATCTCTGTGAGCTGCTTTGGAACTTTTGGAACTTTTTACGGTTGTAGGAGAAAAAAAAAACATAGCAAAGCATCATCTTCCTTGCAGTTACTGATCCCTTATTCATCCTGTTAATAAGACTTGTGTCAAAAATTGTTCATTCTGAACAGCATTGTTAAAGTTTGTTAATCTAAAATATGAAACTCAATGTGAAGAGGTGCTGGAGAGTTTCAAGATGTTTTGGGTTTAATATGTTGTTCCTGATAAATCTTATGAAAAGAAAACTTGTATTGAATACATTGGACACTTTATTTTTTAAAGTCAGATGTCTGTGTTATTATCACACAAAAGAAAATAAAACATGAAACTGCACAAAAAAAGTATTATTCTAATTGTAGTTTACAGGATGAGTCCTAGTTCTGTATTACGCTGCTAATCGCTACACTTAGTTGGTTGAACTTTATTTGTTTCCTCTTTTTAATCCCATTTAAAATCTGGTGTCTTTGTTAATTATTCTCCATTATTTTAAAAGTTATCTTGTGTGGGAGTGTACGTCTGGCAATTTTTTATATACATTTGCATTAAATAAGTATATTTGTTCACGCAAATACTTATAAAAATAATATAAACACAAAAAATATTAGAACATTTAAAAGAAGTGGTTGTTTGTTATTCATTGTAAGTTAACTATAGAGTGTGATGCATTTTTTTCATGATTAAATATTTGGTGCATTTGTAACTGTGTGATTTGATATGCCAAATTAGACAGACCTTTATCAAATTAAATATTTGTACTATGCTGACATTTTTGAGAGGTTCACAGGCCAAGGGAAACATCTGATAGTTTGATCTGAAGAGAAAAAGTCTATGTTACAATTATGCCACGTTTTCTTCATTCATATTCAGCATTTTCAGGTTATATATTTTGCAGCCAGGAAATGCAGATGTGTGCCTCTGTAGGGCCTTGAACAACTAGTGCTTATGAAAATGTGCTATAGTTCTAAAGAAATAAATGGTCAAATTAATGTGTTCAGTAAGTTATATAATGCAGGTTTTTTGTACTTATGTGTGGTTACTTATTGCATATATTTATACTTTCTAATCATGAGAAACAATTCTTTATTTTTTCTATCGATCCTGTTCCATCACAGCAACATGGTGTCACATTTCTAAATGTGAAATACATGCAAGTTTGAAATGTACACAGATTTTCTCTCCATGGTGATATAAATTGACTGCAAACAAAACTGAACAAAGTCTAAAGAATAAACAGAACAGAGACCAAGATAAAGTGAAAAATACTAATATTCCACATAGCATTTCCTCCTCTGATCGGACTGAAAGGCCTTCTCTTTGTGTTCTAAATTAATAACCAGCAAACTTCTGAAGAAATAGTAAAAAAAGAGCTATGATAATGTATAACCTGTCTTACTATACACTATTGTAAGTAAACATTATTTTCACATTCTATATAAATTATTAGTTTAAAAAAGTGTGCTCCATGTAACATTTTAAGGCAGAAAAAACTGTCTTAAGGCAGATGTTATTTAATAGAAAGTATGATACAATTTAAAAATCACTAAGGATTCAGATGTTAGACTGACTTTAAAGAAGTCAACATGATTTTGAATTCTATAATTTACAGAAACACAGTAACAAAAAAGATTTTAAGTGTGAATGATAGAAGTCAGACTGAAGACAGTTTTACTTACTGACTCTGACGGGCCCCAGAAACAATAGCTTGATTTATACTCTCCTAAAGAAGTCACAAAAGTTTGAGTCTGTTTTTATTATTTGTAGTGAGAATGCGTAGCTATATTACATTCGAAATACCCCCCACCCAACAAAATAAAAAAATAAAAATGTACTATGAAATTAGCTAAATGCCAGAAAGAATACTATACATTTAAAATGGTTTAATAGCCATGTGAATCAAAGGTCTAAAGAAGTTCAGCGAGCTGCTTCATCCCTATGTAGAGTTAGAGATTTGTGTGATGGGGATTATAAATGCAGCTTTCTCCCCTTTTCCATTTTTAAAAATAAATTTAAAGTAAATATCGGCTGATTTAAAATAAACTTGCACGCAATTAAGTTTATAACTTCATGTTTTGAGGATTCTAAATTTGACCATTAATTTAACCTTTTCAATGATTTCTCATCAACTGCTGACATAAGAAATCTAACACTTGTATTGTTGCATGTATTTCTTTCCTAGCATAATTTTTAGGTCTAAATACCCAATATGGGGTTATAACGATACCAGCTTGAGAAAAAAAAGATGGGCATTGAAAGAAAATATGAAAGTCCAAACATTTGATTGTAAGTGAGTAAATTGTTTTAATGCATATATTTTGAGTTTCATTTCCATTTTTTTCACTTTCAATTTTTATTTCACTTTTAATAGACATTTTGACTACATTTATTTCAGATTCAAAATTAAGATTTTCAGTTACAATTATATTTTTCAATGCCAAATTTTATTTTCACAGCCAATATTTCTTTTCAGTTTCATCTCAAGCTGGTATCTTTATAACCCCATATAAAGAGGGGGTTCATTTTTTCCTCTAACTTTTTTGGTAAGGGGTCAAGTCTTTAAAGTTCACTGCAGTTTGGGCCCTGAATCACATGATTCACTGCAAGTTATGACAGCACATCCAACCTGAAAATGACAGTTTAGGGTCATGCTGTTTTCTTTTTTAATGTTCTGCCTTTTCTAAGTGTGGAGCTTTGGCTTGAACCCATCCAGATCCAAAGCAACGAGATTAGACTATCATGCAACCCTTACACTCTGAAAGTGTGCAACAAATCTATATGTTCAATTGAAAGTGTCACCGGCTAAGCCCTCAGCGACATCTCAAAAGGGAGCTCTTCAGATAGCTCCAGCTGTTAATATACGCCTGCTTCCCCCGATGAGATTCTGAGAGGATAAATAGAGATGGGGAGGATTAGTTCACAGGGCTACGAGGACAGGATCCAAATTAGTGCCGGCCTCAATCATCCTGCCCCCAAACCCCCCTCCCCTGTCCGTTCACGCAGCAAGCTCGTAGGGGTTTGTTTTCCTGCACTGTCGCTTATGTTCAAGGCTGACTGGCAAGGAAATTCTGATGCAGCGACATGGTCAATTTGGCCACTAATTCCTGCCTCGATTCAACACAAACCCCAATGACAGACCCCCTCTCAGCTCCACTTCACCACTTCTCCCCTGCATGCTTCTGTCAGATTAGGGTCTAGTTCATTTCAAAAATAACTGATGTCCTCATTCATATTTACAGCAAATATTTTGTCCAGTTATGCCTGCAGAGGTCCACATCATTTTGCCTTGTGCAGTTAAAATATTCTATACATACACAAATGGGTTTGTTTGCTCCACCTTTGTAAAAGTTTCAGAGATAGCAAAAGGATGAAAACCAATGAGCACTATTCAGTGTAGAATGGTTGATCACAGTTACACCCTCTTCAACATCACAACATCATTGTTGTGATGTAAACAAAAATACATCCACACCCTTAGACTATACACAAGTTTAACCACACATAAATATATAATGACATCATGTGGTTTCGTGCTCAGGTTTAGCGTTTGCTATCTCCATCACAAACACTAAAGCCGTGGAGTGAGAGGTAACTTTTGAAGGATGAATGCAGCGGAGTATAAGAATAGAGTGGCTTCAAGCACCAGTGAAACTCCTGCGTGGACCCCAATTAAACCTACACAACAGTAACATTTCTAACCTCAGTTGAAGTCATGCTTGCAAATCTGCAAATTGTTCAGGACAGGACTGACTCAGCTGTTGTTTCTGATTGTTCGTGCTCAAGGACAGGCTTACCATTGAGGCAGCAGTTACGCGTCTGACCTGAGGGGGCAATCACGGGTACTAATCTTTCAAACTCCACATAATACATTTAACTAATATTTTTTGGAAGTGAAACTTTTTAAAGAAAATATTGAAATATTGTTACTTTAGAAAAAAATAATGACTGTTTAAAATAAAATATTCCTAAGACTGTCTCTCGATTCTTTGTTTCTTAGTACTAGAGTTGGGTGATAAATCAATTTCAATGATTAATCAAATTATCTGTTTATGAAGGTTTAATTTTTGGAAAAATAAGTGTATTTTTTTGCCGAACCACTATTTAGATTTCCATAGCTCAATCTGCCCGGGGCCTAGCATTTTGTTTTACAAGGATACTTTACAGCTTGTTTTAGCTGGACTTTAGGACAGCATGATTGAAAGTAAAGCAAGTTTAAAAATAAACAAAAAGTAACTGGCAATCTCTTTTTTTAAGAAAAAGTTAGAAAAAATTATTAAAATTGGAAACTGGATTTGGCATGAACAAAATCAGAGATTTTCTTTGAGCCATAATCTCCCAGCTCTACATAGTACATTGTAGCCATCAATACTGTTTAATTAGAAATTGTAAAATATCCATATTTACACTGTCTTCTCTTTTTTGGGATTTGGTATGCACAAAATCTGAGATTTCATTTATAAGCCATATCGCCAGCTCTACTTAGTCATCTGTATTCAGCTCGTTGTTGCTTTTATTTTTGCTTTTGTGTGTGCGTGCATGGGAGATGGGTTGGGGTCGGAGGTGAATGGGGGGGGGGGGTAGTTGTGATGATAAGCGCTTTATAAATAAAGTTTGATTTGCTTTAGTACACTGTAGCCATCAATCCTGTTTCATTAGAAATGATCAAATATCTATATCTATAAATTGTTATTGTCTTCTCTTTTGAGAAAGAAATCTGCAACTAAGCTAGAATATTAGTCAAAAATGCTGCAATGCAGATGCCATGGCAGCAGGTGGTAATTACGTCAATATTTGGTCTTTAGCATGGCTAAAGCTGTGCAAATCCAAACAATGTCTATTTGTTAATAAGGTTGTTGAAAGGTCTGTGTTGATAGATTGTGTTCATTTCTAATATAACATCAGAAGCAGGATGTTTTCTACTCCACAGGAAGGGGATGCACTGGACCCCAGTATTAGCCCTCGAATAAACAGATTTTCCACACGTACACACACACACAAAAAACCTACTAGTATCAAACCAAAAATATGAGGGGGTCCATTGTGCAGTTGTTTTTAACAATGAAATGTGAGTTATCATGCCCACACTTTAGGGTTTTGCGCAGTCTTTCAACACAGCTTTAATGGCATGTATTATCAAAATTAATGGTAATGGAGTGAGTTTTTGCTCATAATCTAGTATTGTTTTAATGAAATCATTATTTTTAACACATTTGTCAGTGTAATTTAGTATACAGACAGACAGACAGACAGACAGACAGACAGACAGATAGATAGATTTACCAACAAAAAGCAGGCAGCTGTTAAGGCATCTTCCACTTTCATTTTAATTTCTAAATTCAGGTCATTTAAAAAATTGTCAATGTATATTGCACTTCAATGTGATCCATTTTTATTCCACAAATGAATGTTTATCACTATAAACTAATTTAGGTTGAATTCGACGTGTGGGCAAACAACATTTGACCAGACAAAGAAACATCGAAAACAAAAGAGCATAACCACATTCTTGTCTCTCAAGTCTTTTTTTTTTTTGTCTATCTCAGCACGGTACTGTGTTCCTTACCGTGCTCTGAAAATGGTATTTGGGAGACAAACAACTTCATTTTGCTGTGCATCAGTAATTAGCTGTGGAATTAGCGGGCTTGACGTGCCTCCACAGATCAGCCGGCCCTCCAGGGAGGCCTGCGGGTCCAGGCAAGCCGCATTTCCAATTATTGTGTTGAATTGCTAATTTGGTTATTGTGCCTGCTGTAATTGTGATGGGTATTGGGTGTGCAATTCAATTTGTTTTAAATATTTGTGGGCTGGCGGATTGGTAATGGAGCTGACCTATCTGCAGGCCTGGTATAGCAGCTAGGAAGTAGTGGAGGAAAAATCTTAAAAAAAGAACGTGACTATAAGGGTGTTTAGGTCCTGCTATTTTCAGTCACATATATGCACACACAGACATGTACATACTCAATCATCTGCTTTGATCATCTTAGTACGATCTTGATCATCTTTAAGACAAAAAAATAAATAGGACTTCCTTCCAGGCCTGGAAGGTTGCAGTTGCTAAAGGTGACCTGCCCATGTCAAATAGCAGACGGATCTGGCAAATACAGTGTGTCAAACAAATTTCCATATATAGGAGGGGAAAAAACTCTGTATAAAAAACATCGTTATATAATATATTATATCTTATATACTGTATAATATGCCCATTAACCATCATGTTTATGAAGATCTACAGGCACATTTCTAATCATTCATCAGTAGCATTCCTAAAAAAAGTGATGATTTAACAGCTAAATAACTTCCTAACTATGACCAACCATTTCTATGTTTCTCTGTTTGGTTTCTGTGCCCACAGAGTCTGCCCATGACTTGTAGAGTTGCACCTATACGCCTTTAAACAGAAGAGTCCATGATAAACAGAGAAAATAGCTTACACCTAACTTTTATTTTATCCTGACTGAAAAAAGTGGCTGTCCTTCACTGTCCCCATGAGCTGTCTTGCAAACTGGTCTTCATCTTTAAAGTCCAGAAGTTCCCACACCTCTGCACCCCTCCAGTTTGCCATTTCGTCTGATACAGTTTACAAATGCATAATTAACTCCACATGTTTACTTTTATTTTAAATACTGTTGCCAGCCAGGGCTCAGCACACATTTCACAGATTATCATGATTATCATGACATCACTCTCTGTTATGCCCGCTATGAGTGATCTTCATTTATAAGTCCAGTGTTGCAGCAATATTTCTGTAATATTACTATCAAACTTGCTGGCGCAAATGCCACAATATTCTTAACTCGCCATGCCGCCATGGTGCATTTAAAGAATGCACTGTGCCGGCAATATTACCCTAACATGCCACCATGGCGTGTATTTTGAGGCAAGCCTCTAATACAGACCTCGGCTGTTTCGAGTCTTACCTAAAGAACAGGGACGTTTTGTGTCACTATTTTGGCACATTTTCTTCAGAACTGACAGAAATCACACACATTCACACACTAGTGATGGCAAGCTATGTTGTAGCCACAGCTGCGCAGGGGTGCACTGACAGAGGTAAAGCTGCTGTTCACTGGTGCCACAGGGCCCTCTGACCACCACCAGCAGGCAACGGGTGAACTGCACAACAGATGAACTGAATCTTGCCTAAGGACACAAGGACCAAGACAGTTGGAGCATGTGTTTGAACTGGCAACCCTCCGAGTTCTAGAATTGCGCTGTTCTGGGTGGCTGCATTTTGGAGTGTCTCTGTTAGCTACACATGGAGTTTTGTTTTTATGCACATTGCTTCCCCCTTTTTCTTGAGGAAGGATTGCATTTTTGGACCTGTTTACTTTGTGGGTTTTTGTCCTGTGAAGTTCGAGGGATTTTTGCTTTTGATTTTTCACTTTTGCTCCTTTGTTATAATGCATAACCATAGCAAAGAGGTGGTTTACAGCCGGGAGCAGCTGATTAACATGGCAAGAACTGAAATTATACTTCAACTGAAGCCACAAATCCCTGATGAGTTGAGAAGGAGGAGGCGTGGGTGCAGAGCAGGAGCGAAAAGGAGACAGAGGAGGAGGAAATTCAAACCATCTCTTCCATCAATCATAATGGGAAACGTGAGATCTCTAGCTAACAAGATGAACTCCAAGCCCTGACAAGGACTCAGCCTGAGTATCGTGAATTCAGTGTTATGTGCTTCACTGAGAAATGGCTACAGGATCAGACTCCAACATCTCTTTGCTTGGCTTTCTGACTGTACGAGCAGACAGAGATCTGAAGAGAAGTGGGAAAAGAAAAGGAGAAGGAGTAGCAGTGCTTGTTGCATCCAGGAAATCTTACTGTGAAGGTTCGTTTTTGCAGCCCAGATATTGAACTCTTGGTAGTTAATTTACATCCATATTATTTACCTAAAGAGATCAGTGTCATTTTGGCAGTTGTTTATATTCCAACTTCAGCCGTTGCCGACCATGCATGTGATGTCATCTGTTCTGTTGTCGCTAAGCCACAGATCCAGCACCGCAATGCATTTGTGGCAATGTCTGGTGATCTTAATCATGCCTCACTCTCTTCCACACTTCCAACATTTCAACAGTTTTTCAGCTGCTCCACAAGAGAAAACAAGACCTTGGATTTGTTTTATGCAAAAGAAAAGGATGCTTATATGTCAAAACCCAGAACTCCTCTGGGACAATCAGATCACAATCTTGTCTTTCTTTGCTCAGAATATTAACCACTCTTTCAGAGGCAACCTCCGACAAAGAGAACTGTTAGAAAATGGTCAAATGAAGCTGAAGAAGCCCTGCAGGGAGTTATTAAGGAGTATACAGAAGCAACTAAAAGTCAAAATCAGACACAGCAAGGAGGCTCACAGGAAGAATCTGGAGAACAAACTACAGAGGTACAATATAAGAGATGTCTGGTCTGGAATGAAAAAGATTACAGGCGTTAAGTACAGGAAGGACTGGATAGGTGGAAATGATGATAGAGCCAATGAACTGAACATATTCTTCAATAGGTTCTGCTTTGTGGCATGGTGTGGAAACAATCATCTTACATTGAATGTGAACAAAACAAAGGAGATGGTTGTAGATGTCATAAGAAACAGGGATAAGTCCAAGACTGTCGCCATCATGGGAGCAGAAGTGGAGGTGGTTGAGGAGTAAAGATACCTCGGAGTTCACCTGGACAACAGACTGGACTGGAAAATCAACAGTGAAGCCTTCTACAAAAAGGGACAGAGCAGACTATAATTTCTGAGGAACCTTCAAGGTTTGCAGCAAGATGCTGAAAATCTTCTACAAGTTTGTTGTGGAGAGTGTTATCTCTTCATCCATCATCTGTTGGGATAGCAGCATCAAAGCCAGGGACTTAAACGGCTCAACAACCTGATAAAGAAGGCTGATTCTGTTCTGGGGACAACTGTGGAACAACTTGAGATATTGATGCAAAGAAGGATTCTTTATAAAATTAGAAAGATTATGGACAACCCTCTTCATGAGATGAAGTCCCAACTCCTGAGCCACGGTAGCCCCTAATAAGATTAGTCACCATAATCACACTGATGATACTCAGCTCTACTTTACAATGTCACCAGATAACTTTGAACCCATCCGTACAGTAATCAAATGTTTTGAGCAAATCAATGGATGGGTGTGCCATAATTTTCTCCAGGTAAAAAAAAACATTGTATCTGTATTGGGGGGGGGTTGTCGACGGGGAGAGCTTGCTTCAAATTAATTTGATTATAAATAGAAGTTGACAGATGTTTGATACCTCTGCTTCTGCTGATTTTTCTTTTGCACATACATATCACTTAGGTTTTATCTGCAGCACTGACTGTAAAATGCGCTCCGCACAGATCTTGAGCAAGTTTTTTTGGCAGGTGAAAAACTGTGGCTCAGTAGCAGACACTTTTTTCTATTTGGTGAGCTAAATCCTTGCGAGGATTTTCAGCTGAGTTATAAAATGACAGGCGCCTTATTTTAACTTTTTTTTTACCAAACACTTACATTACTCTGTCAACAGCATGTTGTCTAAATTACTGAGCACACAGAGCAACGTAAACATAGCGAATGTGTAAACATCTGACTACAGACGTTACTGCATACATTAACGGAACAATCTCCCGATCAAAATCCGCTTTCCAAAGGTTATAAACTGCCTGCTTAACCCAGTTAAATTGCAAAAATCAGTTCAACAAAAAAGTAATCTAGTTAAGTTTTTTCACTTCATCCCTTCTCTGTTGCTGTGTGGAGGAGCTGTGTCAATCACGTCAATTCCTCTCCTAACCCCGACTCCTGTCACTCACTCACTCACTCACTCTCATCCGGGGTCCGTGTTCTGTGGTCTCATAAGGTCTCATGAAGAAATGCAGCTCTTTAATATAAAGTAATATAAAGTTTTTTTTATTCAAGTATTTGTTCAAAATAGGTATTCGTAAAAAACACGTTATTTGTGCCTGTCTGAATACTGTATGCGGGTTCAGTTCCACCCCTAATAGAAACAATACTGAAGTAATTTATTTTTTACCTACTGAGTAACAATCAACAGTCAGCACAGAGGATCAGTTAGGACAGCTGGAGACTCGCGCTCAGGCCCTAAAATCTGGATGTAGAGATAGACTCAGTGTGTAGTGAAATATAAACACAGAAGTACAGCAAACACAATGGTAACTAGGCTAAATCCAATTATTACAGAGTTTATAGTCATGTGCTTTCTAAAATGATTGTATTCAGAGCCAAAAACAGTAAGGTACCCAGATGAAATGGTCTAATTTAGTATTAATCTAGTACTGTGCAAAGACATACCATTGCAAAGGGTCTGTGTGTTTACAATAGCTGTCATCATTTCAGTGATTTATAAGTGGCAGGTGGCAGAGTGGCTGACAGTGAGGGGAGGTCTGCAGACACAAAGAAACCTTCACAGATACCTTAGACAATACCTGCATATGACAGAGTTTGATAGGATATGCAGGAGCAGATGGTTGTAAAACCACAGGCCTCTTTATCAGGTACTGGTTTTAGAAAGAATCAGAGGCACTGCTGTGGCCTATCTGCATTAAGATAAAATGACAAAATTCAGTTTATTATCTTTGATATGTTTGTTTTTGTTGCAAGATATTTTTGTGCTGACTTAAACACACACACACACAAAACATTCATACCTCCAGATAAAACTCACGCAAGGGTCACATTTGCAGAAGAGACCAAGATATCTTTTGCTTGATGTCTTCAGATGATAAACTCTGCTATTTGGATATCTTTGACCTTAAAAATGCCATGCTATCCCATGTTACATATTTCACATAACATAGGTAACATAATTTTACAATCTTCTTGATTTAAAGAGTACAAATGAAAACCAGGATAGTAAGCTGACCTAAGGGGCTCTCCATGGGAAGGCAGGATACTGTGAATATATGTGATACTAAAGTATATAGACTCTGTTAAAAAATAAAAATCTGTTTTATACTCCAAGAAAGTGCCGGACTTTAACTTCTGTTCCACCTTGCTATTAATGAAGAGATTGTTGATATAAATATTTAAAAAGAGGAAAATACAGTATTTTTACAAAAGAGAAAGACATAGTTGAATTACTATAAATATGCATGGTATCAATCTGCCATGAACAAACATTCTACATTCAAGTCGAGTTGGTGTCTAAATGCACCAAATTGCTGCCAGGTCATTGATATAATTGACATTTGCGTTAACAGGCAAATGACCTGTCACTCAGTCCTGTCATCCCCACCACCTGAACACAAGAGAACCAATAGCATTCAACTACCAGTTTCCCAGAAACAGACACAGACATCTCGTTCCAGAAAGAAGCATTGGGACCTACAACACTTTTGTGGTTTTCTGGGCTGTATTTATGTTTTAAAGGCACAAAATGGCAATGGCAAAAGTGATATATGGTATCCCAAGAAGATTATGAAGTGAGGTTTTTTTTTTCATTTCCCAAATTGAATCTAAACATGCATAAATGTCAATTGGATAAAGCTGTGCAGTAAACCACACAGTTCACTCAGTATGACAACAATAAACAAGAATGTCCTCGATTTGTCTAAATTTAAATTGATCACATCAGAGGTCTTGGTGCTTGTGTTCAACAAAAAAGGAGTTTTTTATGGCTTGCATTTAGTCTGATTTTATAAAAACAGCATCCTTAAAGCTTACTGTCCAAGCTACTAAACTTATCCAGCTCAATTACCAAGTTGAGAAAGAGCTGTCGTTAATGCGTGTGGCTGGGGGTTCCTGACTACTAGATCGGGCTGGACTGTCAGAGAAAGCAATTTGTGACACTCGGATATAGGGCAGTTAGAGGCTGGACGAATCTTTCCCAACACCAGCCTAAACAGACTCTCGCCAGATCCTGCTCGGAATAATTCGACAGCCTGAGGAGGTCCTCTAACTTTAACTGTGGGGTGGTTCCTTCTGCCTTATAAAGAGGGGAGGCAGAATTTCCAACAACAATTTGTAGAATTTCTTGATAAGACAATGGTCTGATATAATCTTAGCAATCAGGTCATATAACTCAATATCCATCACATTAAGCCTAGGGGAATGAGCTTTCTTAAGCTAGTCATATACCAGGCTTAAAAACTATTTTGTCATCCATCTATTGTTCAAGTTCTACCACTTAAAAACATTAGAAAGGGCTGTATTATTCATTATAGGTATGCCTCAACTATGAGACAAAAAAAATCCAGAAAATCACAAGGGATTATTTTTAAAGAATTTATTTGCAAATCAAACAAAACACTAGATGAAGAAAAGTTAGTCTCAGTACACTGCTATGTACCCTTTGTTGGCAATGGTAGAGGTCAAATGTTTTCTGTAAATCTTCACCAGCTTTGTAGATGGTATTTTGGCCCCTTTCCCCATGCAGCTCTTTTCTAGAGCAGTGATGTTTTCAGGCTGCCACTGGGCAATGCCAAATTTCAACTGCCTCCAAAGATTGTTTATGGGATTGAGATCTGGAGACTGGCTCGGGCACTCCAGGACCTTGATATGCTTCTCACAAACCCACTCCTTTGTTCGCCAGGTGGTGTGGTGTGTTTGTTGGGTTTTTAGTAATTGATGTTGTGATCATTATGACCCCAGAGGGTAATGTTAGGGAAAAATAATAATGTTGTATTATTATTTTCTTAGGATGTATTTCTTTATCACATAGTTTAAATGTACTTTTTAAATGTCTTTTGGGTTAAACAACAGTTCCTTTGAATGACACCCTGTTCTTTTAACATGCTAATGAAGTTTGACCAAATAAAGAGAGACTGCAGTGGGAGGGCCTTTGGAGACCAGGAGACAGAGCTGTGTGATCAGGAGACAGACCTGGGAGACTGGTGCAGGTCTACAAATTTGTTTCTGGTGTCCTTTGATGGCTCTTTAGTTTTGGTGATGGTGGTGTTAGGAGTGTGACTGTTTGACGATGTGGACAGGTGTCTTTTATTCTTATAATGCCATTATCACAGGTAACGAGGCAAGGACAGAGGAGCCTTTTACAGAAGAAGTTACAAGGCTGTGAGAGCCAGAAATCTTGCTTGTGTTTACGTGACCAAATACTTTTTTTCTACCATAATTTTCTAATAAATTATTTAATAATCAGACCATGAGATTTTCTGGATTTTTTTTCTCATTCTCTATACCTCTGATGAAATTGAAAGGTCACTCTAATCGTTTTAAGTAGGAGAACTTGTACAATTGGTTGCTTACTATATACTTTTTGCCTCATGTACAGTGTCAACATTTCAGATTGGGCCCATCAATATTGGCCTCGTTAGTGTAATTTTGTTGGAAAAACTTGTTAAGTTATCATATACTTTAGTGGATTTATTAACACTATGTTAACTTGTGTTTTCTGAAACAGCTTTTATGTTTGAGATTTGACAGTTTCCATTATCTTAGTTTCCATGATCTTATCCTATATTGATTGTGAAAGCGAGCTTATTGGTTTTAAATGCTCTGGAGAGTGAGTGTCACTTGACAGGCTTGTGATGTATCTAGCCGAGGTATCAGATTTATCGTATGATGAGTTATACTAATTTACGTTGGACTAGGACAGGGTCTGCAAGTCCAGTCCTTGAGGTTTCGGTGTCTATTACTTTTAGAAGTGTCCCAGGTCCGACACACCTGAATCAAATTACTTATTTACCCCCTCAATATGCAGCCAAGTTCTCCGGAGTCCTGCTAATGACCTGATTATTTGACTCAGGTGTGTTGAAGCAGAGACAAACCTAAAAGCAGTAGGACACAGAATCTCAAGGACTGGAGTTGCAGACCCCTGGACTAGGATGTCACTAAAGGCCTAGTGGGGAAACACACTGCCTGTCACTGCATTCCACAACATACCAAAATATTTTCTATAGGACTTTGGACAATTAGAGTAGAATAAAACCTTTGTCATATTCACTTTTCCAGTTTGAGACAGGCCAAGCTTTGTTAGATGGTACTTTATATTACTGGAAATAGCTATCAAAAGATGGGCACAGTATGGTCAGATTAGTCAACAAAAACAAACTGTTTGTCTCTGGTCTGACTGAATATATCCCCCTTAGGCTGCACAGCCACCTCCAGCCTGAACTGTTGGCACGGGGATAAAACCATGCTTTAATGCAGTTTACACCAAATCCGGAGCCTTACAATTGAATGTTACAGCTGTAATCAAAACTCCTCACATCGGTCAACATTTTATCCAACCTCTTTGTATTCAGCTTTGCTGAATCTGTTGGTTGTGGTCATTGCTTCCTATTCTGGGCGACTGTGGCTCAGTGGTAGAGTAGTTGGCTTGCAATTGGAGGGTTGTAGGTTCAATTCCAGCTTCCTCCAGTCACATGTCAATGTGCCCCTGGGCAAGGTACTTAACCCCCAAATTCGAGCCATGTTGGGTGTCGGTGTATGAATGCGAGTGTAAATGGGTGAATGTGGCTTCAATGTAAAGCACTTTGAGTGGTCAGTAAGACTAGAAAAGCGCTATATAAGTTCATTCCATTTCTTGATTGACCAAAAAAGGTGTATCATCTGCTACTGTAGGTCATATACCTTGTCATGATCTACAACCAGACTGCCCATTCTCCACTGACATTGAAGCTTACCTTGACCAAACTGCTACACATGTCAACGCCTCTGATCAAACTCAGTGTCTTTTAGTTCTTGTAGTCATACACTCTGTGCTTTGCCAGCCACATCCCTGATGAGCCAATTTTTTCAAATTATAATCTGTTCCAAAACTATATTTTCCAATTTTGGATATGGAAACGCTGCAGTTAAGGAAGCACAAAAGTGATGCTGTGCATGCAGGCACTTTATATTACTAAATGGAGAAGAATAAATAGTTAATCTTAAAAAAACTCTTTCACACACACTTATACATTCAAAGACATGCAAATTTTGTGAAAACAGCCATTTACACTTGGTAGCTGTGTGATCATCAATTAAGCTCCATCCCTTTATCTGTAAGGCTGTTAGATCTACTGGGTGTTGTGTTTTTCTTCATCAAAGTCCACAGCACCAGCTACCAACCAAATTGGCACATTTGTGACAACCCAGTAATGTTACTTTTTTGCCTAAAAAAATGCTAAAATTAAACTAAATATTTATTTGCCCAAATACAAACAAAATCAAAACAAAAACTTTTGTGATTTTCAAAAGGTAAAATTATTGCAGCTTTTTAAAAACCCAAGCAAGGAACGTCTGGAATGTTTTTTTGTGCTGGAATAAAAAAAAATATTCTGTCAACTCTCACTAAATGGATCAATACTTAGAATAAAGGTAAGCTGTTACTGTTTTGCTGGCAGTGATGTTGAAGCATTTCTCAACATAACATTGTAAAAGCAATACCGCCTTCAAATTCTTTAAATTCATCTAAAATCAGCTACAAGACCACAGCCGGCGCCAGAGGAATTTAGCTGGAGTGGGGGGAAAGATTCTTAAGATTCCAATTATGTATGCCAATCAAGGATACAATCTTAACTGAAGACACACTACACACTTTAGTCACAGAACTTAGAAGCCAAGATAATGTGCAACTCACTGTAGCCACATATCACTGACAGAACAGAGCTATCTCAAACAAAAAACAATCTTTTTGCTTCCATGATGATCCAATGAATGTACTCCAATAATTAGGAAGTCCACAAGTGTTACGTCCACAGTCAAAGAAAATATTCAACTGAAAACATCTGTAAATGCCTTCCTTGTCTGTATTTCTTACAAAGCTTTCATCATGACCATTGTTAGCATGCTCATTTTAGCCTAAACAATAATAGCACTCTTCTCCTTTATTGTGATGTTTATTGGCGACTGCAAAACAAGAAATTGGTGCATTACTGCCAAACACTGGTATGAAGTGTGGAAAATAATGTTACTCAATGCTGAACTTGCCTCTCTAAGACTGTAAATGTATTAAGAAAATGTCACATACTTGTCATAAACCGTATTGAACTATTTTCGTTTCAGCCTCCAAAAGTCCCAATTAACAGCCTACAGCAGCCTGGTTGTCTTGGGTCAGTACATTACATGGTTACAATTTAATTTACATGAATAAACACAGGTGGGCCAAAACCCGAATGAGTGGCCCCAGCCTACCAGGCCAGCCCATCTGCAACAGGCCAGTTGTAGCTGTTTTTGTCAAGAGGGGGGAGCTGATTGTCAGTATTGTTGCCTCAGGTTTCTTCGTTGTCATTGTCTCAGATGGCTACGATGGAATCATGCCTGCAGTTATATGGCTCAGTTTTGCTGCTATGAAAATCTTTTTTAAAGCTTAATAAAACAACAACTCAGCATATGAGTGTTTGGACTATTCCTTCATAAAGATACCAGAGGGCCTGTATGAGCACAATGACAACCAGTGTCGGGAATAATGCGTTATAAAGTAATGTGTTACATTAACTTTGTTCTAAGTGTGGTAACGAGTAACTAGTTTGTCCGGCAAAATTAGGAAGGCGTTTATCGTTACTGGGATTTAAATCAGGTTGTTATTCGTTACTTTGCATGCCTAAAGTCGGGAACACAATGTGCAATTGCAGCTGTCATAGACCTTTACTTTGTGTGTGATTCACTGGTCTGTGGCTGTACAGTATACTTTCTATCCATTCAATCTCAAAAAATAAATATACCTATCAAAAATCTATACATATTCTGTCATAATTTTTTATCCACTGCCTCTTTGTAGTCATGCTAGGTAAAATGATTAGATTTTTAGCACTGTGTCGCGTCAATCCCTAAATGATTTGTTTGCATTTGTAGGGGGTTGAAACAAATATAGATTAAAACAGACAGATAAAAAAGATAAACATAAAACAGAAATCGTCATTTGTAATTTAGTTTCATTCAGCCTTTAAAAGTAATGAGTACCTTAAAGTAACAGAGTTACTTTTGAAAGAAGTAACTTGTAAAGTAACTAAGTTACTAATTTAAAGTATCTTACCCAATACTGATGACAACAGGACAACATTTGGCATTCCACCTGGACATTGAGTCCAAAACAAATTTCAGGACTGGCTTGGTAAAAAGCTAACACAGTCAAACATTAAACTTTTGTAATAGCCCTCCTGACTGAAGATTTAACATAATATGATAGATTGACTTCAACCCAAATGAAAATATGGTAACTATACTGGAAGTTGCCAGGAAAACAAAACTATTTACAGTGAGGAACATAAGTATTTGAAGACCGTACGATTTTGCAAGCACTCCCGCTTAAAAATTATTGAGGGATCTGAAATTCACATTGTAGTTGCCTTTCTACTGTGAGCGACAGCATTTGAAAAATAAGGAAAACACATTGTATGATTTTTTTTAAATGTGTTTGTATTTTATTGCTGCACGTATTGCATGTAACTATTTGAACACCTGAGAAGGCCAGTGTTATTTGTTACAGAAACCTTTGTTTGCAATTACAGAGGTCAAACATTTCCTGTAGTTGTTGAACAGGTTTCCACGCACTCCAACAGGGATTTTGGCCCACTCCTCCACACAGATTTTCTCTAGATCTGTCAGGTTTCGGGGGTTACCACTGAGCAACATGGAGTTTCAGTTCCCTCCAAAGATTCTCTGTTGGAATGATGTCTAGTGACTGGCCAGACCATTCCGGAACCTTGATATGCTTATTGGAGGTTATCCAGGGTGGGTGCTTCAGGTCATTGTCATGTTCGTCATTGAGATGCTGCCATATGATGGCCTCACAGTTTTTTTTTTTTTTGTAACAAGCAGTTGAACAGATGTACTTAATAAAGTGACCGGTGATTGTATATTTGTTACTTTTGATCCCAGGGCTAAGGCAAGGCAAGACAGTTTTATTCGCATAGCACACTTTGAATAACAAGGTAATTTACGGTGCTTTACATGATAAAGAGAAAAAAACCCCACAGGATATCAAAGCATTGAAAGGAAAAACAGCCATTAAGACATAAGGGACTATCTGGAGGTGGAATGTTGCTAGTTATAGTCAGACGGAATGTCTGGTCAAGCGCTTGACTGTGTTACTTTGTTTTACCCAGTATAAATAACTAACCAAGAATCACTAGCAATTATTTTCACCTCCTGACAGTGCCGGTAAATTTAATAACACATGAAAGGCATAAAAAAGGGGCTAAGGACCAGATATGTGTTGCTGAATGTAAATGTTAAATCTCTATGATTTAGAGAAGATAAGAAGAGAATAAATTATAATGACAAATTCTGACAAAAAACTAACACACAAATACCTAAATGTAAAAATCACTTTGATTGAATGGGAGGGAAGAGCCAAGTAGGAAGTAAAGGTAAAAGTTTCATATGAAAGAGTTTCATAATATTGAAAAGGGGAGAAGCAACTCTGTTGCTATAAGCACATAAAATGTAAAAATTAAAAGCAGTTACATTGTTAGTTGTGACTTTCTCACTTGGTCTTTGTTTCCCAGTGAAAAGAGCAGGTGAAACACCTTAAATGCTCCAATTAGAAAAACCTTATATAAACAGGATGTTGGTTTGAATAACATCTGCAAGTCATAGGTATGCCCCTTCAGTTTGTGGATGTGAAAACAGCAGCAAAATGCTTTTTTTTTTTTTGTTCAAAGGAAAAGGAAGGAATGTAATCAAAACAGTATGATTGCCCTGTGATTCACGCCAAAATGCATCTAATCTCACATTAAAATATATTAATCTGCTTTTTCAATGACATTTTAAAAATAGCACTTATGAAATTAGCAGAGAAAAGGCTTGTATGGTCAATTACAGCTTACACTTGGGTTTGGCACAGGAGCCATTGGACACAAGCCATAAGTATTTAAATTACACAGAACCAGAGGGCCTGATTACAGCAATGCTGAATTTAGAAGCTGTAATTGTACTTACAGGCACACAATAATGCTATTCAAAGCCTCTTGTTCGAGGTAAGAAGGCTTTCCTGAATGGCGTAAAGGACTGAAATGTAAATTATACAATCATGTTCAGGTGTCATTTTGAATTGAGTGGTAAAACACATGTGTCACTTCCAGATTCAAATACATTTTACAAGAAGGCCCAAGCTAAATTGTCACTGCACAATTTCAGGCCCTGAAAGCCTAGATTTCTTTTTTTAATAGAACAAATGTGAACAATGGGCTATTTAAATTAGTTACATTGATAAACATTGCAAATATGTATTTTTACTGTATTCACAACAACTTCACTGCTCTATCTCATACTAGTTAATGTGTGTCAGAAAACTACCATTTTGTTTTTGGTTAAAATAATAATCTGAAAGGATTCCATATATAGATTAAAATGTGGAGACAAGCATAGGTTTTCAACACATTTTTTTTTTTTTTTTTGTGGGTGGTTGTTCAGAAAGTAAATATATCTATGTTAGATTTGCACAGAGCAACAGGGGGCTAAAATTAACTCTTGGAAACATTAAACATAACCATATTAGTGTCGGAAAATATAGGCATGAGTAGCAGGATTCTTTCCTCCTAATGAATAAGATAATAATTTTCCACCCAGCAAGGAAACAGAGACTGTTAATCCCTGGTAATTGTTTTTTAATGGTTGTAAAAGAAATAAGAAAACAAACAATAAAACTCAGAAGTAGTGGTCACGAAGTACTTTTTATGTTTGTAAAATTACACAGAGATGATGGCAGCATTAGTCTAGCAAAGAAAGACAGGTAAACAGATATAAAATGAAGAACAATTGAAGGGATACAAAATAATACAATTAGCTACAGCAGTATGTCCATAAATTGCTTCCTCCAAGAAAGAATGGTTAAGGACAAAAGACAGGGCCAAGTGGATCATCCATAGGGACAGAACATAAAGATACTGGCTGCAATAGTTTTGCTAATGACCCTCCCCCAGAAAGGTGGTAGAGCTGAACACACAAACACAGGCATGGTTTATCTTCTATGAGAGAAAAACATAGGACAATGGCACCAATAATGTCTGAGATTATAAGTGTAGAGCAGTAGAAGAACATCATGCAGTGAGGGAATGGGTCTGTGTGTCTCACAGTAGCCTATATTAGCATAGCTAGAGATATAGCTCAGGTCTCAAGCCTGATGCGTCTGCCTTCATTTCGGGGGTTTATTATGATGATTTTGACCAAACTGTAACTACTATAAAGATCACCTTGTTAGAAATAAGGGTTGTTGAATCTGTTTTGATTAATCCTCTTCCACTTCCTTGAGTGCACGTCTCCACCAGAGGGCATCAGCATATTGAAACTGCTGGCAGAGGGCGGTCCGAGTAGAAGTGCGGCAGCACTACTTACAGGATAAGAGCCTAAAAGATAAGAGGATTGGAGGCATCCAGTTGCACTGTACTCGAGTGTAAACCTAAGTCGTAATTTTGAGTCTGCTTCATTCTTTCCATGTTTGAAGTTCTGTGTTTCTACAGCCAAACCCTCAGATCTCTTTGTGCTCCTTGTTTTAAATTTACCTCCATGTTGCTTCCGGGACCTGTTCCTTGGTTGTCTTTTATTGTCTTTGCACGGAGTTGGAAAGCGCTAGGACCAATCAGAGCAACGACCAAAGTGACGTAGCAATGGAAATCAGTCAATAGAGCAGTCTGCTATACATCATAAAAACAAAGTCTATTAGGTGTCTCTATTTGATCATCTATCAAAGAACAACTGTCTGAGTACAAATCTTCCAAGGTTGATGCCAACACTGTTTCAAATTAGCCTAATTTCTTTTTTTTTTTGCTCCTTCACAGTTCTCTGGTTATTTTATAAAAATAGAAAAAAAACCCACTGCAGTAGTGGTGGTAAGCCCACCCAATGTCTCTCTACAAACATACAGCAATGTGACTGGCCGGCATCCACATAGCGGAGTCAATGGTAGACCTGCTAAGGCTGCAATGAAATGTGGCTAGACTGACCTGCTGAGCAAAATCTTTTGCTACTGCTACGGTTTGTCTACAATTCTAGACTAGGACTCTTCATGCCCACCCTCCAATACATCACTCATCCACCTGCTCCAACCTTTGCCTTCTGCCGTTCAAACCAACTTTAGCATCTTCATGCCCAGGACTAGCAAGAAAATCTCAGATCTACCAAGCAGATCGACGGCCCATAATTCACTCACTTCTTCGCCCATCCATCCATCATCTTCCGCTTATCCGGGGTCAGGTCGCGGGGGCAGTAGCCTAAGCAAAGAGACCCAGTCTTCCCTCTCCCCGGCCACTTGGGCCAGCTCCTCGGGAGAAATCCCAAGGCGTTCCCAGGCCAGCTGGGAGACATAATCCCTCCAGCGAGTCCTGGGTCTTCCCCTGGGCCTCCTGTCGGTGGTACGTGCCCAGAACACCTCACCAGGGAGGTGTCCAGGATGTATCCTGACCAGATGCCCGAGCCACCTAAACTGGCTCCTCTCAATGCGGAGAATCTACCCTTTTCCAGCTCAAGACCATGGTCTCGGATTAAGAGGTGCTGATGCTCCTCCCAGCCACTTCAAACTCGGTTGCGAACCGCTTCAACAAGAGCTGTAGATCACGTTCAGATGAAGCAAACAAGACCACAGCATCTGCAAAAAGCAGAGACCCGATCCTGAGGTCACCAAAACAGATCCCCTCCACACCTTGGCTGCGCCTAGAAATCCTGTCCATAAACGTTATGATAAGGATCGGTGACAAAGGGCAACCTTGGCGGAGTCCAACTCTCACTGGAAACGAGTCCGACTTACTGCCGGCAATGCGAACCAGACACCGTTCATACAGGGACCTAACAGCCTGTATCAAAGGGCCTGGTACCCCATACTCCCGGAGTACCCCCACAGGACACCCCGAGGGACACGGTCGAACGCCTTCTCCAAGTCCACAAAGCACATGTAGACCGGTTGGGTGAACTCCCACGCACCCTCCAGGACCCTGCCCAGGGTGTATAGCTGGTCCACTGTTCCACGGCCAGGACGAAAACCTCATTGTTCCTCCTGAATCCGAGGTTCGACTATCCGTCGGACCCTCCTCTCCAGAACCCCCGAATAGACCTTACCAGGGAGGCTCAGAAGTGTGATCCCCCTGTAGTTGGAACACACTCTGTGGTCCCCCTTTTTAAAGAGTGGGACCACCACCCCGGTCTGCCAATCCAAGGGAACTGCCCCCAATGTCCACGCAATATTGCAGAGCCGCGTCAACCAACACTGCCCTACAACATCCAGAGCCTTGAGGAACTCCGGCCGAATCTCATCCACCCCCGGAGCCTTGCCACCAAGGAGCTTTTGACAACCTCGTGACTTCAGCACCAGAGATTGGAGAGCCCGTCCAAGAGTCCCCAGACTCTCCTTCCAAACAGGAAGGAGTGTCGGTGGGATTGAGAAGGTCTTCTAAGTAATCCATCCACCGACCCAAAACATCCCACGTTGATGTCAGCAGCACACCGTCCCCACTGTAAACAGTGTTGATGGCGGACCACTTCCCCCCCTAAGACGCCGGATGGTGGACCAGAATCGCTTCGAAGCCATACGGAGGTTCTCAATGGTCTCTCCAAACTCCTCCCACACCCAAGTTTTTGCCTAAGCAACTATCCGAGCCGCACTCCGTTTGGCCTGCCGGTACCTATCAGTTGCTTCCGGAGTCCCACAGGCAAAGAAGGCCCGATAGGACTCTTTCTTCAGCTTGACAGCATCCCTCACCGCCGGTCACCACCAGCGGGTTCGAGGGTTGCCGCCGCAACAGGCACCAACTACCTTGCGGCCACAACTTCCGTCAGCCGCTTCGACAATGGAGGCACGGAATATGGCCAATTCGGACTCAATGTCCCCCGCCTCCCCCGGGACGTGATTGAAGTTCTGCCAGAGTTGAGAGTTGAAACCCATTCTGACATGAGACTCCACCAGATGTTCCCAGCAGACCCGCACAAAACGTTTGGGCCTGCCAGGTCTGTCCGGCGTCCTCCCCCACCACCGGAGCCGACTCACCACCAGGTAATGGTCGGTGGATAGCTCTGCCCCTCTCTTCACCCGAGTGTCCAAAACATGCGGCCGCAGGTCAGATGAAACGACAACCAGGTCGATCATCGAGCTGCGGCCTAGGGTGTCCTGGTGCCAAGTGCACACATGAACACCCTTATGCTTGAACATGGTGTTCGTTATGGACAATCCATGACGAGCACAGAAGTCCAACAACAAAACACCGCTCGGGTTCAGATCGGGGGGGCCATACCGCCCAACCACGCCTCTCTGGGTCTCACTGTCATTGCCCACGTGAGCGTTGAAGTCCCCAAGCAGAATGAGGGAGTCTCCAGAAGGAGCACTCTCCAGCACCCCCTCCAAGGACTCCAAGAAGGGTGGGTAATCTGATCTACTGTTTGGTGCATAAGCACAAACAATAGTCTGAACCCGTCCCCCCACCCGTAGGCGGAGGGAGGCTACCCTCTCATTCACCGGGGTAAACCCCAACATACAGGCGCCGAGATGAGGGGCAACAAGTATGCCCACCCCAGCTCGGCGTCCGGGCGAGGGAACTCTGAGTCCAATAGTTTTCCTCATCATAGGGGTCTTCGGGCTGCGCTTTGTCTGATCCCTCACCTAGGACCAGTTTGCCATGGGTGACCCTACCAGGGGCATAAAGCCCCAGAAAACATAGATCCTAGGATCATTGGGACACTCAAACCCCTCCACTGCGGTAAGGTGGCAGCCCAGGGAGGGGCTCACTCACTTCTCCCAGGGGTAAAAACTTTCTGTATTAAGATTAATTTTCACCATCTCTGTTAATCATTTAAAATTCTCAATCTCAATATAAAAATCTCCTCCATTATACATCATTGTTCGAAAACCCTTTTTAAACTTTCCTTGTTCTCCTGAGTGCTTCACTGTATGTTGGTAAGAAGTACAGCTAAAATGACACACCTGTGTTTGAAAATGAACATTTATGTGCCACAAGATCTATTGAAATACCTCATGTCTTCCTAAAAATAGCAGTTTGGCAGCTGCAGCTTATCTTAAAAAGCTGTTGCCAGAGTTCTGATCCACGCCTGGAATAAAAACCAGTGCAGTTTTTAATCGATTGAACTAGCTTCCTTTTTGAGGGTTTGTAAAAGCTTGGTCTTGTTCTGTAAAAATCATAATAGAAATAAAAAAGAGGTGCCATTTAGTTTATTCTCTCTATTCTGAAACAAACTAATGTGTGTGGAAACTATGAAGTTTGTATTTTTTAACTTTTTAGTTTGCATTTTAAAATTGCCCTTGTTAAAAAATATTTTTTATAGTCTAATCTATTTTTTGATGTTATGTATATTACAATCATTCTTCTATTTTCTCATTTTTTCTATTTTGACTTTGAAATGTCTTATGTAGTGAATGTATGGTGCTTTAAAAATAATTTTATTATTTTAACAAAATATACTAATAAACAGTAAAATAGATTTCCAACTATTTCCTATTAAACAATCAAAGTGCTTTTCCCATTTCTAGTGCTGAATTTATCCACTGATATTACTTTATATATAAAATTGTACTATTTGTTCACCATTTGTGTTGTAACTTACCACCCAGACACTGTAACAATAATGATCAAAAAACACGTTAACATGAGATCAGATCTGCAGCCGGGGGTGGAACCAACAGAACTAGAATATTTCATTTACGAGATTGGACATATTTAGTGTGTCATAAAAATGTCTGAAACACATGCAAATGGTCTTAATGTTTTCCAACATGTGCCTGTTTCATTTACACAGTTAAAGAAGACATTTCTCATCAAAGCATGTTAGCCTGTAGCCAGAAACCCGTAAACACAGAGGCCTCAGCTACAAAGGAGGACCACGAAATGTCACAAATCAAAAACTCAAAATTCCACACTCACCGAGGGGAAAAATGCCACACCGCCACCACACCACGATATTGCTGTTTGGTCTCGACTTGATAGGGGCAAAATGCATATTCATGAAGTAAGCAACTTGTGATCCCAAACAAAGTAAAGCCCTGGCTTAGGGAGATTGGGCCTGCCGTTAATGACTTCTTCGTTTTAAGCCTGCATAAGAAAGCCCCCCGATTTCCCTGCGCTTGTAGTCCATGAGAATATTTAATACCGTTATTAATCATTTTTAATCCGTTTGCTTTTAATTAAGAAACAGCATGTTGCTGTCCTATCAGCCTGTGCCAGCGTACAGATTAATTGTAGCTTAAGATAGCTGGCCGTGATTGGTGTAATGTATTAGCTAACAAGGAGCCCGGCTTCCAAAGATACTTGTACACTACCTTGGGAACTTGGCATGACTCCAGGGCCCCTCTCTCGTCACATTCTCTCTTCTTCCTCTATCTCTTGTCCCGTGTGTCTTTCCTGTTTGATGCTGCAGTCAGGCGTCTGTGGAAAGCCTTCTCTCTCATCTCGGCATGCTGCTGTGTTTGTAGCACCATTACTCTGATGGCTTGCCCGGCTATCCCTGATGAGGAAACACGATGGAATGGAGTCTTTCATTTTGTCTCTGCCCACAGGCGATACAGTGTAACCTATAGCCCCACTCTTGCCAGGACAGGACTTTTTTCAAGACAGGTTCAATTTGACATGCTTGGCCCCCAGTCTGGATTAAGATGTCAGGGAATTGTGGCTTGATGGCAACATCCTCATTAAGTTGCTGTTTTGTCCCGAGGTTTTTGTGAGTGGGAGATGCTTTACCATAAGTATGGGGGGGGGGGTGCTACTAAGACTTAAACAAGACACAGCATTTGCACTCGATGAAGGAATGCAGGGACAGTGATGGGGATAGCATGGCATGTCTGCTCTGATTTGACTATCCTTGGTTAAAAGATGTTTGATCAGATGGTGCTTTTCATCATACAGACTTTCACAACTTGAGATATATTGCTAATCATATAATTAGAACTGATGGATATATATTAAAGTCATGACCATTTTTTGATAATGTGGATAACCGGATGCTCATTGAATGCAATTTTTTAATACAAGAGGAAAACCTCTTCAGGTTCAAAGTACATAGTAACTCATTTTATGCTTTAAGTTACTTGTTTGCTACTATTAAGCTCCTGTATTGATACCCTTATTCAAATGTGTACCTTTCTTTTGGCTTCATATGTAAAGTTGATACGCCCTAGTATTAAATGAAGACAGTGCTAGAAGATTGCTGGATAACAGCTAATCGGGGATACTTCAGTAGGAGAAAATGATGATGCTACTTGGATAACAAATAGGGGATTCCCTACTAGTTGCAACTTTCCAGTGATGATCCTACTTTATAAGCCAATAATTATGGCATGCCCAGGGCCACATCTGGCAGAGCTGGGTAATTCTACAAAAAAGGTGGAAATGCTCATACCTTGCTTTTGAAGACCCCTGATACATTTAATTTATCCAAATAATCCTATTATTATATATATATTTAATAAATATAGACTGTCCTTAAGATGATAAGGTGTTTTTATTTTTTCTCGTTTTTTCCCCCCTCTTTTTCCCTGTTTTAAAAATGCCCGGTCCTGAAAATTCCCCTGTCCCTTTGATCTTATATGGAGGTTGAACTGTGTACTTTCTATTTAAAACCATTTGTTTTATAAAACAAATCTAATTTACATTTACCTCTAACCTTTTATGAATTAACTAGAACATTGAAAAGGTAAAAAATACATTATTAATATAAATAATATAAAATACATTTTTGTCCTCCAAATTTAGGTCATTGGTGTTGCCTTACCCAAAGCACTTTTTTTTAAACAATGCATCAGCTCTTTGAAGTTGTTCATGGTTTAAGAGGTCAGTGGAATAAGAGCAAGGAAGGAAGGAATTTTTTTATTTATTTTTTGTGACAACTTATTTGTCTAAAATATCTTGATTTATCTAAGAATTTTGAGATAAGATTTTTTTGATGTCATTGGTGTTACTCTTTTTTATCGCTGTCGGGTTGAGATCTTAACATAAAAATAAATTAGATTGAATAAGTATGTGATTGTTACATCTCTGATGAAATAGCACATGGCTAATGGCAGCCATTTTATGAAAATTTTAGTTTTTTTCTGTAAATTGCCACTGGTGTTACTTCTTTAATAAGTACTTCCTTTCCAAGTAGTATTCCTTTAAATGACCAAAATAAAAGCATAAAAACAAAACAATAGGGAAAAATGTTTAAATTAATAAAAATGTATAATCATATTCATTATCTATTATTATATTTACTTTTCTTTACTGATGCTATTGTGTCATTGGTATTACATTGTGTCATTGGTGTTACATCAAGTGTACAGGGTTTTGGTGTTAATTAATGTATTTTCTTGTACTTTCTAGTAATATTTTGTTTGTTGGTATGGGATATAAAAAAATAGTTGATATGCCAGTATTTGAATCAAAGCCTTGTTGGTTAAATATATTTATTTTTACTGGTTTTGAAGAAAAAAGTGGAATTGAGAATCAAATAATTTCATACAATGCTGTGTAAAGATTAGGAATTTAATTAAACAATATAAATAATGAATATTTTTCTTGGTGTATCATTCTTCTACTCAACCTTTAACTAAATATACAAGTTGTAATGAGAAAAAATATTTAATATCAACATTAATGTTTAAATCATAGGTAACACCAATGACAAATAAACGACTCATGGATTCTTTATTAAAATGTATTAAAAAATTAAAAATAGATTAAGCGCCCCGTTTTGTAGATTCATAGAGTTGAGAAGTTAAAGGAAACGTATGGAAGAAATTTATTTTAATTAATTATAAAATGGCCCCGATATCTCACTAGACATTAAGAAATCATGTTCTTTTGAAATACTCATATCACTGTCAATAGTGGTCCGGCCAGGATATTGTTATGTAACAGTGAAAGTTGCAGCCCTCAAGTGATGTTATTGTTGTCATGTTCTGTTTTGGTCTGAGGCTCCACCCTCAAGCTATCTACAAATCACGAAGTCAGTAGAGTTTCCTCATCCGGGTTGCCAGCTCTGCTCTGTTTACCACAGCTGAAGCTCAGAACGTTAAAAACAAAACATGTATAACGTTACGAAACCTAAAATACCTCGTTATCAATCCGAAATACGTCGTGACAAAGTCCGAAATAAAACAAGGATTTGTATAGGAGATGCCTTTGAAAGATGGAGACGGCTAAAAATGTAGAAGAATTTGAATACAGACGTCAATGTCGCCAATTTTCTCCTGGACAGGTAAGATTCACCTATGTTTGGCTAACTTACTTGTACTTAATGTAAATTGACATTTCAAATATTCACGACAGTCGAACAAAGTTATGCATGTTCGTGGAAAGTAACGTTACGTTAGCGCTTATGGAGGAGATTGGTCATCAAATTGAAAAGGTAAGGAATTGTTTGGGAGATAAAAACGACGAGTCGTCATTGCTAAAATTAGCATCAGGGCCCATTTCTTTGTCATTCTGGCAATGTGAAACGTAATGGATACGTATTGAGTAGCCTATACCTCGGTACAAATAATTCCTAATTCGTTCTTCGCGTACATTGTGGACTACACACTCTGCAAGTTAACCTGTATGACCATTGCTAATGTTATTTAGTTAGGGTCAGCCGTTCCTGCTGGATCCCGCAGCAGCTGGCAACCTCGAGTCAGGAAGGGATACACAGTTCTACTGTATTTTGAATGTGATTGCAGTACCGCTTTTGGCCACAATCCTACATACGTTTCCTTTAATTAATGCTATAAAAGAAGTTTTGAAAGAAGTTAATTTAAACAGATTTCCATCACCCCAATTCCAGCATTTCTATAGAATGACGCAGCTATCTGAAACCATGTCAGGATGCTGCAGCATATCACAAATCCTCTCAGAGACTTAGTATCATTGTCCACTAACATGGAGATAACCTACTATAAACATACTATACTAAACATTAGTTGATTCTACTATTCAGCTGAAAGATTAAATGCACTCATTGGTTTAAGCAGAGATAACTTGATAGCTGTAGCTTCAGACAAAGGGGAGGGGCCGAATTCAAAAACAACCCTGGTCACGTCACAAGGCTGCCGCAATGGTCTGTAACCATGCTAGCACAGAGGTCAATATTGACTCAGTGGGAAGAGCACAAGCAGCTACAGCAGCACCTACTAACTATATTTGAATCACAAACCTAGCTACATATTATTGAATTACAATCTAAACATAATAGATACCTCTAAATTAAACAGAATCCAGAACACATCACAATCCACCAATCGGGATAGGAATACAGGGGCCACAAATCAATGACCACATCCTCAATTAAACTTTGATCATCCCAGCAACAGAACCAATCCAACATTATGACAGTTAAATTCATTTTATTTATATAGCCCCAATTCACAACTAATGTCAACAGTTGTTATCTCAAGGCACTTCATCAGCAGGAACAGTGCAGAAACTTCTTACTCAGCTTCACAAGGTTTTACGATTTTCAGCTTGAGCAAAAAGTTTATTTTTTATCTTAGTCATCTTAACATATTTAGTATGGAGGACTACGGGGGTCATTGGAAAAGCAATACAGCATTTTGACGATACAGCTCGGCAAGCTCCACTCAAATGTGGCTGTCTAACCAATGAGAGAGCTGGTTACCTTCGAGGAGCAGCTGTGATTGGTTGAACTTGGTTTTCAGTGTTCTCAGGGACCAGGAGGGTCACACGAATGCTAAAAGGAGAGGGTAAACCATTTAGGAAATGCGATTGCAAAAAGGATTTGAAAATGAGAACTGGAAAGAGAAAACGGATTTAGAAAAGGCAATAACTTTTTTAAATGTATGAAAAGGAAAGATATTTACAATGTCATTTATTAATTGTGTTATTTAATTCTCCATTTTGAAATAGGATTTGAAAAACATTTTCAAATCACAGTATTTAATAATCAAATAATAAATAAAATTTGCAATTCCTCTTTAGTATTTAAATTTAAAGTGTGTAATTACAAAATGTTTTTCAAATTTGTCTCTTTTTTGTATGGATTAATTGTTGAATTTGAAATTATATTTAGCAATCTATATTTTTAATTCACAATTAAGCAGTTATCGTCAAAATGCTGTATTGCTTTTCCAATGACCCCCATAGTCCTCCATAATTTAGTTTTAGCTTTTGTAAAAAGAAAATGTTTCATGTTAGTTATACTCAACATAATTAGTTTCAGCTTGTGTAAAAACTAAAGTGGTATAGGGCACCGGGTTTCCATGCGATTTGTGAGTAAATTAAACCAAAATCGGGTAAAGAGTACAGGCTGTGTCGGTAAATGTAGTTACTTCTCTTTGTGTCACAGGTTTATTTATTGTTTTATTTTTTAATTGCCAGAAAAAAAAAGATCCCATTAAACATCATCCGCCTCACTAGCAGGTTCTAGATGGAGCTGCCACATTCTATGTTATCGTTAGCAAGGCAATATGAAACGACTCTTCTGAAATGATTAATCTTTTATTGATGTTACATAAATCTGCTTACAGCCTTCCTCTATAGCCTAGATCAGGGTTTCTTCACCCTGGTCCTCAGGGCCCACTTTCCTGGTAGTTTCATGTAATCCCCTTCTGCAGCACACCTGACCTAAATAACTGGGTGATTAACAAGCTTCTGAATAACTTAATGGGATGCAGGAGATACCACTATCATTTGATTCAGATGTACTAGAGCAGAGATGCAGGTAAAACATGAAGTAAAATGGGCCATGAGATGGAAACACTAGCCTAGATGAGCCACATCTGGACATATCATAAAACTTTCACCTGGTTGGAGCTGCTGAGGAGGATGAGCTGCTGAGTTCTCGCGAGAGCTGTGCATAGGTGAACATGGCGGTTATGCGGTAATGTATACACCCAGGTAAAATAAGACAATCATTTTGAATCAAACGCAGCTTCTAAAATAACCATCAAGTTACTTTTTTTTTCTCTAAACAACCTGGACGAGGAAACATTGGATTCGCTGGAGTGCTACCTAGACGAGTGCTTTGATAACATCGTTATGGGTAAGTCACGGAAACCTGCTTCAGATACAACAACGAGCACACCGTCGCAGAAGCGCACTCGTTCCGAGGCTAGCACATCCACCGACTCGCCAGTTAGAAGCTACGGCGACATCCTGGACTCAATAGACAAGAAGCTAACCAGCCTGGACGCCCGTCTCGCGCTGGTTGAGGTTCTTCATAAAGAATTTCAGGCTTTGAGGGAATCGCTGGAGTTCAGCCAACAACAGGTAGCTTCGCTAGTTACAGAAAATCAAACACTAAAAGAAGACGTTATGAAACTCACCGAGGGGATGAAGAAGCTGTCTGGAGAAAACAAAAGCTTCAAGGAGTCTATTCTAGACATCCAGGCCCGATCAATGAGGGACAATCTTGTTTTTTCGGGGATACCAGAGCAGCCTGAGGAAGATGCTGAAGTAGCCGTGCGAAAGTTCATTCAACACCAACTGAAACTGCCAGACGACACGGTAAAAAGCATAACCTTCCATCGGGTTCACCGACTCGGAGGTAAGAAGCCCAACAACACCCGCCCGCGACCAATTGTTGCAAAATTTGAACATTTTAAACAAAAAGAACATGTCAAAGGACGCGGGAGAGAGCTACGGGGGACGAATTACAGCGTTAATGATCAGTTTCCGACAGAAATCCTGGACAGAAGACGCGTGTTATTTCCAATTAGAAAAAAACATATTAGTGAGGGCTGTAGGGCTACGGTTAGTGTGGATAAACTGTATGTTAACGGTCAGCTGTTTAGGGACCCTCAGGTTACTCCTTGGCTTTATTAGTCATATTTAACGGAACCAAGACAGAATTAGCTTTATCAGACAACTATAGTTAAAAAAAAAAAAGCACAGCTCAGCAGGCTGTTTTTGTTTGTTAATGTGGGTAGGGGCAGGGCTGTGCACTTTTTTTTTTTTTTTTTTTTCTTTCATTTTTTCTTTTTCACTATTATCTTTCTCACATGTGTACAACCAAATCTCTTTATCACCTTTTTTCCTTTTTCTCTCTCACACACACAGACTTTTATCATGGCATATTCATGTTTTTCCATCATTCTTTCATTCTGTACACGCCTGTATGGTGCATTATTTGCCTCGCTTTATCTCTGCTTCTGGTTTTTTTTCAATCTG